>CM048744.1:182452137-183052137 GCA_026315105.1 Locusta migratoria
TGTGTAGGATCGCCAATCCTAGGGATTTTGTGTTCGTTTAAATTTAGTATGCCTTTTCCGTTGCTTTTGCAACAGTGTCCTGACCTATTTTGTGTGCCAATGAGGATCACCTCCTTTTATTAATTTATTTGGTATAAAACTGTCAATTGCTGTCGATACCACTTCTTTGAATTTGAGTCACATCTGGTCTACACCTACATTTAGTGTTAGAAACGAGTGGAAGCTATCTTTCAAGAAGCAATGTATTTTATTTCTATCTGCTTTCCGGAACAAATATACGTTTCGTTTATTTTTGGTAACTTTGGGACTTTCGATATTCAATCTCGCTACGACAGTTCTGTGTTCACTAATATCTGTATTCGTTTTGATGCTCGTTATGAGCTCAGGATTGTTTGTTCCTAAGAGATCAAGAGTATTTTCACATCCATTTACAATTCTGCCTGGCTCATGAACTAATTGTTCGAAGTAATTTTCAGAGAATGCGTTGAGTACAATTTCACACGATGTTTTATGCGTACCTCCTGATTTGAAAATATAATTTCGCCAACAGATTGAGGGTAAATTAAAATCTCCGCCTACTTTTATCGTATGAGTCGGATACGTTTTTGTAATTTCACTCGCGTTTTCTTTGAACCTTTCTGCTATTGTATCGTCAGAGTCGGGAGGCCGGTAATAGGAACCAATTATTAACTTCTTATGATTTTCAGGTACAAACTCTACCCATAATAGCTCACAGGAACTATCAACTTCAACTTCGCTACACGAATACAGGAGATATGGCGTACCCACAAAAAGCACCGATGAGAAATAATATACAGGGTGTTTCACAAAGTGTGTTTGCCTCTGTAACTTATAAAATAATAGGTGACGGGTAATTTTAATGCGGTAGGTCAACACAAGAAATGTTACACTTTCTGGGGAGCTGGGAACATAGTTTATTGTATCATTTTCCAAAGAGTTACAGCACAAAGATATAATTTTTTGAATGGAACAATAGTTTTTTTCTATCGTTCATTGGATTCGTTGAAACCAGCTGGGGCCAAATCAATTTAAACTACATTTCTATCACTATTAGCTTCGGAGCTACACCCCTTCAAAGTTTCAGGGGCAGATACCACAAACGCTGTGCATAATGCAATGCGCCTTCTAAATGTGGTGCGGCCGATTTGTAACGTCGCCGGTGTCACGGAGAGAGAAGCTTCCTCGATGCACTGTTAGACTGCCGACTGTCGCCGCACACGGCCGTATACCCGACAGTTGGAGCCACACAAACAACCGGGGCTCAATATACCAAAGTTACTGACATTGAATGACGATGTCATACACGAACAACGAGTACGTTGACATGTTGCTGATGCTCGGCGAGTACCGACACGATGCCACTGAAGCAGCCACGGCGTATGCCGTGAGATATCCTAGGCGAAGAGCCCCGGCAGCCATTACGTTCTTACGTGCCGAACAACGACTTCGGGAAACAGGCAGCTTGGTAATGCGCCGCAGTAACAGACGAAGACCTGCAAGAAGTGAGGAGAAGGAGGTGTTTGTTTTAGCTGCACTACACCACGATCCTCGTGTCAGCTTATGACCCGTTGCTGCAGTCGCTGATGTCAGTCTCACATCTGTGTGGCGTATAGTACACGGCCACCAGTTTCACCCGTACCGCCTGTCACCGACCCAGGAGCTGCATGGGAACGATTTCCGAGCAAGAGTGACATTCTGTGAGTGGACCATGCGTAATTTCACGCTGGAGTCTTTACAAAGTGTTATGTTCTCTGATGAGTCCACGTTCACAAATTATGGTGCAGTGAATCATGCACTACTGGGCCGCAGACAATCCTCGGTGGGTACGACCTGTCCTCCGTCAACGTAGATGGTCTATTAACGTGTGGTGTGGAATCCTTGGGGATGAAATCATCGGTCCACACTACTTCCCAGGAACACTGACAGGTGAATTATATAGCGCTTTTATAGCTGACAGTTCGGGTGGTCTCCTTGAACATGTGTGTCTACACACGAGAGTCCATATGTTGATGCAGCACCATGGTCACCCAGCCCATTCTGCGCGTGCTGTTGTGGAAGAACTAAACAACAGGTTTGCAGGAAGATGATTGAGGCGCCATAGTCCTCATTCATGGCCCGCAAGGTCGCCCGATTTATCACCAGTAGATTTCTTTTTGTGGGGATATCTAAAGGATCGTGTTTATGTCACTGAGCCCACATCCCCAGATTATCTAAAACGGCGCATCGAGGACGCATGTCGCTCCGTCACACCGGCGATGTTACATCTCGTCCGCAGATCCTTTCGACGGCGCATTGCATTATGCATTGAGGAACATGGACAGTCGGCAGTCTAACAGCGCATCGAGGAAGCTTCTCTCTCCGTGACACCGGCGACGTTACAACTCGGCCGCACCACATTTAGAAGGCGCATTGCGTTATGCGCGGCGTTTGTGATATCTGCCCCTGAAACTTTGAAGGGGTGTAGCTCCCACACTAACAGTGATAGGAATGTAGTTTAAAATCATTTGGACGCAGCTGGTTTCAACGATTCCAATGCACGATAGAAAAAACTATTGTTCAATTGAAAAAATTATATCTTTGTGCTGTAACTCTTTGGAAAATGCTACAATAAACTATGTTCATAGCTCCGCAGAAAATGTAACATTTCTTGTGTTGACCTACCGCATTAAAATTTCCCGTCACCTATTATTTTATAAGTAAAAGAGGCAAATACACTTAGTGAAACACCCTTTATATGATGAGGGAAAGCCGCCTACGCTGGTATGGACAAGTCCTTAGAGCAGATGAAACGACAGTGGCAAACAATGGTTTGAACTTAAATGTAAATGGGAAACGGCCAGTTGGAAGATCAAGGCAGCGATGGCTTGAGACCCAGCATGAAGACCTCAAGATCTGACGTCTCCACCCTGACCAGGCACAAGATCATAGAAAATGGCGACAACGAGCCAAAGCAGCGGACGCTGCCAGCACGCGGGACAAACGCAAAGGAAGAAGGAGGAGAGGAAGCTGCTCTTGTTGCTGGGCATGAAGGCAAACGTGTACGGTTCGATCCTAGGACAACAACAAGCCGTATTTCTTGAACAGAACCATACAGAGCCCAATACGTGTGGTTGTGCTTGGCCAGTACCGCATAGTTCTGTCTACAAATGAAACTCGCGTGAAAAGTGGCCCCTCACCGGCGGCCTCGCCGTGCCACGTGTGGTTCACCACGGCCGCGCGGCTACGGCGCATGGAGGGCCGCCCGTGCTCGCTACGTGAGCGCCGCGGCGCGTCGCCGATTAAATTCGCATCGCACGTGACGCGGCCCAGTTTTACTGGACCAGCCGGCATCGCTGTCTGCCCAGCCTGTGCAGCACGCAACAGCCCACCAGCCTACGTGCTGCAGCATCCACTAGCACTCTCACCTACGGAAGTGTCACTCCGATTTTTACGAATTTTGGATATAAGGGGTGTATATATATAGTCTGGGCACACTTTCAATTACTTATTGCACAATAACTAAACCCTGTACACGTGCCATACCTACCACATATACAGGGTGTCCCAGCTATCTTGTCCACTCAAAATATCTCTGGAACAATAACAGCTATTGGAAAACGACTTTCACCGGTATCAATGTACGGCTGGGGCCCATGAATGTACATATTTGGAAACATTCTAAAACGAAAGCAAATGTGTTTTTTAACACAAATTTATGTTTTTTTAGATGGACACCCTATAGTTTTTCTTCATCAATCCATAGCATGACAAATCACACAAACAATGGCGTTGATTGCATCGCAATATTCCAATTACATCCCGAGATATTGCGACGCGAATTTCACGCTTGAAAAACCTGAATTACGCTGCTAGCGCACGACCTGAGGCTCAGGCGTGAATCCCATGCTGCCCGTAATCGCGATGTGATTGACATGCCTAATCGCACTTCCATACTTACCAAAAGGTCCGAAACGAATAATACGGTCTGCTGCCATCCTGCATTAAAGTCGTACATTCCAACAGGTATTTATCCCATACTATAGGGGTGATGCGGTTCTGTAACATATCTGTGTACCGCAACGTTAGTCACAAAGTTAACTTCACTTATCGTTGATACGTTACTAAAAAGATAATGCCGTTCAACGTTAAAACTTTACTTTACTGTAGATCTAGCGCAAGTGACAGTGAATCATTCACTCGTAATAGTAAAATTCATGTTGATGGTTTTAGTGAAACTAGCAAATGGACTAAAGGTTTTACCGTTGTTTGGGTAAAATGTTTTGACTTTGGAAGTTCAGATAAGACCTAGAAGATGAATGTAAACATGTTTAATCAATTAGTTTTATTATCACATAATTATCAATGTTATGTTTATCTAATGCGTTACGTGACAAATTGTTTCAAACAAATGTTTCTGAACATCACTGGGTAAAATGGCCCTTTATAGAAACTTGCAATGTGATGTGATACCAGCACTACATACTAAAGATAACGTTCACATTTCATGCTCAAAGTGATAACCATTGGCTTGCATACATAGGGTCACTCTGCGGATGGAGGATGCCCTACTTCGTGCTACTGTTTCCTCTTTGATGGTTGTTGCTTCATGTCCTCTGGTGTTGTTGGTTCATGTTGGTAAACAGCTCCCCAAAGGAAAAAATCCAGCGTCAGCTTCTCGTCGCAATATCTCGGGATGTAATTGGAATATTGCGATGCAATCAACGCCATTGTTTATGTGATTTGTCATGCTATGAATTGCTGAAGAAAAAAACATAAGTTTGTGTTAAAAAACACATTTGCTTTCGTTTTAGAACGTTTCCAAATATGTACATTCATGGGCCCCAGCCGTACATTGATACGGGTGAAAGTCGTTTTCCAATAGCTGTTATTGTTCCAGAGATATTTTGGGTGGAAAAGGTAGCTGGAACACCCTGTATATATTTTTTACAAAGATTCTATATGCGAACCATGAGTGACCAGACAGACGTCAATTCGTCAGTACGAACTCTTGTCATACCCGTCACAGCATGGCGTCGTCGACTTTGGCAGTCGCTTCCCGTGTTCTCCTCCGGAGCTCTGCTGCATCACGTGGTATAGGCGGTACATACACCAAATCTTTAATGTGTCTCCACAGAAAAAAAGTCACGCAGAGTGAGATGTGGTGATCGGGGAGGCCATTTCGTGAAATTGTCCAGGCGGCAGGACGTGAAAAAGTGGGTTACCTGGAAAGTATTCCGAACTTAAAGAAATTTTAGTATGTTGTGTGTAGGTACTCTGTGGAGTAGAATCTGAGTTTTCGAATTCGGGGACCCTGCGCTAACTTTGCAGGGGCCGAAAAACATCTAAAATTTCGGCCTTTTTTCACTATTACCTTCGTACCTTCTAAACCATACGTTTTTCGCGAAATACACCTAGGAACAAAGTTGAAGAATATAAAATTTCCTACAGATTTCACTGGTCAAAAGTGTTTTTGACCACTAATAACTGAGATACAGATGTTCAAAAATACAGTAATTTAATAAAATTACCAAAAATAGCTCCAAAACTCCATTGCCGCGGTGGAGTAGCCGAGCGGTCTAAGACGCCTCGCTGGGGAGCACGCGGTTGCTCGCCATCGGAGGTTCGAGTCCTCCCTGTGGCATGTGTGTGTGTGTGTGTGTGTGTGTGTGTGTGTGTGTGTTGTCCTTAGGTTAGTTTACCTTAGTTTAGTAGTTCTAACCTACGGACTGATGACCACACAGTTTGGACCGATAGATTTACAAACATTTGAACGATTTGTGCAAAACTCATTTTTTTGTTTTATAGTCCAGTAGGGATAAACCAAAAATTAGATATATCGCAAATAATTGCTACAAAAGGTTCTATTGTTTTAATGGCTAAGTTGTGGCGGACTTTTGCATAAGTGATGGGACGCAAAAATCTCGTAAATGACACACATAATCGAAAACATAATGGAATTAAAAGTTGTAAAGGATGAAATTCTGCATTGAATGAGAACATCCAAATATTTTTGGACCTCTCGTTTCCATACTAGTGCTCTTCAAAATAATCACGTTCAAATTCTTTGAATCCGTGTGAATGGTTTGTGCGCTACGACAGTTAAGCCTGTTCACTTTCCCCTTAGTGTCAAAGGCATCTTCGTCTTTAAAAATTAAGCGATCAACAATGCAATACCCCTCCTCACTCAGTTGTTGCAACTGCAAACAAACCTATAACGCTTGCCTTTGTCGTCGTCACTGAGCTTCTGCACTATAGTCGAGCCGAAATACGATGGCCCCTGGTGCTTGCGCCAATCGGCTATGAGCGCCGGCTGCGGCAGCAATCAAAATGTTGAAATGTTTGTAAATCTATCGGACCAAACTGCGTGGTCATCCATCCGTAGCTTACAAACTACTTAAACCTAGGTAAACTAACCTACGGACAAACACACACACACACACATATGCCCCAGGGAGGACTCGAACTTCCGAAGGCGAGCAACCGCTCGCGAGTGGCAGCAGACAATTGGAGTAAGTCAAACGCGAACTTTGCTTTGCGCATGCGCGCGTCCGGCTGCGCTGTGCACTTCAGCCAGTTCTGTCAGACAACAGCGTAAGGAAATAGTGTAAGACACGATAAAACCGGCCACTCACGAAAAATTTGCAACGTTTTCACCACTAACACTATTCGCAAAAAATACACTTACAGTTTTCTAATATTCCAGTCTACGCCCGTGGAAAATAACGTTATTGTGTGTGACATTCTTTGGGAGAAAAGCAGCTCGATAGTGGTCCTGCGCTCTAATGCGCCTTACTGCGGAGTGCGTATCTGTTCCCCGTCGGAGGGTTAAGTCCTCAAATGTTTACTCTATCGGACCAAACTGCGTGGTCATCAGTCCGTGGCTTACAAACTACTTAAACTAAGGTAAGGTAACCTAAGGTAAGGACAATACCCGCACACACCCATGCCCTAGGGAGGACTCGAACCTCCGACGGCGAGCAACCGCGCGCTCCGCAACGTGGCGCCTTAGACCGCTCGGCTACTCCACAGCGGCGGTTGAGTCCTCCCTTGGGCATGTGTGTATGTGTGTGTGTGTGTGTGTGTGTGTGTGTGTGTGTGTGTGTGTGTGTTTGTCCTTAGCATAAGCTGTTTTAAGTAGTTTGTAACTCTAGGGACTGATGACCACTGCAGTTTGATCCTATAGCTTTACAAATATTTGAACATTTTTTGGGAGAAATAACGTCATGTTGATTAAGCTACGTGAAAACTAAACTACAGACTTTAAATCACTACAGATACGGGGAAAATGGACAGAGGGGTAAGAAGGCCAACGCTGGGTTTTGGCTAGTCATATATAAAAATAAATGCAAACTTTATAATACATATCATACACGGTACTTGAGGAGGAAAAGTATATATTTTACATTTTTTAGTATAGATGAATTGCCAAATTTCATTGAGTAAATACGTTCAACAGTTAGTATGTAGCCCAAAAACGGCAAAGGCAAATGAGGAATGTTAAAGATCATTTTAAAAAATTGCACCACCGGTTGCACTTCACTTCTGAATTCTCTCAATAACACCATGAGTATCTCTTCCAGGGTCATCTTTTCTTTCTCTTATGAGGGCTGCCCCTTTTCATAATAGAATGGATCAAATTAGATCTGTCTTTTTTTATATAGACTTTGTCATTCAACAACCCCAAAATGCCGATATCTACCGATCCGATCCAAAAGAATCTCTTGCGATAACGCTGGACGCTCATTTTCACGAAAGTGAAAATAACGTGGCTCTTTGAGACGATACTGTAACACAACAGGCCCTATCTCATTGTCTGTCAAACCACACCACACATTTACAGTGAAGCGTTCTTATAAACGTGTTTCCACAGTGTCTTGTACGTTTTTTTCGGACCATTGATATGAATTAAGAGTGCTGCTGATGCCGTCACGAGTGCCATATTGACTCTGAACGTGTAAATTAGCACTGTTGATGAAGCAGGATACAAATTCAGTCCTACTGATTCTACTGTCGGTTCTTTGTGAAACATTTCAAATTAAATAACTGAACATTTGTTATTGCCTTGTTTTACAAAATGCCAAACTATTGGAAAATCGAGTTACATCAATGGTTTTACGAAGATAATCGTGACAATTCCAATACAGAACTAGAAACGAACCTCCTCGTGAAGTTAAATGGAATAAGTACTGGACACGGTCGCTTTTGTGTCTCTTTGCCGCCGGTTGTCCCAGGTGTCGGTGGCCGAGTGGAGAGAGATCGACACACGGAAATAGGATGCACGCGTGTGCGGGTACGGAGTCTGAGGTGACCAGCCAGTGGGACAGCAGAAATTAGAAACACTAAGCTACATTAGTACAAGATATATATTTCGTAGAAAAATTATAATTTTTACAATTTTCATGACTGCAGACTAGTGGAATGCAGATACATAGTTTAACTAGGTAGAGGCCTGCCTACTGATGAGTCCTAGTGCCTGACTTATTCCCAAGTGCCCGATGCGATCCAGTGGTGGCCACGAGTGGGGTTGAAGCAGAGGGCGCTCGTGGCCGACGTCGTAAGAACGCCGCGCCGTGATTGCATGGCGGCGCGCGGCGAAAGTACGTGTCGCACACTTCAGACTTGTGCGACACCACAGTCGCTGTGCAAACAAACTGCATAAATGGGGTTTTGTGGAGCCTTGAGGATATGACTGTACAGCCTTGAAACAAACAGACACATTAGGTAAGAGTGCCGTTTATGTGCCTTCCTAGGAAGTTTTAGTGAGGGCGACCCTGCAGCGCTGACCTGGATTAGGAACTTAGGTATTAAAATTTAGACTGTTCTACTTGTTTTTATATATTATGACCTCTATCCTGCAAAAGTATTACCTGTTTTTATGTTAACGCTACATGAAATCCAACGACAATTAAAGTAAAATAAATAAATATCACATGACTAAAAATGTATCCCCAAGTGAAGAGACGGAGATAATGAAATCAATATTATGTGCTGCCGTCGTAGCTCGCTGTAACCACAGCTGCACGCCTACGCTTTGAATCAAAGAGACTCTGTATCCATATGTCAAACTTGACCTCGTGCAGCAGAGTAAGGTGTATCCCGCACCAGTCGTTTTGCACTCGTGAATCAGACGTTTTCGATGGGTGAAAGAGGCCAATGGCAGCGATGTAATCCAATCACCTTCCGAAAAGGTTTGAACAATGCATGCGAAGTATGGTCGCGCAGTGTCCAGTTGCAATGAAGACGTCGGAAAGCTACTGCCATATGGAATGTATTGAAGGATGTTCCAACACTTCAGAGATGTAACGCTGGTAGCAAAAGTGTGCCTGCGCTGCGTACTAGGCGTGATGCGGAAGTCAAATCCAATACCTTTCCAAACAAGAACACCGGCTGCTGAACCAATATGGTGATGCATAAAGTGACAGTTCGTCTTTCAACACGGTGTCTGCAGTCGCTAACCCGTCCATCGTGGTGGTGCAGGCGGAATCTCGATTAGCACGACATTGTTTTAGCGACAACTCAAGACTTCCTGGACGCCCTTTGGACTACATTTCTGCCTTGGCCTCACTGTTTTCCCAATCTGTCACATATTGAGAACTTCTGGTCCATACTTGCGGACGAATGGATAGCGATTCACCATCCGCTTCTACACGTGATCAAGCAGCATGGACTGCTCTACCCTAACACACATCCAGAACCTCTTTGATTCAGTGTAGATGTAGCAGCAATTATAGCCAGCAATGGCGGCATCACTCATTAATGATTTCATCATCCGCCTCACATCACATGGGGCTGTACACTGCTCAAATCAAATAGCGGATGAGGTGAGATATCATACACAATATACATATGGTAACGTATTTTTTTCTGATATCGGTTATAATTGTAATGTTTGTGTTGTACAGTACGATATTTTGCTGACCATTTGAGATTTTCATGGCATTTACTTACAGCGAGGCACCGTGGGGCTACAACCATAGAGGAAAAGTCATTCTCGTTGTCCTCTAATTTGGTATGTGATCACCTCGTACGGCCAGTACAGTAGCAAACCTGGATGAGGTGGACAGTACAAGCTCTTTAGGGATATTTAACCACTCTCCCATGAATCCAACATCCATCTCTGCAACCGTTCAGCGTCTACCAAGTCCATCCCAGACGTGTTCAATCGCGTTTAAGTTTGGTGAACAAGGTGGGCCGGCCGCGGTGGCCGAGGGGACTAAGGCGCTCCAGTCACGGTCTGCACGGCCACTAAGGTCGGGGGTTCGAATCCCCCCTCGGGCATGGATATTTGTGCCATCCTAGTTCGTAAGTAGTTCATAAGTAGTTTGTAAGTTTAGGGACTGCTGACCCCGTAGTTAAGTCCCATAGACTATACAAACATTTGAACATTGAACAAGATGGCCACTCCGTTTCATATTGTTCATCAGTGCAGCTCTGTGGAAACGAGCGTTATATTCCACCAGAAGGAACTCATCTCCTATGGCAGCCCCGTGAGACACAACAAAAGGTCGAAGGATCTCGTGTCTAGACCTTTGAGCAGTCAAAGTGCATATCTGAACTACGTCCTTCAAAACTGACTCCTGTCCATACAATTTGTCTACCACAATGATATAGTGATACTTCCTGCACATGAGTGGGATTGTTCATAGTTCCACGTCATTTCCAGATGAGGGAACGACGATTACCCGCCTGAATATAAAATCTTGACTCATCTATGAACATTCGTTACGCCTCCAATCCTGATGTTCCTCGTTCTAGTTTCTGCAGGCTAAACGGTGCCGTGATTTTAATGGGACACACACCATAGGCCTCCGTGCGTAAAAGCCATATTCCCGAAGGCGAGTTCGAACTGTTTGTGTTGATATTGCGCGTCCTGTTGATTCTTGGAGGATGCGTTCTAGCGGAGTTGCATTCAGCCTCCTGTCTCGATGGGCAGTTAACCGGTCATCTGTTGATGATGTTACCCGTGGACGACCTTGGCCTTGCCTTCTTCTAACGGTTCCTGTTGTCTGAAATCGCGTTCAGGTCCTGAAAATTACATTTTGAGACATTCCAATAGCTGCAGCCACCTATCTCCCTCTTCCCACCTTCTTATGGCTGTCCGTGCCATGGCTTGTCGTAAGTCACGTAAGCACTACCTGCTGACTACAATAAATGAATCCAACTGCTTGTGCAATTCGTTTGTTAGACTAAACACAACTCCCTCCACATTAACTTTCTGTTATTACCACTATCTCGGTTACCGTAATGTTTCCGCCCTGTAGAACCGACAGAAAGACGTCCAGTCATTTTTGTTCATTCTGCTGATGACAACACTTCAGAGCATAGATATCTTAACTGATCCCGTAACTGTTTTTACCATTGTATATTCAATCGTGTTATCTTTTTACAACCTGTTATCTCGCAAATAACTTTGGGTGTAAAATCTCCGGTTTTTCTTGGTGTTGTATTTTGGATGGGCACAGCTGTATTTTATCAGTTGGTCAATTTGAAAAATGTAATGACAAACATTTATTTATTTGGGCTTGTTGTTGCAGTGCCATCCAGTGTAATATCCCCTAGTATACTGCTACAGCTGAAGTGGCGACAACTGGTGTTTTCAGGAACTCCTTTCTGGTGCCTGCTGGACATCGTGCCGATCAAGAATGAGAAGCGGGAGGTGGTGCTGTTCCTGGCCTCGCACAAGGACATCACGCATACCAAGATGGCCGAGTTGCAGATATGTGAGTTATACGACAGCGGTGAGTCGCATCCACCTCAGTGGCGTTTCTCGGTGTGCCTGCCTGGGCATGCGGCCCCGCATGCTGCCTGACGCCTGCTCGTCGTTGCCCCCGCCTGGAGTCGAAGCGCGACCTTCGACTCCCTGCCTGAAGACCACTACTTGCTCTACTGTTATTTACTGTTGAACTGTAATCTATAGTTGCAATTGATTCATATGTATTCCATATTCACGGGACATGTACATTGGTACGTTCTGCAGAAATGATTAGCATTTGAACCATATCGCCTCGCGTATCCAACGTGAATGTCAGTATCGTAGCACAATTCCTCTAATGGTTAAACACGCCTGCAACTTTCGTTGTCGGTACGTATTTATTTATTTATTTATAACATATCATACATAGGATATACACAAATATTTCGCAAATATCACAGAGAATATGTGCATATTAAATTCCATGTGCTGCCCACAATTCCGCTGCACAGACTTCCTTATCATTGGCGATAATCATATTATCCATGGAAACAGATTCCGATAGTTTCCTGCTGTTGAGTAGGTACTGATGGTCTTGATGGTCACCCACTCACATAGTTCGTCACCTGACATGTATCCCCATTTCTTCATGTTTTCCTTACACCGAGATACTGCAGTTCGCAGTCGATTGAGTACGTTCCATGTCTCGTATGGGAGGTGATGACCTGCAGCAAATTCTTCCTTGTGGTTGTTCCAATATTATCCGATGAAGAGCTACGCCAGAGTGATGTCTGCATTGGTTGCGTTGTCCGGAGGAAACTTTTTCTCGTCTTGAGTCGCTATAATTCGAAGGTATTATATCAGCGTGATTTTAGAAGACTTGCACACTGGAACATAGCCTCAGAAACAAATGAAATTGCTGCCAATGTCTCAGTTCCGACCAAGGTTATCGGGAGGTTTTCCTTGGGTGTAAGGCGTATGTCTGAATTGTTTAGACCCTCCCATATATTACCAATTGGGATCCCCTTAGCCCCACTATCAGCTTGTATGGTAACTGGCTGAATGGAACCGCGACTCTTTATGAACAGGAACTCAAACAGCCCGCTACACTCCTCGGAGAATAAAAATAACAGTTTTTAGTTTTATTTTTATTAATTTATTATTTTTAGACGTTCAAGATGCCGGTCAGATGTATTCTCGAACCGTATCGTCAAACCATTGAGTTTGAGTGAGTAGGAATTATTGTAATAAGTGACTTTGCTGTATTCATCCGAGAAATTTGGGATCAATTGTTTAGGAAGTGCAACTTTTGAATGCCGATGGTTCACGGAAGGCCGTATGATACATCGAGATATATCAGGTCACAGTACCCAGACCACATACAACACATTATGTGAATTTCATTGTAGAACAGATCAACAATCTGCACGGCTATGGGGTACCAGTGGAACTGTGTAGCACAAAGGATGACAGTCACCTGTTAGTACGGCATGCGTTACGTGAGCAACGTTCACTCCTTCTCCTACCTCTGACTAATGTGCAGAACTATGCTATACGACAATGGTATGTGGAACGACATCATTCGGAACAGATATATCATCAGATAGTGTTGTAGCAGGAGTCCGGCTTCATTTTGTTGGAAAATTATAACCGCTTTCTGCTTCGCCACAGGAAAAAGAAGTGGCGTCAGAGTGCAGTTGCACAAGTCATACAGCGCCTTATGATTGGTGCGGTCTTCAGTCCAGAGACTGGTTTGATGCAGCTCTACACCCTACTCTGTCCTGAGCAAGCCTTTTCACCTCCTCGTAAGAAAGGCAACCCACATCCATTTGAATCTGCTTACTATATGCGTCTCTTGGTCTCCACCTGAGATTATTTTTCCCACAAACTTCCCTCCAATGCTTTCCCTGTTTTACTCAGAACTGGTTTCCCATCTTATTTCTTGATATGCATAAGCTTTTTTTCTCGTCTCTGAACTTCTCTTTTATTTTTTTGTAGGCGGAATCTATTGTTCCCCAAGGTGTACGTGCATTTTGCGTCTAGCCACTCCTGCTTAGGTCTTGCATATCTACCTATTTGGTCCTCTGCTGCCTTGACTATTTCATAGCTACCCATACCTGTTCTACTGTTTTATTTTTCCTTGTTTCTGTCAATTGTTGCTTAAATCTCCTTCTGAAATTCTCAATAATTTCAGGTACCTCCAATTTATCCGGGTCGCATCTCCTTATAGTCCTACCCTTCTGCAGTTTCTTCATTTTCAGTCTACAGTTCATAACCAATAAGATATGGTCAGAGCCATATGGTATGGGTTGCTATTGGGTACAGTAATAGAGGACAGTTGTTGCGTGTCCTGGACATTGTGATCCTTTTGACATATGAGAATCACATCATGCGACCCCTATTCATACCCTTTCTGTATGACACCCCATCCGCCAATTTTTTAGCAAGTCAATGCACAGCCACATATGGCAGCACGAATACGAGCCTTCTTGATTTCTTAGGATGTCAGTCTTTTGCCCAGATCACCACACTTGTCGTCAATCAAAATGTATAAGATATAGTAAAACGACGGGTATGGGGGATTGAGACCCAGTGCCAACCACCAGAGATTGGAAGCAGGTGAATGCAGCTATACCAAAGGAGCCTATCTGCATCTTATACGTGTCGATGACATCACCCAAGAAACATGTTATCAGGGCCCATGATGGTCCCTGTGAAATATGCAAGAGCACACATGCTGAAACGAGGTGATTGAAATGCTAATCACTTCTTCACAACATAACAATGAACATGTCCCATGAATATGAACTTTCTCTCTGTAGTTTTCAAGTTGTTCTGCTTTTCTTGAACCTGAGTGTATGTTTAAACACATTAACAGAGTATATCCGCAAATAGTGATAATTGTGTTTGAACCCATGAAGAATACAAAATTTCGCGCATTTACAACACTCATTGTGCAATAATGGAAGGCTAAGAAAGGCGACTAATTTACAGTAGAATACATCATATCGATTATTGGATGACATCGCAGGATCTGACCATATTATCTTTACTTCACGTGTCCTGCTTTCATCTTTGTCACTGTGTGAACAATCAAAACACAAAGATTTGGAAACGGAAAATCCACATGTCTTTCGTGAAAGCACATCGCACTTTCAGATAATTGGTGTGCGTTGTCTCGCATCGCATCGTCCTGTAGTGAACGCAATTTTCTTTGAAACCACATTAAAAAGGCATCATCATGAAAACAGGCTACTTCTCTCTTTGATATAGGCGAATATTACTGTCGGTTGCAGGACGACAGCCCCGCTCGCCCCACAACTATTACTTTTGTATGTATATTCGTTTTTGATCTCCATGAATTTGAAAGTAATCCTGCACATTAAAATAACAAGCTATCACTATTGGTTTTCGGATGACTGTTACCGAGTTTCAAGCATTTACTTAAATACGTTGTATGCTTACGAGGAACTTGTTACTCGCCCTATTCAGCCAGCAACAATTCGTTGCACATTACTTCCCTTCAGAAATGTAAACATTTTACTAAAGATTACACGTTTGCAACTAATGTAACAGCTCACCAAATGCATGTGTGGCATTTATTGAGTCACATTTCCAATGCAACTGTTTGATATTTAATTAAATTTTGTGTCAGTTTTCTTTCAGCAAATGACATTCTGAGACAATGAGATCATAGACGTTTCGCCACGTAAAAATGCATGATTCCTGTGCTTGTAATTATTCCTGTCTTTGATGTGTGTCTTTATTGTGTGTTTTTGGTGTTTAGTGTAAACGTTGACGTGCATGTGTACCCACAATCGTGCCGTTGACCTCTCTCTCGCTCGTCCCGCTACCGTACAGCAAAGTCCTCCCTCCAGTACTGGCTACCTGTTGGTGAGGTACGGAGACACGAACCACCTGTGGCATCGCTACCGCTCCGAGGTGTGTCTCGCCGCTGAGCAGAAATACTTCTGCTTGTTTTGCGGTAGCCGTAACGGCCAGTGCTGGCGCGAAGTGATCTCGAGCACAGAGAAAAAAGGAAACATCTGAACAAGATTCACTGTGCCAGTAAAGAGCTGGATGTGGAGTACCATGTTTAATAGAGGGCTCCAGAATGATCACTGAGTATTATTAACAGTTTTTGCAATAACAGCCAGTCGTATATTAGCACAGGTAATACCCGCTTACTACTAACTTTCAGTCTGTGACACGTGTAATGTTGCCTAACAAGGATTCTAAAGGCACTAGATAGCGCCCATGATTAACTGCGCCGCATGTCCATTCGTTGGTTACTAAAATTTTACGAGGAATAAATTTACTTCTGAGCTGGTGTGCAATGATTTTTCCACGGGACTGATAGGCATCAAACCGCATTCTGTATTATTATTTAAGATGCAGAATGCAGGCTGAATGGAATTATTTGAGAAATAACAAAAAGGTATACTGTAAAATATACCAAAGGGAACCAACTTTCAAAATTAAATCAATGGTAACAAGGTCGCTGTGGTTAGAATAGAGGAGTCGCAGTAGGTGATATAACCAAATCTCTTGTTAATGCGTTTCGATAATCTCATCATCAGAATCCAAAATGCGGCGGAGCTTCATACTTAAATGTATTGCGTTGTGCACTACGGCCATGCTGAATTATATCAATATTTTTTCGCAATAGCGAATTTATCTTAGCGTTACAGTATAAGGTTGTACCAAATGGTGACATATGAAAATTTGTGCCGGGTCGTGACTCGAACCCGGGTTTCCTGCTTATCGCGAGCGGTCGCCTTAACCACTAGGCTACCCGAACACGACTCCAGGACCGACACAAACTTCCATATGCCACACTGACTGCACATATGAGTCAACTGCATTCATCCCATAGCACTCGCAGTTTAATCTGTATTCCCGCACCAGGGAGAATGGAAACAACTAGGCATTAACCTACGCTCTTATCGTCATTGCCTCGCTTAGGCATCTGTTAAATTACTGTATGGTGACGAATTACAGCGATGATAATTTTATCAATATTTTTCACAATAGCGAATTTCTCTAAACGTCACTGTATAATTTAACAGATACCTAAGCGAGGCAGTGACGATAACAGCGTAGGTTAATGTCTCGTTGTTTTCATTCTCCCTGGTGCGGGAATACAGATTAAGCTGTGAGTGCTAAGGGATGGATGCAGTTGACTTATATGTGCAGTCAGTGTGGCATATGGGTCGGTCCTGGAGTCGTGTTCGGGTAGCCTAGTGGTTAAGGCGATCGTTCACGATAAGCGAGACACTCAAGTTCGAGTCCCGGCCCGGCACAAATTTTCATATGTCAGTTTTTGGTATAGCATACATACCTTATATAGTGACGCTAAGAGAAATTCGCTATTGGAAAAAAATATTGATAAAAGTATCATCCTATAATTCCTCACCATACAGCAAATCATGCTGAATTACACTCAATTGCATTCAACTAACTCAGTGGATCCCTCTGTGTTAGGAACCTGGCAACTCGTGGAAATGATGTTTCCTATACGTTCCGTCCTAGTTGCGATGTCATGTAACAGTCAACACGACCGTTCTAAAACGTCACTGGAGTATACAGAATCAGGGGACGGTAGAATCGGTGGCTTTACGCGATGCTGTTGACTGTGTCAAAGACTCTTGTTACGACGGACTGCCAAACGATTCATTTCCAACGAACTGCATCTATTTTCCCGGGTCAAGCTGCACATGGCGCCGGTGCAGATGACTAAGCAACGAACGAGAAGAGAACCATCGTGAGGGACCACGCTCTACCCGCTCATACACAGTCAAGATGCTATCGTCCGCCAGTCGTCCATTTTGGCAATACAAAGCCCGGGACTTATTGCTGAAGGTGAAACTTTAATAGCAGTAAAAATGACATATTGGCCTTCGGGTCTGAATTAAAGGTAAAGTATATGGAACAAGAAATCAAATTTTATATCCGTTGTAATTTCCATTGCATGATACGATATTTTTATCTCTTTACTATGTGTCGTTTACCGTTATGAATCCAGAGATTAATGCCCTTCGGCCATTTACTGTTGGTGTATGGTTCCTTATTTCTTCTACTTCCTTTGGATGTATATTTCTATTCCTTTTCAACAAGTATTAATATATAAATCGTGTAGAAATACATCTCATGAAATGTGTAGTACCACAATTGAGACAAATCATGGATTCTGCTCAAAACTTGGAAACATAAGAAACTATAAGACTGAATGAATCAATATGTAATATTGAAGTATACATGAGAGGCCAAACTGTATAACCCTATCGCGGATTATAAAATGCAGTTTAATGAGTAAAGTTGATGTTCTCTTTCCTAAATTTTTCGAGAGATACAAAAACATTTGATTTTCCACACT
The DNA here is from genome assembly GCA_026315105.1 of Locusta migratoria. Lineage (NCBI taxonomy): Eukaryota > Metazoa > Arthropoda > Insecta > Orthoptera > Acrididae > Locusta > Locusta migratoria. The sequence continues at coordinate 182,470,206 of CM048744.1, forward strand.
CGTCAGACAGTTTCTTTACACTTTACATGTGTGCAGAAAGTCAGTCGTGTAGGATGTGGAAACGTTCAAAAATGGCAGGTAGCTTCAAAGGCAAAAATTCCTCTACTACATTTTTTGACCAGTCGTTTGGCAACAGTAAAGATCAAAGATTTTTGTTAATAATAACGGTCTTCTGAAACCGCTTCCGACCAAAAGAGGCGGCCACGCGTGGCTGTGGCAACAAAAAGCTTCGCGGGTGACTGCCTGGTGACGGACTGGAAGATAATTGACAAAGAAAAGTCCGCCATATTCGCATGACGACTTTCGGCAGAAACTACGCCACCCGAGCCCGGAGGAACTACCGCGATTCCAAAGTTATGGCTATCTGTTTTATGTTCACTATTGAAACATAGTAACATTTGTACGATGAACTCGATTAAATATAAGAAGCGATCAAAACTTTTCCATTCCAAGACCAGAATCGATTTGTAAAAGAGTAAATATTATATGAGTATTCAGGAAGCATCCCACGCACAATTTAAAAAAACATGTGTCATTTCGGCATGTTGATCATTTCAGTCCCACTTATTTACTTCACATATTCATTCGTTGTATTGTATACTGACGATATTTCGTTTCTATCACTAATATTATATATCCAGCACACAATAGGAACGAATATTTCAAGGAAACAACTGGGACGGAAAATTTAAAAGTGTTGATAAAACACAAATTTTCAATTTGAACTTGGTTGTATAGTTATTTTTCAATAAAGAAAAACCGAAGCACGAATTGTAAACAATATTTCATATACAAGTATTATTATAGTCAACGTATTGATCAGTTAAATGAACAAGAATCTAAAAAAAGTACGGAATAATGGGACAAAATCCCGGGCTGAGGATTCGGACACGGAACATTAGGCTTGCTACACTTTTCAGCTAAGGCCCCGGTCACCGCGCCATTCGGTTCACACAGCGGTCGTATGAGTATGTAATATAGGGTCGAAAGTTTCGGAACGATTATCTCGTGAATGGCTGGCCATCTAGCCGTGTGACTGGGACATTCTAACATCATAGGGTAGTGCTGCAAAATGCGCCGTACCACCCCTAACTACATTTCACAACCCTAGCACTCCCATCGTCAGTTGATCGGCGTCTTTGCGTCGAATCGTGACAAGCACGGTTGTTGGCGCCCCATTCCACAAAGGATTTTTTCGTCAAACATGCTGCCCCATATACATTATTCGTTCTCAGGGGATTTCTGAAGCTATTAGTTTATCGACTGACAAGAAAAGAAGTCAAAATCACTAAAAATTTACGGGCTATTATGCCGTGGTCTTATGGATTTATTATGGAAACACATTCTTTCGTCCCCGACTGCGAAGGACATTTCCAAGGGAGATCGTGGCACTTTTTGAACGTCCGATGCACATCCTGGCTCGCTACTGACTGAAGCCAAACTCCGTTTACGAGGGCTCGCGCGAGAAGGTGTGACGTCAGATGTTTTTGACATGCGCGCGCAATTCGTCGTTGCCGATTGCCGTCCGTTAATATCGTCCCATGGTGGAAGACTGTTACATCTCTTCTTCAAAACCGGAATCCAGATTTCATTTAGTTTCACGCCCTCCTCCATCCTATTGAAATTATTGGGTTGTTTTAGAATTTCTATGGCCTCTCTGTACAGTCTTTCGTGGTATCCATTTATGGCTGCTAAAACCTGAGTCTTATCAAATTGAATAAGGTGGTCCCCTGGATGGGACGATATTAACGGACGGCGGTAATCGGCGACGACGAATTGCGCGCGCATTTCAAAAATATCTGACGTCACACGTCTGCGCGCGAGCCCTCGTAAACGGAGTTTGGTTTCAGTCAGTAGCGAGTCAGGGTGTGCATCGGACATTCAAAAGTGCCACGATACCGCTTGAAAATATCATCCGAAGTCGGGGACGAAAAGTTGGGTTTCCATAATAAATCCACAAGACCACGGCATAATGGCCTGGAAATTTTTAGTAATTCTGACCATTCCGGACGTGAAAGTTTACATTTTACAACTAACTGTTCAACTGTTTGTTAAGCTTATGGGACTTAACTACGGGGTTATCAGTCCCTAAACTTACAAACTACTTATGAACTACCTTATACTAAGGACGGCACAAATATCCATGCCCGAGGAGGGATTCGAACCCCCGACCGTGCAGACCGTGACTGGAGCGCCTCAGTCCCCTCGGCCACCGCGGCCGGCTACATTTTACAAAAAGAAAAAAGTACAGCACGTTGGTTCTGTTTGCAGCGGTTTCGGACTGGCGAAGCTGTAGTTCACGTTTGCGCATTTGCCGCTTGCTCAAGGGAAAGACAGGAATGCCAAACCAATCCCTTGCCAACATTACGGTAATTATATGGCCGCGTCAGGGTCGCACTGGATTCTTAAGTTTATAAGAAGCAGTAACGCCCTCGAACGGAATCATTTTGGTGGTTCCTTTTATTTTTATTTTGAATATTCCACTGAGTATTTTCATGATATTCCACTTTATCGTTTGTGAGCTGCATAAACAATGGTTTGTGCGAAGAACGACTCTTAAAGTACCAATTACTTCGTACCTGTTAAGAACAGTCATTTTCTGTTGATGTTGAAAAAACCACTCCGTATGGCCTTCCCATAAATACGACATCAAGAATCCAATATGTCATTATTTAGTGTGATCATTTTAACACAGAAAGTACTTTATGAAATGCACAAAGTGGTACACATTTCATGAGATATACGAGAGTTTTCATTACAAAATAACGTGTTTCAGATTTTTATTTAAATTCTGTAAACTTGTAATTTGTGCGTAATATATTTTTTTTAAGTATTATCAATTACAGGTATTTAACATAACGAATGTAATTTTTCAATGAAAAAGGAGAAAAGAATTTGTCAAGAACGCAGATTAATCTTCAGTTGCCTAAGGTCTTAGATTGTGGAGGCAAAATCAATTAATTAAAACCAAAATTTTTAGTATTAAGTTGTAGCTTGTATCATATTATCATAAAAGAATCACTGTACTAGTCTTTGTGTCTGTCATACAAAGAAGACACGCCAATTTTAAAATAACATTAAAATTTGCACATAAATGTAAATTGTCGTTTCAATTCGTTATGATCTGGGCAAAATCAATAAAAATTCAATTTTTCAGTACTAAGTAGCTTGCCATAATATCATCAAAAACACAGTAAAGCTTTCTGTTTCTACCATCTGAAGAAGAAGCGCCAAAGCGTTATAAATAAAATAACATTATTATTTATACTTTTAATTTGTTTGTAATAGTGTATATAGCAAACTGTGCCTTCATAGAACAACAAAAATATCTGCTGACACCAACAGAATAAACTGGCAAATATTGCCACCAAACGTAGTTAGCACTTCGCTCCTAAGAATCACCCATTCTAACTAGCATCTGAACTGCCTCCCGTGATATAATTATTTTCCAATTGATAGCGTACGAAATGCTTATCTGGAGAGTGTATTGGTTCCTTATTCCGAATCAGCCTGCTAAACATAGTTGAAGAATGTTGCCAGGTCTTAAGGCCGAGCGGTCTATGTAGTATCTATAACTCTACTTATTGAACAAACTGAATATCAGCCAAACTTCTAATATCACCGGTTATTCTGTTTATAAATCCCTTATTTCCACTGTCATGACTTCAGGTGATAGTAAGGGAATATCTGTAGTGAAGCTGACGGCCTTTTGAAACAGTCATCGTCGTTTATGGATACTCTAGGAACTGATCACTCGAAAGCGGGATGTGATAAAATGTAACAGAGAGCAAAGCTTAAAATGTAATCCTTGCGGACGGTGTTACAAGTAGGACCAATACAGAGAGACAGTCTTCCATGACAAGTAATACAAAGTGTATAATATTTTAAGTAATTTCCCCTTCCACCATTTTTCCTGACACCCAAGCCATACCGTTGAAATCAGTCTCTACCTAGTGCTGCTCTCTTCATTCTTTAAACTAAAACTTATTTGTAGCATTTCTGCATAGATCCATCTCTTTTTTATTGCCTCATTTTTCTTTGATGAACTAAGCATTCATTTGATATCTTATATAGGCGGCTGATCTTCAGTCACTTTCCTTTTAGACATGTTGCCATCGTATATGCCATATTGTTGCCTATTTTCAAGTAACAGATCCAGAGTAGACTCAGTATGTACAGGATGGGTCAAATACGAGTGGCCCAGACGAATGGATAGGATTGACCTTGGATGTATACATATAGACACACCTACAGCTACTTCAACCACTATACAGCCGACCGAACTTTGCATCACCTTTATACAATCTTCACGTCTGACAGAGTTGTTAGAAGAGGTCAGTATGTTAGATTAAACGTTGCAGGAGGCTAAGACTTAAGTAGATATTCGCTTCTCTCTTGTATAACTCTGTCGTTACTGGAACACAGCCGCTTCATTGAAGTTGCTACACTTCCCCATGATCTACGAAGGTTTGTATCATCATCGCAGAATAAACTGCAGTCCACTTTCACCTCTATAAGGTTTCACAATTAATTATGGTAACTATGGTATGGCTCGACATATTAACAAATTACGTTTTTCTTTGCCCCACTGTGAGCAAAAGTGCAATGTAATTACTTGATTTCTCTGTTCTTAAATGCAAGATCTATGTTATCTAAGCACTCTACAGGATTTAACTTGTATAAGTACTAATATTTTTACGTCGTACCTTATCACCTTTATCTCTGCATCGAATAGTCGTTCCACACAACAAACATAAACCTAGCACCTCATGTTTTCTGTTTTGCCATACCTGGGCTGCAAGTGGACGACGCCTGGCCATATAGATGTCAAACCGGCCGACTTTGAGCAGGAGGGACACCTCCGAACTTCTTGATTTATACTGTGCATACTTTTCCAAACACGAAAATACTTTTTGCAGCATGGTCGGGAATCTGAATACACACTCACAGCAGTGGACGTAAGAAAGCATAAGAGGTTGTTTTTTGTTTTTTTTTTTTTCATGCGTCATTTCATTAATTTACTTTACTGTTGGATGCACTTGTTGTAAGTACACTTTTCTTCATGACTAAGAGAGTTTCTTCTACGAATTTTGCGCGGCAGACTAGAAAAACCATGAAACTTCCTGGCAGATTAAAATTGTGGGCCGAAACCGGAATTCCAACCTTGGACCTTTGACTTTTGCGGGCGAGCGCTCTACGGACTGAGCTATCCCAACACGACTCACGATGCCGCCTCACAACTTCTCTTCCGTTAGTACCTCGCCTCCTACTTTCCAAATTTCACAGAAGCTCTCCTGCCAGGAAGTTTCATATCAGCGAACACTCCGCTGCAGAGTGAAAGTTTCATTCTGGAAACATCCCTTAGGCTGTGGCTAAGCCATGTCTCCACCATATCCTTTCTTCCACGAGTGCTAGTCTTGCAAGATTCGCAGGAGGGCTTCTGTAAAGTTTGGAAAGTAGGTGACAAGGTACTGGCGGAAGTAAAGTTGTGAGGCTGCAACGTGAGTCGTGTCGGTATAGCTCAGTCGATAGAGGGCTTGCCCGCGAAAGGCAAAGGTCCGAGGTTCGAGTCCCGGTTCCGGTACACAATATCAGCTGTATACATATCAGCACACAATCTGCTGCAGAGTGAACGTTTCATTATGAAGATAAACCATACTTGCGGATGTAAAAAAAATTAATAATTTATTTAATTCATTCAATGATTAATGTGTTGCTACATTTTAAACTTAAAGTTTAGAAACATCTAATTCTCTATTTAAGTATTTCAATTTCTAGAGCATTTGTTAACATAAAGAAATTCAAGAGTTTCAGACAGTTGCAAGTACGGTTTTTATACTACGCAAAATTCATCGAAGAGAAGGAAAGTGTTTTTACAATAAGTGCTACCGACAGTAAGTAAAAACATGATGAAATTTCAAATCTAAAAAAGAAAAAAATCTGTTACGTTTTCGTAATTTACACTCTATGAATGTTAAGCCTGAATCCTAACATTCTGAAAAGGTTTTATGAATTTATTTGGAAAATTGTAGACATTGGAAATTAAAATGTCCTCTTGTGTCTCTGCTGCTAAAAGTCTGTACATTTGACGCCCTAGCCACTCTAATGATTAGAGGAGTGTACATTATTTCCTATAAGAAAGGACACAGTTCGTTGTAACTGACGGTAAGTCATCGAGTAAAGCAGAAGTGATATCTGGTGTACCCCAGGGAAGCGTTATAGGTCCCCTACTCTTCCTTCTGTTTATAAACGATTTAGGAGATAATCTAAATAGCTCTCTTAGACTGTTCGCGGATGATGCTGTCGTTTATCGGTTAGTAAATCAACAGAGGATCAAAAGCAACTTCAAAGCGATTTAGATAAAATTTCTACATGGTGCGAAAATTGGCAATTGTTACTAAATAAAGAAAAGTGTGAAGTAATACACATGGCCACTAAAAGAAATCCGCTGAACTTCAATTACGCGATAAATCAGTCTAACCTTAAGGCCGTAAATTCTACCAAATACCCAGGAGTTACAATTACGAACAACTTAGACTGGAGCGAACACATAGAAAATATTGTGTGGAAGGCGAACCAAAGATTACGTTTCATTGGCGGAACGTTTCGAAGATGCACCATCTCCACCAAAGAGACTGCCTACATCACACTTGTGTGTCCTCTCCTGGAGTACTGTTGCCCCTTGTGGGATCCTCACCAGGTGGGATTGACGGAAGACATTGAGAAGGTTCAGAGAAGGGCAGCTCGTTTTGTTTTATCACGTTACGAGGGGAGGGGGGGGGGAGCGTCACGGAAGTGTTTCACGAATTGGGGTGGAAATCATTAAAAGAAAGACGTTATTCATTGCGGCGTGATCTGTTTGCGAAATTTCAATCACCAAATTTTAGTTCTGAATGTGAAAATATTTTGCTAGCACCCACCTACTTAGGGAGACATGACCATCCCAATAAAATAAGAAAAATCAGATCGAAAACGGAACGATTTAGGTGTTCTTTCATCCCGCGCGCTATTACAGAATGGAACGGTAGAGAAAAGTTATGAAAGTGGTTAATGCCAGGCACTTACCTGTGATTTGCAGAGTGTCCATGTAGCTGTAGATGTAGATTCTCGTCGCTATTTGACCGGGTTACAATGGTTGCGTGACCCTAGTTAATACAAAATATGTGTAACTGGAAAATTTGTTTCGGAAGTACAATAATGTTTGACATAAGAGATAATTTGGTATATGATGTACACCATATACGGGATACGTAACAAGATTGGGCGATAGTGCAGTAGTAACACACTGGAAACGCCTTCGAGAGAACGGTGGTTCAAATTCACCTCCGTGATTTTTCTAAATCATTCCAGGCAAATGACGGAATAGTTCCTTCCAAAGGACACGGATGATTTCCTTCCCGATACTTACCCATTAAAATCCAAACGTGAGCCCTAATGACCACAACGTCAGCGGGACGTTAAATCCTGAGCTCCCTTCTTCCTTCGTGCAGAGAACAAGCTAAGACAGCGGTGGTGGTGTTCCATGAAGGCGCCGTTGCTGGTAGCCAGTAGCCAGTAGCGTGTAGCTAGTGTGTAAGGAAGGAGAGAGCGCTGTGAGACGCCCGCCTCATTGTGTGCGCCCCGTGCCTGTGGTCAGTTTTGAATCTGAGCGCGGGCCTGTTCTGCGCAGACGCGAACGGCAACGCCGACCCCGAGGCGCCGCCCGCCAACTACGGCCGCCGCAGGAGCCGCGCCGTGCTCTACCAGCTGTCCGGACACTACAAGCAGGACAAGATCAAGACCAAGCTCAAGCTCAACAACGTGAGTACCAGCAAGCCAGCCGAGCGCCGCCATCTGTGTTTGTGAGACAGCTCGCTAAAACCTCATAATCCACTTTCTAGGTTGGGTAATGTTATCAATGGAACGAAGAACAGTGCAAAACTTTTATATATACAATCACCAAGCTCAGTGAAGACATCCCCATGAGTTACGAAACTGCAATAGATTTTTTTTTTAAGGCAATCTTAGTTGTACAAATACAACGTTTTCCGATTTCCTTATTCACACATCTTCTACGCATCATCAGACGTTGTGCAAAAATCTACAAACTTGCTTACAAAAAGAGGAATTAACTTATAAATATGTAAAATCGTCCATATGTAAGAGATACTTGTAATATGGTAGGTGCAATCTAGGTAAACAACAGGTCACAAGCAAGATAGCGAGCGATTACGCAGACCGCAGTTACAGTCAGTACTGTGTAAGTAAGTAAACATCGCGTGGTTAAGTCAGGTTCGGTTTTATTTAAATTGGATTCCATTATCTGGAGGGGTGTGCTCAACGGCCACAAAATCACTTTTATCGATAATGAAAGGAGCAGCATTAGCCATAAAATCTTTTGCTTTATTCACGCAAATCGATTTCGGTTTTCCAAGAAAACATCTTCAGTGCTGTCAGTAAGTTCAAAACAGCATTTTTTGTGAAATGTACAATGACATTTACGTCTAACATTATCTGGTGTCATACGAAGTTAAACTGAGCCTGCTCGCAAAAACCTCATAATCCACTTTCTAGGTTGGGTAATGTTACCAATGGAACGAAGAGTAGTCCAAAACCTTTATGTATACAGTCACCGAGCTCAGTGAAGACATCCCCTTGAGCAGAGGTCGGCAAGTTATCTTGGATGGGGTCCGGATACTTTTGAAAATTTTTATCGAGGTCCAGAAGTAAAACCGTATATTCCTTATCATTTTTTTTATTTTAATTTTCAGTCTCAAACTAATATGAAATACAGAAGATGTGAAATAAAAATGTATAATAATCCAGCAAAACTTATATTATTTGCTATTTACTTATTTTTTATTTTCATTCAGAAAAAGTTTTAAATAAAATGTGTAGCCACATATAAGGAACTCATAGTTCGATGGGGCGGTCTATAATTGTTTAGTAATGATTTTGCAGCCAAGATCGCATTTTTCATTTATTATGTTACCGGTTTCGGCGTGCTCGACGCCATCTTCAGACCTGTCATAATTTACATAACTTCACGACATTTTTTATATACTAAAAGAGTACATCATGGTTGAGGCATCACCAAACATAAAATTACTAGTCACAAATAAAATATATACATCCATCTTCTAATGGTTCTGAAGCGAGGTACTTCAAAGTCTAAGTTCTATAATAATTGAAGTCCAGTATAACGCTAACTCTTGTGTTATACTGGACTTCAATTAATATTGAACTTAGACTTTGAAGTACCTAACTCTAGTGTTACACTGGAATTTAATTAATATTGAACTTTGAAGTACCTCGCTTCAGAGCCATTAGAAGATGGATGTATATATTTTATTTGTGACTAGTAATTTTATGTTTGGTGATGCCTGAACCATGATGTACTCTTTTAGTATATAAAAAATGTCGTGAAGTTATGTAAATTACCACAGGTCTGAAGATGGCGTCGAGCACGCCGAAACCGCTAACATAATAAATGAAAAATGCGATCTTGGCTGCAAAATCATTATTAGAAAAGCTGTAGTCACATTGAAAAGTCCAGTAACAGGTCATACATTAAACACACTATTTTTTGCTTAATTTGCACTAAAAATTATGAAATACAATGAACTATTAGTATTTCTGTTAAAAAAATCAATGCAGGAATTTACATTTGCGGTCTTCAGCAAGTTTCTTAAAGTTAGGTTGACATACGGAGCAGCTTATGGGAATAGTGTCTCAAAGGTGGCCTGCCGTTAATCTTGAGCGATACTTATTCTTCAACAAATTGATTTTTTAAATAAATTTGAGAAATATATGTGGAGCCAAACAGAGCAGCCAGGTAGATGGCTAATGTATTGCAATTTTCATATTATGTTATCCATTATTTTTGGTTGGAGGAAAGGAGTAAAGGCTTTGAAAGGTGGAACAACTTCGCAGCCACATCCGTTCATTCTGCTACTGGAGAAAACTCAAAAAGTGATTTTAAGAGCACAAAAATGGTGTTAATATGGATATGCCGTGAACGCTTAAATAGAGGTTTCAGAGACTGTCAGAGTATGAAGTCTCTTTATGGAATTCCCTTGTTCGTTAGATAGAGTTCTCGCGGAGCATTCGTGTGTACAGGGCTTTTAAGTGCATCACCGGCAAGCTTGCACCCTTTTGCCGCCGCTTGTCAGCGTACTCTCCAGCGTTGACATCATGGCAACCAAGTATTAAATCTACCTACAATGATCATTAAGGGTTCTAATTATTCAGCAGATAGCTGTAAAATTCTATAATAATTATAAGGGTGGCTCTCATACGAGTTGTTATCCACAGAAGAAAGGTTTTTTAAATATCTGAGTATATAACTTATACTTTCAAAATATTTTTGGCGGTCCAGTTTTTGGCCAGTTGCCTACCGCTGCCCTTGAGTTACGAAACTGCAATAACTTTTTGTAAAAAGCAGTCTTTGTTGTGCAGATACAACGTTTTCCTTATTCATTCATGATGCTTTTCGCCTCTTCTAGGTATCATCAGACTTACTGCGGAAATTTACAAGCTTGTTTACAAAAAGGGAAATTTAGTTATAAATAGATAAAATCGTCCATATGTAAGAGATACTTGTAATATGGAAGGTGCAATCTAGGTAAACTACAGGTCACAAGCAAGATAGCGAGTGATTAAGCAGACCGCAGTGTAAGTAAGTAAACATGGCGTGGTTAAGTCAAGTTCGTTTCAGTTGTGACTTCGCTGCCCTCCCCACTCTCAAGCAATAGCTGCCACATTTATTTCAAAGATGTATTTTATTTAAATTTTAATAAGTCTTACGCCTTGCTAACACAGTAACAAGTATATAAACACGTGGCGTCTGTTCCGAAAGACCAGACGTCACTTCTGATCCTGCAGTTGTTATTGTTTCATATTCACAGAATATATGACATTAACAGCGAATGGGCAAGGCTGAAAATATGTACCCAGCCGGGCTTAGATCCCGGGTTTCCCGCTTTCTAGGCAGTTGCGCTGACCACTACACCACTGGGGACATAGTGATCACGGCACCTTCAAGGACTGTGGGCAGGGTAAAGCTGGCAATTTGTATCTGACGGGAGGCGTGCTTATGTAGTCCTTGCAGGTGCGGTGATCACTTTGTCCTCAGTGGTGTAGTGGAGAGCACAACTGCCTAGAAATTGGGAAACCGGAATTGGAATCCCGACTGGGTACACATTTTCAGCTTTGCCCATTCGCAGTTGATGTCACATATTCCGTGAATATGAAAGAGTAACAAGTATTTTACACCCTAAGCCACAGTTTTCAGTGGTATTTTATTAGTTCAACTTTTACCCCACACCTCCCCTTCAAACCTGAATGCGGTCATATGGCCTGTACTTTAACTAGCTTGCACCTTCCCTGTTACAAGTATCTCTTACATATGGACGGTTTTACATATTTATAAGTAAATTCCTCTTTTTAAGAAAAGGGAAAATGCGTCATGTATTAATAAGGACAAAATCGTTTTTTAAGACTGTTTTTTTACCAAAATACTCATTACGTTTGCTGCGCCAGAGCCACGCAAGTATGAGTGGGGTGATTTCAGAAACTGCAATGATGTTGTGCAGCCTCTAATCTGACTATTGTTATCAACTGGGCTTGGAACACTGTCCAGAACTTCTTTTAGTTTATCGAAGATAATTTCTGGAACTACTGAACTGTGGAGGTGATGTCCACCATCTAGCCTCGATGATGTCATCAACACCGATAGTGTCCAAAACTTTCTCTGGGGAAATGTAAACCAACCGATGAGGCAACCTTGAGTTAAAAGCTATGATTCCAGGCTCAATATTGCCACCGATGAGGCAAATGAGTGTCCTTATCTTTATCTGCATATATCCAAGCTCATCTATGTATTTCCCTTGAGCTAACGCCCTTGCGGGGATGATCTCTAGCCGCTTCACTCATGGCGGCGATGTGACCATACGAGTATCTTTCTCCGAATATATCCAAGGTCACTGATGAGAATCCCTGAAGTTACTAAACTGCGAGGATGTTGTCTATCAGCTATCCTCAATAATGTCATTAACTGAGCGAGTAATAGTGCCTGTAGTTGTTCCTGAGTATATCCAAGCTCATTGATGAGATCCCCTTGAGCTGATTAACTGCATGAATGATCTACTGCTTCTAGATTCGATAATAACATCAAGAAGGGTAGGAATAGGTCCATTATTTTCTCAGGATATATCCAAACTTACAGAACAGATGTGCTTGAGTAACTCCGGGTATATCCGAGCTTACTAATGAGCTCACCTTGAGGTACCATCTGCGAGGATGATGGTCGCCACCTGTTAGCAGTTGTTTCAGGTTTTCCTTTATTTTTATTTTTTACATTGTACTCATATTACCCTAGTGTTATTGAAGCCAAAAACATATGTGTGCAATCTTTGAAGGCAGTTCTTGAATGTTTCATAAGTAGACTGCCAGAGGTAACTCCTAACAAAGGAATGACAACTGTTGCTCACAGAAAGTTTTAAAATGAAGGCCTGGTTTATAAAACAGAGAGTACAAGTTATACGCCAAAACTGAATATAATCTCCTCTTGCTATAACTGCATCCTCCAAGACTCCATACCCTGCCATTTCACCAATATATGCTCAGAACATTTTATATTGGGAACTTCTGTTATGTTCATGGTTGTCAAACATCAATGACCATAGAATAGACCTGTAGCAGTTATTTTCAGTTGTCATTTCCGAATGGATATTTTCTTCTGTGGATCGAATATCACCTCAGGGTCAAATAAGATCATACACTATTATGACACAGGAATAATCAAAATTTTTAAAAAAATAGCTTATCTTATTGTTTATTATTGGAAATTTAACAGTCAGTTTTTATTGCATTTTATGATTTATTAATTAATCACGACAAGTAGGTTTGTAACATGAAACAGAATGTCATTAAGCGTGATGATATGAAAACCATTAAAGCTTTTCTCATGCTAATGCACTTAACGTTTTCAGATTTATTTTAACAGTTTTGTTTTGTGAGAATGTGGTCAGCTATACGTTTTCTTGTAGAAACACACATAGCCATCATCTCTGACAGCTGTGACCTAAGCACAGGATTAGCTTTCTTATATTTCTGGAGTAAGGGTGTCTCCCACAGACACGGTCATTGCCATGTGTCTGGGTTGGTTCCAAGGTACCTTAAAAGCAAGTTTTGCCTGCGACATCAACCAGCCGCATCAAAATAGTAACACAATTATTGTCTCTTACGCCAATCCGTAAACTTGAACAATCTAGTTTTACTCCACTCATAGATCAGTTGCATGGAAATAGTCTGTTTCGTTGATCAACGGCAATTATTAATAATTGCAGAACGACATGTTGACCATAGCTGTTTATTAATTCTCAATGCTACCGGTTTCGGTTCTGTACCATTGTCAAGCGTTAGCAGAGATTAGCTAATAGCTTAACATGTCGGAATATAAAAGTATAATTTTGTATTTTTATATTCCGACATGTTAAGCTATTAGCTAATCTCTGCCAACGCTTGACAATGGTACAGAACCGAAACCGGTAGCATTGAGAATTAATAAACAGCTATGGTCAACATGTCGTTCTGCAATTATCTGAAAGCTGTTATGCCCCATCTATTCACCTTTATAAGCAATTATTAATAATAAAAAGTAAACACTTCTTAATGTTCTACAAGTAGCATTTAATCGATCTCTAATCACCTTTCGGCATCTTAGGCAGTCATTAGATGACATCTGAAAATCGCAGACACAGATATAAATCATGCGAGTTGCACGGATTATAGATACAGCTGATACAAAAATACTGACATGGAAATGTATTCCATTCAGAAATGAATTGATCAACTTTAAAATAGAAATAGAATTGTTTGTCAGAATGTACTTTTAAAAACTGATGAAAAATGTTTTCAAATATAATATTTTTAAATTAAGCAATATTAAAGAAAATGCAAACTTAGTTTGATCACTCAGTTCTGATTTGGTGTTCTGGTCATTTTTGTTGATTTGCATTATTTCTGCAGGCTCTTTATTCTGTTTTTCTTTAGAGAAGTTAATGCTTTACATTCTATGTCCTATGGGTGATTTACCGGTATGAGATTGTCAGCAAAGTTTTAGTCCTTCTTGTTTAATTTCCAGGGTCTCTCATGACCAGAAACCTAAGCACCAAAGCGCCGTCTGCAAGACAGCCACAGTTGCATATCTTATATGCAACACTATTATATATCTTTGGGCTGTATGTCGCACTATCTTCCATGTGGTAAATAAATACAAGTTTGTTCGCACCAGACGTTCATCGCTATCGTCCGGTCAAAAGTGATGAGCAGTTCACTTTACGACAAAGAGAATTTTGTCGGCTTGCAGCAGCGTCGTTTTCGACGGTGTGCGTATACACAAATTATTGGAGCCTCAGTATACACTATGCCCAGCAAAATTTCGAAACAGGCAACGTTGTTACTCAACGGACAAGTCTTCTCGCCTCAAGTAAGCTACTATTCAGTTTTCCTTTTTCCTGTAATTTTGGACACTGTAAGCAGTGACCTTTTAGGAGATACCCTACTTCAGATATCCATTTCATGTAGCTCCCTTCGCAATGTTCACTCACTGACTGGTTGAGGTGGAGCTAACGGCAGCAATTTGAAAGCTATTGTGATTTACAAGGCGTGACACTCGCCTCAGAAGCCCGTGAGCTAAGATCTCAGTCTAAATTACTTAGGTTTAAGGGACGAATTCACATAAAGGCAAACGTAGGAAGCCTGTATAAGTAGTACCCATTCTGCGTCCCTGTTTCAGTTTAAATGTTGTTTGGAACCCGTCATTGTAACTCAGATGTATAAATAACATTGATACTGGCTACATTCGGAAATTCATAACTAGAAAAATATGTAAAAACAGAATGTTTCTAATGCTCGCATGATATATCTAAGAATGATATAAATGGCACCATCGTGAGCTTTCTATTGACACCAGGCCCTAGGACGATGTCGTCATGATACTAAGTTCCCCAGAAAATTTACAAACTGATTTCAACAAGTTAACCTTAAGAATGAGTATCTGTAACACAGAAATATAGAAGTCAAACCCTAAAATTAGTTCTGCTCGTCGTATCCCCTTTCATGTGGGGCAGGTGATCCGATTGTAAGCAACACACCACACATTCACACGACGCAGGGTTCCTAGCCTGCAACCACCCACGACCGCAACCAGTATAAAAAGTAACTTACCATCGCCTGGAACCATCAGCAGATGTTTTGTCCCTAGCATAACTTGTGTTCTGTGACATCACCCATCACCCGCAGAGGTTCTGATGAATACTCTGAAATAGCCTGTACAGTTAGTGTATTCACTGATTACATGCAAATCTTGTGAACTTTACTAATAAAAGTTTCCTGTTGCAATCACACACCCGACGCAGCTTTTTAAAAACCACTTTAACTTGGTTACTCCACCTGAAATCCATGAAAATAGCTGAAACTCTGTATGAGAATTACCTGAGACTGTCACGTCAACCTACTTTCAGTAAAAGCAATACTCACTTAATAACTCCTTATCACAATCTTTCCATCTGTATTCCAGTTAATGTTCTACTACTGGTTTACCCAATGTGCACATTAGATCCATATTTATATTCATTTATATTCCACGTGACATTTTTTCCTTTGAATTCTAACTGTATCTGCAACGACACATTGCCTACTTAAAAAATGCAAACATGCTAGGATACAAATTTAGTCTCATCAACATGATAATGCCTGATGAGTTTCCTCCAGGTAACCAAAGAACTCGGACTCGGTTGGAATCGTGTGACATCACTGTGCATAATTATGGAACATGACAGAAAATCGTGGTGGTTACTTAAAACGAGATCTAAAATAGTAATCCATCGTTCAAGAAGATGAATTCACATTCCATTGATTGAAGTAATAAACTATTCGTATTTTATTATTTTAATAGTTCAGATTCTGTTTGGTATCAGACCACCACTCCACCTTTTCAATCAAACGGCTTTGTCGTTTTCAAAAGCACAATCATGTTGAATCGAACATGTAAAACATTAACTTCTAGAATGTGACAGCTGGCAGTATAGAAGTAGGTTGGCATCGTTGAAGACACCTCAGTTACACGACAGACTGGTCAAAACCGCGGCTTTCAGTCTATTTACCCATACAAGTTGTAGATTCATGCTAATAACACACTTTTAGTAACAGCTTTACTTTGCCACACACACACACTGGGAAGTTGGACGAGATTGTCATGTAACTATTGTGGCTTTTAAATGAGTGGTAAGAGATTAAAAAATTAATATGGTCACACAGTCATACTATTCTGGGATGTAAGATTAAGATATTCGAATTCAAAGCTCAAATCTCCTCAGAAAAGTATTACAATCATCTTAATAGTGAATTATACATTGAGCGACCACGAAAAAAATGCTTGTAAAATGCTTTCATGATTGCTCACATTATTTCAATTAACGCAATTTTAGATATAAAATTTATTTTGACATCAAAATGTTGATTAAACATATTGTTTCCTAACATAACAATTACATAAAATTATATAATACTACTGTAGACACTTAATTTTTTGTGTTTCACAATCATACACCATTATAAGACAGAACTCAAACAATGTCGAGTCTCTGTATTTGATATTTGTGTGTTAAATAATGCATTATCCTAAACGTAAGTAAATGTTGTATTTAAATTTGCATGCAGTAGTACATAATTGATTCTTGTCTCTCTGTCTGCATCAAAACACGGAATGTTGTATTTATTCAGTTTCATATAAATTATAAATTATCTATAAGAAATTGATATAAGTATAGACATTAATTAGAGCATGATAAATTGAAAATTTAATAGAATTCATAAGTTAAATTCGTTGTGACCAGTTGCAAGAGAAGCTAAACATTGTCTGCGCCTCGCCAACTTTAAGATGCTGGTTCTGTC
The DNA here is from genome assembly GCA_026315105.1 of Locusta migratoria. Lineage (NCBI taxonomy): Eukaryota > Metazoa > Arthropoda > Insecta > Orthoptera > Acrididae > Locusta > Locusta migratoria. Next base: position 182,487,144 of record CM048744.1, read on the forward strand.
AGTAACTTTCCGCTGAAGTGGCATTGTTCCTACATTATAATGTTGCCTGCATCTGGAACCATGCAAGAACGAAATTAATGTAGTGATTGTTCTTCTCTATAAGTAGAAATATTTATTTCTAAAAGCCTTTCTTTGTGACTGGTCACTGTAAATTGATTAGACTTAAGCATTGAAAACAAAGCTATTACCTCAACATGCATGATAAAATCAAGCTGTATGAAAATGAATCGCCATTACTGCTCGTAGTTCTCTTTAGAAAATTTTAGATTTTGACAGATATAAGTCGTTAATAGTTCTAGGGGCTTCAGTTTTAAAAGTTTTAAATTAACTCTTGTCACCCTCTAGGGGTTGCTAAGTATAATTTAGGATACTCTCAAATATTTCAGCTTGTTTTCGTGAAAGTATACCTTCCGTACGAAGTCTATGTAGGTTGTATGAATTAAAATGTACACGTTTTTTCTGCAGCTTTCCAACCTCAGTTTCTGATGACTCATTTTACAACTACTAAAAGTCCTGCAATTCTGTACTGCTGTAAGCATGAACTATAAAAAATAAAAGGAGGTTGCTTGAACAAGATATTGATGTATGATGTACTGTTTAATATTTTGAAATTACTTTCAAATAAAATTTATTTACTTGGACTTAGCCCCTTTCCTCCTGGTGCTGGTTTACATTGTTCCGTAACTAATGTTGAAGTAGTTTAGTGACTGTTACGTGGAAGTAAACAGAGGAACTGTTTGGGGGTTTTCAAGGTAGTGCTGCAGTTACTTCAGTTAACCTGCTGACGATCGTATTGCGCTTGATTGCACGTGGGCCTCGTCCCTGGATGGTAGAAACTGTTATCAGAACGTGGATAGGTGTAATGGGAGCTATTAACCATTGCATTCGGAATTAAGTATTGGGTATCGTACAAGCGGAAAGGAATTGCATCTAATGAATCTTTATAATGAATACTTGAAAGAAATGACGTGCTACCCTACAATAGCTCTTTATTTCCTGTAAAGTTTTCAGAGACAGAGATCATGTCCTCTCGTCTGAATAAACAGCTCTTGTTCTTCTTCTTAAGCATCACGTTGTTTAAACGTAAATTTCGCAAAAATTAAATGCCACATTCTCTTGCTAAAGTAAGACACACCCATCTGCGAAGGCTTTTCTTCGTGTTGGCGAATTGCGCTATTTCCGATTACCGCATATATCGTGCATCAGTGCAAAAGTCAGTTTTTCGAGTCTCTCTCTCTCTAAATTTGTTCTGTAAGTGATTCCGTGGCTTTTGGTGACCTGAAAATGAACTGGATGCGGAACGTCCATTCTTGTCGTTAGTAGCTCACGGTGATATTTGTATACGGACTCTGTGCAGACAAGCACCAAGTGTCCATCTAATTCAATCACTTTTATTTTCTTCCTACGTACGTCTGTACGGCAAGCGAACTTTGCGTCTCATTCTCTACTTTTAGTTTGGCCTCTCCTCGGTTACATTTTGCATACAATAGCGTTTCATGGCAATTCACACTTCACGATGAGAGAGTGGTGAAATTTTGGAGCCGGCCGCGGTGGCCGAGGAGACTGAGGCGCTCCAGTCACGGTCTGCACGGTTACTACGGTCGGGGGTTCGAATCCCCCCTCGGGCATGGATATTTGTGCCGTCTTTAGTATAAGGTAGTTGATAAGTAGTTTGTAAGCTTAGGGACTGATGACCCCGTAGTTAAGTCCCATAAGCTTAACAAACATTTGATTTTTGAAATTTTGGAATTGTTAATTGAAACCTTGGGGAATGTAAATTATGTTTAAGATACGGGAGAAAGGATCTATAAACTGTGGTAACCCTTGCGACACTGTGCTGTAACAAATACGTAAGAACGTTTTAACTCTTCTAGTTGTGTTTCTATCTCATTTAGTCAGACAGTTATGGTTGTGCTGTCTGATGACTGGATTGATGTTACCTCGCGCAAGTCTCTTCATACGTGCGTTATTACTCTAACTTGTACCCACTTTGTTTCCCGCTACTATGTTTTCCACTCACACTCCCATTCATTGCCAATCTCAATATTTCTTGAACTCATAAGTCGTGTCCTATGAAACGATTCCGTTTTTAGTGAGGTTCACTCATAATTTGTTTTTCCATAATGCAATTCATACCACTAATTAGTTGCTCGTCCTACCCAGCTGATATTCAGAATTCTTCTGTAGCAACGTATTTACACTGTTGATCTTCGATGTCTTTCCTGCATACTTACATTACTTTCAGAAAAATTTTATAACCTTTAAAGCTGTATTCTTTGTTAACAGATATCTCATTTTCAGTAATACTTTTCTTCCGTTATCATCCTTGATTTTGTTGCTCAAAGAACTAGGGTCATATATTTCTTTTGTGGCACTTATTGATACAGTTTCTTCGGCACTACTTGATTTAAATTGACTACCTTCCATTACTGAGTTATATTTTGCTATATATGATACCTTCACTGTCGCGGTGGAGCATTCTAAGGCGCCATGCTGCAGAGCGCTCGGTTGCTCACCGTCGGTGGTTCGAGTCCTCCCTGCGGCATGAGTGTGTGTGTTGTCCTTAGGTTAAAGTTAGTTCAAGTGGTTTGTAAGTCTGGCGACTTAGCTCCAACAGGTTTACATACATTTAAATATTTTTTGATACCTTTACTGAAGTCGAAAATGGTACAATCCGAAAATATCAAGAAATAAATTGATATTTGGTGTTGATGTACGGGAAAGATCTCTTTTGAGTGATGCCGTTATCAAAATATAAGCTGAAAGCTTCAGTACCGAACAGCATACACTGTAACAAAACATTTCAACACACCCCTCCGTACTGGCCCACTAAAAGTGGGCCTTTGCGATCGTCTTTTGACAGCTCGAAATTTAAATGAAAATAACGGCTTAACCATTCATTTGACACGAAAGTGGAATAACTAAATTTCTAGAGGAGAAAATTCTCTACAACTTTGCTCTCTTATGTCTTTTTCATATCTCGTATCGTTTCAGAGATATTTGCAAAAGTAACAGTGATTTGGGATGTCTGTCTGTCTGTCCGTAACGTGTTCTCTGTTTTTAAGACGAACCGTTCAACCGATCAGCACCAAATTTTACAGACATGATTGTAGGCCGCCAGAGACCAGAACCTCCATTCTTCAAATTTTTCGGACAAAAAATACGGTAGTAATACCAAAAAAAGCCGTTTCGATTTGACGATGTCTGTCTGGCTGTAACGTGAAAAAGGGATGGTGTTTTTTTTTTTGTATAAAGACAGAAATATGAAAATCCCAAATGTTTTCTCATTTCTAAAGCATGAAATCCTAATGCAAGGACACTTTTTCGTTCTGGTGGGAAATATTTGCGACATGTTTTGTACATAGAATGTAACTTGACCACACTCCTGAAATGAAATGACGTTTGTATAACAGGCACATAATTTTTAATTTTTAAAGGATAGGATGAGGGTAAGAGAAAAAGGACAGGGGGAGAGTGGAATACCGTGAAGAGAGAGGAACGAGGAGAGGAGATGGAAAGTAGATGGAAGGGAAGGAAGAGATGGTCAAAAGCAGGAAAGGATAGAGGAGCAGGTGGACAAGAAAGTGGGAGAGAAAGGCAGTAATGAGGGAGGAGGAGATGGACAGAGTGCTGGTATGGTGAGTGGGTGGACAGAATGTGGAAAAATATTCAATTTCCGAAAGTCAATATCGGTAAACCATCTGACCTTTATGATTATGCGTAAACTGTCAAACAAACAAAAAATCAGGAAAGCAACTGGCTGTACAATAAATGATTTTCAGAAAAACTGTACCTTTCATTCCACATAGCCACAGCAACGCAAACCAGGGTATTGATCTGTGCGGCTCTGCGTGAACGAATTTGCATCTAGTATCACTTTCATTTGGAATGTGAGCCACAGCTAAGCGTAGCCTGGTTTAGCTGGTTTCCCTAAATCGCTCCGGTCCCCTTTGAAAGGTAGGAGGCCCTTTTGCTTCTCTATTTTTTCCCAGTCCGTGGTGTGCTTCGGCTCTACAAACTTCGGTTGTCGCTTATGTACCAAGCTTTATGCAACCTCTCTCAATAATGTAAACTGAGACAATGGAGATAATTTGTCTTATAGTGTGCGGGACACAGAAAACACAGCTGCAACAAAAAATAATTTATTTAACCAAGCCACATGATAAATATCTGAGATATTGCATAGAAGATGATTCCAGCTGGAATCACCATATAAATATTATCGTAGGAAATTTAACAATGGCAAATCCGATTGGAATATCAATAATAGAGAATAGGTAACAACTCGCAGTAGAGACACTTGCTGAGTTGTTGATAGGCACGGAGACAATCACATTCACACAACTTAAATTTTCGGCAATGGCCTTCATCAGAAAAAGAAATACACACATTCACACAATCAGTCAGACATAAGTTGCACAGACGAGCACCATCTCCGGCCGCTCCAGCACTGCAAGCATCTTGTAGTGAGTGAGGAAGGGAGCAAAGGGGTAGGGTGGCGGGCAGGGGTGGGATGGAAAGTTCCGCTTACATGATGGATTGTACAGGCTTAAACAGGCAGGAATGTGCGATGCAGCATTGAATGCTGTCAAGGTAAGTGTCGGGAGAGGAAAAAAAGAGAGGTATATAAGTGTTTATGTGTATGTGTGGAGGGAGGGGGGGGGTAGTAAAAGGTGGATTTGGAACGATAAAAATAGGAAAGAAAAAATTTGAAAAAAAAATCAGGTAAAAAGTAACTATTTACGGAATTTTAAACTTTGCTTTCATTGAGTGTTGCACTTTTATTTTAGTTACATATATTATTTAATGTCGACAATTCCTTTTAAGATGTAAGTATTGAATGTGTCCGCGTAGTTGATCTTGGTAGTAATTCCAAAAGCTTCTTTTCTGGTGGGTCCTCAGCATACATTAAGTGAGCAAATGACATTTTAAACTTTTACTTCGTTGAGTGCTGCACTTTCATTTTATTTATACGTGTTATGCAATGACATTTAACGGAATTACTACCAAGATCAACTATGGGGAATATATTGCAATACTTACGTCTTAAAATGAATTTTCGACATTAAATAAAGCCTGTAAATAAAATAAAAGTGCAGTACGCAAAGAAATAAACGTGTAAAATATCATTTGCTGACTTAACGTATCCTGCGGGCTGGCCATTTAAGAAGCTTTTGGAATGATTAGGGAATAATGTAAGGGGCGATAAACAGTTGGAAGGTATACATGAGTTGGCGGGATCAGGATAATGAGTGGGTTAGGGGGAGGACGTTAGACATGAGGTGCATGGATAGCAAGTTATCTTAGGTTGAGACCCGGGTAGTTGTGGAACCGTAGAATGTGTTGAAGGGACAACTCCGATTTCTGCAGTTCAGAATAGTTGATGGTTCATGAGAGGAGCCAGGTGGACCGGGTAGTAAAGCAATCATTGTAGTCTAGAGTGTTGTGTTCAGGCACATGCTGTGCCATAAGATGGTCCATCTTCGGCCGCGGCCGATTAGCCGTGCGCACTGGGGTGCCGTGCTGCGGTGCGAGCGGCCGTTCTCCGTCGGGGTTTCGAGTCCCCCCTCGGGCATGGGTGTTTGTGTTGTCCTTAGGTTAGTTTACCTTAGCTTAAGTAGTTTGTAAGTTACGGGGAAATAACCACCCAGTAGAGGCCGATAGATTTACAAACATTTGAACATTTTTTTGCCCATCTTCCTTTTTGCCACAGTTGACGGTGGTAATTCATCCTCATAGACAACTGGATCATCGTCATACCAATATAAAATGCCGTGCAATGATTGTAACAGAGTTGGTAAATGACGTAGCTGATTTCACAGGTTTCCCGTCCTCCGATGGGCTAAGCTAACCCTGTGACAGGACTGCAAAAAAGTGCTGGTTGGGTGGATTGGTCAGGTTTTGCTTTGGGGTCTTACACAGGGATATGATCCATGTGGAGGAGTTGGCATTGGGAGTGGCATAGGCATGGACTAGGATGTTATGGAGGCTGGGTGGACGACGGAACATCACTTCAGGAGGGGCAGAATGATCTTGGGTAGGATATCTCTCATTTCAGAGCATGATGACGGATAATCAAAGCCTTCACGAAGGATGTGGTTTAATTGTTCCAGTCCGGGACGTTCCTGGGTGTCAAGAAGGACACTCGTTTGTGATTGGTTATGTCGGGTACACGGTGGATTGGTGGCGTTCGGGATACCTGTTTGCCGCCTCCGTTTCATTAACCAAGGCTTCCGTAATTAGCACAGCGTTACAAGATCTGTTTCAGACAAATTACTTCGTGATGAATTGTTGAACGCTATCCGATTAAAATCGGATAAGAATATGACAATTGCTTCCAGAAAAATAAAATGTCCACGTAGAACTTGTGTCCTCGGAGAAGCAACCGTAGTTACTGAAGTCGTGTGAAAACAGAAAAACATACCATATGTACGGAGTCAATCAAGAAATAGGATTTTACCTGCCTGTCAGTCACTTCATAAAATGATGTCTAGGCTCAGTTTAAACCGAGCCCGTTTTCAAGTCGTTCTAACATACAAAATGATGCAAAGCAAAATATCATAATCATGTTTGACATCATACTTACGCTGGATTCTGCATATTTCACGCGAGATAAACATCATTATTATATATAGGGATGCAACATTTTGTACGTTTGCGACTTGAAAATTGGATCTGGTCATCCCAGAAACACTTTCGATTTATATAAAGAAGTTATTTATGAAACTTTGGCTGTCGCTATATGATTTTAAGATGTTAATGCCGGATACAAGTATGATAAATTGCAACCAAATTTGTTTCCTAGAAGACTATAAGTGTAAACATCTCTGGAAGAAATGCGATGAAAATGAGGTTTATTATGATTATTATTATTATGGAACAGGGGCATTTTATTGAAAAATAAGTTTTTGTTCTTGTTAGCAAATTTATTTAACCCTATTGTTGTCAACCAAATCAATCCTCCTGCTTGAATACTAAAATTTGATTTTCAATAATGAATAAATCAGTCAATTACTTGATAGTTACGATTATTTTGATTTTTACCTTTTGCTTATATATTCCTTTATAAGTAACATTATGTTACTACTAATAGGAAAACTCTTTCCAACTTACCGACTTAACTATGAAAAAGCATTGCGTCGCTCTTTGAGGTTGTCTACCACGAACATAAGAAACAAATGATATTGGTGAAGGTAAGCTGCAAAATGCTAGAAACAAATTAAAATTCCCTTCCAACACACGTCTCTGGGCTCCCTGAACAAACGTGAATTACTCTTGCGACGGTCAACTGAACAAAATGCTCATCAATATTCCAACTACAGCTCCACCACGAAAGGGGTTGAAAAACAAGAAAATCCCCGGGGCGCGCCACAGAGATTAACTTTACGTTCCAGTAGTTCTCCAGCTCATTTCCTGGACGCAATTGCGCTATTTATAATCCTCACCGGAAATCAAGCATCTCGTGACGTCTCCGTTTCATTAACCAAGGCTTTCGTAATTGGCATACCATTACAAGATCTGTTTCAGACAAATTACTTCGTGATGAATTGTTGAATGCTATCCGTTTAAAATCGGATAAAAGAAAACTATGATGATTGCTTCCAGAAAAATAAAATGTCCACGTAGAATTTGTGTCCTCGGAGAAGCAACCGTCGTTATTGAAGTCGTGTGATAAAATAAAAATACGTACGGAGTCAATCAAGAAATAGGTACTGCGCCACACGAAGGAATTTTAAAAAAAATTAATTCTTAAGGTTTTCAACGTCCTTATTCAGGTAGTCAGTATTCTGCTCCCCGTTGTCCATGGACTGTGTCACCACATATATTTGAACAACTAAGCTAACAGGCCCTTATTCGTTAATTCTCACGCAAGTGAAGCGTATTCTTCAAATAGTGTATGCGCTCACCTGGAACAAACTAACACCTATTACTGCCCTGTCGCTACATTTTTTAAAAATTAATAATTTCTGTACTAACTCGATTACTTTGTATTCTATGCCATTACAAGCCAAAAAAGGTACAACTATGGTTATAATTGTTATACATTTGTTGTACTCACATGATTCCCTGTGATTGCGATCTCTTTGCCAAAGTGAAAGAACCACTTTGTGGAATCCGGTACAACAGCAGAGATAAGATTAATCATGTCATATGGCGCCCAACACGCGACATCTACAGAAGTAGACGCGCAAATGGTATACGACTCCTACCGGATATTGCACAAAAGGCTACAAATAAGTCAGGCCGTTATACGGAAGATGTGTAATGAGTAACTCCATGAATAAAATACTAGCACAAAAAAGTAACAGTTTTCATTTTAATCAAGCTCTTGTTATCTTCTTTGTAGAGGCTAAATCATTATAATGAATGTGCTTGTTATTACCTTCTCTGTTACTTCTTTTGATGTTTTCCCTACGTTACGTATCCAACACTGGAGCAAAAGTCATTTTCTATGTTCGTCCAGTGTAAAATTTCAGCTCCCTTCATTTAATTATGGTATCTGTGAACTGTATGGTCAAAGCTTGAACAAAGTGCCCTCGATTGAACACGTGCGGTAAACTGCTTTCAAACTGCTGCTAACTCTGGGCAGCGAGCCGTAACGGCAGTCGTTAACTGTTCGCATGGCTTTCATCTGGCTTTGCCTCGCCTCTGTTCCACGCTATGCCGACGCTTCACAGTAATTACCTAAGGCTCACTCACAGCAGTTTCTACCTGGTCGGATATATTCGCTTATGGAACACTGCCTGCGCCCTTGTACTCAGTAACCTTCCACCCCCGCATCATCCTATACTTTATGAAAGTTACCGGTCGTTAATTTAACTAAAAGCATTGAAATTCATTTATTTCGAGGATATAGCTCGCTTACAGATGAACACGGAAAGGCTAGGAGTTGTAACCATGTGGTCAGTGCCCATTCAGTATTCCTGGTCCGATTCCTGGTTATTATTCCTTCGAAGGCACTAATCATATCGAGCAAATTACAGCAACACAGCCACTGTTTCATTTATAAGGCTTTCGAGGCTTGCCACACTCTTTGTGGTTTGATAAGCTTTGCAGCTACCTATAGTTCGGGTATTGATATCCAATATAACGTGGCAGAGTTGCTACATATATTGAGATATCGATAACAGAACTTATTAGTTGCTACATGCTTACGCCTACAACAAGGTACACCTCCGAGAGGATTTTTCTTTAACCCTGTGTTATCCTAATGAACAAGGGCATCGGTGGTAACATTCAGTGCGGTGAACATCGGTTGCATTGCGAAACAAAACAGTGATAAAGTTCCCAGGAGTCAGAAAGAGCAATATTATCAAACAAAATTACCATTAAAAAAATTGAATTTACGGTCGCCAGTACTTCAGGGACAACTATTACCAAGTACCTCAATGACTCGATAATTACTGAATAAGTAAAATATTTCCTAAAAATTTATAGAACATTATCAAACGTAATTTAAATGCAACATTTATGTGCTGTGGTCGCTTTCTAAGGTAGCAGACAGCCTCACCATAATCTATACTTGTGAGTAAGTATTATATGGAAATGGAAAAATTCAATTAAATTCCTTGCTAGAACCAACAATGTGCTGAATGGAAAAATCTACTATTCTATAGGTAATTATTAAACTGCAGACACTAACTTAGCCAACTTTCAGTTCAGGCCTACTTCATAATATTCACGAATCACTTTAAGAAAAAATGTTATTCTGTGATACCATAGCGTAATCACTTCAAAATAGCAATCTCTTAGTAAAACACTGTTCAAGAATTATTCATAACACTAGCAAGCTTATATTTTCATTAACTACTGAATGTATGATTGTTGCGTAATAAATTACTGTCCTCTAAGTAATTAATTGTCTTCAGTTTAACAATTTGGCAAAGCAACACAGTTTTCAAGAGTGTAGTCCCTGAATCTGATATGCTACTCTCGTTTACGCACAAATTACTATGCACTGAATTTACGTAACACCAAAGATTATATCACTGCTCAACATATATTTTTAATAATCAGATTTAAATTTATCACTTCAGAAAACAAACTGAAACTGCATTTGCTCAGTGGAGATAGGATTTACTCAACTGTTCACTTTCAATGCAAACTCCACTATATATTTTAAGAAAAGCAAATATTATTAGAATCGTTTATAGTTATTTCAGTGGGTCTCTCGGAATAATCACTGTACCAAAGGATAGGACCCTACTTGGATAAACGACATAGGATAATAATGGGTTCAAAGTCAATTCTCGTTAAAAGAAGTAATTATTCAAAATTCTGAACATAAATGAGGTTCGGACTGTTATACATAATAAAAAACTTTCCTACTTAACTGTGGAAGTTTGGCGCTGCATTGTGGCTCCATGTGGTGCAATATGTTGCTTTACTGGCTCTTGAAGTATGTAGCCAAAAACCAATCTTCTTAGCGTCGGAATATTAAGCCACCAATTGATGCCAGTACTTACAACAGCAACAATATTTCATCCGAGGTCATATTACGATCTTCTTGTAGGTAAAGGCCTCCAGAACATAGCCACCAAGAAACAAAGGCACCTCAGTACATTCCACTGTGCCTACCACCACTGCAACTGCACGCTATCACGTCTCAAACCGTAATCCCTTGCCACACACTAGCCAACTGCGCCAGCCAACAACTTCCCGCGTTTTCCCACCTTTTCGCTCCCACACAGTCAGTCTCCGTTACGCCCGGGATGCCCCCCGTCTTTTCTACTCCAGTACAGTTTACAAAAGCCCTCAGTCAGAACCTCTACAAGTTTTTCAGCATACACAAATATTAACACAAACACATTGCATTAACAATATTACTTATATATTTAACAAAACGCATTTTCTAACCTTCTTCAATATAAAAGGCATTTTCAATGAACATAAGTTTCAAAGATAGGTTACTCATTGCATACGTGTACATGTACACAGTTTTTCCAATAATAAATCGAAGCATAATAAAATAAATAAATCAAAAATTTAATTATGCAGTCACAGCCTGACACTCCAATTCGCATTTGCATCCTCAATTAATGATTTTTATTATTCCGTATGCCATCAGACATTACATGAGTTGAATAAAAATGTTAATCGTGTTAAAATATGCACAAAGCACAGATAAAATTACACATTCATGAATAGGAAAGTCTTAGGTTGAGTCAATAAGACAATAATATACATGTGAATAAAATGAAATATGAGAAAAAACGGTTGAATGGATTGCACGTAAAAGAAAAGGAAACGCTTCTCATTGTACAGCTGATATTCTGCACTAAAAATCTCTCAAAAGTTCTTTGCGTAGAGTTTCAGTCCAAAAGACAGCGTCCTCAGGAACCTCATGTATGCTGGAAAGAGTTCCTGCATATTTCCGCAGAGGACATTCTGTGATTGTGTATTGTATTGTTTGTCGTTGATGCCCGCATTCATACTTGGCCCCTTCAGCTATTCCCCACTTGTGCTTCATGTCCTGACATGTACTATACTTTGTACGTATGCGATTTAGGGTGATCAACAGCCTCTTGAGTAAGAGGAATCCAGTAGTGGCACCTGTAGGATTGGCTAAAAGCCATGCGAACTACTTGTCCCGCACTGTGTTTCTGTACTGAATCCTTCAGAAGTGAGCCTTTTTCCAAGTCTTCAAGAAGGTTTTCTAGATCAAAGGCGTTGCCTTCGATTGATATCACAATCCTGGGGCTGCTCTGTTTTTCTGCAACATTTCTTCCATTCGCTTTTCACTATAGGTTGACGTCATGTCTTCGATGGTTCGATATTGGTCAGAACAGGCAACCATTCTGTGGATGTGGATTTTATATAGTCTCAGACATACTTCAGATGGCCACAGTCGGCTGTGTGTCGACCATATCTTTATGAGAAGTGTTTCACAACGATGAGCAGCAGTATTTCCAAAAACACTTAAACTAATGATAGAATACTACTTTCACGATTACCAGCGTCATACTAGATTACTCCCAGCAGTAAACTCTAAAATTTAATTGAATATATCAAAAGTAGTTCATTTTTCCTCGCGGATTATGTAGTGGTATCATCTGAGACGAGGAGAAACAGGGTATGAAGGAAGAAATAAAAGTAAGATTTTACGATAATCTCTTAGGTACACTGACTTTTAGAAATATATGTTACATTCTGTTTCTGTAAGCTTGACTGATGCATCGCTCTTTCTGGGCTGGTTTCGAATATACTGAACGAAATGTTACTCTGTTCTGTGGGGGATTAGGTGGGATATGTGGGGTGGAGGACGGTCTTAATGGAAAGCAACTGCCCTCCCCTACCGTCACTGGAGATGCACTTCAATTTAGTCCCTCGTAATTAAAAATTTTCAAATAATTTTTGGCGCAATTACATTCACCCATAGCACTTATTTACTAATATCCCTGCTTTAATTATATTTACCTTGGTACATTCATCATTTACAGTTTATTTCTTGATGGAAAGAGGACGTTTATAATACATCATTCGTATAATAAAAAGCATTAATTTAGACACTCAAGAGAGTTTTCAGAAAATGAGTTGAATTGAAGTACTCGTTAGGCTGAAGTCTCTTCCAAATAATATTGCATGAACGGGGTATCTTCTGGCTACTGACTGTACACATTCTTCGAAAGACTAGAACTGGGATGGTAGAACTGTGTGGCCGGTAAAACACCCAACCATTAACTTGATTCTGCCTAGACCTGTTAGAAGTGTTCAAATAATTTCACGGTCACTCTTGACTTCGACCTCCGTAGACTCCATAGAACACACACCTTCCTATTGTGCTCAATCTGTCTTCCCAATATACATTTTCATGCGTTGCTAAATATTTCAGAACTTCCTACGTTGCCATTCAGCCACCTCTCAGGTCCAATGATTATCTGACCGCAACAACTTTCTTGTACTGCAGTGAACTCTGGGACTTTGTTAGGAATTCTTGAATATTTTCTGCTCATATTTTGACATCGAAGTATCATTCATCTGAACGAGGGTTCATATTGTTATATTCGTGTCGACTGGCGAGCGTTCATCATAACCCCTCAAACTACCGCCTAGCCTAAAACGTCAGTATGTCCATTCGACAAGTACTTTGCTGCCCGAGTAGCTGTTTCCTTAGTGTAATTCTGTTCTCACGTATCAAGGAGAAGCCTACAATTGTCCACCTGATAGCAACAGGCCAAGAAATCTGCAACCACGACCGAGTTGACGAAGCGTCTGGCTGAGACTCTGAAATAGGACCCAAAGGACCCAGATCAACTCTGGAAACAATGCTGCAAATTATTTCTTCGTGCGCAAGGCCAGAAGTTACGTCCGAATCAACTGAGGATGGCTTGGGAACCAAAGTAACAGGCGTCATTGGTACCGATATGTCCCACAAATTGCAGACTGGAAGAAACTGTGAATCGAAGCGACCTCAGTTTCTAGTCTAACAACACTTGGATAACAGGGACAAATATGTTACTTCACCGACAGGACTTAAGAGTTGCTTTGGCTCACGAATGGGGGCTTGACTGTGTCTTAGATGTCCGGAGACTGTACTGACCAAGTCAAGAGTCCAAGAAGAGCAGGACCGCATGTAAAACATATCGGTCCACGTTATCACGTCGAAAGATGACTACGGAGTGGCAGCCTCAAGTCAGAAATGTAAAGCCTCTAGTCCTAGCTACCAGCCTTGCGGAACACAAGTGCAATGAAGCCAGCTTCTGTACCCATATGATGGTAACGACTGAAATATGGTATTGCTCATTGCCATATGCATTCTTCCCCGTGTGTAGGTCCTAAACGGCATGGGGCACAGCTTCTGTGAAGTTCAGGAGGCAAAAGAAGAGAAACTGTGATAGGTGTCATTACCTATACCAGGATAGTTTCGTTGATAAGACAAATATTCTCTTGCAAGGAAGAGACGCTGATATAGAATCCTCGTCCTGGCAGTTTTAATATGCACGCAGTTCACAGTTGCAGAGTGAAAGATTTCTTCTCGCGACATTCCGTATTGTTTATCGTGTTGTATGGAAATAACATCTATTCTGTCTAAAAACTAACGATAAACATTTGCAATTAGCAATGATAAATGTTTAAACGAAACCAACAAGGGCAAGAGTTTTTAATGATAGAAGTTATGAAGCCCATCGCCTAGAAAACTACAGTCATCATATCCTTTACACGCCGGTTCTTTTTATTTTCACTTTTTTCGTGTCACTTTTACTGCACAAATGGACAAAAATCGACACCTCACTTATTCATACGCTTCCTGAAACCTGTAATTAATGTGTGACTTCTGTATATGGTTAATTTTATCATTTGAACACGAATACGTGAACAGAATCTCGCAACGCTAGGCGCGAAGCATACTTTCCATATAACTTCGACACATTCGGTTAACGGACATATCCGAGAAGCACAATTTCATTTTTTTCCGTTGAAACAAAAGCATCACGTAAATGGCGTGCACGCAAAGGCCCATTACAAACTCATTAAAAAATTCAACGCGGATTTTTTTATCTCAGGTGGCCTTTCTCGTCATCGTTTAAAGTAGGTCACGTTTTTCATTACTTCAGTATAGTATGAGACTATATATATGCTTATGAAACACTTATTTTGACGTGAATTTTCCCGGAATTGAATTCATGCTGCATCATTTGAGCTAGCTTCATTCTGAAAGCTTTAAACGAATTTTAACGAAGGGTTGATGTGCTTTTGTATTGAGAATAGTTAACTGAAAGCTTCTACAGGTTTTTTCCCATCAAAAATGGAAAACGACTTAAACAGACACTAAAATTTCTTTTCTAACGCTCCAAACTACGAACTTCAATAGATGAACAAGCTATACAGATGCGTGACGACGCAGAATAATTACAATTAGTATTGCGTGTGGTCGAAATTCTACAAAATGTGCTTACAAAGTAACTAAACTCGAAATAAATTATTAAATGTAATTGAAATTTATTGGTTCCCACCAGAATCCTGCATTTTAATAATAAGGTACGTAGCAAATGGTAAATATTCAAAATGAAATAATTAAAATTAGAAACTTAATTGAGTTGCCTGGTAGCAGCAGTTGACCACAAAGTTATTCTTTCAGGATAATACGCAAAATAGAGACGCAAAGAAATAACATTATTCCGCTACCGCGAAATTTTGATTTCCACTTTTGACAACACGGTCGAGCTCTTAGTTCCAGCCATTGTACAGTTAGTCATACGAGACCTGTACCTTCCGCCGCGTATCGTCTTGATATACTCTCTTTCGATATGAAAATATCCACTTTCCACTTCTTTTAACCACTCTTGACAGCTCCATAAACATTTTCTTATGTGCACATCTTTGATGAAGCTCCTCTCGAATTATAAAGTTTTCTGTGACTTCCTTGTATAATTAATGTTAAAAATAGGTACAGCAATTTTCTTTTTCGCGTATTTACGCCTCTGACAATAAAATTCGGTGAATAGACCTCTAGGAGTAACGTAGATGAACTGTGAAGCACAGTACCTTACTTTCCTTCGAAATAGTCACCTCCCATAACTATGCACCCCTGAGAACTGCGGTACATGTCCTGGAAACTTTGCAGGAAGTCTTCCTCTGGGGCCGGCCGTGGTGGCCGAGCGTACTGCGGCGCGTCAGTCACAGTCTGCACGGCCACTACGGTCGGGGGGTCGAATCCCCCCTCGGGCATGGATATTTGTACCGTCCTTAGTATTAGCTAGTTCATAAGTAGTTTGTAAGTTTAGGGACTGATGACCCCGTAGTTAAGTCCCATAAGTTCTACAAACATTTGATTTGATTTGATTTGACTTCGTCTGGGATGGTGTTCAAAAGCCTCGTCATGTTTAGTTTGATGTCAGGAATATCGTCAATATATGTTTGAGTCGTGTAATGGAAAGAAGCCTGAAGGATAGCTGGCGAGTATGGTGGACCACCACTCCCTTTCAGTCAGGAATTGTTTGACGAAACTGTGTGCTAGGGAACGTTTTCGTGAACAAAAAACCAGGAATCTTGTTGTGCGTACTGCGTGTACGTTGCATGAAATATGTCAAAATTTCAATATACCTTGCAGTGTTCATCGTCATTTCCTGAGGTATAAATTCATTGAGGATAATACCTTGCCTATCTACGAGGCGTGTTTTTTTTTTAAGTAAGTACCGTTTTGCAATTAAAAAAAAGACGTGCTAAGATATCTCAATAATTTTATGCGCACTGGGTACCTACATCTGTTGTCTACGCACTGACGCCATGACAGTCTGATTCTTCCTTGTTTACTGTGAAGGACGGGCTGTTATGATTTCTTAGTGCTAAAGGCCTAAAAGCGATCGATATTCATCGTGAGATCTGTGCAGTTTACGGAGAAAACATTATGAGTGATGGAATGTTAAGAAAGTGGGTGAGAGCATTTAAAGATGGCCGCACACATGCGCATGATGAACAACAGAGTGGGCGTCCTTCGGTCGTTAATGAAAGTTTGGTGCAGGAAGTGGACAATAAGATGAGAGAAAACACGCTTTACGACTTCCTTCTTGCGGGATGACTTCCCTAATGTTTCTCGTAGTGTTCTGTATGGTATTGTGACCAAGCAAGACGATGTCGAAGTCAAAACAGTTCTGATGCAGTGGTTAACAAGTCAGACGGCAGACTTCTATGAGGAGGGTATTCAAAAGCAGGTACAACGTTATGACAAGTGCCTCAATATTGACGGGACTTATGTAGAAAAGTAGATTAAGGTACAGACTTTCATATAAAAATAAAATTATTGCGATATCTTAGCGGGTCTTATTTTAATCTCAAAACGGTACTTACTTTAAAAACACGCCTCGCAAAAAGGCGATGAACGACGTTTTGATGGGGGTTTTATCAGCTCTGATCTTCTTCCTACGAGGGGATGTCGAAAAACGTCATTCCATGCTTTGCCGTTTCATTTGAAGGTCGTCTTGAAGAGACAGCACGTTTTATCCTCAGTGACAATTCGGTTCAAGAAATTGGGTGTCGCATCCACCATTTTGACAAAATTCTTTGAAGTCTCTAAATATGTCTACTTCAGATCGTCAGTCAAGTGATGAGGCACAAGACGACAACACGTTTTCCCCTTCCCTAACTTCTGGGTAAGGTTTTGTCACAAAGATTCACGGTTAACCTGCAATTCATCCGCTACGATGCCCACAGTTGATCGTTCGTACTTAATTTCCTCACTTTCTCAATGTTTTTGTCACTGATGGCGGTCGCCGGTCATCGAAACGCGGAATTGTCAGAAACACTTTACCGGCCTTCTAATGTTCAAATGTTTGTTAAGTTTAAGGGACTTAACTGCGGGTTCATCAGTCACATAACTTACAAACTACTTATGAACTACCTTATACTGAAGACGACACAAACATCCATGCCCGAGGGGGATTCGAACCCCCGACGGAGAACAGCTTTGCGCATCGCAGCATAGCGCCTCAATGCGCTTGGCCACTCCGCCGCGGCTTTCCCGGCCTTCTCGAAAACGGGCAAACCTCTCGTATACACACTTCATGGACAGTTCTTGATTCCATAAACAAGTACCAGCAACGCATGCGTTTCTTTATATGTATTTACAAGTTTATAACAAAACTTAAAATTGTTTTTTTGCTCGTTCATTGCCCTGTTTGAGAATCAACGCACTAAACAAGCACTTCGTCAACAGGTCTAACATGGAACAAATGTTCAAATGTTTGTATAGCTTATGGGACTTAACTACGGGATCATCAGTCCCTAAACTTACAAACTAGCTAATACTAAGGACGGAAATATCCATGCCCGAGGGGGGATTCGAACCCCCGACCGTAATGGCCGTGCAGACCGTGACTGGAGCGCCTCAGTCCCCTCGGCCACCGCGGCCGGCTAACATGAAACACTCACGATACTCAGCTGAACTATGGTGCGGGCAAGTTGCCAGCACTGATCCCAACGCAGAGTGCAGCATTATGATTCGCCTGTGTTTACCGTTCGACTGTTTCGACTTCAGCTAAATTTAATGTCAGTTGTATAAAATGATACCCCACGGCAGCTATAGTTCACAATCCAAGTGAAGAATTGGAACAACAAATGAAGCATGTGAAAAAGCCATTGTTTTATTATGAGTGTGAGACAACTACAACGGTAAGATAATTAGAATGGCTGAAGAATCGTATTAAAAATAAAATATAAGTGGAAAGAAGACTGGTAGACAGATGGATAAGCTACAATATACAAGAATATGACAAATAATGTTGAATATAATTGAAAATTCAGGACATTTTCTCGCTCCTTCCTTCGTCTGACTAGTTTTGCTAGAGCCACTTACGGACCGCAATTTTAATCGTGACGTATGATTAGGAAAATGTGGTTTCTTCCGTGAAGCAAGAAAATACCTGTGGATATTCTGACCACGTACTAAATCATGAAGATCGGCTTGAAACAAAGTAACAAAGTTGTTGTGGTCTTCAATCCGGAGATTGGTTTGATGCAGTCCTCCATCCTACTCTAACCTGAGCAAGCCTTTTCATCTCCTCATAAGAACGGCAACCCTCACCCTTTTAAATCTTCTTACTGTATTTTACACTTGGTCTCCCTCTGCAGTTTTTACCCCCACACACTTCCCTCCAATGCTATATTCACGATAAATTGATGTCTAAGAATGTGTCCTGTCAATCGATCCATTCTTTTAGTCAAGGTATACCAGCAATTCCTTTTTTTCCCAAAATTGCCTTCAGTATCTCCTCACTAGTAAGTCGATCAATGTGCCTAATCTTCAACCTTCTTCTGTGACACCACACTTCAAAAGCCTCTCCCCTCTTCCTGTCTGAACTGTTTACCGTCCACGTTTCACTCCCGTGAAAGGCAACACTCCATGCAAATTCCTTCAGAAAAGATATTCGATGTCAGCAAATTTCTCATCTTCAAAAATTCCTTTCTTCCCATTAGCATTCCGCATTTTATATCGTCTGTAGTGCGACCATCGTATGTTATTTTACTGCCCAAGTAACGAAACTCATCCACCATCTTTAGTGTTTCGTCACGTAATCCAATTCCTTCAGCATCGTCTGATTTTATGAGACCGGACATATTACGAGTGATTTAAGAAGTATTTCTCATCTCGGATGACATAAAAACCGTACTGGATGCCTTAAAAAATAAAGCTCCAAGTGGTAGTAGCATCAGTACTGAAACAGGGCCAGTGATAATACTCTGAGACAGCCCTATTTTTAAAAAGAGTAATGTCACCAACTTGCATAAATACAGAGGTGTCTCGCTGTTCCATATGTGATATAGAACGACGTCACTAATTCTTGGGATACTTACGAATATCGTATCGGACCTTAGAAAAGCAAAACTTCCACATTGCATAGACTGAACAAGTTGTTGTAAGTCTCATGCAGGAATACTAAAACATGCTGCCTTTATATTCCCCCATAATTGCGGAAGTGTTGCCGATGCATGATTCTGAGCACGAAATAACCTCTTAAGTGGCATACGTGACCGATGGGATTCGTGTCTAATGATCTGGGTGGTTAAACCATTCTCTGGAACAGTCGGAAAAATGGAGTAGTGTCTTTATAAAAATTCCATCGGTTATTGGCAATGTGGATTTTATGATGGTTGAAAATAGGCCCCATTTTGCCTATCAGAGCCACTTCCAGGCAATGACTGAGTAGAAGAGAATCCAGTTTAGTTCAAAAATTCGCAATTATACGAAAGTAAATTACGCTTTTACTCAAAGTCAGTTACACAGAAGTAACATTTTCTGGTTTACTGGGACATTATAAAAGGCAAAACAGGATTTTTTAATTGGGTGTGCTGTCACCGCGGACGGCAATGAATTCTGTAAGACGCTCTTGTGGCAGAGCCTTAATTACCTCTTCCTGCGCGGATGACAACGGTTAGGTGATCGTTTGTATTCGTGGTTCCGGGCGTGCTAAAAGATGTGCCCCAAACACATTCAGAGCAGCGGCGAGTCATTTATTCTTGGCAGCGTTTGTCTCTGCAATAATAATCCTCTGTTTTATGTATGTTTTTGTCCACACGCTGCCTTTACTAGAGCAATTATGTTATGAACCCCCACAAAGTGATGGAGAACATACAACTTAATCTTCAATCAGTTAGTCCACACTTCAGCTCGTCTAAACTGTAATAGAATGTTCCTCATCTCCATTAAATTCATATAACATGAAAACAACAGTACTAAGAAAATCAGTTTACACTTTTCTGAATAAATCTGTATTCTTTCACAAAGGCAAGCGCACATAATAAAACAGCACTCGTAACAGTTCAGATACGTCTTCAACCCGAAATGCCAAGTAATTAGCTTTACTGCTCCCTTTATCAAGCAGCAAAAGTCAATATTGCTCGTCCCGAAAGTGGAGAAGAGTTTCAACACTTGCCACACGGAATTTTAGCAGTCTGTGGGCAGCAATTGGAAATAAAACATCGAAACTAAATTGCGGATACGTCCACTTCTTCACACTTTATTAAATATCGCAATCGATTGAAAATAACTCACGGTAGCAGTCGCTGGCGGATATCCCAAACACTGTATGCTCCCCTGATGACGTGAACTGGATGCCTGTATACGGAACAGTCTTCAACCCAAGATCGCAGTCTCCTTATAATGGCTCGATCTGAACCGGCAAGAATGTTCAAATGTTTGTAAATCTATGGGACGTAACTACTGTGGTTATCAGTCCCTAGGCTCACAAACTATTTAAACTAATATAAGGACAACACACACACACGCCCATGCCCAATGAAGGACTGAAACCTCTGTCCGCCGCGACGGAGCGGCCGAGCGCATTGAGGCCGTTCCCCGTCGGGGGTTCGAATCCCCCATCGGGCATGAATGTTTGTATCGTCTATAGTATAAGGTAGTTCATAAGTAGTTTGTATGTATAGGGACTGACGACCCCGCGATTAAGTCCCTTAAGTTTAAAAAAATGAATAAATAAAAAAATTAATAAAACCTCGGCCCATAAGCAACCACGCGCCCCTCAGCAAGACGTCTTACGGCACTCGGCCATTCCACTGCGGCGAATGAGAAAGAGAGACCCGCTTTCTGGCTGCTTACTGTACTATTTCAGTGGCCCGTTAATCCACTTTCTTGCTACAGAAGTACTAATACCTCTATATGTTGAAGACTCACAAAGTTGCAATTTTTTGTCCTTATAGCCTACATTTAAAAATAATATTAAATAGAGTTTTGAAATTAATACATAAGTAACTTTTGACTTATGGAATTTTTTAAACGGCAACCCTGAGTAGATTACGAGAACTGAACAATATCCATTCTAACTAATTCTACCTTTTATATTTATGCTATCTTCCTGGAATTTGTAACAGTTTTATGCTTAGTAACTAAATTTCTGTACTACTTACCTGACAATTGACTGCTAAGAGGCACTTAATTTACAATGTTTCTGTACTGTCTAAAAACAAAATACGTTCTTCGTTGACAATTTGTGAATCTAATAAAATATCATCATGAAAACACTTCTCCTATCGTTTTGCATTACACCAGACTTGATTTTAAAATTTCTGTGTTGTAGCCAACCGTTACAACAGTTTTGCACAAAAAGGTTGGGACAACGGGCAGTCCAGTCCATTCGCTAAATATCCTTTCGCCCCATGATCTCCTGCACATGTCTTTTCGATGTGGGATAATTTTATCCAGACAATTATAACTGAAAATATTTTTTGGTAAGAATTGATAAATTTATGGGAGCCAGAGTGAAATCAGTTTAACCTGTAAACCTCCAAAAAAATGGAACAAATATACAGGAACTTCAAAAAAAGAATGAGACGGCTTGTGGCCGACAACGTTTAGCTGAAATTCTGCATGCTAGTATATTTTCAAGTCTAAATTGGGACAGTCAACATTATATAACGAATTCTTCCCTGCAGAGTACATAGAACTCATAGAAACAGAAGAATTCTGAAACGCTTATTAAAGTTAAAAGTACAGTATCACAGAAAAGCCGCTGTAAAATTAAAACGTGCATTTCAAATTCCGTGATTTTCTTAAATCGACCCAGGCAAATGAGAGGCTGATAACTTTCAAAGTAACCGAAAGTAATCCGAGTTTGAGCTCCGTCTCTTATGACCACATTGTCGACGGGACGTTAAACCCTTATCTTCCCTTAATCCTATGTTACCAAAGGAAGGGTACTAAAATAGTAAAAATCTATTTGGTGCCTACGCTAATTTAATGTCCTGTGAGCACGAAAAGTCAGAAATTAGCTATGAGTATTAGTGAGCGGTGTATTGTGTTGGTGGAATGACGGAAAAAAGGAACTTTAAAGAGGTACTTGGGAGAACATCATATATCTATACAAATATCTTCTCTAAACATTCATAACTTAATCTTTGGCACGTTCGACATGCCATTTATTAACCTAGCAATTCAACTTCGCTTTTTGTATATTGTATTTCCATGACTGACTTCCTATAGTCTGAATCTAATTTCCGACTCACATACTTGACATTGTTTTTCCAATCGTTCTAGATCACACTCTTTGTACATCGCGTAAATTGTCAATAAAATCATAGGAAAGCCATTGATTTAGGTAGTATTTGTTTCATCAGATAATGCGGTGCAAATCAGTATGATTTCATTGATTTGTGGACCAAGGGTCGCTTGTTGATATTTCTCCTGTTAGTCCACACGTTCGGGATAGCGGTTAGAGATTGGCTTGCCTGACGTTGTAGCAATTACGCAAGCATGCCTCTGACGAGGCCTGGAGATACTACAGAAAACAGTGGCCTGTTTACCGCACACTCTAGCTATAACAACAACAACAACTGCCAAGCCAGGTACCTCCTGGTTCTGCAGAAATACGTACAAACAACTGACATTCAACTTTTCTTGTTTAAGGATACATATTACTTAATGTCATTATCTCCCATTTACCCATGGTAAGTTACATAAAAATCCTAGCAAGCCTTTAGCCTAACAAGCAACCCGTAACTAATAACCGAGTATTTAACATCGGTGATACAGATGTGCACAATCTTCTCAACGACAAGTTCTTCACCGTATTTTCCCCATTCTCTGTACTTCAACTAGAACAGAGCTAGGAGGAGAAGATACGTTTAGGAGAATTCAACAACCGCAGTTAAAACGTATCCATTTTGCTTACTGTTATCAATATGTAAGCGACTTGCGTATTTTTCAGTACTGTTACTCTTCACTATGGCAAATAGATGTAATGTTGTTTGTTTTCATCAATTGTTTGGGCATTGACATACATAACCATTATTTGTTGTTGCTTTTATACGAATTCATTAAATGAAAGGGAAGTACTGGGAAGAACAACCTCATGGTGACAGAACAAGAGGAAACAGTAAGATCGGAATATCAAAAGTAAAATCCTCGCTGTTCAATCTTTGCACCCAAGAAGCAACCAAGAAAATAAAACAATGCTAATATTCGCTGTTGATATTGCTATCGTCAGTGAAAGTGAACCTTTACAGGATATGTTGAATGGAATGAACAGTCTAATGAGTGAAGAATATGGACTGGCATCAAACCGGTACAAGACAAAAGTAATGAGAAATAGTAGAAATAGGAGCAGCGAGAAATTTGAGATCACAATTGATGATTACAAAGTAAACGAGTCCAAAAATGTTCAATTGTTTGTAAATCTATGGGACTCAACTGCGTGGTTATTAGTCCCTAGCTTACAAACTACTGAAACAACGTTAAACTAACCTGTGGGGGGGGGGGGGGGAGGGGTGGATTCGAGCCCCAGACGCGAACGGCCGCGAGCACCGCAGCACGGCGACCCAATGCGCACGGCTATTCCGCCGCGGCTGAACGAGTCTTGCTACCTACGAAGCTACATAACCCACGACGGACGAAGAAAGGAGGAGATACAACACAGACTATGGAAAGACAGCACTCATGTTCAAAAATGTCTATTTAATGTCTTTGAACTTATTTTTTAGAACACAGCATTGTAACGATACTGTATCATGGGTAAGGAAAAATCAGACGTTAACTGAAGCAGAAGAATGCTACAATGTGAAATTATTAGGGATTTTTTGAGATTCCTCTTAGAACCAGGAAAGAAAGGGAGAGATAGAAACCCAAGGTTGCACAGCTATTTATTTATTACACCATCTCCTCTCCCTTCCTGTCTCTGTAACTCTCCTCCTCTCCCATCTCTCTCTTCATCTTATTTTCCTCCTCTCAGCTTATCTCCTCTCTGTGTCGTTCTCATCCCACTCAATCTGCCCATCTCTTCCCCTTCTCCATCCCTCCCTCCTCTCTCTCTGTCCACGAATAGTTACATATAAGTATCAGCTTCCATGGTGATCAGACCCGGTGTCAAAGGTTACTGCAGGTTACCTCTTCCTTGTAACATTCGGTGTCTTGCGGTGTTGAAAAACCTTTTCCGTGAAAACATACAAACAAGTGTCAACTTTCTTGGTGTTTCAATCAAACAGTGTTGAAGTCTGTTGTAAAGTTTTATTCGCCACGGACCGTATGAAATCTTATGTAGGCAGTTACCTTCCTTTTGTTTCGAAAGTCAAGTGTGCAAACTTTCATCAAGATCAGAATAATCCGATTTTGAGGAAAGTTTGCACACTTGACTTTCCAAAGAAAAGGAAGATAACTGCCTACATAAGATTTCATACGGTCCATGACGAAGGAGGGGACTGATGACCTAGCTGTTTAGTCCCCTTAAAACAACCAACAACAGCAACATGGCGAAGGAAACTTTGTTATATATATATATATATATATATATATATATATATATATATATATATATATATATATATATATATTGTATGTCCGTCAGAGTGTTTATTACAGAGTCTTACAAACATTTGAAATAAATAGATGAATAAATTTTAGAGATATAGAATATAAAACAACGAAGTTTGAAATAGTGAGTGAAGACGTCAGTTTCGGAGGATTTTGGCACCGCATAATCAACATAACATGTTCCTTGCTGAAAATCATTCCTCGTATAACTCTCTCTTAATCTTGCATTTAGTAGAAATCTGTAACAAGTCAGGAATTTCGTTCGTAGTATCAGAATATGGAGTTTCTTAAGAAATACGAAATAAATTTTATTTTTAAACCCTTTTACAGTGCTACTTCTTTGCACATACATCATTCTATCATTCTAGCCTTTGCTTGTTTGTTTGCAACACTACATTGTAAGAAGACTGGATTTATAGTACCTCATACTGTCGTCAAAAGTTATGAACTAGCGATGATGGTGGTGATATGATAAAATGGTGATGATATATTTCTCACGACTTCAGTGCACTGAGCCCTGGGTCAGACTGCAAATTCGTCTGGAAGTCTAACACTAAAGACACTGAGAAGGAAGAGCACCAGGTTAGTATGGTCGTGCTTGCAAAAAATAAATAAAATAAAAAAGAAACACTCTCAGATTTTTGTGATCATCTACAAATTCTTTCTTTAAAAATAAATTCTGGCGTACAAGATTACTTATGATTTTTAAGATTTATAAACAGCCTTGGCCTATTCCTGCTCCACCACCGCATTAAGTTATTTAGGTTTGTTACAGCGGGCTATAAAAGAGTGCCCTAATACCGAATGGTATTGTTGCTGTTCTACGATTTCATACATTCGTGCTGTAGGTGGACGGGCAAAATAATTAAATGCCAGAGACTGATTGACTAACTTAACACTGTATAGGTCCTACATATCATTCCACGATGACTTTTCGCCAGATACTTGTGATTTCTCAGCCTAAACATAGAGGCTGAGTCAAAGCTTGTCGTGAACGCTCCGTCCCTAATATAAGGCTCTCATGGTGAAGGGAATCCCAGATTTTTAAACAGAATGGTGGGGCAGAATTACATATAAAGCAGCCACAGCACAACTGCAACTCAATTTAGGTTCTTTAAAAGACAACAGAAATGGTTTGTTCACCCTCCATTCCTCTCCTCTGACCTTCCATCATGGTTGAGTACCTAGTAAGGGGATATAATAAACTCTGAGGTTAGGTATTCAGTACGAGGAGGGAAACAGTACAACAGGGACTCAAGTTATTGTATTCATCAATCCCGTGCTGACGAACGTTGTCGCAGGAGACGAAAAATAATTTCCTCGCCTATCGTGAGCGCTACGTGTGGCTTCTCGGAGATACAAGCGTCTTCTAGTTCTACTTTGGTGCCATTTCTGTATGAGGAAGACAGAGACCTAGTCTCACCCCATCACCACTTTGCTGCTGGACCATATTACTCACCGTCGAGTAGGATACAAAGTTTGACCTACATGGAAGTTTCAAATCGGCGCTCTGTCCTTTGCAATATCAATTTCAGCACGATGTCTGCTTTTCTTTTTTCTATCGAAGTCTTACCGTGTTTACGTGTAATACCAAAATTTAAAACATACAGTATTTTACGAATCAAGTTTTTACATCGCTATCAATAGGGATTCAAACAGAGTAGCCCTGTATTCTGAAATCTATTACGGAACATATCTCCAAAATTTCGTTAGAATTATATGTAGTTTACAAGAAAAAAAATTCGCTGTTGTCTTGCTGAAAAGATCGACCTTACTATCTTACCCTCTAGTTCAAAATATTCAAGAGTGCTGTAACACCATAAACCCATAGTTCCAACACAACTTTTGACAAACTGCGATTTTCAAAGCTTTGCTTTAATATGATTTGTAGGTCAGATTGAAGCTGGTAGTTTTCTGCAGAGTGTGTGTGTATTTATTGCAGATCAAAATAAGCTTAGAAGCGCTACGTTATTTGTATCTTATGGTTTTAAGTGTACACTTTGTAGTCAAACAACTCATTCTGAAAGGAATTATTCAGTAATGATGTATTTCAAGCCACTAAAAACGTTGTTTCTTACGGAAAAGGTATTTGTCAGTTATGTGTTATTGACGGAAGTAATTTCCTTAATTAATTTAATACCAGTTTGACACATATCGTGCTGTATATTGTTGTGAAGCCACAATTGAAAGCAGATGTTTAATTCCTTTGAAAATTGAACAAAACTGAAAATACCCCTGCAGTTTTCTCGTCAAGGATAAAAGAAAATTTAGTGTGATAAGAACTAATTAAACAGCAAAGTAGTTGGAAATTTGAAGAAAATAATAGATAGTTTCTAGTTTCTAGATACATTAATATGCGATCGGTGCAGTCGTGCATCTCTACAAATCAGATATGGTTCAACTTTAAGTAGAAAACAATAAAATATTTCGCCCAACGTGTTTCTGTACTTTCAGGCTCTGTTTGTTATTTTTCCTTGTACTTTACTCTCATTAACAACACAAAGTGTGAAACGTGTCCTAAAATTATTTTAGAGTTTGTCATTACTGTTATAACTTCAGACTAGAACATTCTAGAGCTTAGTTACAGGATATACAAGTAATGAAGTCGCATTTTTCCACTAACAAAACATCCCCTTGCAGAGCTACTTTCCCTAATATATTACAAGCAAGAGGTTGTGAAATAAGATACCTGAAACGCCTGCAATCTTTCCATCGATTTTTAGCTCTCCTTCACACAGATACCGTTGTTACTTCCAGGACGACATGACGTTTGGATATGTCACAAAATTCTGTCACAATACTAGAAGTGTTTTCACGTCAGTGTTCTCTTTGCTCAGAACCTTAAAGTGAATTTATTGTATACATATTCAGTTTGTTTTGTGTCTGATGTTTGAGAAGTTTTATTGTGAGAATGATGTTGCAACACATTTGTTCTCTTTTAACAGCTGACGGCAAAACATCGAGGTATGTCTCAGGTATACAACTTACTATTACATTACTTTTTCAGTGTTGTAAACTAATTTATTTCAGAACTTATTCAGATTTTTTTGTAGTGCCTCACCCCCTCTTTTTTCTTCTTAGATTTTTTTCTAACTGTTGACACATCAACGTACAACCCTGTCCTGTAGTAGTTAACCACGAGAACCTTAGCTGTGTGTCCAATACCAAAATCACAGCCTGGAAATATGTGACTACTTAGTAGCCTCCTCCATCACAAGCAGATGTAAAGCTTTATTTACTCGCAAAATGCATGAACTGTGGTAGTGTGGTTTTAGCAAGCTGAAAATCCCGAGCTCAGTGTTAGCTTGATGTTAGTGTGTCTGTAATTCATGGGGGTTGATGAAACTAGATGCTGCTGTAAACGATAACTATCGCGACTTTCACCCACACTTTCAATCTTTATGTCGTTTTATTCGTTCTCTTTCAACATCCACCAGCAGTTTTATAATGTGCCTGACATCAGAGGGAAATCGCAAGTTTCCGTTCCTGTCAAAACAGGATAGATTATGGTAAACATTAATTCGTTCAAAACCGTCAAAAAACTTCGAACAGCGACATTTATCTTTCGGCTTTCAACCAAGCTTCGCTGATTCGGGTCTTTGAATATTATTTTTGCGATTCTACAGATACAGATAGTACAATAGTGATCTTCACACTCAACAAAACAGTCACCTAACCAAATCGCGTAAGTCTACAATACCTTCTAAGGTATAATTCCAAAAACTAATGCTACAGGGTTTCGTTAACGGAATGACTAGTGCACAGTGATGCATACTGAATCGAGGGAGTGATTTATAAATATTTCGTCTAGAGTATTACAAAACAAACCGAAGACTTTGTTTTGACATCAATGCATTAAAATACTGCACAACTCATACTCTTTTCCGCCACATACTTTCTCAACTTCCATTACCCCATGGTTTCTTGGTTAATTTTGCCAATATATGTCACTGCTAGTTTCCAAAAAGGCTGGTAACTGGAAATGTTTATAAGAGACGTTACAATCTTATTTACTCACAAAGTCTCAAAACTGAATTTAGTTCTAAAGCGCTCCAAACAACAATGTTTCCATAATATATATCCTCTAAAAGGTTCAGCACGAAACCTCAATTCTTTGACATTGCATTTCGTCTAAATTACAAGGACATAATCGTACCAATTATCGTATTATGTGCAGGATACATCTTCAGAAATTGCTGTTAAGTGAATCACGTTACAGGATGGGTTCAAACTTTATAAACTAGGAATGAACAACACGAGGAAAGAAAGTCTGTTTACTTTGCTTTCTACCGTAAGTTAATGCAGGATTTGACGGCGAGACTTGCAGAGACGAATAATGGTGACTGTATGGTACAGGTAACACGATTCAAGATTCTCCGGCAAATTTCCTGTACAAATCAAATAATATGATCCGACATGCGCGAATCACGCAGTATGAACTTTAGTTCACTACATATTGTACTTATTACAAAGTTCCCAATTCGAAGAACCGTAAAATTAGTTCACATAATGGACCGGAAAATTCTTAACACGGAGAGTGCTAGAAGGAATATAAGACAAATAATACCTCACATAAGTCTCATAAGAGCTAGTTACAGCCGTTGTATCTAAATGGTGTGGTAAACCAAGTTGTTAACCAAATGATATTGTTAGCCGTGTGAGCCGGTGTGTTTGGAAAGTGTTGATCAGAGGAAGTAAAAGGAATACCACCATATATTGATTCAGGCGATGACTTGCTCATCTTCTGTCGTCGGTCGACATGAAATCAGTGTATTTTTCTCTTAATGCGTTCACATCGGATGACTTTCTTCTTGCAAATTCCTCCGCAATTTCTCACTTCGTAATCTTACAAAAATTGACCATCGTTTTCCCAAACGGATTACATCATAATACTGGGTACTGAAGATTTAGTTAGGTAATACCACACACATGAAAAGTAAATTTGTTCGAAAGTGCTTTCGAGATATTCGAAGTTAAAATACTAGTTTGACTGGGTGAAGGATAGTTGCCTGCGATCTTCAGTACATCCTCAGAAAGTTTCTAAGGGAAGAGAATAAAATCTGATTTGATTCCTTTACATCTTGTGTTTTATTTTAGACGAATGTTCTAACGATAGAAACTTTCTCAGAATTTTCTAGTAGCGCATGTCCTCCCTCATCTCTGCTCTAATCTGAGATCCTCACTTTGTTAATGTTCTTTTGTTTTTGTCCTACTTTCACGTAATATCCGCCATTATCATGTTGTAGTGGGAATTCCTGTGTTTCATACCTTCTGTGATTCGTCGTAGCAGTTTTCTGTCCCCTCACCAGAATGTGGGCATGTTGATGTATAGACTTGATTGACGTCCATGCGATATCTTTGTTTATTCTTTTTAGAACAATTCTTGTTATTCTGTCTGAGGTTCTTTCACTAAGTGTAAAATTATTTTCACCTTTTTCATTATCATAAAGTATAGAGTTAGATTTTTTCACTGTTTTGTATTAAATTGTGTGAGGTTTCATAGTAGATATTGTGCCGTACGTTTTATAATTTTACTGTATCCCATTTGAACTTCCGTGTTCACTAACTTTCCTTCGAATGACAGATTTATGCAGTATATTGCCCATACACAAAAATTACTAGAGGTAGTTGAGTTTATGAGATCTTTGTTAGTATCTGTACGGCCACACTTCCTTTTGCATGAATCGAACTCATAAGACTATGGAGTTGTCTTGATTCCTGTTCATTTGTCTGCCTAGTCATCCTAATTAACGTTTTCTGTGTACACCGTAGTGATTCCTGCGAAGAACTTTACGGTGTGGTCTACAGTCCGAATACATTTTGGTTGTAGCTCTGTACGCTAGTCTATAGCTCCAGATCTCTACGTCGCTGCATGATATTTCAAAAGGTTTTTTTTCTCATCTTAATTTCCACCTGGGTTTGTCACCTTCAGATATTATGGAAATCATTTTAGATTACATGTGCACATCCGTAGTTAAATGTGATATTAGGACGACGAGATTCATGAATTATAAATTAATCTTCATCATACCTGAGGATGACTGCTAGAGTTTGACGAAACCAGCCATGTGGAAAAAATAAAAATAATGCAATACGCGATCTTAACTGCAAAATACTTTTCTTACCTTACTGTTCACGTTTCACTTCAGCATAGGGCACACTTCATACAAATACCTATTACCTCTCTACTTTGGCCGTAGTCAGTTAATTTACCGCAGAAAAGCAAAACTCATAGACTAGTGTTTTCCTACACTAATTCTATTTGAACCAAAAGATTTATTACAGTCACCGTCCCTTTGCATTAGATGATAGATGCAACCCATTCCATTCAACTACTTTTCCCACTTCTTTTCCGTATCTGTCAGAATTACAATGCCATTGGTAAACCGCATGTCTTAGTTCTTATTCCTAAGTTGTCATTCCTCCAAATTCTTTCGTGTTGCTTCATTTTGAGGATGAAAAGAATGCGACTGCAGCTGATCAGTTACTTGTAGCATCACTAATATTTAATCAAGCAGACCCCAACACAAGAACCGATTAAACCGTTTCATCGATTGTGCCAATAAAAGGGAGCCGCTGTAGTACCTGTTCTTCGTAGATACCTTTACTGCACAACCACGTGGCACCCTAACGATTCAAACAACCACTCTACGACTGTCGTTTGTTGTGTAGAGGCACAATATGTGTTGTAAATATATCTGCACTCAACAGCAGGGCTCTTTTTTTACTAGCACAATGGATCAAATGGTTCAATCGATTCGTGAGTGGGGGCCTGAATAAAGTGTCACAGAGATTACGAAACTGATTACTTAATAAAATAAATTATTAAAATTATGGCTGTTTAAGTTTCTCTATAACAAATTCTCTCTTAATTACCTTTATTACTTGCACAGTGTATAGGATGAATAATGTGAATGAGTGTCTGACCCACTGCTCAACTACTGATTCGGACTCATGCAGTTAGTCTCATAACTGCTGTAACATATTATGGGTAACATTCAGTCCCTCTCTTTCAGCCACTGTAGAGAACATGGCCATTTTTACTTCCCCTAAATCACCAGTTCAGCTGTTCCATGTAGCTAATGACCATTATCTCCCTTATGTGCTTCGATTCCCTTAGTCCACTGCTCGCAAAATTCTTCCACCCGACAGCTTACAAAGAACTCACGCTTGCTAGTAGGACCTGGAAAAACCCTACTTGTAGAGCGTCTGCCTGGGCTCGAAGAGTTTACTGAGACACGCTGTGACAATTGTAAGTCTCACTAGAGCTCATCTTACAAGATTCTTAGCCCATACCTGAGTGCTTCTCCGAGCCTGGGGTCAGCAGCACCAATTCGAATAGCGATTACGTGGTAGCCCCAGCCCTACGGTCTCAGTAGTCACTCTGGAATGCATTGCGTCCAAAGTGTTGTGGAGTTCGACTGACTATAAAGCATGAGTTGCCCACCTACATCTGAACCTCATAGAATGACCCATCTATCTGGTTGCTGTGTAGACGTTATGCCTGCAGTATAGGCTGGGATATAACCTGCTTCGTGCCCTAGAGTTCTCTCCCCCAAAATCAGCTGTAGTAGTCACCTTTTGCACAAACCCGTTCTCAAACATTTTACGCACAAATACCTGTAAACACACTTGTTTCATTCTCGATGCCAGTTGAGTCGAGCTTCCCACAGGAACCAACGTCGGCGAAGTAGAGTCTTGATCGCCGCATGCTCTCAGACCCTATCCTCGCTTTTGACGTGTCTGACTTGTGGCGACACGACAAGTCAGGAACGGCATTGAAAGACCAAGAAAATCGTAGCGCCATTTACATAAGACTGGTGTGTCAACAGCATCTAATAAAAATTCAAACTACATTGACTAGAGATTGCAAATGTTCAAATGTTTGTATAGCTTATGGCACTTAACTACGGGGTCATCAGTCCCTAAACTTGCAAACTACTTACGAACTAGTTAACACTAAGGATAGCACAAATATCCATGCCCGAGGGGGGATTCGAACCGCCAACCGTAGTGGCCGTGCAGACCGTGAATGGAGCGCCTCAGTTCCCTCTGCCACCACGGCCAGCAGAGATTGCAAATACAATTACATTGAGCCAGTACTGCAAATTCCAATGTTCCTTGGTGCATTAACGATACAATGACTCTAAAGTACTTTTTTCCGGTGATACATTCTTACATTTATCAGCGTAATTAAAATCTCGAAACAATCTTAGACTCGTTGCCCATAAAAATAATACAGCAAAAACGGCCAATGTTACTGTGATATACTATTTACACCCAGTTTCTCTTTGGCCATTAGTGACTGACTGGATCAAAATGTCACTGACGTTTATCACATACAGTGAATTCCGGTATCGAGTCGGCACCTAATGATATATTTTTTTAATAATCACTGGATAATGGTTCTTACGCGATGGACGTTTGAAACCCAGAATCATTACTACTATACGCAATTTAACGATTAATGTATATCTTCATCACCTACTCCTGCCGTTATAAACGTTCATTATTTTACAGAGAATATTTAAGATTCCAAAAACTGAAATCAGTAAATGAAGATACGTCACTGAGAAGCAATGGATATTTGACAATGGGTCTTAGATTTTTGCACAATTACGGTACATACACATTTTGAAGTACACACCACACAGCATAGGCTCGTAACCTGTGCGAATTCACTTCTGGGGATACACAAGAAATGCCACTGAATACATGTTCCTTTATGAGGCTTGTTGAGTAAATAACTGAGGAAAAAGAAGTTTTCTTTAACACGTACAAAATCTAAGATAGATTCCTCGTCACGTTTATACATTTTCTTACCAAACTCCTGTGATGTATATAACTTATTCAGTCCCTAATGCGTTCCATATTACGTATATATACGAATCAGGATCAGAATACGACAAAAATATCTGTGTTTTTAAGGTACGCAGGATCCGTGTTTATCGACAGAAGCGAGCAAATGTCCTTCAGACATGCATGCACTGTGGCGACCTATAGCTGTCAAATTAAGATACAAGACATGTCATCATCAGCTGTAGGAGTCAATAGTGACATATGAAAATAGGTGCCGGACCGGGACTGGAATCCAGATTTCCGGCTGTTCCCGAGCGGTCGCGTTATCATTAAGCTACCCGCATTCAAAGGAATCATCCCGGCATTCGTTAGGATGATCTAGAGAAACAATGACATGTGGATGGCCGGATGACAGGAAATGGATTGGACCACAGTCTTCCAGAATGAGAGTCCTTTACGTCAATCATTGCGCCACCTCTCTCGGTGGTATTCAGAAAAGTCGTAACCCACAAGTGTGAAATATTTTTCAAAGTTCTACGACAGACTGACGTTAGTGATATAGGCATATAGTTTTCGCATTTCTTCGAGGTCCGCCTTCAATACAGAAGTGACCTGCGCTCTTTTACAATGATTCTGAACACTTGTCTCCTCTAGAGAACTACTGTACACTACTGCTAGAAGGATGACAACCTCCTTCACATACTCTGCCTAATATCGAACTGGTACCCCCTTAGGTCCAGTGGTCCTTCGTTGCTGAGTGATTTCAGTTGCTTCTCAATCCCTTGGTCTTTTACACTATAACTACAGTGCGATCTTAGCTCTGTAATACAGTTTTGAAAAAAGACGTATAGTAATTCGGTCTTCGTGTGTCATCTTGTGTTTCAACACAGTTATGTCTCAGATTACCTGCGGATATGGTTTAGATCCCTTTACGTATTTAACATACGACACTTTTACACAACATGCTTTATTTTTCGTGAGCAATGACAACTTGGAAGTAAAGTTTTCATATTAAAAAAAATTGTTTTTGCCTCGCGACCCCATCATTAATTCGTTTATCGTTACCAATTCGTGCATTCGATAAAAAAGCCAGCTTTGTTTTGCTAAAGTTGGTACCGGCCATTGGGAATATCATCTCCTTTCGGCATTCATAAGTCACGAATGTTTCATATGACAATATAATGCTTTTCCTAATAACTGGTAGCGACGTTCACATCGCTCATTGTGTTATCCATATTGTACATTTCTTATACTTATCGATGTCTTTGAGTCTGTCATAGTTTTATGTGCCAAATGTTACGTTTCTTTCGCTGGTGTTCTAATATTATTATTCTTTCAAATATTATTATTATTTGCAATCCTAAAGGTTTCACTGTTTGACCACACATGGATATTTCGTTCACAAAGACAATTATCACCATTCCGTTTTGCATATTTGCTTATATATTATTATGCTTTCGTTATTAGAATACAACTTCTGAATGTAAGGAGGAAAGAAAAGCTAGGGGAATACGTAATGAAGAGAGACTATACTCTATAAGTTTTGGGAGTGTTGTTGTATCCAACAAAATAAAGCACAAACTGTATGAGGGATTTTTGTCCCAAGAGTTTATGTTTTTCCCGTTTTCAGAGCAAGTTCTAAGCATTGTTCAAGGGGACAAGTACATACCTTGTGTGACAGGAGTAGGATCGATGAGCGAAGAAGTTTTAATGGCAGCATCAATAACGACAGTGAAATTTTTCCCAAATTTTACTTTGACATTGTCAGAAAATGAGAACAACATGCGTAGTCAGTGAACCATAATACCACGTATCCCATATCTACATCTAGATCAGTACTTCATAACAATCCTCAATGTGTATGGTGCAGTTTACCTTGTGAAGAAGTCTCACTTCCACCTCTTCCTATTCCATCCACGTACGTTTGCCCAGAAAGAGAAAGTAGTATGTATCCTTATCGTCTTTTCGAGAGATATACATAGGAGAAGCAATATATTGCTTGATTCGTCGAGAAACGTACGCTTTCGGAACTTTGAGAGAAGGCTATACCGCGATACAAAGTGTTTCTCTTGCAGCGTCCCCCACCGGAACTGCCCGATCACTCTGTGTCGCTTTCTTGCTTACTGAATAAAACTTGCTGTTTTCGTTAGGTTATTCCGCATCTCCTCTATCAACCCTACCTGATAGGGATCCCCAAATGATTACTCACGGCATAGTGCTTACCCCTGTAACAACAAAGCTTATAGGCTGATTGTACGACATAAATATGGGCTTATATGGTTGTAGAAGTTCATTCTTTGTCCTGCAGTCCTGATACAAGGAAAACATAATACACACATCAAAAAAAGCTTGCATCACCAAGATTCTAAGGGGTTCATGACCATTTACATGAAAATGGAGTAGAGATATATAAAAACAACATTTCAGTTCACTTTAATGCTCATGGAAATATAAATTTACGAGTTGTAGGACAATAGCGTAGACACTGTGTTACAGACTGCAGCATATAGCATTACCTCTAAAACCCGGTAACATGTCCTCTTTCACTAATGCATGTCTGTATTCGTGTCCATTAGATTATCAAGGAAGTGTTGGTCCTAAACGACAATTCTTCGTAGATCTCTCAGATGGGTGGGGGAACGTCTCGTCCAAGAAAAAGCCCTTTTCAATGTGTCCCAGGTACTGTTGTGTAGACTTTTTCGGCGTAATAACTGACAATATTTATCTCGGGTTTGCAGCCGGATACCATCGTCAACTGAACACGATATTTCGGCAGACCAACTGGCGGCCATCTTCAGGTGAGTGCGCCGGAAACTGAGGCAGAACAGACACAGCGGCCCCTTTATACACCGCTCACGACCCACAGCGCGTAAGCGAAACCAAAGTAGAGGCCCTCTAGACGCCGGTGGAAAAAATCGGCAAAACGATGGGTCGAAAACAAGACTAGATAAAAGAAACTGCAGGACGAAATGAAGACCGTTGTTGCTTAATATCAGATAAGACTGGGTTCCCTCTAAGTAAAACTTGGAACCCAATCTTATCTGATATTAAGCAACCTGCTGTTTCTTTTAACTAGTCTAGATTTTCTCCACCGGCGCGCTACTAGTTCTACTGCGCCTAAAGGGCCTCTACTTTGGTTTCGCGCACGCGCGGTGGGTCGTCAGCGGTGTATAAAGGGGCCGCTGTTTCTGTTCTGCCTCAGTTTCCGGCGAGTAAGTGTAATCAGCGCACTCACCTGAAGATGCAGCCAGTTGGTCTGCCGAAATATCGTGTTCGTTGACGATGGAATCCGGCTGCAAACCCGAGGTGAATATTATCGTGTCCCAGGGGTGTTCGATACGATTCACATCTGGAGAACAAGCTGGCCATTCTAATCTTGTGATGTTAACTTGAAGGAAAGAATTAATTAATCCATTATGACGAACCCTCGCCGAAATGCTGCCAATTTGGTTGCACTGTACGTCGGAGGATGTCATAATTGTACCGTACATCCGTTTGCTTGCGTTTTAGGATCAAAAATGGCGTACAGTGGGCGCACATAATATCACCCCAAAACGTCAGGGAAACGCGACCTTGCCGCACTCGCTGGACTGTGTCAAAGACTTCCAGACTGTCTGGTTGAAGGCACATGCGAGTCTCATATGTGAGCAGAATGTGATGGCAATTTTGGCGAATCCATTCAGCATGCTGGTGGGCCAACCTGTACCTAGCTGCATGGTATCTAGGTATCAAAGCTACATCTCGCTGTGGATGTTGCGAGTGAAGTTTCATGTAATGCAGCCTATTACGTATAATTTGACTCAAATCACGAGGTCCTGTGACTACACTAAAATCATTATTCAACGTGGTGGCGTTCTTCACAGGATTTCTTCGAGCTGAAATCCAAAAGTAGCGGTCGTCAGCTGCTACGGTAGCCTTTGGGCGGTCAGAGCGAGGCATGTCATCGACAGTTCCTGTTCTGTACCTTCTCCATGTCCGAACATCATCGCTTTGGTTTACTGCGAGAAGTCTTGAAGCTTCCCCTGAGGAGCGTCCCCTCTTAACACAAAGTAAGCATGCGGATACGATCAAACTTCGGAATTGACCTTCGAGGAATGGTAAAACAACAGTAAATCCAAGCTGTGTACTTCCTTTCTGGTGTTATGAAACTGATAGGCCGTCTTACCCACTATATTGCGTTTGCACTCACTGTTAATGTGTGATTGTTTATAATTTTTGTGGGTGAAGTGATATTTATAGTCAATCTAAGGGACTGTCTTCTTGACGCAATATACACATTCAACGTTAGCGTTCAGGTGACCCTGGAACCAAGATGATGCAACACTTATTTTGATGTGTGTAGTTACTTGCTAACTGGCATTGATAAAACTAAAGAAGAAAGGAAAATGGTTCTGAAGTAACATTCCGTTTATATTGCTAAAATTTTCCAGGGTATTATTTGTTAATAAAACCCATCGTATTATTCTAATCTGCGGAGGTCTTCCTCAAGGGGGATCGTGGCTCTTTTGTACGTCCGATTCACACCACGGCTCGTTACTGACTGCAACCGAATTCCGTTTATGTATGCTCAAGCGCAGAGGTGTGACGTCAGAAGTTTTGGATAGGCGCGCGCAATTCGTCGTTCGCGATTGCCGTAGTCAGTTGTTAGTGTCGTCCCATGGCTGAAGACTGTTATAGTTCTCTTTAACACCGGAATCTAAATTTCTCCATTTTCCTCCCTCCTCCATCCTATTGAAATTATTGTGGCGTTTTACAATTTCTATAGCCTCTCTGTACAGTCTTCCGTGGAATCCGTTTGTGGCTGCCACAACTTGAGTCTTAGGAATTGAATAAGGCGATCTCCTCGTTGAGATATATGTTCAGCAACAGCAGATCTGCCAATCTCTTCCCTTCTACAGTTACCCTTGTGCACTTATAGTCGTTTTTTGACTGTTCTTTTGTGGTGCCCACGTATGCGAGTTCAGAGCTACACGAAATCCTGTTAATTCCTGCTTTTTCCAGCGGTTTGCTTTGCTTAATTCAGGTGATCCTGTATCTTCCGAGAAGGTTTGTATGACGAGGACGAAACATTGGGTATTATTAACAAATTTACAAGGAAACGGCATAATAGCCCGGAAAATTTTAGCAATTTTGACAATTCCGGCCGTGAGTGTTTACATTTTAGAACATTTCGATTGTAACATTGTAGGCTACTGGCAGTTTTAAATTTTGCTATATGACGCATGCAGGTTTTGAGCAGATGCGGAGTCGCAGTGTCACAAATCGACCAGTAGTACGTCTGTAATATTGCCAGTGACCGCTGTGTGTTTTGTGTGGGTGGCCAGTAGAGTGTGGTGTGGTGTGGGCTTGCGTTGTTGGCTGGCGGCCGTGGCAGCGAGGTGCAGAGGTGGCGTTGGTGTGCAGACTCTGCTGCAGCCGACGGCGGCGCCGCTGCCCGAGTACAAGACGGCGGCGCTCAAGAAGTCGCGCTTCATCCTCTCCCACTACGGCGTCTTCAAGAGCTGCTGGGACTGGCTCATCCTCATCGCCACCTTCTACGTGGCCGTCGTCGTGCCCTACAACGCCAGCTTCGTCAACCCCGACCGGCCCTCCATGGTCAGCGACGTCGTCGTCGAAGCGCTCTTCATCATTGGTGAGTAGTCTGAATTTCGTCTACGTACTCTTCCTTGTCGAACGTTTACCAGAATCTCTGGGATAAATATATCAAAACTTAATCAAAATATCCACGGGTCTATAGTGTCCAACGGGCACAATATTTCGGCGATCATACATGTCGCCATCATCAGATGAACTGACGAACTGAGCTCCTGGAAACGCGCCGGCACGGAGATCCGCACGCTACGGCGGCTCGAAGGGAACTGGGTTCTAGCCCGGTAGCGGGCCATTTAAATACCCTCGGCCCGCGGAGCGACCCCTCCGTGGTCCGCGCCCCGCGCCGCCGTCGCGCAGTGGAACCGATTGCGACGGCGTCTGAGATGACGTCAATGTGAGGGCTCTGTCCGCCGTGGTCGTCACTTCGTTACGTTTGCTAGATTTATTCTTAATTGATCCAATCGCTGGTTCCCAAGCTTTGTTAAGGTTATAGTCACGGTTTATGAGGTCGTCACTTGTGCGAATTTCAATGGCCTCTCTAACGACGCAGTCCCAGTATCTCGACGTCTGTACCAGAATCCTAGTGCGATCATACTCCATCGCGTGATTCTCCGACAAACAATGTTCAGCGACCGCCGACGTGCTCGGATACATCAATCGTGTGTGCCTCTGGTGTTCAACGCATCGATCCTCGACGGAACGCATCGTCTGTCCAATATAGGATCGATGCGTTGAGCACCAGAAGCACGGACCACGGAGGGGTCGTTCCGCGGCCCGAGGGTATTTAAATCCCTTCGAGCCGCCGTAGCGTGTGGATCTCTGTGCCGGCGCGTTTCCAGGAGCTCAGTGCGTCAGTTCACCTGATGATGGCGACATGTATGATCGCCGAAGTATTGTGCCTGTTGGGCACAATAGACCGGCAGTACACCCGTGGATATTTTGATTATCAAATTCGCCGGGAGAAACTCAAAAATCACATATCAAAACTTAGTTTTCTTCTTCTTCTTCTTCTTCTTCTTCTTCTTCTTGCGTTCCGGTCTTCATAATTTTAATTCTTCCTCCTTAGTTGTTCTTTCCTTTTCTTCCAGCAGTTTGTCATTATTTCACTGTGCTTCACTGAATTCAGCCCACTTAGTGTCTGTTTCCTTTTCCTTCCTCTCTTGTAATCCTTCCATTTTAAGACTTTTTTCGTAAAAATCTTTCTTTCCATTAATTCTTCTTCATGCATGTTGTTCCTTTCTAGGTCTAACATGACTTCTTGAATCCAGGTGCTAGTTCATTTCTTTTCCCAAACGAACTTGAAGATTCGTTTATTTAGACTATTGTCATCCATCCTGTAAATATGTCCAAGAAATAGCAATCTCATTTTCCTTATTGTTTCTGATACGTTTTCTATGTTGTGGTAAATTTCATTATTACTACTTAATTTCCAAAACTCTGCAATTATTAGAGGACCTAATATTTTCCTTATAATTCTTCTTTCTAATTCTTCTAATTTATCACGTTTGTAGTTCAGTGCTATTAATTCACTGGAATACAAGCATTCTGGTTTCACTGCGGTGTTGTAGTGTTTAAAGTTTTGTTGCTAAGCAACTTATGTTGTAAGTATTCTCAGTTATACCGTAAGCTCTGAAGTTCGGAAAGTACGAGGCGAGGTACTCGCAGAGCTAAAGCTGTGAGGAAGGACCGTGAAGCGTGTCAAAACTGATCAGTCGGTAGAACGCTTTCTCGAAAAACGTCCCAGGTTCGAATCCCAGTCCGAACACGTGTTAATGTGCCAGGATGTTCC
The DNA here is from genome assembly GCA_026315105.1 of Locusta migratoria. Lineage (NCBI taxonomy): Eukaryota > Metazoa > Arthropoda > Insecta > Orthoptera > Acrididae > Locusta > Locusta migratoria. The sequence continues at coordinate 182,528,075 of CM048744.1, forward strand.
AAATAACTGTATATTTTAACAATCATTCTTCGTTTCATTCTCGTATCACATTATTTTATGGCCATTTTAAAAGTAGTTTTATCTCACGATACATTTTTAAAGACGCGCGGGAATAGCCGCGCTCTCTCAGGCGCCTCGCTGCGGAGTACGCGGCTGTTACCCGTCGGAGGTTCGAGTCCTTCCTCGGGCATGAGAGAGAGAGAGAGTTGTTTTAGTGTAAGTCAGTTTAAGTAGTTTATAAGGCTAGGGATCGGCGACCACTGCAGTTTGGTCCCATAGCATTACAAACATTTGAAACTTTTAAGTCAGGAAGATACATGCGTACGTGCCGTAGCGTTACTCAGGTACTGCTGAGGTTCTGATTCTCTTCTGAACCTTACGACTCAGCCTGTGGGCGCCCCTTAGCAGGGCGAGGCCAAGAGAAAAGTCGCTAGTACCATTCTTTTACGCTGGTCGAGGCACCAACTCTTATGCTATTCGGACTCTGTCGGAATCTTACGAATTGGCCCGAATACAAGACAACAAAGCTAGTTCCTGCACCTCACCTTTCACAAGCGGAAAACGTCCCTGAAGGCAATATTTACGCCTCGCAGTTGTTTATGGCGCATTGAAGATTTACGTAAAAAACTTGATATTGGTAAAATTTCTAATAACTAATGTCAACTAATGACACATTAGCTGGAAAAGCCTTGAGATGATTGTAATGTAAATATTAAAAATAATATTAGCACGAACTGTGCGTATGGCCGTATGGTTAAAGATATTACGCTGTGGATTAAGACAGAGAGGGTTCGTGACGACTACATTCCCCTCCACTTTTCTCATCATCTTCGCTTTTATAACAGATTCTTGAGCCGGTAATGACGTTTTTATTGTTACTTGTCACAAATGTTTGGCCTGATTTTTCCGATTATGTTGGGATTTCGAGGGTAAGCGGTGTTTATATTTTTCTAAGTCACAAATATTTAGCTGCTTCAGAAAAGGTGGGGGAAAGCAGCCTTTGCGCATACTTAAGGTGAACTGCGGATGTTGCTTACAGTGTCTCGTGACCCGAAGCTAGCCTATGTCCCTTCATTGTAAAAGATTGATTTTTCTTACAATCTCATAACAATGTATCCATTTTTTTAATTTTTATTTTATTTATATTTATTTATTTATTACTGCGCTGTAATGTCCATATGCATATTCGTTTGATCTTGGAGTTTATATTCGTAGGAGATTAAACTGCGTTCAGTGTCTTCTAGAAACAAATTTCACAGCTTCATGCTTGCAAGAAAAGTGAACTCCAGTCATTTTGGGCATAAGCCACCATTGCTTACCAATCTGATACACTGCGTTGCATCAACTCTCAATTCACCTCCCGGCTATTGACTACAAGTACCATAGAAAGCCGCGACGGTATGGCCGTGCCCACTGAGGCGCCGTGCTGCGGTGCGTGCGGCCGTTCGCCGTCGGAGGTTGAGTTCTCCCTCGGGCATGGGTGTATGTGTTGTCCTTAGGTTAGTTTATTTAGTAAGTAGTTTGTAAGCTAGGGACTAATAACCAAGCAGTTAAGTCCCATAACTTTACAAACATTTGAACATTTTGTATCATAGGATGTTTAGCATCCTCTGTGGGTGACAGCTCTATAGAAACATACTGTATGTGGATGTTCTTCATTTTTCGTCGTGATTACACTTTTTGTAGTGTTAAAATTGGCACAAAACGTTTAAATTTTAACTGTGTACTTTTATTAGTATATGCATAACACAATTAGTAGCTTACAGAATATCAATAAGTAATACGCCTTCTTTTTGCTTTAAAGTCCTCCTGAACACTTTGCGGCATAAATTCCACCAGATTAAGCAAACAAGGCGTAGTTTGTCGTCTTGAAATCAAACTTTTACCACATTTACTAATCTGCTTTTTTAGTTGAACACTCAAAGACACCTTTACACAATACTGCTCAAATTTTCGAGGCATATTAAGGTATTCTTCGAAGAACAACTGAAATGTTCTTAGAAGAGTCACAAGGGATCAAATGTACCTCCAAATAGGGTAGGATGTCTGTAGGAATGGCACAACCCTGCGCCTAAGTATTTCCAGGTAAATGAATCCATTATGCCATCAACAACAACTAGTACCTCAGTATATCTGTGGGAGGGGGGAGGGGTGTCTGCTAAGAGACTCGCTCTTTGCCTCGTGGTTAATTCACCAAACAATCTTTGCTCTGTAACTTTCAACAGTAATGAGTGATTCGTCACCAAAAGTTACATATTTCCAGTCATTGTGGGTCTTACAATTATATATTTTGGCCAACTGTTTTTCCTTTATAGCAGATGTTGACTATCTTATATATTAAAAGAATCTACGAAAACCAAAATCAGTCAGCCACACCAAACTACCCGGCTGATTTCTTTCATTTTTGTTTTAAACGAAAGGTATTCCTTCCCAGATTTGTCATCAAGTATCAGAATTTACATAACTCTCGCCTTCCTTTTTATATACTCAAACGCGATTTCCTTTCGTATATTCCTTATGGGGATGTCCTTGCTGTAAACTAAAGTCAGTCGGTCAGGCCGTTCTATCCGACCGCTTTCCTTCATATTTGCTTTAAACGAAAGATATTCATTCGTAGATTTGTCATCGAGTATCAGAATTAACGAAGTCTCTCCATCCTTTATTTTTATTCAAATGCGGTATGCTCCCGTCCTTGCGTACAATATTTTAATCTGTTTGTGTTACGGTATCTTCGGTTCTAATTGAGGTACGCAGTTCTTTTTGGACTAACAACACTAACCGGTTCAACCTCTTTCATTTGCGCTTTTAAACACTTGCATTGTTTGATTCTGAAAAAGCTATGCGTGAACATTCAACTTTACTTCCATTTCTTCACAATTTTTTTGCCATTCCACTAACTGTGCGAAGAATTTGCACGGGTCCTCTACTTGCTTCTTAATTGGCTTTCGTGCCTACCGCCCAAAATCAAGAAGCTAATGCATTATCGTTCAAGATTTAGTTCCAACCGCAATAGTCAATAAACGTCTCTAAAGGCCCTACTTGCGCCGAGAAATTTTGTTCGCGGTGGAGCTGCCGAGCGTTCTAAGGCGCCTCGCAGCGTGTTGCGCAATAGCTCGCCGTCGGAGGTTTGAGTCCTCCCTGGGGCGCTTGCGTGTATGTATGTATGTATGTATGTGTGTGTGTGCGTGTTTGTGTGTGTGTGTGTGTTGTCCTTTGTTTAGTTTAAGTTAAAGTAGTTTGCATGCCTTGGAACTGATAACCATAGCAGTTTGATCCATTTGGTTTAGAAACTTCTGAACTTTTTGAAGGAGAAATTCTATTGTTTCTAAGAGGACTTTTGTCAGTTATCGGGGTGGGTTTTCTTTTCGTCCACATCTGCCTTTTCTCCTTGGAGAAACTGAGGTAATATCATTATATTTCCAAAGAGGTCTTGAAACACGATATTTTTTCGTGCCAATAAAAGAGGCAATTCTTCTTATAGATGTGTTTTCGTGCTTACAAACAATGTTTGCGAACTTCTTGTGTCCATTTCAACACAAGCGCAAAAGTTTTTCTCTCGGTAACATATAAATGAAATATGCTGTTGCTACAGACACACGAACTCAACTCAGATGGAACAAATTTACAATTGCTCTTCGAAGTTAAGGCAACAGTGGTTAGTTACGAGTTCACTATTTGACGCATAAAATAAGTTACAGCTAACCAACATTAATTACATGTAAAAAAAATACATTGTCTCAAGTAATTGGCACACTGTTGCACTTTCATACTTTCTCCTTGGAAAAATCATTTCTCTTGTGACAATAGAACGTACTACATGTTTGTTATGGTATCCAATTTCATGCTCATACACACTGCAAAAACTAATTTCAGGATGTACCATCTATAAACTTCGAGTTTATAACTTTATTAAAGTGAATGCAACAGGTGATTACAGAGGACGGTTAATCTACGTCAACATTAAATTGCTACCATTTGTATGTAACAGGGAACCTAGTGTTATTATAGAACTATATTCATGACACCATTATCTATACAAGAATTGACGTACAAGAATCACCATCTTTCAGAAAATCTGTAAAACTATTAAATAATTGAGGAGATTTACCAGATAAAGTAATATTTATTTATGAAGAAAGAAGTGTATTATACTACAGAGAATATGTAAGATTCTGATCTCTTAACCGTTGATTGCTTTTTCATTCAAACTAAATTCTTTCATACATTTTAGCTGCTACTTCCTGACAACGATATTCTCAACTTTTAGTCACTTCTCTTCACGAACTTTATATTCTATAAATGCTAACTTGACCAATCGTTCATTAAAAAGGCTTTTATTGCAGTGTATACAATTGTATTGTAGTTATTATTGAGTATAATCTCAAGTTAGATTACAGCAATCATATAACTAAAAACGTCACTTGTAACTTAGACATTAATGATAATGACTTTCATTACGAAGCGATACGTACTCTCAGCATAGTCTAGTTTTAATGAACAGTCTGCAATGACAAAATATTATATGAATTACAAAACTCATATTGCTCGAAAGTAGAAAAACGAGAGCGCCTTGTAAAATTTAAAAACAACTTAGATATGTTCATTGTTAGAATTTCACTAGTCGATGAACATGGGAACATAATCTATTATTTAAAATAGAATACTTTTTGCTTATGTGACTGTATTTTATTCTTATGTGATCATGTTCTGCTAGACAAAGGAAATTTAGAATATTCTTTGTCATGATGATACCGTGAATTGCCAAGGCATTACATATTTATTCTTGAGTCATTTTGTTGTGGTGTGATCGCCAAGTCAATACATCCATTACAGCAATAAAGATGTCTAATATTGATGTGACTGACATACTAATTTCCGACAAAATTAGTGAATTGGTCTTTCCAAAGATATTAATTCAACCGACCTGCTTAAAATGAAATCTCGCTTTTTCTTTATTGCTGTGGAAAGTATGCGTTGGGAGATTTGGATTTTTGAACGTTTTATGTTTTTTCTGGAAGTATATACACCTTCCCTGTATACCTTCCCTTCCGTAGTGTAGACGTTATCATTTCAAAACCAACAGAAAGTATTACTCGACATAGGCATGATATAATTCCGGAATGAAAATAAGATTGTTTTATTTTATTTGAAGTCGTTAATTTAAGCAAACACGTCTGACACAAAACTGTAGCTTCACAATGTTCTGTCGAATACTAATGAAAGCACTAAATCGATAAATCTTTTGACAATCTTTCAACGGTTCATTTTTCAATTTTATAAATCCATCCTGTTTACTTTTGACATGCGCGCTTCGTTTTGCAGACACCAAACACCTAAACAGAACTGATGTAGGATTAAACTAATATGTTCATCGTATGATGATTCCTGTTTCAGTCCTTCTAGAGGCTTTCGATTATTATCAACATATGCGTTAAACACAGTTCCACATGGTCTCCCTGCTACAAAAATAGTATTTTTTTATCCGTGTAGTACATTTCACTATGTGCCAAAGGTATAATCTGCAATTGCAAATCTAGTATTTGCCGTTATTATACGAAAAAAGTGAAAGTAATATGAACTTTTGCTATGTTTCTTCTGCCACTTAGTTATATTCCAAGCCGCAGAAATATGTTGAAAAATTAAATGTGGTATGTCCTCAATCAAATGTTCAAATGTTTGTAGAGCTTATGGGACTTAACTACGGGGTCATCAGTCCCTAAACTTACAAACTACTTATGAACTAGCTACTACTAAGGACGGCACAAATATCCATGCCCGAGGGGGGATTCGAACCCCCGACCGTAGTGGCCGTGCAGACCATGACTGGCGCCCCGCAGTCCTCTCGGCCACCGCGGCCTGCTGTCCACAATCAACGTGCTGTCATGCTTAAGTGTCTTGGACAAGTATAGGGCATATTTGTGGCCTTGAGCTCTGACTGTTTTGGTGTTGTCCGACATGACATGTCTGAAACAACATGTACCGAAGTAAAAAATAACAGCAGTAGTAAATAAATGCTCACTTATAAGTTGATTTATATGCGTCATTTATGAAGTATTAATAGAAGATCCAACATTAAATGTTCAAGCGATGTTAATCTGCCGATAGAATACGTTATTTTAGGTAGAAAAAGTAATGTGCGTAATTTTGGCCTTTCTTAAACCAAATGTTAATAAATGACAATAAGAACGTTTATTGAACACCATCTGTAACGCGAGAAGGAAGTGAAAGCTTCTCCATGAATGTCGAAAGCTAAGACTTAGTGTTTATGTACTTCTTTTTGTAAAATGTATGAAAATTAAAGAACTAGTGTTTCTTTTCGACACTGGTTAGTTGTTTCCTGGTCATGGCCTTGCAAGCCGAAAGTGAATAACAAAAAAAAAGGTTTATTGCTCCACCGATAAGTGATGTAAGAATCCGTACATAAAGAAAAAAAATGTTTGTTAAGCTTAAGGGACTTAACTACGGGGTCATCAGTCCCTAAACTTACAAACTACTTATGAACTACCTACAACTAAGGACGGCACAAATATCCATGCCCGAGGGGGGATTCGAACCCCCCGACCGCAGTGGCCGTGCAGACCGTGACTGAAGCGCCTCAGTCCCCTCGGCCACCGCGGCCGGCCGTACATAAAGGTTTAGAATTTTAAACATAGCTGTAGTTCAGCAATTAAAGACAAACCAGTTGCATATGAAGACTTATTTGACACACTTGACCACGGTGTCAATTAAAAATAATGCCATCTTCTTCAGAAGGACCTGGTTGTTTCACAATATTGACTAATATGTTAAATAGCCAGGTCCTTGCGGGTTAGAATCGCAGCCTTTAAATTCAATGTTCCACATTGTGCTCATTATCTGAGTCAAAATAAACATTAGATATGATTCAGGAAGAAATATTTACTGAAAAATGAATCATTTGTCAGATAACTGAACATAAGGTCACTGTCTCGAAATATTCTTACGGTACAAAGGAAATGATTGTAAATTTTACAATGCAGCTAATCTGTCTACAAATATAGTTACGAAGACTATCTCTTAAAAATGCAGAAAACAGATTATGGCATAACTACCCAGCTAGTCCATAGTTTTTTTCTGCATGTTTATGAATAACAAGAGAAATACTCTTACAAATCTACAATTTGCTGCGATTTTACGGTAATCAATCTAATTTTAAAGCGAAACCATCATTTTCCCCCAAATACAGCTGAATACTGAAGCCTGCAAACCGTCAGCGAAAAAAAGGAATCCTGATTCTGAAATACTCCCAGTCGTTCCAAACTCATTACCTGCGCTTTCCGCATGACAAATGACATCTGACCCCTTTCAGTCGACGGTTACGCAAGCATACCTACAGAACCTTCAAAGGGCATCCAGTAATCTAGTTACACACACTCACATTCCCGTTTGCTACACTGTGGCATCTCATTTTTCTTCTTTTTCTCCGGCTGTGTACAGAGTTTGTATTTCTCCTCCACTGCAGCAGTTTCGTCACGAGAGGCTTGCACACAAGCAAAACAAAATGAATAAAGGTAGCAATCGCCTGTTCGACCGCTACGTCGCTGCAGCCCTGCTTGAATGACAGATAATTATGCACTGTAACAGGATTACTGGTTCCCATGGACAGACTGACGAAAATTTGTTACGTGGCCGGAACAGTCCCAATTTTCAAATATGGTGCAACGACAACAGAGCAGCTGCTTCGTGTAGTCTGCGCGTACACTGAAGCCTGCAAAATACACCTGTCATCCCGTGTGACCAACAAGTTACCTGATGTAATCTCATCACATATCCAGTACAGTATCGCTATCATATTTTCCTAACGTTTTACCTGTCCCTCTGTAGTAAATAGTTATTGACTTGTGACATTGGAATTGTACTCCTCCTTGCATTCTGCACCATCATTTTACTGTAGTTCCATTAAACTAAACCATTATGGCCCTATTTCGTTGCCAGGTTTTATTAAGAAGATATGACCCTTAAGATATCGGAGAATTACTTCCACGGTGATAGAGGCAGTCACAAGAGAAGTCAGATACGTTAATATAAATTTTGTGTGTATGTGTGTGTGTGTGTGTGTGTGTGTGTGTAGGAGCGTGGGCGGCAGAGTACAAAGTAACAAACAATCCAAATTAACATAATTCCGTTACTCCTGTACGACATTCTACTATGTCTATCTCTTTGTATGATTAATGCAGGATCACGGCTCTCTGGTATCAAATGATAATAAATCCAATCCCTTCAGCCGTCAGCTTTTAATTAATTTTAACTTAATTTACTAACGCAAACAGTTTGGGCCTTATGCTTTCAGCATCTATTGGCCCTTGAACAGCTGTAACAACCGGTCGGTAGTCCATTGTTAATCAGCAGGCCATTAATAACAATGGTGTCCGTCAAGAACGTCTTCAGGAAAGGATTGATATGTGAAAGCGATGCATAGTGATGCAATTTTCAACAGCTGACGCGTGGCCTAAGGCGTCATATGATCAAAAGTATCCGGAGACTCCTAAAAACATATGTTTTTCCTATTAGTCGCATTGTGTTGCCTCCTACTGACAGGTACTCCATATAAGCGACCTCGTTAGTCATTAGACAATGTGAGAGGGCAGAATGGGACGCTCCTCGGAACTTGTGGACTTCGAAGTTGGTCAGGTGATTGGGTGTCACTTGTCAGAAGTCTGTATGAGAGATTTCCACACTGCTAAATATCACTAGGCCCATTGTTTCTGATGTGATAGTAAACTGGAAACGTGAAGGGACACGTGCAGCACGAAAGCGCACAGGCGGACCTCGCCTGTTTACTGAAAGAGACCACAGATAGTTGAAGAGGATCGTACAGTGTAATAGGCAAGCTTATATCCAGACCATTACACAGGAATTCCAAACTTCAGCAGGATATGCTCCAAGGCAGAAGATGAGAAAACTTTGATTTCATGGTCGAGCGGCTGCCCATAAGCCGCACGTCACGTAGATCAATGCCAAACGACGCCTCGTTTGGAGTAAGGAGCTGAAAACTGGACGATCGTACACAATGTGGCTACTCAATGGCAGGGTGTGGGTATCACGAATGCTCGGTGAATGTCATCTACCAACGTGTGTTGTGCCAATAGTAAAATTCGGGGTTCGTGGTGTTATGGTGTGGTCGTGTTTTTCATGGAGAGGGCTTGTACCCCTTGTTGTTTTGCGTGGCACTATCACAGCACAGGCCTACATTGATGTTTCAAGCACCTTCTTGCATCGCACTGTTGTAAGAACGGGGATGACTATTGCATCTTTCTGTTCATAATTCATGGCCTGTGGCGGAGTGGTTACACGACAATAACATCCCTGTCACGAACTGGTCTGCACAGATTCCTGACTTTAATCCTATACGACACTTTTGGGATTGTTTTGGAACGCTGGCTTTGTGTCATGACTCACGGACCTACGTCGATACCTCTCCTCAATGTAGCACTGCGTGAAATAATGGGCTGCCATTCCCCAAGAAACCTTGTAGCACCTGATTGAACGTATGTCTGAGAGAGTGGAAGCTGTCCTCAAGGCTAGTGGTGGGCGAACACCAAATTTAATTCCAGCATTACCAGTGGAAGGCGCCACAAATTGTAGGTTATTTCCAGCCAGGTGTCCAGATACTTCTGATCACACAGCGTATATAATCAGCAGCCGTTCCCGCCGGTAGTTAGAGTCCTCCCTCGGGAATAGGTCTGTGTGTGTTGCCCTTAGTGTAAGTTAATTCAAGTAGTTAGTAAGGCTACGGACGGATGATCGTAGCAGTTTGGTCCAATACGTTTGCGAACATCTGAACATTTTTTTGCCAGCTGAACATGGCCATTGTCCATGTGAAGGCTCTCTTCAGAACGTCTATTCATCAATACCCAAACACGTTAAAAAAATCCCGAATCCATTTAGAACAATCTATAATACCCTCGTGGAATCTATAAATACTACCGACATGGATGGAATACACAAAAGTTTTGAATATTCCCAGTATGTGTGTGAGATCTTATGCGACCAAACTTCGTGGTTACCAGTCGCTAGACTTACACACTAAGTGACTAACTTCAACTAACTTACTCTAAGGACAACACAAACACTCATGCCCGAGGGAGGATTCGAACCCCCGACTGTAGCGGTCGTGCAGTTTGTGACTGGTGCACCGCAGACCGCTCGGCCACTGCGACCGATTCAATATTTCCAGAAGAGAAAGCCGGCCGCGGTGGCCGAGGGGACTGAGGCGCTACAGTCACGGTTTGCACGGCCATTACGGTCGGGGGTTCCAATCCCCCCTCGGGCATGGATATTTGTGCCGTCCTAGTTCGTAAGTAGTTCATAAGTAGTTTGTAAGTTTAGGGACTGATGACCCCGTAGCATGAAGACGTGTACCCGTGTGACCACGTTCTGGTGAGCTACTACGAATATTGGTTCTATATATTTCAGCATCAAGAACGTCATCCAAACAGAATCTGTGTGATAAACCAAGTGTTTTGCACAGCGAATAGAAGAGGAAGTGTACTGACTTCCCTAGCTCACCGGTTCCTCCGCCAGATGTCAGTGGCTCCGTTTGTGACCCACGGAAGTATATTTCACTATACGTCAAACGCAGCACAAAAATTCATAAATTCATTAAATGTGTGTAATGAAATGGAAAGTACGTGGAGATCAGTTGTCTTCTAGTTTCGATAGTTTCTGGGCAGTTTTTGAAGACTTCAACTCCTTCTGAATGCGTTTAATGTCAGCGAAAAACAAGCATTTCATGTAACGAAAAGTCAGCATAGGAACTATGTCGACTGATGACCGCGCAGTCTAGTCCCCTGTAAACAACAACAACAACTATGTCCATTAAAGCATCTAACGTTCATAATGTGATCTAAACTATTTGCCCAATCATAAAAACATGTCACCCTATTATCTGTCATCACGGAATTTTCGACCTGTATCATCATCATCTTGCACAGTTTTCAGCCACAGTCTGGGTCTGTTTGGAACGCAAGCCTCGCCACTTCGTCCTGTCTTCCCACCATCTCTCTGTTTTCACTCTACCCAGTCCTCTCCTCTCTTCTTGACACAATCCTCCACTTCCCACCATCTCTCTGTTTTCACTCTACCCAGTCCTCTCCTCTCTTCTTGACACAATCCTCCACTCCTTTTAGTCATCAATTCCTTGGTCTTCCTCTTGGTTTCTTTTGTATCTGTATTTCGTGTACCTTTTTGGGCATCCTCTTCTTCTCCTTTCTACCTGTATAAGGACTTTAAAAACACCTTTCGATAGGTAAGTGAGTAGTATCCTTCCTGTCCAAGACCCATAATCTCTAATAGATGCAGCAGAGGAACAAACATAATCACCAGACCATGATTTCCAAGTTTATCCTTATAATCTTTTGGATTATATTACCTAAACTGATGAAACGATGAACTTTCAATTTAGTGTTTTTTCAAATGTAGTTCTTCGTGGAGCTTAACTTCAATCAACTGGCCGAAGCGTTCGTTTTCGTCTTGTTCATCCAGAAAATAATTTCAATTGATTCCACAGCATTTGCATTAATTCCTCGTGCATTCAAGACCCTTTACTAAATTTAGAAGATTTGTTTCGGAAGGAAGGGTCAACAATCCATGCTTCAAACAATGTCTGTATCATTTGGTCATTTGGTCTATTTGATGATTAAGAACACGGTGACCAGAAGAAACTCGTCATAATACCGCATTCCCACACTTTTTTTTCAGTTGTCATTTCTCAAACATAGTGTTGATCTAGGAAATTTAGCTGTTCTTACTTCATTCCGTAATTGTATAATTCCAATTTTTTTCTTATTTGTTTACACTTTAATGTTATCTTTGACTGCCACGTCCGGTACCTGTTCGTTTCGTATATTTTTTGGGAAGTAAGGAACATTATCAGACATCGCAACTTATATGCCTTAGCTTCTTTTTTGCGGATATTTTTGTTGTGACGTAAAGTCAGCGCCACAAGCCAGACGCACGAAAACGATCGTGAAGAAGGCAGCGGATGACCGGCAGCCAATCACACGCTGGCGCCGCGCCTCCTGGAGGGAGCAACCGAGAAGGGGGTCTTTACAAGTAGCTTTGTCTAGGCCGACACGCGTCTGGAAGGGCACCCTGAACTCGGCTCGGAAATAGTTACCAGGATACAGCATCGTGCAAGAAGACGCCGCCGCGAGAACAGAAGTTGGATACTTTGTATATCTTAGTAAATAAAACTTGTATTACTAACCCGTAAAGCTGTTTTAGCTGTCCACGTATCCCACGCTTCCTGAGCAGTTCCTTTCCTGATAGATAGGCCGGGGAGGCAAAACAATTTTACTAGTGGTTTTCTTTTGTGTATCTCTTTCGATAGATATTTTTATAAAGTGGGAAATAAATGAGGAACCGCTCCTAGTTTTAGAGTCGATTTTTATCTTGGAATTTTGACTTCTTTACCGTCAATGATAAACAAGTCTGCTTACGTGTAAATCGTTGTAAATCTATGGGACGTAACTACTGTGGTTATCTACATCTACATGGGATACTCTGCAAATCACATTTAAGTGTCTGGCAGAGGGTTCATCGAACCACAATTATACTATTTATCTCCCATTCCATTCTCGAATAGCGCGAGGGAAGAAAGAACACCCGAATCTCTCTGTTTGAGCTCTTATTTCTCGTATTTTATTCTGATGATCATTTCTACCTATGTAAGTGGGAGTCAATAATATATTTTCGCATTCGGATGAAAATTTTGGCGATTGGAGTTTCGCAAGTAGCCCACACCACAGCTATAAGCGCCGTTGTTGTAATGATTCCCATCCCAGATCCTGTATCATTTCCGTAACGCTGTCTCCCCTGTATCGTTACAATATGAAACGAGCTGCCCTTCTTTGGACTCTTTCAATGTCCTCCGTCAAACCCATCTGATAAGGATCCCACACTGGGCTGCAATACTCCAAAAATGGACGGACAATTCTCAGTCTCTGCTTTCGTATTAAGTTCTTCACCGAAAGGTGAATCGCAAACAAAACAATTTTCAGGCTGATCTCTGCCTTTGCGAGGAACTGCTCTCGCATTTACAAAATTCTACTAATTTTTTGAATATATAAAAGAATGTTTTACTTTTTCTGAAACCCAACCTGTACATGTATTAAAATCTTAAAATGCAGACAACTATATCTCGGAACACCACTTTATCTCCACACAGCCTGTCAACGTCTCAACATTAACTCACAAAATCGTAAATAAACTGACAAAGTAAGCGCAGATAATCGAATAATACACCGTCCGCTACAGCAAAATCACGAAAATTTTGAGTCTCAATCGACGATGCTGTTCGTAGTTCGCGGGCACGCCACCGGTCCTAGGCAACGGGTGTTAACCGGTGCGGAATCAGCACACTTTTCCTTCTACTCGCTTTGCCTTTTGTAAAACTGTCATGACAGCAATGGTGTAAACGTCGTATGAGGGAAATAATTGGATTCGGGACCTATGCTGGTAGGAATATTTGCTTGTTTCAGTGCCCTATACTCGTCCCATATATCTGTGTCTATGATAGTGAAGCAACCTGCATACGAGCAATACCAAACGAAATTACTGTACAAGTCATCGCATATAAAAGTAATTTCAGTCGAAACATAAATTCAGAGTATACAAATAACAAATAAAATTTAAGTACATACCTTACATGAGGTTGGTTGGTTGGTATGGGGTTTTTTAGGGGGACTAGACTACTATGGCCATCAGTCCCCCACCTTACATGAGGATATAACACTGAGTAAATAACCTATGACTACAACAAAATGAACATATCCGGACGTAGGACTGGTGTTAAATTAGCATTTCGTAGGACAGGGATTCACACAGGAAAAACATAATATCAAAGACTTGTCCAGCCCAGGAGCCTACAAAATTTCTTGTGAACACTCTACAGAATTTTACATTGGACAAACGAGAATAAATATCAACTTTGGATGCAACGAACGTAGGAGAGGATGAGAAAGCATTCATTCAACATTCTACCTTCACTTTAAAAACGAAAATCACACAGAAAACCACATCGAAATTACTGTAAGCCTACACGTTGCAAAAATATCTAAAGGACTTATTATGCATATTTTAAAACAGTTGCAAATATGCAGGGTGAGGCATTTAAATCTGTCTTTAGAAATATTTGGACAAGTACAATTTGGATAAACAAAAAGATGTCATAAAAGTTGTTCACCTCGAAACGGACATCCATTAACATAAAGCTCGAACCCCCACCCCCTGCACCATGCAGAGGTCGGGAGGAGAGGGGATGACTCTGAAATCTTAAATGGAACCCCTATTTGTTATTGCACATTTGGATTCTCCGTGAAAAAACAGTAACTTTTATATGAAACATTTATTTCATGACGCTGTAATCGTCAAAAATAAAAATGAGTCGAACATTGTTGAAAAACGATAATATCTCGACCACGTAGACGTCGGACGCTTTCTCTAGGTTTAGCGCTTCCATTTTCAGCAAAGAGCTGGACAATATTGCGAAAAGTAGTTACAGAAGGAACACTCCTATCAGCGTACCTTTGTAGAGCTTCTTCAACTTTCTACGAGCCTCAAACTACGATGAGCAGTTGACATCGTGGAAAAATTGCATACTTATGTGTACAGACCAAATCATTTAAATACAAAGTACAGTCTCACCATAGATTGAGAGCATGATTACAGTCTGAGCTTCGTGAACACAACGAATATAATAATATGGCAGAAAAATTTAGTTGAGAAAGTAGAAGAAATTTCATCGAATTCAGTACACAAACATTATTTAATTTTCTATGCTTCAGAATGCCGTATGAAGAAATAATTACAGGAACAAAAAATCTGATTTAATGAAAAAATTGATACGATGTCTTCAAAAACGTGAAAAAGATTAGAAATAAGAATTTACTATTAAATCAAGTAACAGAAGGAAAATGGTAATTAAAGTCATTTCGTCACTGAATTTAAGATAAGAACGTATATATCTACAAACAGGATTTGAATTCATAACCTGTAACAGATAAATTAGGCTTCTTACCCATTTAGCTACAAAGCCTTATATATGTTTTCAAAAATTCGATCCTCCACTGGGAAGCTATCCTGTAAGTGTATAACCTTGATTGTTGTTAAAATACTTGTGGTTTATTCTTATTTCTACAGCCATCTTATAATGGAATACCCGCCTCTCCAAATTACATTTTATGTCTGCTCTACTTGTGAATCTACAACTAAACTCCGTGCTTCAGGATTCGTAAGGAGTGTTGCCAAATTAGCTTCTTTAGAGCTAAATTTGCTTTTTTTATATACCATTTACCAGCCAATGAATGTTTTAGCTGGGGTCCGGAAGTATGGCGTTTTAGTAACATCATTTGGCTACTTAACGCTACATAACGTTCACCCTCTCAATACAGTAAACGTCAAGCAGATTACAGTACGTAAACATTCAAAAGGCTGGATAGTTACGTACTGAAAGATCGGCTGGTCAGCTGCAAACGCATTGTTTCTGGATATCTGATCACTTCCGTATCTTTGAATTGTCACAAGTTTCTTGTTTCTTCATTCCGGTGACAAGCAGTCGAAATGAAAAATTATTATTTATAATGCTTCCTGCCAGATTAATCTGGTGTTACTCTGCGAGGAAGTTTCATCCCACTTCTGCAGAGTGTAAAACCTCTTTGGTATTTTATTGATGTATATGTCATTTCACATGAACGTATCGAATTTTAAATTGTTTCACACAATGCCACAGTTGAAAATAAGATCATGTCATTTTAAGAATTTCTGAACGGGAACTCCTTCTACAAATTAATGAATTTTTAGATAAAACTTAGTACTTTCGCTAAGAAATAAAAAATTAAAAAAATGATGAAATCCTTAAAATATTGAGTGTGATGCATAGACACCTTATATTAAACTGACACGTTCCTCCATTGCGAAATGTCGTATTTATGATAAATGTAACGAGTATTAATTTAATCTATATTGTAAAACGATGATTCAGTATTTGTTTATTACAATGTTTATAATGTTTATAAACCTATTGGACTAGACTGTTGTGTGCCATCAGTCTCTAGACTTCCAAACTATTTAAACTAACTCACATAAAGTACAACACACACACACACACACACACACACACACACACACACACATGCCCGAAGGACGACTCGAACCTTTGCCGAGAGTGACCGCCCAGTCCGTAGCATGATGCCTTAGACCACGCAGCCACACCGTGCCGCTATAATTTACAGTTGAAGGAAGTATAGAATTTACTGAAAGGCAAAATAAAGGTTTCAAAGTATAATCGAACTAGAGAATCTTCCATTAGCAGCGTTCAAAGCTGCGCATTCAGCTATAAACATCTATTTAATTTGTGTGAAGTGTTTTTCATTCAAAAGTGCTCTAGAATTATCTCAGTTTAATACTATCGTTTTTGATTCACCCTTTTTAATATATATATATATATATATATATATATATATATATATATATATATATATATATATATTATATCTGACTGCTTTAGGAGACTGATGTCTAGGCATAGACTCTTCAATCCTATTACAGAAAATCCAAGTTAAGAAAATATATATAAATTCATGCTAGTCTATCACGCCAGACAATTACTAAAATAAAAAATGCACAGTTATGCTGTACTTGCTATATTTAATAGGTTCTTGGTTTTCTTTTATTATTTATTTTTGTAATACAAATTTAGCTTATATCATTCCCGAGAGTTGGCAACACTGCGTCGACGGACGTGGTGCGGAGGGACATGCGATCAGCCCTTTTGTCAATTTCTGTGGCCGGAGGCGCTACTACTCACTCAAGTAGCCTCTCAGCTTATTTTCTCGTCGCAAATTAATTTCTACTTTTCTCAAGTTACGGGGAGTAACTGTGCATGTCTCCGAGCGTCATACTTGTCATGTAGAAGGAAGTTAACTCATCTGGAGCAGCAATAATTCTGAGAAGATTCCCGCGTACCGCAATCTCGGCGGTTTAATTAGGTTCCGCTGAGTCCTGTCGCAATGACCTTTAAATTTGTTCTCCTTCGCTTCTTTCCTGAGCTCAGATGAATAAATGTTCTGAATCTGAATTTAAATTACTTCAGAATTAGATTGCGATGGAAGTGTTGAAGTCCCAGAAATGCGCCGCTTGCCGGAACTAAGTTCTAAGTGTCGGGAAGGTGAATCACGCATCAGAATTTCGCCTCGCGTTTTTCGCAGACTGTTTAGCAGGAAATATGCGAGGGGATAACGAACAACGTTGGAGTTTCGCATCTTCTCGTTAACCTCTTTACAAATTTCAACATAGTTATCATTTACATATTTATTTTGCAGTTCACATTCAAGTAATTGGTTCAGCGAAACGCTTTACGACTATTTCTCTGCCGTTTCATTCATAAATAGCGCACGGGAAAAGTAACACCTACTGTTTTTCCGTTTTACATTTGGTTTATTTTACGGTGATGATAATGTCTCCATATGTAGGTGGGTGCCAAAAAACAGTCTTCGGTGTCGTAGGAGCAAGATTTTGAAGGAAATTTAGCAAATAGATATCGCCGCTACGGATAACGCCTTTCTTTTAATGATTTCTACCAAAACTCTTATATCATTTCCGCGACACTCTCTCCCCTGTATCCTGATAATACACAACGAGCAGCTCTTCTCTGATCTTTTTCTGTGTCAGCAACACCTGATGAGGATCCCACACTGTACTCCAGTACTCCAAAATAGGATGCGTAAGTGTAACGTAGGCACCTTCAAAGTTTTCTACCAATGAAATGCAGACTTTCCCCATGACACTACTTATTCTCGTGCCGAGGTATGAAGATTTCAGTGATTTACCGTATGACAAAAGAACCGTGTCAATATGTTATTGTGAGTAGATTCGAAAAATTATATTTCATCATATGTTTATGGACGTTTGATCTTACGTTAAATCGGTAAACAAATCGAAACCACCTGCTCAGAAACTCTGTGGCCATACCGTCACTGAAACGGAGGAAATTATGTCTTATACCTGCATATTATGAAATTCATGGAACCCGAAAGTCTCCTTTGCAGGAATCTACTTGTGTTCCTAAAACATCATACGTTTTAAACTCAAAAGACTCTGTTCACCCTGTTAAACCTTTTGTTATGTTTACAGAGATATTGAAAAGTTTAAAATTGTAGAGAAATGCAGGAAAAATTGGTGCTTGGTACAGGGAGGTGATAATTATGGTACACAAAAATAAATGTAACGAGTTCTGTATACACAGAGAGATCCGTTATTGTATGATTACATGATTTCAGAACAATCACTGGAAGCAATACATCCATAAAATATCAAGGAGTTCGTTTAGTGAGTAATTCAAACGATCACGTAAAACAAATCGCAGTCAAGAGAGATACTAGACTGTGGTTCCTTGGAATAATAAAAACACTTGTTCAACAAATAGTTGAATCTAGCATGTTTCGTGTGGGACCCGTAGGAGAAAATATTGATATTGGAAATAGCAAGGATGTAAAGTGGAGCATCGATTTAACATTAAAGAAACATTTAACAGGTGCGAAAGTGTCACAGAGATGTAGTTCAAATGTTTGTAATCCTAATGGACCAAACAGCTGTGGTCATGTCCCTAATCTTAAAAACTATTTAAACTTATACTAAGCACAACACACACACACACATACGCATACACATGTGCGCGAGGGAGGATTCTAACTTCAGGCGGGAACGGCCGCTCTGTCCCTAGCATGACGCCTTAGACCGCACAGCCATTCCGCGTGGCCGGAGATGTAGAATCATCTCTAGTGGCAGACGCTGCAAGAGAGGCGTTCTGCATCACAGTGCCGCTTATTGTTAACGTTTTGAACATGTGAGTTCCTAGAAGACTACTCCCATGTAAATCGTCCGAAAGAACAGACATATCTATAACTTATATAAATGGCGATGACGGGCAATGATACTTTCTTCAGTGCGGAGGCACTCTTACGGGTATTAGTTTACAATAACTACAAGTTTGAGTTCTAGTGGGCAGGGGTAAAGTTGAGAATTTTTATCTGACGGGAGGCGTGCTTGAGTATCTTTGGTGATCGCTGTGTCCTCAATACGACAGAGGTCAGCGCAATTGCCTAGAAAGTAGGAGATCCGGGTCGAGTTCCGCTGGGTACACGTTTTCAGCTTTACCCATTCGCAGTTAATGTCATACAGTCCGTGAATATGAATTTTTTACTGCTTCCCCTGCTCCCTGACACGATTATTATTATTTTTTTTTTTTTTTTGCGCTACTCGACCATGGTTTACTCACCATACACATTTTTCACTGCATGCGCATAAAACCAAAAGTAACTTAACTAAACTGACATATTTAGCAGCGCTTCTGAAGAGAAAATTAGACATTCATTGTCTCTTAATACAGCGAAATGAAATTATTAAAGTCCGCAGTACACTTTTATCCCGCATTCTTCTTATTTAGTTTAACTATTAACTTTCTGTAAACGAATATCATTCGACAACATGTTGTAATAAAACGTGATCACCTTTACAGTATGTTGACTCTAGACTCCGTTACCAGTTAAAAACAAGAACTTTCAAATTACTTAGTTAACATATCCTAGATAAAATACTGATTAAAAATACTGAACCACATTCAGACCTTTCCAAATGTGTGAAATTAACTAACGTTTGTATAAGCCAAGGAGAGGAGAATATATTCCTTCATGTACATAGGGTGACGAAGGGGCAATATGTTTGAAAACCTCTCGTATAACGTATTCTTCTTAAGCAGTTATAGCATTTCAAAAGCATTCTCTAAATGAATGTCATCCCAACCAGTTCATATCGAGGAAAAATGTGTTTGTAAATCTATCGGACTCAGCTGCGTCGTTATTAGTCTGTAGCTTGCAAACTACTTAAATGAAGGTAAAATAACCTAAGGATAACACATACACACACATGCCCGAGGGGGGACACGAATACTCGACGGCGAACGGCCGCGAGCACCGCAGCACGGCGCCCCAGTGCGCACGGCTAATCCGCCGCAGCGGAAATATGTGTAGCACAATTACACTTGCCAGTACAATCATTGTCAGCTAAATACACGCCGACTGCGCCTAGACTATGGTTGGATTTCGATATCACTAGTGTCTTTATTCGGGCACATACAAACGCTTTGGTACTTTATGTGACAACTTCAAACCGTCAACTCTGAGCGATAAGTGCCTTTTTTTATCATTTAAGTGCAAATAATGTCACCATTTCCATTTCTTCTGAATCAATGTTTAACAACAGGAGCTTGAAACAGCGTGAAGCTTAGGTTCTACTAATTAATATAGATGTGCTGTCTGTTCTTTCGGACAGACGCCACTTTTGATCCTGCAATTATTATCTGCTCATATTCACGGAATGTATGACATTAATGCGAAGGGGTAAAGTTGAAAATGTGTACCCAGCTGGGATTCGAACCCGGGTGTCCTGC
This sequence comes from Locusta migratoria, assembly GCA_026315105.1. Classification (NCBI taxonomy): domain Eukaryota; kingdom Metazoa; phylum Arthropoda; class Insecta; order Orthoptera; family Acrididae; genus Locusta; species Locusta migratoria. The sequence goes on from CM048744.1 coordinate 182,548,539, forward strand.
TTTCTAGGCAGTTGCGCTGACATCTAAACCACATCCCCCCCCCCCCCGGTAGATCGGTGCTTTGCGGTCGTTTGTTCACGTTCGCCCTTGTTGATCGTTAAGTATTTGGCTCATATTTTTTATTACAGAGGGTGTTGAGCCCTATGACTAGGCGAGCTGTGCCCGGCACACCACTAGGGATCACCCACACCTGCACGGAATTAGCCAAGTTCTACTACAGTAAGAGTAAAGGCCTAGAAGTGCCTCCGCACTTTAGAAAGGATCTTTGCCCGTCATCGTCCTGCAGTTATTATCTATTCTGATGCCGGGCAATGATCCGTTATCCAGTGCGGATGCACTCCTAGGCCCTTACTCTTACGGGAATCAGTATACAAAAACAACAAGTTTGAGTTCTAGTGGACAGGGTAAAGTTGAGACTTTGTACCTGACGAGAGGCGTGCTTGAGTAATTCCGTGCAGATGTGGTGATCCCTGTATCCGCAGTGTTGTAGGGGTCAGCGCAACTGCCTAGAAAGCAGAAGACCCGGGTTCATATCGCAGCGGGGTATACATTTTCAACTTTACCGATTCGCAGTTAATCTTATACATTCCGTGAATATAATAGAAATATGTTGTAAATCATACGTCTCGCCAAGTATAATACAGTGATGCAGCTCTTTATATTGAGAAACTTGGCTCGTCTTTCCGCAGACATCATCCTCAACTTCCGGACGACGTACGTGAACCGCAAGGGAGAAGTGGTGTCCAACTCGCGCTCCATCGCCCTCAACTACCTCAAGAGCTGGTTCGTCGTGGACCTGCTGGCAGCTCTGCCTTTCGACCTGCTCTACGCTTCCGATCTCTACAGCGGCGAGGTTAGTACCCAAGCCTTCCTTATCACTACCTCTATCTGCTGAACCACAAAAGTCACGCACACAGAACAAGCCAAGCTTACTTTCAGCTACATACTCAAGTAGGTGTGCTCTTATTACCTTCCGTCAACGTGTTGTATTACGAATTAACCTACTTTGCAGTAGCTTGACTCAAGGCTCATTGTTATTGTTCGGGGCGTTTCAAATTTCTTTTTACCATACTTTAAGGTAACGTTTCTGGCATAAATAAACTAGGAAAAACGTCCAGATAAACATATTTCCGAAACATCGTTCGTTTTAAATTTATTAATGAAAGTTTATTACCAAGGCGATTGCAGCTCATTAACACATATATATAAAAATCTTCTAAATGCCGTCCTTTTGCTTCTAAATATCTATACCTAGATACAAATTTAGGAAGGACAGTTTACAACTCAGCGCAAAGACGTACGACGAGCTGCGACAGACGCATAAAAAAGACACACATACAATACTTACGCTATCGGCCATTAGCCTTTTTCAGTAAAGACGCTATTCACATAATCTCACAAGCACACTTCACAGGCATGCAATAATCATCTCCGTAGGCCGCACTCAGCAATTCACCATAATCTACAATATATAGCGGTGGATACTTCGTACCTCTACTAATCCTTTCCTGTATCACTCCCAGAGAGAGCGAGAGAAAAAGGAATGTTCCTATCCCCTAATTTTCCCCAACTTTCATTGCATTCTTTACAGGAAATATATGTTGGCGGCAGCAGATTCATCCTTTAATCAGCTTCATATTACGGCCCTCTAATACTCACTAGTGTTTCACGAAAAGAACGTCGCCTTGCCTCCAGCGCCACGGTGGAGTGGCCGTACGTTCTAAGGCGCCTAGCTGCGGAGCGCGTCGCTGCTCGCCGTCGTCAAAGATTCTAGTCCTCCCACGCGCATATATTTATTTGTTGTCCTTAGCATAAGTTAGTTTAAGTAGTTTGTAAGCCTAGGGACTGAAGATCAGAGTAGTTAAATCCCATAGATTTACAAACATTTGACAATTTTTTCCTCCAGCGATTCACTTGATGTTGATCGAAACTAGCAGTAACCAACCTAACAGTCTTCCTCTCAACAGCTCCTGTGTCTTCCTTTAAACCGAACTGGTGGAGATCACAAGTACTTACGCAGTACTAAAGAATTGGCCGCACAAGCGTTTCATAAGTGGTCTCCTTTACAAATGAGCCACATCTTCCAGAAATTCTCCCAATAAACTGAAACCGGCCATCCGCCTTTCCCAAGACCCTCCTTAGATGCTCGTTCCATTTTATATCGCACAGCAACGTTACGCCTAGATATTTAATCGACGCCTACCGTCTCAAATAGCATACTACTGATCATGTATTCTAATATTATGGAATTGTTTCTCCAACCCATCTGTATCATCTTACATTTTGATACATGTAGTGCTAGCTGCCATTTCTTACACCTAGAAATTTTGGTTAAGTAATACATCCTCCTACTATTCACTGACGACACCTTCCCATACACCACAGCACCATCAGCAAACAGCTGTAGACTGCTACTCACTCTGTCAATCAGATCCATACTTCCTTGTCTTTCCATGGTGTAAAAATTGGCAACTGACTCTATGATAAATGTGAAGTCAAACACATGTGCACTAAAAGAAATCAATTTAACTTCATTTACACGACAAATCAGTCAAACCCACATACCGAAAATTCAACTAAATACCCAGGAATATCAATTAAGAACTTAAATTGGAAAGAACACACAGAAAATATTAGGAAAGGCGAAACAAAGCTACGTGTCATTGGCAGAAAGAACATGGAACAGTTCTGCTAATAACACTGCCTACACTACATTTACGCGTCCGTTTTCGAGTATTGCTGCTATTTGTGGGATCCCCATCAGTAGGACTTACGGAGGATATAGAGACCGTTCAGAGAAGGGCAGCTGGTTTTCTATAATCGCGATATAGGCGAGAGAGTGTCAGGGAAGTGAGTCACGAGTTGGGGTGGAAAATCAAATGTTCAAATGTTTGTATAGCTTATGGGACTTAACTGCAGGGTCATCAGTCCCTACACTTACAAACTACTTATGAACTAGCTAATAGTAAGGGCGGCACAAATATCCATGCCCGAGGGGGGATTCGAACCCCCGACCGTAGTGACCGTGGAAACTGTGAATGGCGCGCCGCAGTACGCTCGGCCACCGCGGCCGGCTGGGGTGGAAGTCAGGAAAAGAAAGGCGTTATTCGTCGCGGGGAGATTTATTTGCGAAATTTTTCACACAACTTTCTCTTCCGAATTTGAACATATTTTGTTGGCACCTACCTATATAAGAATATTGCACATTATAATAAAATAAGATCAATCAGATCGAAAACAGAAAGATTTAGGTGTTCCTCTTTCTCGTGTGCTATTAGAGAATGGAACTGTAGATTAATATCTTAAATTGGTTAGCTGAACCCTCCGCCATGTACTTCAATGTGATTTCCAGAGTATTTATGTTGATACAGATGTAGATGAATACTCATCCACACGTCTATCCGCAGATTTCCGCTTCTTTTCAAACACTTCACGTGGTATAGAACGGCCTTTGAGGCCTCCATGAGCTGTCGAAGAGTTTCTTCATCTGGATGGTCATAAAACTCATCCCAGTTGTGAACTAATCGAATTTCGCAGTGAACGATACTTCAGAGAGATATTCAGACTCATCCTACTAAGCTATAAGGACCTAATCTGGGACTATAACGAAAACAACCTAACGTATATACTACCCGTACATCCAAAATATCCCATCGTGTGTACTATCAGTTGGCTTGATTGTTTACATCAAAGAGTGCACACATTTCACTTCAGGCTCCGTACCTTTGTTTTCAACAGTCCCTCGTACACGATGATAGGACACTAAGGGCATACCAGATGATGACAGTTAACAAATAACTTTGTATATGGTCACATCACTTGAGAATCAATATTCATTCCCAGAAATTTTACAATTCTTACACAGAGATGAATATGGATCCTATGGGATTTAAACTGCACTTAGGATGTAAATTCAATGAACGATATCGATATGGAAATTTTTAAATGAATTGGCCTATTTCATATCATAACCACTAAAATTATACTTGACATCTCGTGGATTCGGGTGTACTGCCGGTGATCCGCGTCTTTCAATTCGTTATTTCGACACCGTAACTCGGCGTCTTCATCAGGTGTTCAGTCTCAAGGAACACCTGATGAAGACGCCGAATTACAGTGTCGAAATATCGAATTGAAAGACGCGGATCACCGGTAGTACACCCGAATCCACGAGATGTCAACGAATCGCCGGGAAAGCCTACGAGATTACAAAATTATACTTGTTGTAAAGTAATAGATACTGCTTGTGTTTGCTAGAAAATACGGAGATAGTCAAGAATTGATACTCTTACATATCATTATGCACAACTGATAACTGTGTGTCTCACTTGTCGGTCCTCTTTGTAGATATACGAGGCGCATCCAGCAAGTTTCCCTATTTTTTTTTTTTTTTTTTTTTTTTTTTTTTTAGAGATAACATAGTTACATGGAAAACTTTATTGGTAACAGATACAGCAATATTTGAGCTATTTTTCGCTACAGTCACCAAAAAAATTGAGACACTTGTAATATCGTGGAATTAACATTTCTGTTCCTGTGTTCCGCGGCCGCTCCAGCCGGAGGTTCAAGTCCTCCATCGGGCATGTGTATATGTGTGTGTGTGTGTGTGTGTGTGTGTGTGTGTGTGTGTGTGTGTGTGTGTGTGTGTGTCCTTAGCGTAAGTTAGTTGAATTAGTTTGTAAGTCTAGGAAGCGATGATCTTAGTAGTTTGGTCCCTTAGATTTACAAGCATTTGAACATTTGACTTGAATCTGTTCCTGAGCCGTAAAAGTGTGCCGCACGTGAATGGAAGTCAGCGTGTGACAGTCGTTCAAAAATGTTCAAATGTTTGTAAAATGTTGGGACCTAACTGCAGTGGTGATCGGTCCCTAAACTTACAACCTACTTACACTAACTTATCCTAAGAACAACACATACACCCATGGCAGAGGGAGGACTCGAACCTCCGACGTGGAACGGCCACGCGCACTGTAGCAAGGCCCTTACTGGGCACGGCTATTCCGCTGCGGCTGTGACAATCGTATTCAGGTCTTACTGCGAAACACTGAGGAAGCTGCAACGTGTGATTCAACAAAACGCGCGGAATGATTACTGCATGTGTTGTGCTGTTGTGTGTCAGCTGATGACGTTTCTTCTTCCCTTCCTCGATCTCAGCCATGCACGTCATCAAGCTCTCAAATGTGTATTTACGCCTCATGAAGCCAGAACTTATTCGTAAGTACATGAAGCACAGTAAGTAGAAAACTGAACAGAGTGTTTACAGCACCAGTGGATGGAAGGGGTGACCTGAACGACAAGCTCTAGGAATACACCACAGCTCAGGTAGACCACTGTAGTTGTGTGTTTACGTTCTTCCATCTTCAGCAATGACATTATGTCAGTTGACTGAACCAGGGGGAAGAAACTTAATTTTAAAATTTTGGCTTTAGGTTTCCGATGTCAAAAAACGTTCAAAATTCCATCATCTACAGTTTTCCAAATTTTTTAAAACGTCAATGCTTCTTCGACATACGGTTCGGCTCACAGCAAATTTTTGTAGAATTTCGGCTGGGAGTTGTTTGATAATCCAGCATATAGTCCTGATCTTCCTGCCAGCGATTTCAATCTTATTTTGCACCTCAAGAAATTGCTGTCATCCAGTCAGCTTTTTGACAATGACGAAGAGCTGAAAACGACTGTCATAATTTCGTTCCTCTAACTTCTACAATACACGAATATAGAAATTGATCCCGCAGTGTGTAAAGTGTCTTAATTCTTTTGATTACTATTTCGCAAAATAGCTCAAACATTGGTGTACGTATGGCCAATAATGTTTTTGATGTAACTATGTTGTCTTTTTTTCTTATTAAAAATAGCGAAACTTACTTTCCGAATGTGCCTCGTACACAGTGTGGTGTGAATGGTCATTTCTTTGTTACAGTGTCGAGACTGGATTACGTAAATTAAACAATTTTAACGGACAACTATTTGAAGACAATCTGCTTTCAGGCAAAAGCAACAAATATTGTTTAGCTTCTTGTAAAAGATTACGTATAGGCCACGTTTGTCTAATAATAGCTCGTACAGACGTATAAAAATAATGATTTTTTCCAGTCTATTCGTTGATGGTACTGCAAGTACCATGATTTTAGTAAAGTAACCTTCACCATACGATTTACGACAATTCATTACTAATATATCAATAAATGTTTTCTGTGTAATTGCCTGTTGACTACCGAAAACTTTTGGTATGCTTCCGTATTATATTCCCCAGGATCGATGATGGAGTCAAGTATCACTGTTAAGGTGTCATAAGTGAAGAAGGTTTTTACTTAACTACCGTGCTGAGTAAAAGCTGACGGCTACTTCGTAAGTGGTCCAGTAACTGTCGCGACTAGTTACCAGGGCAAACATTTAAGTGCGCCAGTCAACTCAAGAGCATGTCACACTACGCTGGAGACGTTCCATCACCAGGCTTCACGGACGACGCCTAGCGGGAAGTTCGCTTCTTGTGAACGTTGTCTAGGGTCGCCCTCCGCAGTGACTGGATTTGAGAAAATAACTCATTAATCACCACCTTTTGGTGAACTTATTGAGTTCTTATTTTCTGGATCTGTGAGATGCTTAGTTATATCCGTTAAATCCACCGTGAAGCATGGAATATTAATGAGCATACTTCTAATGCAACCAGATGGTGAAGATGTATAGAATATACTGACGGGTAAACATATAAACGTAAACCCCACTGTAAATGAAGGCTACCTCGGCCGTTTTCGCTATCAAATTATTCTGGGCGTTGGACCGCATCGTCAATATATTAAAATCTGCCGCTTGCAACAATGGTCCAGGATAATTTTCTTGGGGCCGATGAGCAATGTAAATTGGTCCCCTAAACAACAAATCAACCAAAATTATGTTGTTGACATGTACCCCATTGTAATTAGTTCTCGTGACACAGCTACTTTTTCAGAAGTTAAGCATACTTGGAAGAAGAGAAAACCTGCGCCAGTAATAAATGTAGTCTCTGTAAATGAAGATCAAATGTTCCAATTAATTTGTGCTCCCTGTTTAGGGAGAAGGTTCTACTGATCAGAATAGCCACATGCCTCAAGCCAACTTAAATACGTTTAGATATCCCAAACAAACGTCGCATTAGGGGGACAATCGTTCAAATTCCTGTCTGGTCATCAGATTTCGATTTCCCATCATTTCCCTAAAACTCTAAAGGACAATTTTGGGATGATTCCTTTGGAAAGAGCACAACCGTTTTCCTTCCGCTGATCCAGGCATCCGTTCCGTCTGTAATGACCTTATCGATGGGTCGTTAAACTCTTAATCTTCCCTCCTGCAGACGAAAGTAGGTTCGTTCACTGATGCACGTCGGAATAGTGCTGAATTTAAAACTATAACAACCTGCTGTTGTAAATGTCGTTTCAGAAAGACGTTTTAAAAAATCTGGAAAACTGTAGAGGATGGAATTTTGAACGTTTTGACATCGGCAACCTAAATCCAAAATTTTAAAATTAAGTTTCTTCCCCTTGGTAGCCACGCTTCCGTCAACTGACATAATGTCACTGCTGAGGATGGAAGAATGTGAACACACAACTACAGTGGTCTACCTGAGGTTGTGTATAAGGTGGTGTATTCCTAGAGCTTGTCATTCAGGTCACCCGTTCCACCCACTGGTGCTGTAACTGTACAGTTTTCTACTTACTGTGCTTCATGTACTTACGGATAATTCTGGCTTCATGAGGCGCAAGTACACATTTGAGAGCTTGATGGTGTGCATGGTTGAGATCGAGGAAGGGAAAAAGATACGTCATCAGCCGACACACAACAGATGCAAGGAGAAAAACGCAAAAACTTCAAGAAAACCTTCTGGAGGCATACCTGGCAATCCACGAGCACACACTCAATGCATGTATCACAAAAGTGTCTAGGGGGATTTGCATGGTGGCGCCCATACATGCATTCCATGATCACCCAGTTAACACAAATACCAACGAAGGAAGCAATTCTTACGCGTTTTTCTTTTTTTTCCCATCTTGCTGCTCTCCCAATTTTTTCAGACCTCGCGATTATTACTAATGAGTCAACTTATGGAAGGGAGGATATTTTAAACTCCCGCAGTAACCTCTAGTTGCCTAGTTGCCGGCTGAAAAGAATCATGACGGCATGCGATCCGAGTTTGACCGAGGACAGATGGCTCGGGAGCTCGGCACGAGCATTTCGTAAATTTCACAGCCTGTTTGGTATTCGAAAAGCGTTGAGTGTCTACAAGTGACGAAATCACAGTGAAACTACGACCAAACGTCGAAGAGCTGTAATCTCTCATCACAGGTGTCGGACTCTTTGTCTGGGCAGACTGGTAAATCAGGACAGGGGGCTACTGTGACTAAACTGACATCAGAGTTGCTTTCTTAGGTCCAACACGATCCTGTTGAAGATAATCCAAATTTCTATAGGCATTTAATCTTCCCCGGTCGCAGTCCAAAACGTGCTCGAATGATGCTCCCTGTCTTCTATGAAGCATACTGAAGCTACTTACACATGGCAGCCTTCTGTCCCTCTTTATATAGCGCTTATAGGTAGAGTTACTGGCGCGTGCTGAAAATTTCGCCTGATTGGGATGCTCCTTCAGGGTGTTGCACTTTGGGTGGCCAGCAGCGTATCAACAAGTTTCGGAAGTGAGACTGAAATATAAGGTTACGTTTATCATTAATAACTATGGTTATTTACAGACTTCTATTACGACGCAGATTACCCAAAAGCGTAAGCCTCCATCTTGCATAGCCTGACGAGGCAAATACTTCATCCATGTAATTTTTATCCATTTTCTTTCTTGTTTGACGTGATCCACAGCGAGTTCCTCTCCAACGCCTACCTCTTCATCACATACTGGCACTTACATCCAAACTCATATTTGTTGGATGTATTCCGATCTCTGTTTTCCCCTACATTTTTGCCAACTACGAGACCATCTAATTCAGCTGAATCTATCCCCTGACAACAGATAACCCGTTATCCTGTCCCTTCGTATATCTGTTATCGTATAATCTATAGGGTTTGATACAACACGCCACAGCTTCCCCTTCTGCGCCGATCTTGTTGACTTAAAAGGAGAGGGTCTGACATTTGGGTCACCGATTTCCATCAAAAACTGCATGGAGGTTCTACATTAAATATTAGGAGACTTGCGTTTCAACATATTTTTTTTTAGACAGTAGTTTTTGAAACAATCATGGTGTAAGTTTATGATGAAGAATAGAGTTTTCAATGCATTTTTTACTAATATATGTACAGCAGAAAGTTAATGACGTTCAAAAAAATTAACGTTTTTGTGTTTTCATGCTGTAAGTTAGATACTTGTAAACATGAGCGACCTTTCGAGCGTCGTCGCTGTCGAGAGCTTTGACTGTCAAACCGTGGATCCAGGTTCAAACTTCCACCATGACATGTTACATTTTGTTCGATGCATTTGTTAATATTCTCATATTTGTAATACCTTTTCTTTCCTTATTTTAAATTAGAGCATAGGGAAGTGTCATAATACACTTAATTGAATATTAACCCTTTCCAGCCCAGTAATCTCATATGGCATCATCATATTTATCTGTTTCTCTCCGTCAACCACTTAACCAAAGATTATAAAGAACACTGCAGGACTTTCCAAAATTCATTGCGGGTAGCTTGGCTACCATTACTTCGAGGAGACAGAGGAGCATTAGGCTAAAACTTATTGACAAAATATATATTGTTGGTTAATGTCTAAGAGCACAAACAGCAAGACATTCAAAACATTATATCAAGGTAAAGGAAACAAAATAGTTAAAAATTTCATTAATAAATTTATTGTAAAATGTCAAATTAGTAGTAAACAGTTTGAAAAGGTGTCTGGTACGGCAGAAGAAACATATCCTGCAAATGGTGGCGTATGAAGTCATCCTACATTTCCCTCAGAAAACTAAAAAATTTCCAAAGTTAATAAAATGAACATTATTTCAATCGTTAGGAATGGAAATATGCAAAGTATTACTTTTGTTCACAAATAAATAAAATTTGGGCTGGAAAGGTTTAACCACACTTTCCGATGCTCTACTTCAAAGTAAGGCAAGAAAAGGTATTACAAATATGAGATATTGTCATATATTTTTTTAAAAACTAACAAAAATTGCCATGATCAAGGTTCTAGCCTGGAGTCGTTCGTGTTTACGAATCCCCAGGCTACGTCATGTAAACAGAAAAACGTTAATTACTCGAGCGTCATTTTTACCCCATATATATTAGTAAATAATACCTTGTGATTTTCCATCATCGATTTTGACCGTGACTACTGTCTAGCGAAAAGCAGGAACTCGTTTCTCTTTATATTCAATAAAGAACGTCTATGCAAATTTTGATCGAAATCGGTGACCTTCATGTCAGACCCTCTCCTTGTCAGATCAGCACCTACACTCATCGTCATTGATAGTGTGTAGCCTTCACCGCCTACAGCTTCGGCAGGGAAGTTGTTCCTTGGTTTTAAACATGTCTGCATACAGCAACGGTAATTCGAAGCAGTAAAAATAACAGCCAACCAGTTTCAATTTAAAGTTTAATAAACTTTACTGCGGTTTCAATTGATATAAATCAATCTTATTCACAAGATACAGGAACCTATAGCGAATAAGAAAGCAACAATCAAGCTATGTACAACCTTATTAAAATCATAGATTGTTTACCTATAAAATTACAAGAAATTTTAGCCTACAGGAAACAAATACTTACATTATTACTGTGGAAAAGTTACACGCGTCAATCTTTGTACACATAATGTAGCCTTTAGACAAAGACACGTCAAACATATAAAATGATAACATATACTGTGTAACAGATTGTGCGGCGTGCTAACCGCCGACTGACCGTTTGAGCAAGACGTGGACGCTAATAAATATGACACGTGGCGCATTCGCTTAGTGACGATGATACAGCGTCAGTAGTCAATACATGTTAATAACAAATTATAAAATAGGAAACCCACAGAAGCTTAAAATGGAATAAAGTAGAATTTTGAGTAAATGAAACCGCAGAGGTTACCGTTGAATGTTAAAATTGAAGGCTTTAAACCAATATTATCAAAAAAAATTTTAACAGTCAATGGTAACCTCTGCGGTTTCATTTCCTCAAAATCACGCTAATCTGTTGTTAAATTTGAAGGCTTTAAACCAATATTATCAAAAAAAGTCTGTTACATAGCATATGGTATCATTTTATATGTTTGACGTGTCTTTGTCTAAAGGCTACATTATGTATACAAAGATCGACGCGTGTAACTTTTCCACAGTAATAATATAATGTAAGTATTTGTTTCCTGTAGACTAAAATTTGTTGTATTTTTATAGGTAAACAATCTATGGTTTTAATACGGTTGTACATAGCTTGATTGTTACTTTCTTGTTCACTATAGGTTCATGTATCTTCTGAAGAAGATTGATTTATATCAATTGAAACCGCGATAAAGTTTATTAAACTTTAAATTGCAACTGGTTGGCTGTTATTTTTACTGCCTTGTTCCTTGGTGTCTAAACGCGTCTCCTACCATCCAAAATACCGTTTTCCACATGTTCCTCTCCTCCGCCGATACTGCTTCTGTACCGACGTGCAACACTTTATTGGTCTAGTGCACCTCGCCTGACTGTTAGCGTTATTGTGCGACGTACAACGTAAGTTGGCGCCTCTCTGCTCAGGACTCGGGCCACGGCCACATCCACCTGCTGAAGCTGACGCGGCTGCTGCGGCTGGCGCGGCTGCTGCAGAAGATGGACCGCTACTCGCAGTACAGCGCCATGATCCTGACGCTGCTCATGCTGTCCTTCACGCTGGTGGCGCACTGGCTGGCCTGCATCTGGTACGTCATCGCCGAGAAGGAGCGCCTGCGGAACGAGAAGGACTGGGACCTCGGTGAGTCGCCCGCCGGCCCTGCTGACCACACTGCGGCTTCCTAGTCTCAAGCGTAGACCAACCAGGTCGCTTCACGCTAATCTGGATGTTGCATATCACTGTATCAGATATTGCTAAACGAGGTCACTCCAAAGTAGTTTTTTGTGAATTGTTACAAAATCAACGAAACAACAATGTGAAAGCAACCACGAACTACATGACTGCTGTATCAGACAATAGATTGACGTCTACATTGACGTTGGTATGCTATTCTTAATTATCAGACACAGACTTTTATCATGTAACTGTGAAAAGACTATAACTACTTCAAATGAGTACTCTGTTAAAACTTTTTATATTTTTATTAAATTCTTAAAATGGCCTTGACCGTGAAAGGAATTTAATTCTACAATGTAGCAGTTAGTCTTCTATATCTATAAATGTCAATGTCTGTTCGGTGTACGTTTATCATGTCTGAACCAGAAGAGGCCGGCCGCGGTGACCGAGGAGACTGAGGCGCTCCAGTCACAGTATGCACGGCCACTACGGTCGGGGGTTCGAATCCCCCCTCGGGCATGGATATTTGTGCCATCCTTAGTTAGTTCATATGTAGTTTGTAAGTTTAGGGATTGATGACCCCGTAGTTAAGCCCCATAAGCTATACAAACATTTGAACCACAAGACATAAAGAGCTAAAAAATTTTGCAGTTACTAATGTCTACCCGGGGAAGGCTTTAGCCACGGTTTTATGGCGATCGGTCTAACTATTTATCTATACACATATATTAATGAGAATGTCTTTTCGGTGTACGCTTATCACGTCCGAACGACAAGACGCAGAGACTTAAATATTTGTACAGTTACTAATTTATACCTGAGGAAGGTTTTAGGCACGGTTTTATATCGATCTGATAGATATTCAATAATTTGAAGAATATAACGCGAAATGCGAAACAATAATTACACTTTGAAAATTATATTTACTCTTTGAAAATGGTTTTATTGGTTGCATTGTTGCTTGAGGGTTGATAATGGTAAAAGGGTGGAGTATATTGGGATGGAAAGTTATCGGTGTATATAAAATTCTACGTGTGTGTGTCTTAATATTACGCTCTGCAGCGAAAACTACAGAACGCTAACGAATGGTCTGTGTGTAATTGTTGTCCGAAGTCTCCCGTTGTACACCATAGCAGTTCCATGCCGATAGCTATAAGGGGGTCGAAGATATGGTGCTTCAAAGTCGTCAAATTATTAAAAAAAATTCGGACTGGAGGCCAGCCATGACGTTTGCGACTCTATAGCAAGGACGTTACATACATCGAAACGTGATGCCGCAGACCATCTTTGGTCTATGCGTGCTACAATGTCTTCAGCTCTTTCTCTGAAAGGATAAGCATACGAATAAAGAAATATAAGAATAAATAAATAAAGCAGTAAAAAATAAATTTCTTTTAATACATCTCTTTTTAAAAAATCGATTTGACGTTTCGCGCATTACATCAAGTGATCAATCCGTGATATTATTACAATCATTATTGATGAATTTCGTGATTGGAAAAGATGTTTTTATACCTCGTATTTCTTTAATCCCTTCAGATATGACGTTTCAGTTCAAAAGACTTCTGTTTCCTGTTCGTCTAGCTTGTGCCATGACAATTAACAAAGCTTGAGGACAATTATTAAACGTCGCAGGAATCCATTTACAGCTCTCACGGTTTTCACGTGGTTAATTATAAGTCGCTTGCTCAAGGGTGGGCAACCGAAAAAATCTCTACATTTACGCTCCAAACAATACTACAAATAACGCAGTTTACCAGAATGCTTTAAAATGAAATTAAATGAATTTGGACATTATTCTCACCATACGTGTAGAGATATTGCAACACAGGCTATAAGGAATAATGTATGTATTATTTATTGTAAATCATTAAGCACTTCACATAATTTTATTTTTATTTGAATGTTGATTAAAATTGTCTGTTTCTAAAGAAAGTATTGTATTTCATTTCAGCCTTCAAAATCAGTCTCATAGCACACTACTGAAAGATAGCTTATCTATCATAATCAACCAACACGCGAGCGGAGCCGCGGGTTTAAGTTAGTTTTCAATAGAAATAAAAATAGTTTTCCACTTGTATCATTTAAAACCTGTAAATATTAATTATTTGCGGTTCAAGCCATTTTAAGAATTTTACAAAAATTTTATTTAAGTTTCAACAAATAAAAATTCGACCATGTCAGAATTAATAATGAAATATGTGATCGGAAATTTCCGTTACAACCTCTAGGACGTGTAGCTGGTAGTGAGTACATAACATTTTGAATCGCCAACATTCTCCACAGAATGCGAATATATATTGTTGACTCCCACTAACATAGGTAGAAAAGATCATCAGAATAAAATACGAGAAATCAGAGATCGAACGGTGGGGTTCAGGTGTTCTTTCTTCCCGCGCGCTATTCGGGAATGGAATGGGAGATAAATAGCATAAAGGTGGTTCGATGAACCCTCTGCCAGGCACTTAAATGTGTTTTGCCGAGTATCCCATGTAGATGTAGATGATGAACCCATGTCCGTAAACGTATCGTTTCTATTCCACGACGGTTTGAATTTAGATGATTATCTCAACCACTCCTTCGTTACCTCCAGCTTCGTCATACACAAGGAGCATGTATGTGTTATCCACAAACGTGTACTGCACCATGTTTACTCTATCGGTGGTGCACAGGTATTGACTTGCTCTCAAATCAAAGCAGACGATAAGTGACACCTGGTGATCGTTTGACGTAGTACACGTCTTCGTGTCTACCCTGTTGCATACCAGGACAGGGTACACTGAGGCGTTTCTCTGTCCCTAAGCAGACGTTGGCGAGTTACACATCTGAATTTAATCTGTCGTAGAACGGAAACGATACGATTCCGGACATGGGATCCTATTCAAAATGTTACGTACTAACTACCCTCTACAAGTCCTAGAAGTTTGTAATGGGAATTTCCGACCATCCAGTATAAATACATACACCTTGTCCAGCTTGGTAGTGTATCTCCCTTTCCCCTCCCCCAGTCACTACCTGAGAAATATTAATTACCAAAGTATCGTTACAACGACCGACTGTACCTGCATGGCTACCAGAAATAACTACTGGTCGCCACTCATCATGTGTGCCGCAGTAACTGGTGGTGATAGTATCCGTACACACAATGGTTATCGTTGGAAACATGCACATCCGTCACATCTATCGACTACTCACTTTTCTTCTTCTAAAGATATCCCTTCGATGTACTGAACGTGCTAACTCGTAGCCTCGTATAATTGTGATTACTGGAGGAAATCTTAACAACATTGCAGAAAATATCACAAATGTGTTCTTTTCAAGAGATATCTTTTCTTAATTACTGAGGTATTTTATCACTGCACATTCAACACTACACCCCGCGTTTCGTAGCATGTCGTTAACAATTAAAATTCTGAGACGTTTCTCACAATAGATCGTTAAGAAAACTGTTTTTACGTAGTTCGCCAGGCAGTATTTGGGGAATTTAAGCACTACAACTGTCCCCGATCAACGTGGCGCAGTGGTTAACACACTGGGCTCGCATTCTGTAGGATGGCGTTTCAAATTCGCCTCAGGCCATCCAGATTGAGGTTTTTTGTGATTTCTCTAAATCGTTCCAGCCAAACGCCATTTCTATTCAGGGCGATTTCATTTCCCACCCTGACCAAAACAATCCTAGCTAGTGCTCCGTCTCTAATGACCACGGTGTAGACGGGACGTGGAATCCCTACCTTCCTACTATATTTTTATTTTTGTGTCCCAGCCTCGTCGCCACTTTTGTGTCGCGTTTCCGTCGTAGGTGTCGGTGGCCGAGTAGAAAGACCGACACCGGAATAAAGGATGCACGCTTGTGCAGGTTGGAGGTGACTAGCGAACGGGACAGCAGAAACTAGAAACATTAGAGTAAATTAGAACGAGATATATATATTTCTTAGAGACTTAGTTATACTTAACTTTTACATAGCTCAGTACTGCAGAATGCTGATACATAGTTGATTTAGAGGCCTGCCTGGTGCCTATCCGATAGCCAAGTCTTCACTGGTGCCTATCTGATTCCGAAGTGTTAACTGGTTCCTATCTCAGTCCCAAGTGAACGATGTCGTTCAGTGGTGGCCACGAGCGAAGTTGTGGCAGAGGGCGCTCGTGGCTGTCGTCGTAAGAACGCCGCGCCGTGCGTGCATGGCGCCGCGCGGCGTAAGTACGTGGCGCGCACTTCATACTTGTGCGACACCACACCCCTCTCCCCCAAACCGCCGCGCCGTCGTGGCGTAGGGCTGAGGGCCACGGCGACGGCACTGGGAGGAGGGCCTGGGCGGGGGCGTTACTGATGGGACGGGCGTCGTAGCAGAGGCTGGGATCGAGACGCCGTCCGCGCCCCGGTATACACCTTGCGATCCCCCGGGAAACCCACCAAAACCTGGGGAAGGGCGCACGCCTCCGCCTAGAGGGAGCAGGTCATCTTCTTCTGAGGTGCGTGGCCCAGGCGGCGGGGGCACACACGGTCCCGGAGTTCTTCTCGGTGACGCTGTCAGCTGCGGCGGCGACGGAGGCGGAGTGGCGGACTGCGTAGGAGGCTCGTCCACCTCCATGGGTACGATCCCGTAGTCCGGGGACGCTGGGCCCGGCGGCGAGCGATGTGGCTGTGCTCCCTGACGGTGAACTAGGTCTGGAATCAAGAAACCCGAGACAGGTTCGCGCGGCCTGTGCATGCGCAATTGGTTTGCGTGGCGCCGCAGGTCCGACCCGACTCGGAGCGTGGGAGGCTGCAGCAGGTGAAGGAGAGTGCGGTGAAGGCGGCCGTGTCGCAGCTCGGCAGGAGACGGGCCGTCACGTGGCATGCACCGATACGTATACAGGAAAATTTGAAGAGCTTGCTGCCTCGAGTGCTGACCTTTCATGCTTTCCATGTGTGACTTGAATGTTCGAAAGAAACGTTCTGATTCACCATTGGACTCAGGGTGAAAAGGTGCGGTGGTGATATGCTGAATGCCATTCACACGACAAAACTGTTGAAATAGCGTACTAACTTTTCTGATGACCCCGTAGTTAAGTCCCATAAGCTTAACAAACATTTGAACATTTTTGATAGTTTCAGGCACACCTTCGATGCAAAACACTGATCTTAAGGCACTGATTGTACTAGACGCCGTCGTTGAGTTCATGGCAATCACAAAAGGAAACTTGCTGAAAGCGTCTACGACAATTAACCAGCGCGTATTCCAGAAAGCTCCGGCAAAGTCAATGTGTAAACGTTGCTATGGTCCATTGGGGCGTGGCCAGTATGAGAAATGTTGCGGAGGAGCCGCCTGATGCTCTGCACAAACTGTACACTGTGACGCCAAAGCGAACAAAACGTGCAACCACACTTAGGTCTGCATCCGCAGCTGTTTCCTGTGCAACCCGACGAGAGTTTAAAGGAAAGTCTGCGACAGCGGAAGCATTTCTGGAGTCTATCTGACAACATGCCATTTCCGAAGAATCAAATGACACATCCTGGCCACCCGGAAGTCGTGAAAGTGTGTCCGCATTGGCATGTTTAGTGGTACGTCGGTACAAAATCTCATACTGATAATTAGACAGTATCAAGGACCATCTCTGAAGCTTTTGTGCCGTTCGTGCCGGAATTGGCTTTGTGGGTGAGAACAACGACGTGAGATGCTTGTGGTCAGTCTACAAATAGAATTTTCTGCCATAGAGGTAATGATGAAACTTTGTGACGCCGTAAATGATTGCTAAGGCCTCCTTTTCTATCTGACTGTAATTCTGTTGCGTTGGCGTCAGTAGCTTGGATGCAATACGATGTGACAATATTGCACCCAGACCGTACGACGAGGCATCCACTGCTAGCACTACAGGATTCTGTGGGTCAAAGGGAATCAAACATGCATCACTGAGTAGTGCAGACTTTAATTTGTCAAAGGAAATCTTTAGACCATACAAAAGGAACATTCTTCCTACGTAAGTGATGCAGTGGAGCTGCAATCTGAGAGGCATTGGGAATAAATCTGAAATAATAGTTAAGCTTTCCCATTACTGCTTGCAATTCGTGCACATTCTTAGGAGGAGGCAAGTCTTTGATTGCTCTAAGATGTGACTGTAAGGGATGAATTCCTTGGGCATTAATCACATGGCCTAGGTACTCTATTTCAGTTTGAAAAAAAAAAACGAACACTTTGCTTTATTACAACGTAGACCTGCTGCAGTCAACACTTTGAAAAGGCACTCCAGGTTTGCTAAATGTTCTTCAACTGTGCGCCCTGAGACCACAATATTATCTAAATAGTTCGAGCAACACGGTACAGAAACTGCCCGCCGTTCCAATAAAACGCTGAAAAATAGCGGGGGCGGAAGAACTGCCAAAGGGTAGGCGTTGAAATTGAAAAACGCCCATGTGAGTATTAATGACGAAAAACCTTTTTGAATCGTCATCAAGTGGAATCTGTAAGTATACCTCTGCTAAATCAGTCTTGGAAAAGAAGCATGATTGTTCTAATTTGTCCATTAGTTCGTCAGGTCTGGGCAGGGGATAAGTGTCTACAATTGTTTGACTGTTCACTGTTGATTTGAAGTCCGCACAGAGACGACGTTTTCCTGATGGCTTTGATAGAATTGCTAAAGGCGAGGCCCACTGACTCACAGAAACAGGAGAAATCACCCCACTATCTTGCCAACGTTTAAGTTCTTCGGCAACTGTAACACGCATTGCGATAGGCACTGGTCTAGCTTTACGAAATTTTGGAACTGCAGATTCTTTTAAAGTTACATGTGCCACGAAGTCTTTTGCACAACAAAGTTCCGGCGAAAACAAGTCACTATATTTGTCATACAATGCATTGATTTTGTCCTGAGGCACTACTGACGAAATTTGAAGCACATCGCTTTGTATTGATTAACCAAACAAGTCAAATGCATCTAGTCCAAAAATGTTCTGTGTAGATTTGGCCTGAAGAACAACAAAAGCAACTGTTTTTGTAACACCTTGAAAAGAGGCAGGCAGGCTATACATTCATAGCACGGGAATATTTTGTCCTGTGTACGCTGTTAACACTTGCTGTGATGGCGACAATTTTGGCGAACCCAGAAGTTCATAAGTATCTTTATTTATTAATATGACAGCGGAACCAGTATCAAGCTGAAATTTCACAGTCTTATATGCTATGCAAAGAGTCACAAAAAGTTTTTGCTTGTGGCGCTCGACAGGTGCGCGAATGTGGGCAACGTCTGATACAGCTTGTTTGCTGCGCTTGCGCATGCGCGGGCTACGTAGTGAAGGAAGCGGTGCAGAATCGGCACACAGCAGATTAACAACACTGTTACTAGATGGCACTACCGCCGGATCGGCGTCCGTGCAATGCGAGGCTACTACAGATTCACTAACTACTGCACTAAACTTTTGAGTAGCTACATCAAGTCTACTGTTAATAGCTACACAGTACTGGGCACTATTACAAGGAGGAGACGCAGAAGGCACTAGGTTCACTACAGGATTGCACTGTACATAGTCATTTCGCTTGTCTCGAACCTTTTTCCGTTGAACAGATTTATGCGCTCGACGATGCTTGCTACGTGGCTCACTACATAGTTTTGCCGTAGGCGCAGAAAAATTGTCTTGCATTTGAGAGTCAAGAGAAACACTGGCCAAGTTCACAGCGTGTATGACATTTACAGAATTAAATGTTCTCGCACTCTGCGAAGCACTATTTCTAACGGCACCGTTCTTTGAGCTTACATTCTGCATACACACTGTCTGTACATGTCCTGTTTTGCCACATTGATAACAGGTTGTGTTGCGACTAGGGCAATGTGTACGTTTGTGGCTAGATACACACTGAGTGCAAGACTTACGAACATTTTTCTGATAAGAGCGTTGGCACCCGTTTGTCAAATTACTGTTTCTAACATGACGGGGCGACCCTTGTGTCGCACTTTTACACTGGCTACAGTTCACTGTCTGTTCAGCACGGCCGGTAGAATTTAAAGAATCACTAGGGCTACACTGAAAACTACGGCTAGGAAAGCATCCATTGCGGCGCACTGAATTAACACTGTGGCTTTGCATTTCTACATCTGCTAAGTCAAAAGTATCATGCGCTTCTATAAGCTGCAGTACACTATCTAATGAGGGGTCAGACTGCTTCAGAATTGCTGCCCTAATTCTGGGGTCCTGAATGTTCTGCGTGATAGCGACTCTCAACATCACGTCACTATAAGAAAGTCCACAAGAACTAGTAAATTTACATTTGCGGGCTAAGCCCTTCAGTTCCGTAATCCATTGCGTGTGGGTCTGTTCCGGTGATTTTTTCAGTCTGAAAAATCGGTACCGTGCCGCAGCTACGAGAATTTTTCTCTCATAATGAGCTTTCAGTGCTTCCACAATTTGATCGAAT
This sequence comes from Locusta migratoria, assembly GCA_026315105.1. Taxonomy (NCBI): domain Eukaryota; kingdom Metazoa; phylum Arthropoda; class Insecta; order Orthoptera; family Acrididae; genus Locusta; species Locusta migratoria. Next base: position 182,568,881 of record CM048744.1, read on the forward strand.
TCTAGATCACAAGGAGATGCATGGGGGAAAAGTTTCTGCAGTCATACGAAAGTGTGAGTGCCCACCACAGATAATAACAGATGCTTAACCGTCTGACCTGTAACTTGATGAGCCGCGACGAGTTCTTGAAATTGAGCGAAGTAGTCACTCCATTCTTCCTCTCGTTCGTTGTACTGGCGAAACGTAGGAAGCGGTGCAGCGGCAGCTGTTGTCGGCTGAAGCGACGGCTGATGTTGTTGGTTGGCTGCCTGTGCCGTTAACTGCAACACTGCTTGAAGTAGTTGTGTGGTTTGCGCCATCTGTAACTGAATAATTTCCATTAAGTTTGGGTTCGGGGTAGTGGCCATGCTGACAGATTAAGCGTCACGCAGACAAGTAACTAATAACAACACACAAATGCAAAGGAAAGGAGGACGCACTGCAACAAAAAAAGTCCACAAAACACATAACAAAATATCTTCCCCCAAAAATCTTAGAATAAGGGTGTGTGGGCGGGAGCAATTTCTGTGTGCTCCGACTGCTGCTATCTGGCTGCTGGTCCAAGGTTCTATCACTCCTCGTCGCCACTTTTGTGTCCCAGCCTCGTCGCCGCTTTTGTGTCTCATTTCCGTCGTAGGTGTCGGTGGCCGAGTAAAAAGACACCGGAATAAAGGATGCACGCTTGTGCAGGTAGGAGGTGACCAGCCAATGGGACAGCAGAAACTAGAAACACTAGAGTAAATTAGAACGAGATATATATTTCTTAGAGACTTAGTTATACTTAACTTTTACATAGCTCAGTACTGCAGAGTGCTGACATATAGTTGATCTAGAGGCCTACCTAGTGCATATCTGATAGCCAAGACTTCACTGGTGCCTATCTGATTCCAAAGTGTTAACTGGTTCCTATCTCAGTCCCAAGTGAACGATGTCTTTCAGTGGTGGCCACGAGCGGAGTTGTGGCAGAGGGCGCTCGTGGCTGTCGTTGTAAGAACGCCGCGCCGTGCGTGCATGGCGGCGCGCGGCGAAAGTAGGTGGTGCGCACTTTACACTTGTGTGACACCACATTTATCTTTAGCTGTCTTCTACTGAAATGTTGGCCCTGCAACATCTAGCACCTGGATAGAACATTGTGCACAAAAAAAGTTATACCCAGAGTGATATCAGTCGATCATTCCTGAGACAGTGCTATTGTTCACATTAAGCAAAACACAACTGCTCTGACTTAAGGTGTCAAAACTGTATCGTAAAAATTGTAATATTCCAATAACAAAATTCAAACAAATTGACTGAAGAGTATGATACTTTGACTATCGAGAGATAAGAAGACAATGGGAATAAATAATAATATTTCATGAAGTACGATGGATGAAAAGGTACGAGGTGATTGAAACACATAAACAACATAAGCTAAAGTACGAATTTATTTCTGTCATGCAGTGTACAGTGGGGTCCTCCAAGAAAGCAGGTGACATGACAGCTACATTCACGAGCAATATTGCTGGTAGGAAATAGTTTTAAAAAATCTTTGAAATAATTGACAGACGGATACAGGGAGCAGAGTCAGACGACCAATTTGGTGTGCACCAGAATCTGACTGGAAGAGCCAGGTGGGAGCACAACTAAACTGGGAGAGGAAGACGGAGGTACCACGGCAGGTGGAAAGAAAAAAAAAGGTTATTGTTGAAAGTATCTCCCTTATTTTTTCTTTTTTCTTTTACCTCTTATTTTGCAGTACATAACGAGTAACTGAATCGGCTGTAATGAAAGTGCTGAACTTGAGAGGTTCCTAGTTGCTTTCGCAGCTTTGAGTGCAATGATTTAGTATCTATATAAAATGTTCACTTACCTGTTGATTTCTCGCATGGTGTCCCCAGCGTAGATGATGGCAAGCAGGTCTTTACTTCTTGATCAAGGCTGTTACGTAAATTGGCGAGCAACTAATTTCGTCTACCAAATGAAGCACTAACGATGTTTTTGGAAGGATGACTATTCGCGGCCGCGGCGGAGTGGCCGAGCGCATAGAGGCGCAATGCTCCGATGCGCAAGTTTAGGGACTGATGATCCCGCAGTTAAGTCCCATAAGCTTAACAAACGTTAAAACATTCGAATTTGACCATTCGCGCAGAAACAAGGAAACTGTAGAATTAACAAACTATCTTTTCATTTCGACTGTAACTTAATTAACTCTGAGAATTTATGTTTCCTTTACAATGTAAAAAATGTACTTTTATATATCAGTTGCTAGCCTATGACCGACCGCATCTGACAGTGGGTCTGTCCGAAACCGGAGAGCCTAGACAGAGCGATCCACCACGATCTGCGAGCGCGCTAACTCGTGCCAAGAACATGGCCGAAGCGTTTTGTCTGGTTTTTTTTTTTTTTTTTTTTTTTTCGAATTACTTTTGTTTACTGATTTACACGTTATTAAATTAGCTAAACTAAAAGAACGGTAGCTTGCTAGTGAGAGCTGACTTCTTATATAATTCACGTAAATTTAATGAAAAATACACCAAATTTCTGTTAAAGAACAAATTAGTTTTGGCGCGCAACCTCGAATTTCAGTCGTCAGTCGCAGCAAGTTCAAGAATTTTGGGCGGTCTTCCCTATAGGAATAGTACCGGCTGTATTGCCTGTTATTCCTACCTCACACCACCCTGCGTCAGTTGGATACAGCTCTGTTCTGACTTGCTCAGAGAAAAGTGAATATTCTGACTGTAAGCCAGAATTATCACAGTAGACGGCCTAAGGGCGACTGCTCTAAAGTATAAGCCAAACGCAAGAGATAGTGAGCAAGATGATTTGAAACAGAAACCTTGAAACAGAGCTGAAACACGAGACAGAAAGAGTCACATGGATTTCTACAGACGTGGAATGCAACCATATGATCTCCTCACTCGCCGCACGATTAGTTATTTCAAGAAATCTGTATTAGGCTATGCATTCATACTGACTTCGCACTCAAGCGACTGGTGAGTGCAAGATGTTAGAGTAACTTGGTGCAGACGTAACGAAGAAAATGTTTATATTGAAGTTGATATGGAAACTGGCAACTAATGCTTTATAACTTCAGGTGGCAGTCCTACAAAGTGTTGAATGAGGAGTGCGCGTGAGGCACATCACAGTCATCTTGTATGTGAACACAGTTGAGCGAATTCTAGTGTTCCATGGATAACTTGTTGTTGAAGATTCATTCATCACATGAATTTTTAGATGTATAGTGTATCAAGATGAGATGACCAGGATGTTGAACGGATATATGGAGACAATTATATGGTTAGGAGTACGAATCTGAGAGTATTAAAGAGCTAAATCCAAATTAAGATAGATTTTATGACATTGATTTTCTTAAAAACGACATTTTGAAAGACACACAATGAACAGTAAGATTTACCATAAGGTTTCTAATGGATGCCACAATGAGAATGAAAGTTGAAGTTCTAAAATTTCGAGTGTGTGAGAAGTGAAAATCGTATGTAGACTCAGACATACCTTTAAGATCAATGATGCTACACTAAACACAATAGAAATACGTTATCTGTAGGTATGGCTCGAACATTGATACCTCAGTTGTAAAAATGCGATAAAATAAATTCATTCTGAAATACAATTTATTGGAAATAAATCCCTGTTAAATGGAAACTGAATGAAACAGAAACACGTAATTGCTTCAAATGAGGTTCAGGTCGTAAAGAAAATGTGATTTATCACACTAAATTAAGTGCCACACTTTATAAAAACAACAAAAAATTCGCTTACGTGTGACCCTAGTAACATTTAACTAACACAAGTAAAGCTGCTGAAAATAAACTGAAATTGTCTGAAATCGCGGTGTACATTCTTTCAATGACCTGACTGTTCTCCTAGAAATTCAAGCAGACTATGAAGTGGTTGTTTGTCCGTTCGTCATCAAAATCTTCTTACTTTCAAGTGAACTGAAACACAGTGAATTCAGCGTGTAGACACATTTTCTCCTACTCCTTTACTGCACAGTAAATATTGTCAGCTCAGTAAACACAAGCAAAGCAGAAGAAATAAGAAGGATACCGCCTGTGAGCAGAAAGAAGCAGCATTTCTTGAAATATAGTGGACACACTTTCCAGAGCCGTCCATATACGACGAACCGTGCCTCAGTCTCTGGAGAGCGAGCCTAGTTTCTATGTCGACAACAAGCAAACATCGAAAGCCCAGAGAGAGCGCACGTATGGCTAAATTTGTTCGGCACGTGGCCATTCTACATCCCGTGGGACGTTGAACGTACCTGCCCCTATGGAACGAAGAGTGTAGGGGTTCAATGACCAAGAGATATAAAATGAGTGGACAGAATAGTATGAACAGTACATCTTGTTAAAAGTTCGCACCGCTGCAGTAAATTAAATGTTTTTTTTTTTTTTGGTTTTTTTTTTTTTTTTTTTTTTTTTTTTTTTTTTTTTTTTTTTTCTGCGGTGGTCAATACAAATCACTGGTGAAATGCGTAATCTCTCAGGTTTCCAAAGGAGCCAAAACTGCGCAGTTAGTGGGTGCATCTGTGACGAAAACGGCTGTACTGATTAACGTGACACTACCTCGCTAATTGCAGCGTAAATACAACAAGATGACAGTGAACAACGAGCAATACGAGCGACTGTGATCATACAACATAAAACATCCATGCCAAAAGTGATTGCAAAACTCTTACGATTCGTCATTCATGTTTCCTACAGTCAGGTATGGGTGAGTTTCGGGCATCTATATAGTGGCTTTCAAATGTTTCTACCATCACCTCCACCTGTCGAATAATTCTGAATGAATATCTCACCATTCTCGCCAACTATAACATAATGCTAACAACAGCGTCATATTCCAAAATGATAATGACCCCCCCCCCACACACACACACACAGACACGAGGAAAATGGTTCACGCGTGCTTTGTTTGGCATTACAAAATTATCTGATATCTCCTCTGAGCAGCAAAATTTCCATGCACGACATAATTCAACCATTATGGTTTTTTTTAGATCAGAGAGTAAAAAGCAAATTTGCAGATCCAACATCACTGATAATATAGTAATAGCCGATGTTTTGGTTCAAGAATGGATAACATTGTTGGAAATTATGAAGGTAGTTTACGAAACTGTACTTCGAAAAGTTTAAACTGTTCTCAGAGACAATTTTCGGGCAACTCCTTACTAATAAATAAATATTGTCTATGATAGGTATTCTCAATATGTTGTCCAATACTTGTAGGTTCTAATTACACGCACGGCTCAAAAAACATTCGCAGTAGGTGTTCTGAAAGAGCGTGGTCGGAAACTTACTGTGTCTTCAGACCACGTTGAGCTGTGCTAGGTTCTGCAAAAATAATTGTGTAGTAGACGTGTGATGCGGTGATTTTGGACCATACAGAGATAAATTCATCGATTCTAACCCTTCAGTTGATGGAGGGACAAACATACTTTGACATTACCTGACATTGGAGGTCTTGGAGGCGATCTGATAGTTTAACATTCTTCAAAAGTGAAAACGCCAAGATCGCAAAATACTTATTAAATAACGACCGCTTTCGGAGAACTGTGCCAACATCATCTGGTCATATTACGTTTTATAAGTTATTCATCTTATTTAAAAAAAAGAGATAAAATAATAAGTGCAACATAGCACTTAGTCTACATGTAAAATATATTAATTAAAATATATTAATTTCCAAGATCTTGGAAACTGTGATGTGTAAATTTATATGTTTTACACGTAGACTAAGGTGCTATGTTGCACTTATTACATTCCTGGCCATTAAAATTGCTACACCACGAACAGGACGTGCTACAGACGCGAAATTAAACCGACAGGAAGAAGATGCTGTGATATGCAAATGATTAGCTTTTCAGAGCACTCACACAAGGTTGGTGCCGTTGGCGACACCTAAAACATGCTGACATGAGGAAAGTTTCCAACCGATTTCTCATACACAAACAGCAGTTGACCGACGTTGCCGGGTGAAACGTTGCGATGCCTCGTGTAAGGAGGAGCAAAACGTACCATCACGTATCCGATTTTGGTAAAGGTCGGATTGTAGCCTACCGCGATTGCGGTTTATCGTATCGCACGTGTCATGTGGTTACACGTCTCGGTCATCTCTTATTCACATCGACGGCACTTTGAACAATGGCCGTTATATTTCAGGTGTGTTACGACCCGTGGCTCTACCCTTCATTCGAACCCTGCGAATGCAGGATAATGCACGGCCGCATGTTGAAGTTCCTGTTCGGGCCCATCTGGATAAGGAAAATGTTCCACTGCTGCCCTGGCCAGCACATTCTCCAGATCTCTCACCAATTGAAAACGTATGGTCAATGGTGGCCGAGCAACTGGCTCGTCACAATACGCCAGTCACTAATCTTGATGAACTGTGGTATCGTGTTGAAGCTGCATGGGTATCTGTATCTGTACGCGCCATCCAAGCTCTGTTTGACTCAATGACCAGGCGTAACAAGGCCGTTATTACGGCCAGAGGTATTTGTTCTGGGTACTGATTTCTCAGGATCTATACACCCAAATTGCGTTAAAATATAATCACATGTCAGTTGTAGCATAATATATTTGTCCAATGAATACCCTTTTATCATCTGCATTTCTTCTTGGTGTAGCAATTTTAATGGCCAGTAGTGTATTTTATCTTCATTTTTAAAATAAGATGATTAACTTGTAAAATATGACCATATGAAGGTGGCACAGTACTCCGAAACCGGTCGTCATTAAATAAAATAAGTATTTTGCGATCTAGGCGTTTTGACTTTTGAAGAATAACAAACATTCTTACATTAGACATGATGTTTGTATGCAATGCGGCCTATTGTCTTTGAACTCAGACCTCAGATGCGCTATTGTATCGACCAGCGCAGTACTGCAGGCCCATACCTCTTACAGCTGATATTTCAACCACGCCTTTGCTTCCAGGTACCACAATCTTCGTCGATATTCCATGTTCGTATTAGATTACCATCACAACAGTTTTCTATCAACTTACGAGTTTAAAATTTTGTGGGAAGTTTCAACCTCGAACAAACGTTTACATTCATTAGACTGTCCCACGAACAGTCTCCTATGTGTAGTACAAAAGTGTATCACTTCACCGGCAATTAGCGGACTGTCGCTTTCGGACTAGTTGTTGTAATACTGGCAGATGTTTAGTGCTGTCATTCACCTTACAGAGAACATGTGTACAAGAAGTAAAGTGAAAATTTACATTCTCTGATAACATTGCTAGTTATATTACAGGTGTGATGTTTATACATACCTACACAGTGGAATTCATCGGCGTCATTGCCCATATTTACTTAATTAACTTTGTGTGTCTTCAAGTACAACGTGCCCGCAAATGTTAGATGTACTATTCAAGGCGTCCTTTATTTTTTACCAACTATCGCGGTGCTGTTATGTGAGTTCGTCTTCCAGTAAGTGAAGATCATTATTATGAGGTTTGATTCCATTTCCTGGAGGTGCTCCACGACCACACAATGATGAACACACCAGATGTATTTCGCAGCATTGGCCGTTAATGTTTTATTAAAAAAAAAAAAAAAAAAAAAAAACCACAGATCGATTTCAATCACCTAGTGATTATCTTCAGTGTCCTTCAAACGAGCATATGAATGCCCTGAATGTAACTGCAACGGTAAACATAAAATTGCAGTGTCAAAGTTTGAAATAAGGGCGCTGCTTACAAACGACATCCGTCGTTTGTCGTTTGTAAGCAGCGCGCTTATTTCAAACTTTGACACTGCAATTTTATGTTTACCGTTGCAGTTACATTTAGGACATTCATATGCTCATTTGAAGGACACTGAAGATGATCACTAGGTGATTGAAATCGATCTGTTTTTTTTTTTTTTTTTTTTTAATAAAACGTTAACGGCCAATGCTGCGAAATACATCTGGTGTGTTGATTATTATTATGTTCGTTTTTGAATGATCATCTGAGCTGGTCTACGGCATACATTACGCTGTGTGTTGCACGGCTTTATTTGACACCAGAGATGTATTTTTTTCGTCCCCTTGCAAGATGGCACTTCTGAAGAGAAAGTTGTATTTTCTGGTGGAGAAGCCAGCACTCCCGCCATCAGTTGATGAACTGTTGTGAGAGAAAAACGTTTCTTACTTGATTTCAAGATGTTTCCCGTCGTGGAACATCCGCGAGCGCTGACAAATAGCATCGAGGCGCGCTGAATCTGTGCGGCTTCCCACGAGGAAGCGGTGTAGCAGCCAGCAACCGCCATCGATCATCTTGCCCAAGCGCTCTCACATCGGCGAGACAGATGCGAAGTTTCCGGGAGCTGAGGCCATTATGCCGCGTATTCTGCTCCCACGCCTCGCAGGCGTGCCAGCCGACAAAAGCGCCGCGCGGCGGTGTGTGATTCAGTGAAGCCGTGGCAGGTAAATTTTTTTATCTTCTCGGTTGAATAACACCATCCAATAAAATACAGAGGAGGAGAGTTTGGAATAAAAGTTCCTTTCACAACGTCAACAACAGACATAAAGAAACAAGCCAGCCGGCCGTGGTGGCCGAGCGCTTTGCGACGCGCCAGTCACAGTCTGCACGGCCACTACGGTCGGGGGTTCGAATCCCACTCGCGCATGGATATTTGTGCCGTCCTTAGTATTAGCTAGTTCGTAAGTAGTTTGTAAGTTTAGGGACTGATGACCGCGTAGTTAAGTCCCATAGACTATACAAACATTTGATTTTTTTTTAGTTAAGTCCCATAAGCTCTACAAACAGTTGGACTTTTTTTAAACAAGCCAGTGACATCTTGGTTGGTTAAAAAAAATTTCGCGACAGCCTTTATGAAACTACGAACGACGGAGGTAATATGATACTGCCAGTTTTCAGCTTATAAACACGAAAACTGTGGTGTCAAAGTTTAAAGACTTGTCAAGCCCTATGATGCTGGAATTATCAAGAGTAATATCTGCTTTCACAAAAAAATTAAAAAATATTGAAAGTTATTATCTGTAAAAAAAAAAAAAAAAAAAAAAAAAAAAAAAAAAAAAAAAACCAGAAGAAGAAGAAATAGTCATGGCCATTGAGTCACAGTGAACTTGCGGCCTCAAGAGTCCTTTCTGCAAGGTTTGCCTTCTAGTATGGAAACTTTCGTAGCAATTCGGGCGTAGAGGCCCCTTTCAATTAGTTAAGATATACGTACTTCGCCTCTTTTTTGTAAAATTGGTGGAATGCTGTTGGAATATGTTAGCTAGGTACGCTTCATACTCTCCATCCTTCAGGTGAAAAATTGACGTTTGTCAGTTCAAATATCTTCAGTGCAGAAACTGTCGACAGGGTCTGGAGTGGACTGCATGCGTTTATGAGTTGTAAATGGACCGAAGACACACATGAATGCGTTCAATAACAGCCGTTCACTACAGTGGACTATGCTCCACGTGGCTAGGAGTGTCTCAGATGTTCATAGTTTCTTAGGACAAAAGAGGGATTATCATATATTTTCTTGTCCAAAAAACGGGACAACTTTTAAACTCTCATTAAGGAATTAATCTTTCTTTTGGCAGCATCAAACGCAACACAATTTGAGGTTATATGTTATGACGGTATAATACGAAAAGGAATAGTCACCTTACTCCTAGACAGAATGCTGCAGATCTTACAACCACTAACGGTATACTACGAGAGCGATTAAATCATCTTAATTACAGTCGACATGCTCGACTGGAGAGCGTCCGCATCTGCACTGTATTATTTCAAATGTGTTGATTTCCGTCAACAGTTGCACATATATTTGTTTAATTACATGTTTCGATCACTCGGACCATCTTCAGATCTAAAAACAAAAGTAAAATGAAGATTACAATTATTCGAACAATAGTTAAATTATACATAAATTGAAAGATTTTATTTTTTACCTTATAGCTGCGTCTGCAACTCGTCTGGCTGAGTACTAATAGGTACTTAGTTTTAGAATTTTAGGTAAGCGCTTAAGCCGGCCGCGGTGGCCGAGCGATCTGCGGCGTGCCAGTCACGGTCTGCACGGGCGCTGCGGTCGGGGGTTCGAATCCCACCTTGGGCATGTATGTTTGTGACGTCTTTAGTAAAGGCTAGTACATAAGTAGATTGTAAGTTTAGGGACTGATGACCCCGTAGTTAAGTCCCGTAAGCTCTACAAATATTTGAACATTTTAAGCGCTTAAAATTTTTTCAGGTGGTGGTGGGGAGGGAAAGAGCAGGTGTAAGAGAGGGGGGGGGGTTGTTGGAGGGCATGACTTGAGCCCTAATCTAGGGTCTTATACTAAACAATTGTTTGTTATATAAATATTTTCCTAAAAGTGGGGTTCTTGAATATATCCAGATCACCAAGAAGACAAGAAAATCATCTACATGCCAGTGAGCTACACAGGAGAGGTTTCATACATCATTGCTAGGCAATTTCAAAACACCAACGTGCGAATATGATTCAACACCAACGATGTCACTCGATTTAGACTGAGACACCGCGTGAACAAAAAGGCCTCCAAAATTCACGGCAGTAGGCGCCTATAAACTTAAAAGTGGAGAATGTTCAAAAATCTACATAGGTCAGACAGGCAGAACGTTCGAAACATGTTTCAAAGTGCACTCCTCTCTTCATAGTAATAAAACAGAATTTGGAGAGCATTCAGTGACAGAAAAGCACGCTGTTGGAACAACTAATACGCGTTTACAAGTGCCACATTGAAAACCAAAAGGAAGCCTCCTAACGACAGTGGAAGAACTAGAATATTCATACACCGGCTTCAAGAATCTGGAAGCACACCAATCAGCAGAATGGTTTTTATAACAGTGCATTCTTTAAAAACTTTGGAATCCTCTTGCAACCTTCGTCCTCGACTAAGCGCGTCGGCCCGAACACCGTCCTAGCAGCAGGTAGGCGTGCAGACTGGCTTTCGTACGTACAAGGAAAATTGTGCGCCGTACAACGCCATCAAGTAGCACCAGAAGCAAACGCCCATACCATGCTGTTTTATATACATTTTCATATTTTATACAGTACGTTTAATCATTTTCATGATTATTTTATACAAACTTACGTTTAAAAATTTTTAAAGTAGGACATTTGTAATTTTATACATCTTTGTTTTACACCTTCAATGTTTTAAAATACCGTAAGCATGTTTTAATTATACTATCATATATTTGTACTTACACAACCTATACTTTTATAATTTTTATGGTTGGATATATTGAAGATCCCCACTTTTAGGAAAATATTTATATAACAAACAAATATCCAGTACAAGACCCTAGCTTATTAGGGCTCAAGCCATCCCCTCCAATCTCCTCCCCCCCCCCCCCACTGCCACTACCATCTGGAAACAAATTTTAAGTGATTACATCAAATTGTAAAACTCAGTACCAATTAGTACTCAGCCAGACGAGTTGCAGACGCAGCTGTAAGGTTTATGTATAATTTAACTATTGTTCAATCAACCTTTAGTAAGCTTATCAAATTGTAAATTTTTATTTTACTTTTGTTTTTAGATCTGAAGATGGTCGAAGTGATCGAAAATTGTAATTAAACAAATATATGTGCAACTGTTGACGGAAATAAACACATTTGAGGTAAATCATCTTGGTTTGTATGCTCTGAAGACTATTAAATGCATCTCACTTCAACCACACCATCTTTGAGAAAGAATTCGTTGGTGTAGGGAGCATGTAGGTTGTGTTCATCAAAAGTGATCCTGAGTGACAGAGAATGTCCCGGGTCGCTGTGGCAATTTTTTTCTGGTCACGAGAGAGAGAAGGAAAGGGGAAGAGAGAGAGAGAGAGAGAGAGAGAGAGAGAGAGAGAGAGAGAGAGAGAGAGAGAGAGACACGTTACACACTGGAGAAAGCTCGAGAACCTCATCGGTATGCCCTAGGCGTTATGGTGCCGCCAGATATTTCGCACAATAATTGAACACCATTGCATATTTTGAGCGACTCACCACTACAGCACTGCAGTATTGCGAGGAGATTATTCTGGATCACGCCCGTCTGTTTAGGGGTGAGGTAGGTCCAGACTCTCTTTTTATGGATGGCAATGCCCTCCCTCACCATACAACGTATGAAATTGTAACATGAGCAAACCAGAAAAATTAAAATACAGAAACTGTTGAAACCAGAAGATTTTTCCATATACTCCCATGGAAATTAACAATCACTTTATAGATGTGCCTTGCGTAGGCTATCAATGTACCATAACTAGCTGTAAACGCGGCGTTGCCCGGGTATTTATTTATTCTACACTCTCGGAGTCCAACTCCCCTTCACTCCTCTCTCTCTCTCTCTCTCTCTCCCTCTCTCTCTCTCTCTCTCTCTCTCTCTCTGCATCCATCTCTTTCCCCCCATCTCTCTGTTCGTTTCCACCTTTCCCTTCTTTGGCAAAGTTTTTTGCAAGGTAGCGTCTGCCATGTACCATACAAACATTTATGAACCCAGTGACCTTGCTCTTGGATTAATGGTCATGTGTGCAAACGTTCATCAAGTGTGCTAAATTTCATCAATATTGGAACAGAACTATGTATTTGTATGCAAAAAACACAGGGTCATCTTGGAAAACGCAATTTGTTGTTCTCAATTTTTTCAGTTTTATTTCATACAAACCTTGTTCTGAGAATAACAAAAACGACAAAAAAAAAAAAAAAAAAAAAAAAAAAGATTATCGGAAATCGGTCGAGCCATTCTCAAGTTATGGCGCGACCATTTAGGGATCCATTGTTATGTTGCAAGATACCCTCTCCCACGCACCGTATGAAACTTTAGGTAAACGGCGACCTTCCTCTTGTTTTGAGGGCCAAGCGTGCAAAATTTCGTGAAGATCGGAATGAAACTGTAGATTTTAGCAGTCTGTAGGAAAAGCCTCCTCCGCCATGCACCTTAATTCTGTCCTATCGCAAAATGCTTTCTTAGCTGACGTCTTCTACCCATAAACTACATACCGGTATAATTTCAGCTTCCTAGGTGCAGTAGGTTTAGAGATTTCCTGTTTAGTCAGTGAGAGAGTAAGTGCATGAGTGACCTTTCGCTTATATATAGAGATATCTCCTGAATTGTGTGTTCTACAAAACATTATTTACCAGGCTCGTAGAGTGGAGTATTAGGAAACTGCGTGCGAAATATGATGTAAATGGAGTTGTTAGTAAAGACGTAGTAAATTACAACCTCATTCTTATTATGTATAATTTTCATGCATTTCATTGTCTTGGACGTCATGGCACCTGAACTATATGTCGTAATACGACTTGATTTCGAAGGTACATCCAGTGGTGTATAAGTAAAATGTCTGCAAAATTCGTCGCGAATAGATTTAGTAGGATAGATGTAATAAATCAAATCGTCATGCGTGATGAGGCAGTTTTTCATGAACCTAATTGTTTATGACTCCATCTCTCGAACAGTGCGTCGTACTATGATAAAATTTCGAACGTACGTTCAGTGGTATCTTTATATATTATGTATAACATTTCTCGCGAATACAATTAATAGTGTACGAGTAATAAATTATAACGTCATGCCAAATACTATAATTTTACTGCATGAACGCCGGAAAAGTAGTATGCGACAAACTTTTTTTCTTTCATCGTTTTGCTGGGGTTGTCAGAGAGAAAAAGTTTCCGAAATGTTTGAGATTATGTTTAAAGTTTGTTGCAAGTAGCTAAGTGCTCTCCTTCTCAAATAGTGGACTGATAAAGTCACACTATCACGTGCCAAAAGACGGGGAAGTTTTCATTGTTTATGACGTCATATCTCCTTAACTAATGACCCTATCGCCCTATCGCAAATGCTTTCTTAGCTGACGTCTTCTACCTATAAACTACATTCCTGCCAAAATTCAGCTTCATAGGTGAAGTAGTTATCGATATTTTGTGTTTAGTTAGTGAGTGAGTGTCCTTTCGCTTTTGTATAGATAGAGATTACATGTTGCGCACTATGCCGATAGATCCAGTGTGCTTCGTTAATATCTCGACTGCTTCATTACATCAACCATAGAAACTTTATAGCGAACACATTCCTTTACCACGTCCATAATATGTTACACATCATTTCCAGTGTTTTTTATTCTTAGGAAATCCTAGGACAAATACACGATTCATACATTTAAAACTGATGATACAAATGTAAGTCATTCCAAAAGTGCCACTGTCTTCTCTGAAACGGAAACGCTTTCGGGCAGATTAAAAGCGTCACTGTCTTGGATGTGGAAACACCTAGAAGTCAGATAAACAGCAGTCTGGCTAAGGCGCTAGAATCACTGCAAGGCGGGTTCATAGTATATTCTCGAGCAGTAGGAACGGTTTTAGTTTGCGTGATATTACCACAACAGGTCATGGTCAATATCCCAAACATCTATATCGAATGTGGGTTGTAACACACCAACTTGCCAACCTTGAGAGCAATGGTTGACTTATTTCATTTTCAGTTGCCCTGTTTCCAGGTGGAGATAGAAGACGAACAATTAGTCCGTGATCTGTGAGCAATTGGACAAAACCTTAAGAACTAGAGTTAATACGATAGTTCATCGACTATGTAAATGATATGTCCCTAACTTCCAGTTTCTTAGATTAAGTGGACTTTCCGAATATCAAAAACTTCAACAGATGAGAAATTTTTCCTCTTTTATGGAGAATGAAAGGCATGAATAAAATAAAATTAAGAGAAACTATCCCAGTTACAGTTTTAAACATACTAACTGTATGCCTTTTATTTTCATTTAAGAATCCTTTACATTTAAATTTATTTCGTACAAGGTTATCGGCCATCTTTGAACGGCTTGATGAACATTATGACTAATCAAGTCATTATAGTATATAAACACTATTTTTATTCTCTCGGCTAAGAACCAGAGATAATTATAAAACTGTATTTTAACCGAACTGGTTACTGTGAACTAATGGGTAGAGTGTTCCATACTATGTCATCTTACTTGTTGAATTTGATGACGTAGTAGAAATCTTTCAACCATTTTATCCGGTTCTGTCTCCCGAAAGTCTTATGGATGCCTGATGTGTAACTGCTGTTTGGAATCCATTGGTCTTATGAATTTTACGACCATTTAAACAGCTTACTCCTTGTACTGCAGTTACTTTCCGTGAAGACGACGGCTTTTACGTTAATTAGAGCCATAGTAGTTTACAGTAGATGTTTTAAAATACCCAGCGTCACATAATCACCAAAATCAAATCCAAATTAGAAAGCATGTGCAGCAATGAAATACAACAATCAGGGCGTTTGTTACAGATACCAGCGTACATTCAGCATAAGTGTCCTTGAAGAAGAGTGCTGCTCTTTATAGAAAAATTGAATATTTCAAACATTACGAACATATGAAATTTCGAGAACTTACAAGAAATGATAAATACTAAAGCACAAATACTTGTTGATTCTCCCTTTGGAATCGGCAATCTGCAACACTCCAGACACGGACGCTGATTACTACTCCACACTTCACGCTGCACAGTTCGCCTTAGTAATGATAATGTGCTTTGGTTTAGTTCTGGTACTCAAGAGCTTACCAAGAGTTGTGGTGGGAGGAGGAGCATTGGGTCATGCGTGACGAAACTGCTTTCATATTTAACGAGAAATGACCCTGATTCCCTTGTTACTAGTTAGAATGCATTCAGTGTCCTGGTTCTCATCAAACTAATCCTGAGACGTTTGTTTTGGGTGGCATTTGAGGATATATTTCTGTTATAGGAAAGAGACGGGGAGGGTGGTGACAATTGCCCTTTTCTGTCCCTTGCAGACGGTAGACTTTTACAAGGAGTGTACCATGAACAACATAATGCAGACTGCACTTTCTAATGAATCACACACCTTCACTGAACGTGCTTGTTCGTACTCCATCTCACATGGATTTCGGTCATTGTATCCTATCGCTTTGCATATTACTGAAGTTATTCATTTATTATAGCGGCTTTTATCTCTGTCGATAGATCTATGCTCTCTATGTCAAATATAAAAAAGCGGATTGTGTCACCCTACAATCAACTAAAAACCAAATACCATCTTGGGTAATAATTTCAGGAGAATGTAACTCAAACTTCTTATAAAAGTCAGTTACAAAATAAAAAATGTTTTTTCTGCGTACTAATGGTCCACACTGAGGGGGTGGCACAGCAATTGCCACACTGGACTCGCAATCAAAGAGGTCGACGGTTCAAACCCGCTTTCAGCTATCCTAATTTAGATTTTACATGATTTCCCTACTTCGTTCCACGCAAATTTCTGGATGGTTCCTTTTAAAGAGCACGCCCGATTTCGTCCCACATTCTTCGAATGAGCTGAGATATGTTCCGTCTCTATGGACAGGGACACAGACCGGACGTTGAAACAAAAACTTCCTTCCTTCCTTCCTATGATTCATGTAAACAGCAGAGTAAATATGACAGTGACTTAGGAAGTACCAATCTACTTCTACATTCCTCACACTGATAGCTGTTCAGTTTCGTGGTACAAAAAGATATTATCTGCAAACTCAAATCCTGGTAACGGTCATAATATGACAGGTTCTTTTGCTTTGCTTTCATGTTTGTTTAATTCATCTGTTTTTTTATAGTACATTTATAGAGGGAAAAACTAAGGACACTTTGAACTTAACTCTTTCCATATTTGAACAGAACTGTTCCCTGAAGCTGACATTTGTGTACCTTATTCACATTTTCCTTCCCTCTTCTATTCATTTCTATTTCTGCTTCTCAGAATAACCCTATCTATCTAACGCAGTTTCCATGAGTTAATCGGTTTGTAAAATCAAAAGTAAATAAGTAGAATTTTGGAAACGTAATATACAGCCAAAACGTCTTCAGAGTACGTGACCGTTTTGTCAATATCTAAAATTCTCTGAAGTTTGGGCCACTGTTGCAAATGGCCTTCCACCCAGCTGTGTTTACTATCAGCAAAATACGCTGAAGAATGAGGCTGAAGCGTTGGAAAATATTAAAATATTGATAATGCCTATGCTTGCATACCATAACATTTAATGAATTTCTTAGATTGAAGAAAATGCGAGATAAGCTCAGACTACAAACTACACCTAAAAGCATTCGATAATGGTTTCTTACTGTGCTATATTTCCACTGTCACTTGTCCAGCCAGCGCGGAGTGTCTGCTAGTCTAGCAGATTGGAAAAATTCTCAATGGGCCCATAGCAATTTGGAAATATCAATATAGCATTAGAAATGAAATAACTCGGACTGTTTGTTTTGATTCGATTCTCAACGCCAACCGCAATATTTTCTTTCGCCCGAATTCGGAAAGGACGCCTTCCGACTTGTGGGTTTATTTTTCTCGGGTTAGCTTACTTTTCCTGTTTCGAGTACAAACATTCGCATCTGTATTCTTAATCTCTCCAAAACAGCCAATTTGACAAACTAACTTCTAGAAAATTATGCCAGGACTATAAGTAATAAACTAATCTTCTTCTTTGGTTGTGCAACAATAACCATAAACGTTTTCCTGTTATTCCAAAGTATCATTTATCTTTTCAAATAACAGTCGATTTTATGTATACATCTTGCTAGTTAGTTTTCATCTTTCATTTTTATTTTTCGTGGTAGTATTTTCGATGTAATTTCCGTACTCACCGCGACCACAATCTTTTCGATAATCTTCCTTTCTTGTCATTACTAGTGTAACTAAAACGATTATGGATCTCAGAGTACAAACGGAATCGTGGTTCACTCGACTACAAACTAAGAAGACAAGGGGGAAATGGTTAGAGCATGACATTCATTCGACATAAAGTGCTACGAATCAGTTTCCATCCATACATTATATTCTTTATCTATTATTTCATTAGTATAAGAATAGCATTACAGCTACGTTATTATACGGTGAATGATATTAATAAAACAACCGCCCTCCGTCGTTGCCGTAATAGTTACTATTACTACTACAACCACTACTACCACAACTATTTTATCGTGCACATTACAATGTAAATAGAATGACTAAAGATTCCGGTTTCGATGTAATGGAGAGCTTGATAGCCCTAATCTTACTAGGTAATATAAACGCCAGTAAAAACATTTCTCGTTAGAGACAGATCTTCAAACGATCGGATACGTTTGCATCTAGCAGTTCCAATGATATTACTGTGTGACCTTCACCGGCGTCTGCTTGAAATGATTTAAGTAACCATATAAAATACAGGTCCTGAAAGTCTGTGACTTGACTGAACCCCACTCTCCTCGTCTTCAAGTTCTAACAAGGAGACCAGATGGGCATCGGATTTTGAGCTTTTGTATATGTATGGTACGTGAAGTTCATAATCAGCCAAAGCCATTCGAAGCAGCTCTAAAAAATTCTCCAGAAAATTGACTTTCAAGTTTTGTAAATACACGTAAGTAGCAATAACGAAAACACTTGCGGCATCTGTCGATGTAGCTCAGGTAGTACGTTCTGGCCTCACAACCATAAAGACGGTGTTTTTAATCCCGCTGTGACGGAAATTTTTTTTTCCTCTTCAAATTTGGACCTCTAATTCCACGTGTTGTGTCAGATTTGGTTCATGTGTATGTAGGCAAGCTGAACACCTTGTCGTCTTTCCAAAAAAATAGCGTGGTAGCTCTTCACAAACTTAACAACCAAAGACTGCTGTCGTCGCCTAATAGTAGAGCCAACAGGTACTGTAAAAAAAAAATGTAACTTAACATTTTTATAAAAATTGAAACATCATTATTAACGACCCTTTATAAAATATAGAAATTTACGAACAAACAAAAAGCGTGCATTTCTCGTAAAAAAAAAAAAAAAAAAAAAAAAAAAAAAAAAAAAAAAAAAAAAAAAAAAAAAAAAACCCCTCACACACACATTAGATGTTAAAATTGTATAAGTATTCCATCACAATAAAATAAAAAAAATATGTCACAGCAGGATTCGAAGTTTCGACCCGGTGGTTATAAGACCAGAATGCTACCACCTCAGCTACACCGACAGATGCTGCAAATGTTTTAACTATTGGTACTTACGGGTACTTGCAAAATTTCAAAGTTGATTTTCTCGAGGATTTTTTAGAGTTGCGTCGAATGGCTTTGACTGATTCAGACGTTCACGTACCACAAATATAGAGAAATTCTAAATTCCGACACCCATGTGGTCTCCTTGTAAGTCTTAAATCGAGCGAGGTGGTGCAGTGGTAACACACTGGACTCGCATTCGGGGGGACGGTGGTTCAAATCCACCTCCGTCATCTATATGTAGGTTTTCCGTTATTTTTCTAAATCACTCCAGGCATATACCTGGATGGTTCCTTTGAAACAGCACGGCCGATTTCCTCCCCCCATCATTCCCCAAAAATCCGAGCGTAAATGTTCAAATGTTTGTAGAACTTATGGGACTTAACTACGGGGTCATCAGTCCCTAAGCTTACAAACTACTTATGAACTAGCTAAGACTAAGGACGGCACAAATATCCATGCCCGAGGGGGGATTCGAACCCCCCTCCGAGCGTAAGCTCCATCTCTAATGACCACGCTGTCGGCGGGGCGTTAAACAAAAATGTTCAAATGTTTGTAAAGCTTATGGGACTTAACTACGGGGTCATCAGTCCCTAAACTTACAAACTACTTATGAACTACTTACGTACTAGGACGGCACAAATATCCATGCCCGAGGGGGGATTCGAACCTCCGACCGTAGTGGCCGTGCAGACCGTGACTGGAGCGCCTCAGTCACCTCGGCCACCGCGGCCGGCGGGCGTTAAACACCAAGCTTCCTTCCTTCTTAAACCAATGTAACCATTGCTTAGCACATTAAGTAAATTCTTCATTTTGAGTCACGTATAGTTTATTCAACCAAGGGTAAGTTCTGTGCATTTACCGAGCTGTTCACACGCTTACATTGGAGAAAATCTCCAACTAAAAGTGACATACGATATGTGTCAGTTATTTTAATCAGTGGAACGATATCTACATGACAGACAACAGTTACAAAGCCATCCATGCGTGTACACATATAGAGATACATCGAGCAGCGCGTATAACATAGATTTTGGTAACATCTAGATTTCAATTGGTCTTAATTCGTTTTAAAATAATTTAATGTGCAACACAATAATATAAATTTTGAAATAAAAATTATAAAACACTATAAAGACCAAGCAATGACTCCACCACCAATGACAAAACTGTCGTGGCTATAAATACGTCCTACAAAGCTGCGCGGTCTGGGGCGCCACTTTATGGATCGCGCAGTGCTTTCGTGGGTGGTCGAGTCCTCCCTCGGGCATAGATTTGCCTGCGTTGTCCTTTTCATAAGTTAGTTTGAGTAGTTTTTAACCGTAGGGACCGATGACCTTAGTAGTTTGGGATCCCTTGGGATTACAAACATTTGAACATTTTCAGTCCTATAAAAATTAGTGATTGAACACACCGGTGGATGTCCGTTTTAGGTATTCAAAATATAATATTGGCCATTGGCCCATACTCCGGTCACTCCGCAACCTTCAGGAGCATTGACAGTCATATTTCGTAGAGTCAGTATAGTGGATAGTAATTGTGGCATTCGAATTATACCGTCTTACTCCACTCTGCATGGTTTTCATGACAGCATCCTCCTCTCTCTATGATGACATTCTGTTGCATTGGCACCTTGAGAAACCAGTTCTTTCAGTGTGAAGCAATTAACATTTTCTTGCGGCCGTATAACAGTCAACATCAGTGATCCTTCCTTGCTGGCATTCCACCCCGCTGTTATGTACTAACCTGCTTTGCCAACCTCTTTCGCTAACAGCAGAAGGCTTCAAAATAGTACTCATCTGCATAAAGCTTTTTATTTCACGGTTCTTCAGTATAGGGGAAAGTCGGGAAAGTATTTAAGCCCTTATTTTTAGTAGATGAGAAGGTTAAAAAAACTTTTTATATCAAATTATTCCTAGTTTATTTATTAACAACATATATCAGCTGCAGCTGTCAAATAGATATCGTAAACCTTAAATATTAACAAATATAAAAGTCTCTTCATTTGTACTCTTAGCCGCAACTTCGGAAAAGAGTGCGCAAGGTGTGGTCAAAGAGTACGCACTAACATAAATCACAAGAATACTTGCCATTTCCTTCGAAACCCGTGCATTCTCCATGCCACTATTTCGAGCAGCTGTCACACTTTATCCAGTTTCCTGCGATAGCCACCTTATAGACTTCACCACACCCTGGGCAGCTAAACAGATTAGACTCATCCTAGGATTTGCTGTTGTTTCTTCCTGCCGTTGATGGGATGGATAAATCCATATTAGGCTTAGAGATTCTGCTTTTACCTTTAGTTGTAGTTTGTCTCTTTTTAGTTCTGTCTGATTTGGAAGTTTTTCTAATAACACATTTTTGTACTGAGACGCAGACAAAATCTCGGATTTCTTTGTCATTTTTTTTCTGGGTCAGTTATATTCTGGAAATGGATATATTTCGGTTCGGATAGTCCTAAGCCTAAACGTGCCTGTACATCAGAACTCTTCATTTGTTTCACCTTCCTGTGTTTTCTGATGACTGCACGTGCACATCAGTAACATTACCCATTGGCGTCCTGTTGACCTGCTTAGTCTTCTTCAGTTTTTTGACATTCAGCATTCTCACTGATAGCTGCTGTCGAGACATACGCACTGAACTGAAATATTCCTATTAGAGCATGTTAGAAACACAGAGGGCGGCTCGCGTACACTTTCCCGCTCCCATGTAACATACTCTTATCCGATGCATCAAATAGTGCAAAAAACAACAAATGGCACTGACTGCTCATTTTTGCAGTTTGTCGTATCATGGTTTGTTCCTCACTGAACGATTATTCTTATGGTAAATTTAGTCATTTTCTGTCCATATATATAGTGCATATTGCTTACGATTCAAATGTGCAAATGTTTGTTAAGCTTATGGGACTTAACTACGGGGTCATCAGTCCCTAAACTTACAAACTACTTATAAACTACTTACGAACTAGGACGGCACAAATATCCATGCCCGAGGGGGGATTCGAACCCCCGACCGTAGTGGCCGTGCTGACCGTGACTGGAGCGCCTCAGTCACCTCGGCCACCGCGGCCGGCATTTCTTACGATATACAACGTAAATATTATATCATTTGAAACAAAAACTAATATTTTCCTGCTATGACCAATAAACCAGTCGAAATTCTTCAATATTCCATGTGATGGCGGCGGTATACAAACAATTAAATGCAGTTTTTAACTGTCGCTCAGTGCTGCCAGTGTAGAGAAAATGACACTGCGTACTCTTACAAGATGCGTACTCTTACTCGATCTTACCCTACTTTAGGCCATGTTAGCTTTTCCTGTTATTTGTGATTTATGGTATAAACTTGAGAACAAGAGGTTTTTCCGTAATTATATCAACTACGACTTACTTATCTATCATTAATCTTTTAATTGGTGTGATACAGTTCAGTTCGAATTCCTCTCCTTTGCCAACCTTTTATTGTCGGAATAAGATTGTCACCCAAAGTCCTCATTTATTTGCCGGCCGCGGTGGCCGAGGTGACTGAGGCGCTCCAGTCACGGTCAGCACGGCCACTACGGTCGGGGGTTCGAATCCCACCTCGGGCATGGATATTTGTGCCGTCCTAGTTCGTAAGTAGTTCATAACTAGTTTGTAAGTTTAGGGACTGATGACCCCGTAGTTAAGTCCCATAGACTTTACAAACATTTGAACATTTCCTCATTTATTTGCTGAATATATTCTTGTACAGTTTTTGCCCTCTTCAGCTCAAGGACCATGGAAGTTATTACTTGATACCTTAAAAATGTTTCATAATCCTAACTACCTCTATGTCACTGTTTCCAATTTATTCCTCTCCTCTATAGACAATCACATTTCCTGTCAGTCTACCTAATTACCAACATTCGAAAAGGTAGCATCTTAACCACACCGATTCTTTTCCTTCGTGTATTCACATACACCTACGCCTGGACTGAGAATGGTATAAATAAAACAACACATTTCATTTCTTGTTGACTTTCGCGAAGAACTTCCATGTTAAATGGAACAGAGACATAGCATCCAAAAATGTAAGCAGATATCGGAGTACATTTCATCACATGCTGCTACTGCAAAATAGCAGTGCCCGAAATTTCCAGAAATGCAGCGCTGTCGATACGCAGGCTGAAATATGGTGCGACGATTTCTACTTGCCGACAGCGTTCGAAATATTACCAGCATCTCTAGCACGCACAGAATATCGGCTGCGGTATTCGTCTTCCTCATCCTCCAGGAGCTGGAAGATGAGAGTAGAAATCGGAGAGGTGCGAAGCGAGAGCTTTTACCCTGAGGTTGATTAATGATCTGAAATCGAAGGAGAGGCACCCGTGTCCTTTAGGTGTCTAGAAACCTTTTGGAATCTTACAGTACATCCCTCATACAACGTATGTTACTTTATTAACTTAAAGGACATACATTTACAACTTCAAATGTTTGTAAATCTATCTGACCAAACTGCGTGGTCATCAGTCCGTAGCTTACAAACTACTTAAACCTAAGTAAACTAACCTAAGGACAAACACACACTCCCATGCCCCAGGGAAGACACGAACCTCCACGGCGAGCAACCGCGCGCTCTGCATCTACATCTACAACCATACTCCGCAAGCCACCCGACGGTGTGTGGCGGAGGGTACCTTGAGTACCACTATCGATTTTCCCTCCTATTCCAGTCACGTATTGTTCGCGGAAAGAAGGATTGTCGGTATGCCTCTGTGTGGGCTCTAATCTCTCTGATTTTATCCTCACAATCTCTTCGCGAGATATACGTAGGAGGGAGCAATATACTGCTAGACTCCTCAGTAAAGGAAAGTTCTCGAAACTTCGACAAAAGCCCGTACCAGGCGACAGAGCGTCTCTCCTGCAGACTCTTCCACTGGAGTTTAGCGATCATCTCCGTAACGCTTTCACGATTACCTAATGATCCTGTAACGAAGCGCGCTGCTCTCCGTTGGATCTTCTCCACTTCCTCTATCAATCCCACAATCCCACCTGGTACGGATCCCACACCGGTGAGCAGATTCAAGTTGTGGGCGAACAAGTGTACTGTAACCTACTTCCTTTGTTTTCGGACTGCATTTCCTTAGAATTCTCCCAATGAATCAGCGAGACGCTTTAGACCGCTCGGCTACTCCTCCGCGGCATTTACAACTTCATTGGTAGTGGGGTAATGCCTCATACGGAGAATTATGGTACTTCATAAACTAAGCTCGAAAACACATTACGTTTGCGCAAATAAAGTTGATAATTTTTTGTAAGAGATTCCTACTAACGTATCATTTATTTCCTGCTTCCAATCTTATACCATTTTGCCGAATGAGAGGTCTATTAATTTTCGTAAGTTGCAATATCTTGCAGTATCTAGGCCTAATAACTTTTAATTTTATGCCACAATTAAATAATTACGAAATAAAGACTGAATAAAATTTTCAGACCGATAACACAAAAATTATGCTATATGAAGCAACGATGAAGATTTTGGTATCGATAGGAAGGAAGCAAGTCAACATTTAACGTCCCGTCAATTGTTAGGTCATTATGTCGGAGCTCAAGCTTGTATTTGCGAATAAAATCGGCTGTCTAAGGGATACACCCCGGCATTTGCCGAGAATGATTTTTGTTAACCACGCATATCCTAAATTTGGATGGCTGGACGTGGATTATTTCAGCCGTTCCCTTCTTTCTTACGAGTCCAGCTCTTAGTATCACACCACTAAGCCATCTCACTCAATGAGGCCTTCCTGTTCCATGATGATTGAAAAGGGGACGTCAACTGTTCGATTTTTTATAGCGAACAATAACAACTATTTCTTCTCGTTTATTAGTTTTTATGTCCAGTCAGCAATATTTATTGCTTCTCGGAAATAGCAGTATAAATAAAGCTAGCAAGGGCATGTACGGGAGAACGGGTTAATATCGTGCAGCGGGTAATATCGTGCACTTTCCACTCTTCTAGAGCAGTGTTCCGCAACCTTTTATTACTCACTGTACACCCAGGCGGGCCTAGACTCAACACGGCTCAACAGTGTGGTATCCAATCAAAATTTTTTGAATCATAATTACGATTTATTATGTTACTAGCTGAACCTTGAGTTAGTAC
This sequence comes from Locusta migratoria, assembly GCA_026315105.1. Classification (NCBI taxonomy): domain Eukaryota; kingdom Metazoa; phylum Arthropoda; class Insecta; order Orthoptera; family Acrididae; genus Locusta; species Locusta migratoria. Next base: position 182,593,944 of record CM048744.1, read on the forward strand.
TTTTCCTTTCCACTCTCTCTCTCTCTCTCTGTCCATCTCCTTTTTTCTAAAAACATCTTACATTTATCAGACAACATATAAGAAATCACAGGTAAAAATGCACTCGTTTCGAAGAATCCAATCACGAAATTCAACAATAATGATTGTAATGATATCACAGATGGATCACTTGATGTAATGCACGAAACGTCAAATCGACTTTTTTTAAAGAGATGTATTAAAAGAAATTCCTTTTTTACTGCTTTATTTATTTATTGTTATATTTCCTTTTTTGTAAGCGTATCCTTACATAGAATGAGCTGAAGACATTGTAGCACGCGTAGACCAAAGATCCTTGCTATAGAGTCGCAAATAATTTGACGACTTTCAACCACCATATCTTCCACCCCTTATAGCTGTCAGAATGGAACTGCTACGGTGTACAACGGGAGACATCGGACAACAACTACACACACACACCATTCGTTTGCGTTCTGCAGTTTTCGCTGCAGTGCGAAATATTGATACACACACACACACACACACACACACACACACACACACACACACACGTAGAATTTTATATACACCGATAACTTCCATCCCAATATACTACACCCTTTTATCATTATCAACCCTCAAGCAACAATGCAACCAATAAAACCATTTTCAAAGAATAAATATAATTTTCAGAGAATCATTATTGTTCCGCATTTCGCGTTATATTCTTCATATTACTAAATATGTATCATATCGCTATAAAACGGTGCCTAAAACCTTCCTCAGGTATAAATTAGTAACTGTACAAATATTTACGTCTGTGCGTCTTGTTGTTCGGACGTGATAAGCGTACACCGGACAGACATTCACATTTATAGATATAGATGTAATCGTATGCTATTATTACTGTAACATTATTATTATTATATAGACACAGACTGATGTATTGAATAACATCATATAATTTTAATTCACTGTAGTAAACCCATTTTCAATGCGAGTTTAAATATCTCTTCTTATACCTTCAATGTGAGCCCTAAGCTTGTTTAACTATACACGGAGGACTGATACTTGACGAAATCGTGGACAAACTAACTTTCATCGCTTCATTTGTGATTTGACTCTCTTTCTCATACGAAAAGGTAAGTCAATCCGCGAAGATCCGAAGAACACTATATAATACAGGCAATACGCCACTATGGGCGCAATAGTTTTAAGTAGTCATGCAACGGACACAGACAGTTCAGTTTTCATATCCATCATTTCGGAGCGGTTCTACAATATGTTGTTGTCCTCAGGTCTCAATGCTAGGAGTCCGTCTGCTAATACAAAGGCGTAGGTCTGTCTTATTGATAGCGACGTTAGTCTTCGTTTCTGTACGTCGTCCTGAACTGAGTTAGCCATAAGTATTCATCTTAACACTGTACGCAAATTAAAGAAAACAGACTACTGCAACGGTCGAAGAAAACTGTTAACCGTAAGTATACGTTGCCTTTGACTTTTCTGCAAAGAACACTCATTTAATCCAGAACAGTACTGTGACAAGAAATTACACTACTAGCAAGTGGAATGAGTAATATACATAACTAGCCATCGAAAAGGACTGGAGATGCCACTGTCAGATTTATTAGGGCGATAACACGTTGTACAAAGATCATATAATTGAAAATACAGCAATATGTGAAGTGAGGGGAATTAAATTAGTACTGTGTATCAACATTTAGATGGCACAGCTCTCGGTAGTTCTGAATCTTTAGCAGCCGGAAGACGTCGGGAGGCTTCGGTTCTCCCTCGTTCGACTCTTTGCTAGCAGCCAACAGTACTGGCTGGCGGTACTGGTGAGGGAATGATTGTCGAATGAATTGTTACTCTTTTGCACATCATTTTTTTAAGTTGAAATCTCAAATTTGCCCTTAGTCAAGTGGAAGGACTGAGTGGCTTACCAAAACAATTGCTACTTTATCAATTTATTTATTAGAATAATCATTAGGCGAAGCCCACTTTAAAAATTTAAAATTTGGCTACCGGCGAGTGAAACCCGCACCCTAATTTGTTAATCAAAGGGAAAAGGCGCCACCCTTAAATGCATATTTAAACAATAATTACAAAATAAAATTGATACCCAATTTAAAATTTGACAATCAGCGGGTGGATCCCGAAGCTTAAACTGTTAATGTAGCTCACTGAACGTAAAGATTACCACAAGAAAGGTGCCATTAAACAATAAAAATTTAAAGCCACAGTACATATATGACTCTATGTTAACTAATATAAAAGTCCGACAATGTTCTGAGCACATCTGGCTGACAATAATTAGACATTAAGAGAGGCTGGTGACGACAACCGTTTAACACCACAATGAAGCAAATCCACAAGGTAGTAGCCACCGGATGGATACACCACAATAATATAACCAGAACACGTAACCAATAAAAGAAATTCCAGGTGATGTTGGGCGGGGCGGTTACACAAATTCCTTAAAGCTGCGAAATTCACCCACTCTGCGAGGCAGTAATCGAAGAGGGGCGGAAGAAACGCTGGCGACAAATACGTTGACGGCCAGGGCAAGTAACCGACCGGCAGTAGTAGCAACATACGTAGAAAAATACCCTGGTTAAACTTAAGAAATTGCAATGAAAACAACAAGGCGCTCGTAGATTACACGACACGCGCAGAAACTATTAAACAACGCCGAAACGGAACTTTGAGAAAGATTTCAGTCAGTGGTGCAGCCACGGTGAGGACTAATAGGGCTGAAGACCCCCCTCCCTCCGGCACCTCCCACAGATTTTTTTAAAATTTTATTATTTATTGTTTTCATTTCTATTTTTTTAAAGAGGTCGGCACCGGAAATTTGAAATAGTATACATGTAATAAATGACAACGTAACTATAATTTGCCAAGCACGAGTGAACATGACAATAGCCGCAGGGGATTAGCCGTGCACACTGGAGGGCTATGCTGCGATGCGCGCGGTCGTTCGCCGTCGGGGTTCGAGTCCCCCCCCTCGGTCATGGGTGTTTGTGTTGTCCTTAGGTTAGTTTACCTTAGTTTAAGTAGTTTGTAAGCTACGTACTAATGACCAAGCTAATGAGTCCGATAGATTTACAACCATTTTTGAATTTTGAACATGACAATGGGTTGCCAACATGATGCCGCCACCGAGTCTCCGAGAACGTTTGCTGCTGTCATTGGGACCGGTTTTAATGCCGCCGCGAACAGCTTTGATGCTGCCGCTATTGTTACTGCTATGCTGAAGTTACGAGCCGATTGTTCATAAGCGGCGACCCGCTACTTAGCAGGGCAGCTGCGCCACTGAGTGAGATCTTATGAAGGCCTCCAAAAACTACGAACAACAACAATGTTATTTTAGTTCAGGATTGGGGAGTAACGCGTTACTTGTAACGCCGTTATTAGTAACAGTTACTTTTCAAACATATTTGCATAAAGTAACTTTAACTAAGTTACTTTTATCAGTTAACGATTTAACGTTACTTTTCTGTCGCAAGTAACGTAACACTTTTTTTGGATGAATCTCAAGACTGCACAATACCGAGCTTTCATTTTAGTGAAGAGAAAAAAGAAACAATATATATTTCTAAAATAAATCTTTTCAACAAGGTACATTGGAAATGTATTAATGGTGCATTTTAGTACCCTTATAACCATTAATAGAGCTCACTCATTCATAACATTTCTATTTTATAATTATGTACGTAACAATTAGTATATAACAATCACCTACACGTCACACGTAAACAGCGCATAGTCTTCGATTATTTCCCACACCTTTCGACGTGGAGAAGGAAGAAGACACTCGCATACTTCGGCCAGTTTATGCCGAAGTGTTCGCATTTTTTACTTTGGATGGAAATAATGATTCCTTTAGCTGTAAATTGTGTCGCGGTGGGAAAACAATTCAAAGCAATTGAAACTCCAAAGCCAATTTAATAATTCATGTAGAGGTTAGTGGTTTGCTTTCTTGTTTGCGTTCAATAAATTTAAAACATGTGATGTTTAAAGTCTTCCCGGCGTAAGGATATTTCCATAAAATCTCGGGACTCTCTACACCTCATCGGCAACATGTTTGGAGACGACATTACAGCGCTATTTGAGCACACCGTCTCCTCTACATATTTTTTATTTAACAACGAGTTTTATGAACAATCTGACGGAGTCGCCATGTGGAGTCCTTTGTCTCCCCTGGTGGCCAATCTTTTTATGGAAGATTTTGAGGAGAGAGCACTTGAGTCACCTACTTTTAAACCAACAGTGTTTTGGTGATACGTTGACGACACTTTTATAGTGTGGCCTCATGGCGTGGACCGTCTCCAAGACTTTTTACATCATATGAACTCCATACACGAAAACATAAAGTTTACTATGGAGATCGAGAAAAATGGTTGTTTGCCATTTTTAGATGTTTTCGTGCGACGCAGAAGTGATGGTCATTCGGTATACAGGAAGCCCACTCATACAGATTTGTACTTATAAGTTACAAGTTGCCACCATCCGGCACAAACAATGGGTGTCCTAAAGACTTTAATACATCGAGCCCATACCATCTCTGATGCCGACAGCCTTCACACGGAACTGGAACACCTGCAAACAGTATTCCTAAAGAATGGATATACAAGGAATCAAATAAATCGAGCGATGCACACCTCCAAACGACAGAACAAGGAAGAAGAAGAGGCTTTCAATCGGCTGCTTATCTTCCATACATTGGGAATATTTCATCGCAGATAGGCAGAATACTAAAACTAAAAAAGTATAAAGTAAGAGTCATCTTTTGCCCTCCTCCTAAAATTTCATCGCTGTTGGGTTCTGTCAAAGACGATCTGGAGCTGCGTAAAGCAGGTGCTTACAGGATTCCGTGCGAGTGCCGCAAGTCATATATAGGGCAGACGACGCGCACTGTGCAGGAGCGCATTGTGGAACATCAGCGTCATACTCGGCTACTCCAGCCCACCAAATCTGCAATCGCCGAACATTGTATTTCCACAGGTCATTCGATGAACTACAACGAAACTAAAATTGTGGCCCACACAACAAACTTTTGGAGCTCAATTATTAATGAAGCTGTGGAAATAAGACTGTCTGACAGTGAGACTCTTATCAATCGAGACAGCGGTTTCCAAATAAATGCTGCATGGAATCCTGTAATTGTAAAATTTCGTAGTCGGCGTAGTTTCCTGCAACTGAATGACAATGATAATCGAACTGCTATCGAAGCGGCAAGCCTCCACCAAGGAGGGCGCTCTGAGCAGCGTACGTAGTTGTAGTGAACGCGAACGCTAAGTACGCGCATGCGCAATGTCGACTGAATTGGGCATAAATAGCACAGCTCAGTGCATCTTCGCCAGTACGTACTAAAATCAAGTGGGGTACCTTACGGACCGACATACTGGCCCTTAGAAGCCTACCCCCAAAGTTTATTGCAAAATGAAGTTATCATTAACCCACATACCTCTGTAATCCCAGAAAGTGTAAGTCGCCAGTTGGCGATGGAACTTCATCTACCTTGTTCAACTGAAAAAAAAAAAAAAAAAAAAAAAAAAAAAAATGGTCTTCGCCAGTACTTCGGCAGTACTCACCTAAAGATGGCCAGAAGACTCTGCGCCGAAATATCGTGGCAGGAAGTTACTGTCATCCGGCAGTTCGCCCGAGATTTTATGGAAAAAAAATAATTTAAAACATGTTCTGCATCGTTCTTCGCAGCTAGTTCTGGACTATGGTATCGATTTTCACAACATGCTGGCAACATAAGAGCTGCGTTCCGTGGCAGTGTCGGTAAAGAAACAATGTGTGTTGCTTGCTACACTAAATGCTCCTTTGCAGCGGTAGTGTTCGATATTTCTCTGTGTATCTATAGAGTTGCATGTTGTCTTTCCGTGTGTTCCTTTATGCAATGAAGTCGACAAGAAGCAACATTGACGAATCCGTCACCTAATAAGAGGCAGAGGAGTGCCTGTGCAATGTTTGATGTCATAAACTGAATTAAAAAGAAGCATGACTCCCTACAGAAAATTCCTACATTGTTTGGCACCAGCCGCATGTGAAGTAGATAAAACAATTCTCTAATTTCTAAACGCCGCGGAAAATGAGTCATTATCAAGTTATGTTACTTGCCGGCCTATTGTTTTTACATCGCTTTTTATGGAGCAGAAATGAATATATGTAGAAAGCAGCAGTATGTACTAAACGTGGACGTGAAAATGAGATCGTCAGCTGTAAATTTTGGAATAATGTGGAAACATAGCCGGCCGCGGTGGCCGAGGGGACTGAGGCGCTCCAGTGACGGTCTGCACGGCCAGTACGATCGGGGGTTCGAATCCCCACTCGGGCATGGATATTTGTGCCGTCTTTAGTCTTAGCTAGTTCATAAGTAGTTTGTAAGCTTAGTGATTGATGACCCCGTAGTTAAGTCCCATAAGTTCTACAAACATTTGAACATTTTTTGTGGAAACATAAATACACGATCAATTAATATATGTTTCAATGCTATTAATAGAACTGAATTACGTTTACGCAAGTCTTGATCCAAAACTTCGCAAACCAAGTAGACAGTAATGACATGGCTGGCTTTGATATGTAGAATAAATATGGAAAGGTTTTATCGACACTTCCTGTTCCCGAGAAACAGAGTAACAGCAAGTTACGAGTTATTTTTTTCAGAAAGTTGTGCCTTTCTTTGAAACAACTGCCCCTGTAATACTGATTATAATTTGAAAATCTGACAGCCACATCCTGGTGAAGTTACAAAAAGCAGAGATGTTTTTCAAATTCAGCTCGCACAGTCTGTCATTCAAATTCAAATATTTGTAAACCTATTGGAACAGACTACTATGGTCATCAGTCCCTAGACGTACAAATTGATTACACTAACTTAAACTACGGACAACAGACACACCCATGCTCGAGGGAGGACTTGAATCTACAACGGGAGCAAACGCCCAGTCCGTAACAAGATGCCTTAGACCACGTGGCCACTCCCGTCACATCTTCTATGATATACATTTTGTCCTCCTCCGACAACTACGTCTTCTTCGTTTGCTTATTTCGTAAAGTGACCTACTATTAATGCAGCGCCTCATATCACTAATTCATCCTCTTGACCTATCATAGCGTAGCTCTTGATGCGAATACAGATTCCACAAGATTTTCCATTCGTCTGTAAATAATTCGTGTTAGTATTCTGCAGCCATGACTTATTAAACTGATAGTTCTGTAATTTTCATACATGTCTGCTCTTGCTTTCAAGGTCAAGTTTAATAACATAGAATACTCATATACCACTGAAGATTCCCAGCGTCCTACGCAGACGAAATGGCGGCTACTGTCATCAGCAAGCAGGCATTGAGAAGACTGCTCGAACCCACAGCACCGCAGTCCTATGCGTGGGGGACAAAGCAGCCGAGAGGAGTCCCAGCGGCGGCAGCGCGATGGAACGGCATCACGCCAGCTGTCCGCACCAGCCCTCGCTTCGCAAAGCCCACTCCACAACACACCACACCACGCTGCCATCCGCCAGCGGTCGTTCCTCCCCTCATCGTCATTGCCAGCTCGCACTGACTCTGCTAAGCAGCTCAGCCTCTCTCACAGACTTCCAAGTCTAGCTTTTGCAATCGATTTAACTTTCATTCCTTTTTCAGTCACAAAGGTGCCTGGTTGTTGTGTTTTCTTTGTTTTAGTTTGTTCCATTCTACTGAAGCGTAAACAAAGAAATCTATTCGGTACGATACAACCCTCTCTCTGGCACGTCCCTCTCTATAAAGAAGTCAATTACCTTGCGCTAAAATTCAGAATTGGCTTGACCTTTGCTTTGTTCACTTTAATATGGGGATGGTTTATAAAAAATGCACCCAGAGAAACAGGTAAAAAAAAACCGAAATTGGCAGTTCTGTATGGGCGACACCAATTCGGATTAGCTTCATATGCACTGCGGTACAGTTCATCCGATTACGATAAAATTCTACGCATTTGACTTCCAAAACAAGAGTAATGCCACTGTCTGCGTAATAATTCGTGCAGTGTATAGCGGAGGGTACTTTACAGTCAATTCCGACACCAATCTACAGTTTTATTCCGATCCTCATGGAATTTCAACACCTAACCTTCAAAACAATTGGAAGTTCATTGTCTGTACAATATTTCGTACGGCTACTTTAAACAGTCTTCTACACCAACATGCAGTTTTATCCCGAACTTGAAGAAATATTGCATATTTACCTTCAAAACAAGACAAATATCATTGTCGGCAAGATCATGAATTTAGATGACATTAATCTTTTGGATGAATTATTTGGTTAAAATAACAGTCCTCATTACGATATATTTTTGGTTGATGAAATATTTTGACCTTCTGAAGATGGTTAACATAAGAGTCGAAACCTATCATTAATAAAAAAATAGTATTGCTAACGACTGATACACTTTGTTCTCAATTGGCGCGCTGTATTTCCAATCTCCTCCTTTTTCTTTTGGCGCTCTAAGGCAAAGTAATCTAATACAGATAATTCTATTTTATCGTAAGAACTCTACTGGCCCCCCGCAGGTACAAGAAGGCTATAAAGTATTTAACTGGTAACAATACAAGTACAGAAAACTATATGGAATGTGTAAGGACTAACATAATTAAAATGGAGAACGACCGTTCACATTTGCGGTAACATCAGAGCTACAGAATCCATAAATGCCAATGAATTTACCTACAAAATTATGTCATTCTACAACTCATCGTTTATGAGCTATGACGTCATAAAAACTGAGACGCGAGGGAGACTGCCGCATGCCAAGGTGGAATGGCCGAGCGCTCTAATGCGCCGACTTACGGAGCGCGCGGTTCCTCGCCGTCGGATGTTCGAGTCCTCCCTCGGGCATTGGTGTGTGTGTGTGTGTGTGTGTGTGTGTGTGTGTGTGTGTGTGTGTGTGTGTGTGTTATCCTTAGGTTAGTTTAAGTTAAAGAAGTTTGTAAAACTAGGGACTGATAACCGCAGTATTTGAGTCCCATATATTTCCAAACATTTACACATTTTTGAACTGCCGCATCATTTTTGTTCGCATTTTACGCGCTGCCGTACCGTTTACCAGATTGCGATGAAACTTCGCACGTTTGATCTGCAAAACACGAAGTAAGTCTGTAACTAAGCAGGTTCTTACCTCTATTGCTTTCTCGTTCTCGGTCTCACTTTTCCGGAAACACACGGTAACCAGGAACACTGTAATCAACAGGCTTACTAGCACAATAATAAATAACACTTGGACTTTTGGTTTCAATTACGTTTAATACTTTCCTAAGTGTCTATTTAGCTATAATCAATCATCACACAAGGTTATTTTCTATAGTCTCTAACGCATTTCTCAAGACCGTTCCATCCTCCCGTCTTCCCGCCTCGCTTCGTAGCTTACTGTTCCCTTCACTTGTATCCTTCCGCCGGCCTTTCCCACTGGTTTTCGTACAGTACTTTTACATAACAGGAAAATAACTCATACTTTATAATTTACTTATACTCATTTGCTACATTTTTCTTAAGCTAATTTAAATTGATATTGGACTTATTTTCTACTATTTTCAATATAAAAACATGATGTTAAATAGGTAGGAACTATTTTATGCGTAATGTCAAAACCCCGGACGTCCCCTTCCTTGATCTAAGTACCGTACGAAATTTGAAAATATTCCGTTTTTTCATTCACATATTTGAAAACACGCAATTGATTTAAAAACTACTTTAGCCTGATGTCTTTTAATTAGCCCCTTTTTCAATTATGAACATTCACAAAAGTAGCAAAACTATGATCACAAGCCCTATCTGCTAACTTACACTACCCCCCATTGTTTTCATCAATTAGGTATGGTACATAACTAAATGGTTAAAACAATGTCAAAGAAAAATTAGTCTTAGTTATAAACTTTTTTGAAAAATAAACATCACATTGAAGGTCAAATTACCTGTAGAAGACCCCTCAAAATCCCTAATTATTATCATACTTCATACAAAAATCCAAACTTATGGGAACTGATCACTATTAACTTCCTTGATAACATGAAATATTATAAAATTACACTCATCACCACTCAATAAATTCTATACAAAACACCTGACAAAATTATATTAACAGTTTTGACAAAATTATTAATATGCCTGTGTCAGGTACTTCACCAAAACAGCGAGCATCAAAAGAAAGAAAACAACTTCCAGTCCATGGCATCTTGTCCTTTTCTCACTATCACACAGTAGGTGTGTCCAAAACTTCACTGCACTTTGGGTTTCAAACCAGTTCATCCTTTTTGCAGATATAATGAAGCTCCCATGGTGTGCCATGCAAAATTTACAAGAAGAAAAAAAACTTTACTTTAGTAAAAATAACTAAACACTGTTACCTAACACAAGGAAGAAAAAAATGGACAAAATTACACATATATGTCATGACTCTAAAACAAATTGACACTTACAAAACTGTACTTAACTATCTAAATTACAATATATTTATTTAGAAAAAGAAAAAATGAAAGCTGTCCCTCATAGTGTGATACTTTAAGTTGTCCAACTTTTTTATGACTCAGTCTATTAATCAGCTCCTCAACCAGATCAACCTTTAACTTCACATTGCCAAAATACAAAAATCATTATTACTAGTATTAGTAGCTCTTGTGACTGCTATGCTTGACAGGAGAGGAAACTTCAAAGTTGTGCAAAATCCAACCATTACTAGGTCCCATCACTCTACATTTACATTTGTCATGTGTGCAGCTACAATTCCCATCATACCCTTATTTCATTCCAACGTCAACAAACAGGTGTCCATACTTGCCAGATGTTACCCCCATACCTAGTCAGTTGTGTATTTACGTCCCAGTGTGTATCCTCTTATTCGTCACATAAAGTCCCCACCCACAGGGGTACCTCACCAAATTCTTCCAATGCAGAAAGTTTCCTAACCCCCAACTCACATCTCTCCATTAGTCAATGAATACACTCTCTGGCAACAACTTCATCCTCAAAATGTATTTTATTGACAACACAGCACAATACCAATTCAATATTCACTTAACTTCTCAATTTATAGACTTTTTCTTTACTTTGTATCTAGACCACTGCCCTTGCATATCACATTCATACACTAAACTTCAAATATTTTAATCATTCCTTCAAATAAACTTTCCTCATTCTATCGTCATAATTTAGTTGTCCCAACCTCAGAAAAACCTCTTTCAATGGATCCTCCTTCAGTAAACATCGGACCGGAAACCTATAAGGTTTCAGATCAGTAATATTTTTCAGTCCGTACACCCTGTTTGACTTTGTATAGGCCAACTCATAAGCATTTTCATGAGCGATCCTTACCACCTTGAAAGGTCCATGGTAGATGTGTAAGAACTTCTTTATCTCATCATTTAATTTACTGGATTTCTCTTTCTTCTTCACCAACACCAATTGGCCCAATTGAAACTTGGTAGGTTTTACCCTACTGTCATGTCTTTGTTTCCTTGCCCCTGCCTTTTTACTCATCATCTCTTTAGCTAATTCCAATTTCTCATCCTGAGTAAGTTCACTCGACGTCGGAAATTCAACTTCATCACTGATAATATTGGTCGGTTTAATCCCAAACATAAGCTCGCAAGGTGCAAAACCGGTTGATTCATTCCATAAGTTATTGATGATGCTTTCAAATTGTTGTATATGGTTTGCCCATGCTGTGTGTTTTTTATTGCAATAGGTTCTACAAAGTCTGTTAATTTCCTTCATGACCCGTTCGCTCATATTACCTTGGGGGAAGTAGGTTGAAATCCTTATGTGTTTGATTTTCTTCAACCCCATGCATTGCATGAATCGTTCTGAAATGAATTGTGGTCCATTATCAGACAACATAGCTTCTGGAACCCCTATATTTGTGAAATAGTCGGTATCTAATTTCTCTATAATGGTCTTAGTATTAGCTCTCTTAATAGGATACAGTTTGACATATTTCGAAAAAGTATCCAACACTACAAATATGTGCTTGCAACCCCCCGAAGATGTTGGGAGCTGGCCTAGTAGATCGACTGCCACTAATTCTTTTGGTTTGGTGGGTAGAACAGGATGCATCAAACCATGGGATGGCACAGTTGTAGATTTTACTCTTTGACACTTGTCACAACATTCTATCCTTCTCTTCACCTTCCTCCACATGTTATTAAAACTGACAGTTTCCTGCAACTTAGCTATTACCTTCCTTGTCCCATAGTGCCCATAGCTTTCATGAATCAAATCAATTAGTTTGTCTACATGTTGTTCAGGGAAACATAGTTTCCACTCTTCCTTGTCCAAGGTTTTCCTCCTGAACAAAACACCCTTGTGGATTTTATAATATTGCTTTACTTTTGGTGCTTCCCCTGAATTGTAATATTCCTTAACCAGTTTCAAACTTGGATCCCCATTCTGCTCCCTCCTCAAATCCTTGCAAATTCTCCTAATAATTTTTTCTTCTTTGACCCCCTGAATGTAAAATAAACGTATACCCTCATCTGCTGTTTCCCCAACGTCATCTTGTTTCAGTCCTATAGGCATTCTAGATAAGGCATCGGCTATTATATTGTCTTTTCCCTTAATGTACCTGATTTCTATTTTAAATTATTGCAGGTAGAGAGCCCATCTGGTTAATCTTGGGTGCTTCAGCCTACTCTGTTTCAGAAAACTCAAAGCCTTATGGTCAGTATATACCACTGTCTCATGTCCCAAGAGGTAGTTTTCAAACTTTTGAAACCCAAAAACTACTGCCAAAGCCTCTAATTCTGTTACATAATAATTCTTCTCATGGGAGTGCAGGGTTCTGCTAGCAAAGGCAATGGTCCTATGTTCCAATTCACCCTCCGTCTTAACCAACTGAAAAATTTCCACTCCCAGACCGCACATGCTTGCATCCGTACTCATACCAAACGGCAAGGAAAAATCAGGATGATGTAGTATTTTGCTTTCTGTCAATTCCTTCTTTAATTTCTGAAAAGCTACCTCACACTCTTCAGTCCATTTCCAAATGGCATTCTTTTTTAGCAAGTTACTTAAACAAGGTTGATTAAAAGATTGATCCCCTACAAACTTTCTATAGTACCCAAATAAACTGAACATTGATTTCAAGTCTCTTTTATTTCTTGGTGTCGCAAAATCAGCAATGGCCTTTAGTTTCTCAGGATTAGGGTGGATACCCTGATTGTTAATCTTATGTCCCAAAAATATAACCTCCTTTTGTACGAACTCCGACTTCTTCAGATTCAACTTCATACCCCCTCGATAAACAGCATTTAACATTTCATTGATATGTTGGCAATGTTCGAACCAATTTGAATTTGCTACCAAAATGTCATCCACATACACTGTCACTTTCTTCAACAATTCATCCCCCAAAACTTTATCTAACGCTCTTATAAATACACACACCGATAAATTTAAGCCGAAAGGTACCACACAGTAATGGTATGATCTGCCGTCATGCAGAAAAGCAGTGTATTGTCTAGATTCTTCTGCTAACTTTATGTTCCAGTATCCACAGGTTACATAAAAAAAGACAGATATTTTGCTCCATGAAATTTCTGCAATAATTCATCAATTTTTGCACGTCTATCACCCTCTCCAATCACAATTTCATTTAACCACCGGGCATCCAACACTACTCTCACACTTCCATTCTTTTTCTTCACTGTTACAATTGGATTGTTGTAACGACTGTTTGACCTTTCTATTATACCCCAATCTAACATTCTTTTTATTTCTCTGCTGACAGCTTCTTTTCTGGATACAGGTATATCATATGGCGTTCTGAAGAATGGTGCATGTTCTTTAATTTTTAGTTTACATTCAAAACCGTGAACTAACCCAGGCCTTTCTGAAAATACTCTCCTATTTCTCATCAACACCTCTTCCAAGTCCTTCCTCTGACACCCGTTTAGGTCCTCTACTCCTTCCACCTTACTTCTTATATCAGTTATGGTTTCTTCTTCCTCAGTTACAAAAACACGGTTTTCACCAAAAATACACCGCAAAGGTAAATCTATATCTAGCTGCTGTTGATCACCCATTTTTTCCACAAATAACACATTGAACACTTCACCATTCTGCTTAAAATTAAATTCCCCACAAGCAAAATTCATATTAACTTGATACTTTCTCAAGAATTCAGTTCCCAGGATCATTTCAATACTAAGGTCTGGTATCACATAAAGTTTACATTCTAACACTTGACCAGCCAACTCAATATTTATTAACATTTCTTGTTTAATGACTTTTGAAGCTTTCCCTGTAGCCCCTACAATTCTCATTCCAGACACAGGTAACACAACCACTCCTTCCTTTTCCTGGACATATTCATAAAACTTTTGGGATACCCCATTTATTTCACTCCCACTATCCAATAAACATTTTACAGACAGATCTCCCACTTTGACAGTGACTACAGGATGCCAGACCATCTCTTGTTCTGTTACTTCTCCCTCTTCAAACAATAAATCCTCACTAACCCCTTTTCTAGACAAGTCCTCTAATAGATCCTCAAACTTTTCTCCCACTCTGGTAATGTGACATACAGTAATTTCTTCTTTTTGTTTCTCTGTTTCCCCCCATTGTATAATGTCCTCCCCCACTACTGCTCCAACCACCTTTTTTATTCTAATCAACTCATCATTGTCATCAAAAGTACATTCGATCATTTCCTGATTTCCGTCTTCCTTCTCATTCTCCCCTATTAACCCCTCTTTGGATTTGGAATCACTGCTCTCACCCTCTCCATTAAACATTTTGCCAATTACTTGATCCCTTAATTCTTCTTTAACCCACAAAGATAAACATCTCACCTTTTTAACAACTCCCAAAAGTTCTCGATTTTCATTGGTATCCAAATATTTACTTACAAAATTCTCCCCGTCCCCCATGTCCACAACACCACTAATTTCTTTTTCGTCTTCCACTCCCACTTCTTCTACAATCATCTCCCCACTACTATCTTCTGGCAGTACATCACCACTTACTTTTATATCTGACTGCAACTTACCTATTACATCACTATCCATTACAGACTCATTTTCCTCCACCTTGTTTCTCTCTTCTGATCTAGATACCCCTTTTTTGTTTTCTATGGCTATCATTTCATTATTTCTACCGACTACCTTATCTTCCAGAGGACCAGTTATTTCTACTAATTTAACTTTATTCCGTTCATTTGGTTTATGTCTATTTACTACATTACAATGTCTATTATTATAATTAATGGTTTTCCCGTGACTGTGTGCCCTGTTGTTTACCCATGGTTCTTTTTCGTGCCCTGCCCCGGTTCGAACCCCAACCTGCGCCTTTCTTAGTTTAAACGGTTTTGACCAACATTTCCATTTTCACCATATTGTTGACCTCCGCCACTTCCCCATTCATTACTACCCCCATCGTGTCCATTTACTCCCCAATTATTACTTTGATTCCTGTACTGATTCCAAAAATGCCAGTTATTGTTCCGTTCTTCCCGATGGTTTCTTTGATGATTACCAAAATTACCCCCATTATTGTGTCTTGGCCCCCAATTATTCCTCTGATTAGCCTCAAAACCACTTCCACGGTTTCCTTGACTGTTGTTCTGGTACCCACTTGTTCCACGATTCCTATTATTATTCTCATAGTATGTTCCATTTGTTTGGAAATGATTCTGGTTTTGTTCCCCATTCCCTGAGTAATCTCTCCCCTTTGAGTCTATCCTTTCTACTTCTTCCAAATAATTTAGAAAGTAATCTACATCATTCTTTGGAGCTGGTAACAACATACCCCTAATTCTTTCAGGCAACTTGTTTATCAAGTTACCTATCAGTACTGGTGGAGCCTTCATTTCTGCACTCAGATATTTCGCTTTTCTCACCCATTCTTGACAAAACTGCCTCATAGTGCCCTGATATGAATCATATGTACTACCACTGGTAAAAGCTTGCAATAACAAGTTCCTCTCCCTCTGTGACCAGAATTTCTCTATATATTGCTTCTTGAAATCTTCCCACGACGTACATGTCTCTGCCACATCAGCTACCCAACTATACGCGTCTCCCCTCATATAACCCTTCATATACTCTATCTTCTCCACATCACTCATGTAATTGGGTAAACTCTTAAATTCCCCCAGAAATTCTACTGGGTGTATTGGTCCATTTGGCTCAAAAACATTGAACACTTTATTAAGTGTTGGCCCCAACTGAGTTGTCCCTAAACCTACCTTACTCACTTCACTTTTCACAGTCTCTTTCACTTCTTGTTTTATTTCACTCAACTTGTTATCAACAGAATTTTGCACTTTCTTCATTTCCTCCCCCACAGCAGCAACACATTGTTTGTTTACCTCTGTTTCACTTTCGATTCAAAACTACTGCTGATCTGGTTGATTTTACCCTCCAGCTCCTCATAGTTATCTGAACAAAACTTAGCTATCTGTAATTTATTATCCTCGCATTTTTGAGAAGCATCTTTCATTTTATCCTCACAAAATGCAATCACATGGTTTTGGCCTGAGACACAAGTCCCATGGAATTTCCTTAACATATCTTTCGCTTCTAAATCTACAGTGCGAATTTTCTTATTACAAGATTCCTCCACAGTCTTTATTTTTTGATCTAGTTTTATCAAATTGTCATTAATGACACCAATCTCTTTGAACATTGTTTCCACTCTGCGGTTTGTTTGTTCTACTGTGCCTCTGATATTATTCATGTTACTGTTCATATTATCGTTCATTTTCCTCAAAAATGCCATTATAGCATCATCCCCTCCTATAGCACTACTTTCATTTGTCTCATTAGGTGGACCCTCAGGTACAAAATTTGCCCTATTACAACCTGCATGCTCTGGTCCATAACCCCGCGCATTTTCAACATTAATTTCAGAATCGTTAAGTTTAATTCTGGTGCTACATAACAAATCAGTATTTCTCCCATTCCTGCCCGGTTCAAATACTGCCGGCGAAATCGGAGACACTTCGTCACTAACTAGGTTTACTCTCATTACACCGATAGATGATGCTTCTCCACTAGATTTGAAACCGCTGTCTTCCCCCTCCCCATTAACATTAACAATATCATTTAATTTACACGTATTAACATTATCAACACGCTCCCCCTCGCTTTTGTCAAACAACACTTCATGTTCAAACTTATTTCCTTCCATGTTGTACACTTTGAACATACGACAAATATTTACGTGATATGACAGTGTTTATATACCTATTCTTAGTTGTTTTCGTGCGTTGTTGCTGACATACTGCTGTTCCCTCTTGCCTGGCGCCGATCAGCTGTTGATCCAGTTCTTCAAAAACAATCTGCTAGGCCGCCTCTTCGTAGTTTTGCTCCGCAACCCGCTGATTGGCTGCTGATCCACGACGGTCGTCCGTTGTCTCCCTTCACCATTGGTCCTCGTTAACACTTATTCCCGCTATGACGCCTTTTTCAAAGTTCAATTAATGCTTAAAACAAAAGTTTACAAAATTTCAAAAGTCACTCGTACTCTGCGCGTTCACTGTTTTAACGTTGCACCCGCTCTTGCCACGTGCCTGTACTTCGTTAAGTCTCACAAATGCACTGTGATACGATTTCTTGCAATTGTTCTAAAGTCTCGTGAGCTCAATCATAGTGTGAATATCGGAATTGCACAAAATGATCCTCACCCGGGGCACCAATTGTAACTAAGCAGGTTCTTACCTCTATTGCTTTCTCGTTCTCGGTCTCACTTTTCCGGAAACACACGGTAACCGGGAACACTGTAATCAACAAGCTTACTAGCACAATAATAAATAACACTTGGACTTTTGGTTTCAATTACGTTTAATACTTTCCTAAGTGTCTATTTAGCTATAATCAATCATCACACAAGGTTATTTTCTATAGTCTCTAACGCATTTCTCAAGACCGTTCCATCCTCCCGTCTTCCCGCCTCGCTTCGTAGCTTACTGTTCCCTTCACTTGTATCCTTCCGCCGGCCTTTCCCACTGGTTTTCGTACAGTACTTTTACATAACAGGAAAATAACTCATACTTTATAATTTACTTATACTCATTTGATACATTTTTCTTAAGCTAATTTAAATTGATATTGGACTTATTTTCTACTATTTTCAATATAAAAACATGATGTTAAATAGGTAGGAACTATTTTATGCGTAATGTCAAAACCCCGGACGTCCCCTTCCTTGATCTAAGTACCGTACGAAATTTGAAAATATTCCGTTTTTTCATTCACATATTTGAAAACACGCAATTGATTTAAAAACTACTTTAGCCTGATGTCTTTTAATTAGCCCCTTTTTCAATTATGAACATTCACAAAAGTAGCTAAACTATGATCACAAGCCCTATTTGCTAACTTACAAGTCACAGTCCATGTAAAATTTAGTGCATGGCAGAGAGTTCGTTACATACGAACTTCGACAAATTCTACGATTCTATGCCGATCTTGATGAAATTTTGAACACTTAACCTTCAAAACAAGACGAACATCACAGTCTACATACGACTTCATATCGTTCATGGCGGAGGGCGCCTTGCAATAAACTTACGACACTTGGCTGATCACCGCGAAAGTTAACAGAGATATAATTTATTACACATGGGGGAGGCAATAGCCTGAGGAGACGAGGAGAAAGGGGATGGTGGAGATGAGCAGAGAGATGGGTATTAGGAACAAAGATGAGGTGATGAGATAGTGAGAGAGGGCTGAGAGAAGGAAATTGACAGAGAGAGAAGGAAAGAGACGGTGGACAGTGAGAAAAGGGAAGACTGGAATTAAATAAATACCCGGGCAACGCCGGGTTTACAGCTAGTACGAAATAAAATCATCATAACTTCTGAACGGTTTGCGTTACGACGTTCAATCTGTACAGGTGGTTGCGGCAAGACGGATCTCGAGCCAATCGAATTAGGAGAGTGTGTGATGTCTTGAAAGAACACTTGAGAGACGCATTCTGGCTCTGAGGCCGTTGACATGGGCCTCGATTCGCCGTCATTTTCTCTGGATCTGAACATATGCGACTTCTTTTTCTGTGGCTATATTAAGGACAAGGTGAACAGCAAAAATCTAAAACCACTGCTGACCTGAAAGCAGCCTTTCAGGATGTCAACGACAGCTTCGATATTCCAACGCTTCAGCGGGCCTTGCGGAATAGTGACGTTGTCACCGTTTGCTCGTACAGGGATAACCTTCGATGAATCCCCAGAGGCCTGCAGACAGGCAACCCTTTGACCCCACTCACATTTCGTTTCTTCTCTAGCATATAGATACTACAGCGGCATTATAGCACTTTTTATCCAAAGTTCACACTTATCCGTCGCAATGGGAAGCATTAAAGGCCATAGCCAAGGGGATGAAGGGTATCAGCCCCCCTCCACTCCCTGAAATTATGTTGTAATGCTTTACAAGTTAGACATATGTGTCATAATTTACAGTTGCGTTTTACTGTCTGATCCCCTTCCAAAACAAAATTCTTACTAGGGCCCCGAGAAGCAAATACGTGGTTACGGAGAAGTAGCTCTATTATTGTGTTTGGCAATGTACATGCGGCAGAAAATTACAATCCAGCACAAATATAAAAAAAAATATTTATAATTTTCAGCAGACTGTAAAGAAATGACAAGGACAGTGCTGATTATAAATTGTACCATGAACCATAAACTCATTTTTAGAAAATCTTGAAAGTTAAAAGAATCTACGAAAACTGAAGTCAGTCAGCCAGACCAAACTACCCGACCGATTTCCTTCATTTTTGTTTTAAGCGAAAGGTATTCATCAATATTTACATAATCTCGCCTTCATTTCTCATCCGCGATTTCTTTTTGTATATTTCTTATGGGGATATCCTTGCTGTAAACTAAAGTCAGTCGAATCGTAGAATGTAGGCTTTCACGGCCGGCGTCTTCATTAATTAAAACTTCCGGGCTAAGTTGCCGTGGTCCATCCATAAAACTTCTAACTCCCGACGTTTCGTTGCCTACTGCGGGCAACATCTTCAAGGGTCAGTCGGTCAGGCCGTTCTATTCGACTGATTTCCTTTATCTTTGCTTTAAACGAAAGGTATTCATTCGCAGATTTGTCATCAAGTATCAGAATTATCTTACGTCTCTCCATCCTTTACTTGTATTCAAACGCGGTATCCTTCTGTCATTGCACTGAATATTTTAATCGGTTTATTTTACGACATCTCCGGTTCTAATTAAGACACGTGGATCTTTTTTACCTAACAATACTCAGCGGATCAAGTTCTTTTATTTCGCTTTTAAACAGTTGCATTGATTGATTCTGAAGAAAGCTAAGCATAATCATTCAACTTTACTTCCATTTTTCGCAATATTTTTTGTCATTCCACTAACGGTGCGAAGTATTCGCACGGGTCCTCTACATTTAACAGAACGAGACTAGACAATTATTATGTTTAATCTTAGAATAACAATACATTATTCTAAATAAAACCCATTAGTAACTTTAAATACTTGATTATTTTAACTCATTAGTATGGGTTTAGATTATGTGTGGAACACAATAACGGCCAGAGATCCGCAAAGTTTACACTTTTACAAAATTTCTGATAACGTTTTACCATTGTTGTGGCTCTATTTCCCTTTTAAAGCACTCAGTTTGATCCTGAGACATTAATATCGTTTTGTTTTTGTTCACATAAGCTTCAAGGAATTTCACAGGAAATATTCACACGATTTATTTAGTGTCGACTCCTAGTCTTCATGGCTTGTACAACATCCCTTTGTTTCATTAATGTGAGAAAGGATATTCCTTTCATTTTTAAACTACTGATACTGGTTGAAATGCTGACGAATTCGTTGCTAAGACAGAAAATTTTATGCAATTTCCGGTGTGTTCCTAAAGTATTTTATTCGTATTTGTAACAGATTTAACCTTGGCAGTGCATTATTCAACAGTAAAGCGATCCATTTTTACAAACCTACCTGATTAGTATCGAAAGTTGCCAGCGGACCACTAACAAAATGACGCCTAATTTAAACAATACAACCTATACACTGACGAAATCTCCCGCAGCACAAGGCATATTACCAACCTCTAGTCTATATTATAACTTTTCCTGCGCCGCGTGAAAATTCGTGAATTTCGCCAGAAGTATGAAAGCCATTCGACCTCCGACACCGTCCCTCGCTCAGGAGCAGAGAAAAAGTTTGCAGGTTCTTCAAAGACCTGTGACGAGGCAATGGTCTCTCTTCTTCTGTTATGGTGGCCCTCTTTAGCATATTCTTGAAAAGGAGGTCCGCTCGTAGCTGGGGGCTTGATGCATTAAGTGCTCACTTTCAACGGCTCCTTTTGAAGTCGGAAACGAGTTCCTCCGCTTCTCTTTGAAGCAAGCCTGCGGTCGCCTCTTTCGCTAGCCTGGCTACCCTCACCACGTAAGTTCGCGGATACCACTTCCATTTTAAGTGTTTTTGGATACCAGTTTTCTTCTAAACAGTACATAAACACATCCATCTTATCTTGAATTCACTCAGAGCGTCAAGCGATGCGCCGACGGGATTTCATTATAAAATAAATAAATAGACCTGCTAGTTGAACATGGCGGCGAGTGTAAAAGCAACTAGTGAATCTCCGCGAAAAAAGGTAATTTCAGTGGTATAAAGAAAGCGTGTGTAAACTGTAAGGATGAAATTTCAAGGCTAATGGAACTCAACTCGAGTCTACAATTATTAATCAGTGCCAGGGCCGGCGCAAGGCACGTGCGGCCGCACAGGGCGGCACTTGGAGAGGAGCGGCAAATCTGCCGCCAAGGATTACCATGTATTCATCACCAAAAAAGAGGACAGTTCATATAAAAAAGAGGACACTTTATCTTTAACATAATGTAATTAATAACTTTATTAATGAACCATGTAAAACTACTACAAACTAAAACAGTAACCCTGTGTGGTTGTTGGGAAACGAAATATTATGAACCTTGACAGTTTATTCCTCATCACTACTCTCAATTGTCTCATTCACTTTTGAACCAACTATATTTGCTGGACGACAAAATCTCTCTCAAGAGCTTTTTTTTTTTTAACAACGCATTTCAA
The DNA here is from genome assembly GCA_026315105.1 of Locusta migratoria. NCBI lineage: Eukaryota > Metazoa > Arthropoda > Insecta > Orthoptera > Acrididae > Locusta > Locusta migratoria. The sequence continues at coordinate 182,615,982 of CM048744.1, forward strand.
ATGTTTGAAATTATACTGTACACATACAGTATAATTACAGTATATTTTAAATCTATTCCTGTCTTTTGTAGACTGTGTGTTTACAAGAGAAAACACTGGTTCTGTGTCGGCATTGTGACTAGTTATAGAAAAAAAAAAAGTCTACAATTTTCAGTACTTCAGAATAACTAACAACACCAGATGACTGATTTAAATATGCACACCACACTTCAGCTGCTGTTATGTTCTGTTTCCTTTGATAATCTTTTTAAAAAATTTATAAAATTACAAAGGTGATCGGAGCACAATGTATCATTAATTCTTACATTCGTTTGATCATTCTCTTGAATGATTTGTATTTCTCCAAGAGCACATATTTAACACTGACTTTCTCTTCGGTGTTATGTTATATTTAAGATCGTAATTTGTTTTGAAGCAAAAGGTTACCTACGATCTCGAACACACAATACAGCTTTAACCTAAATCACAAAGTATATCAAAAGCAACACCACAGAACGTAATGTAGAAGACAGAATGCACTGGTTGAATCAGGATAGACACCCGGGTTCCTTCGTACAGAAGATCCGAATCGTTTGCAACTGTCAGACGCATGCGGAGTGCGAAATTGTGAACGGCAATTTCACTCTCTGTATGCGCGTAATAGTTGCGAATAGTTTCGAACTGCAGTGCAAATGAACATGTTGTCGCCAATAATTTTTTTTTTTCTCGGAACCCAAAAAAAGAGGATATTTGGTAGAATTCCATAAATACCGGCCGGACACACTTTCTTGCCTCAAAAAGAGGACATGTCCGGGAAAAAGAGGACGTATGGTAACCCTACTGCAGCCCCCCTTTATTTATTTATTTTTTAGGTTAAATTCAACATACATGCTCAAGAGGGGATTCGAAACCAAACGTCGGACGGAGTGGCTTCGGGAACTGTGGCATGGCGCCTCGACTACCTGCCGGCCGCCCCTGTTGAACAAAGGGAGGGAGGAGGACTGATTTCTTCCTCGCCACTGTAGCAGCACCGTCGTGTTTACGGCGAAGGAACAAAGAGGGGGGGGGGGGGGGGACAGACCAGTATTTCTTCTTATGGGTGGAGCTTTTCCAGCCTGTTACGCGCCTTGCGTTTACTCACAACTAATTTTGTGCAGAAGACATCTAATTTGAAAATTCTAATGCAATGTTCGATACTGCGATTGTTTGTTAAGCGTGAAGCAATTTTACTAAACCCTTCAATGGCAGTTTCCGAGAGAGATATTCTTCCTGCTTTATGGGAAAAAACCGTTGAACATTACTACAGTCAACTAAGTCCTTCACCTACAATGGCTAGAAGTATTCCGAATGGGTAAATATGCTGCGAGTAATTATAAGGGATAAAGACATTGTTTGTAAGCGCGGCATAAGTTGAATTTCGATGAATTTTTCAAAACTTTTGCTAACCGTTTCTGAGTGATAGTCTGATGTTTTGGTTTATGAGCAATGAAACACCTGTCTGCGCCTGCATGAACAACAAACTCCCGTACTGTGTCACTTTGACAGCATTTATTTACTGTATACTGTTTTCCGTTGAATACATTCTGTTCACGACCACTGAAAATTGTGCACTTAGTGTTAACTAAGTTCTTGCCGCGCAGGAAGGCGCTGCAGTCGTGGACTGTGCGGCTGGTCCCGGCAGAGGTTCGAGTCCTCCCTCCGGCATTGTGTGTGTGTGTGTGTGTGTGTGTGTGTGTGTGTGTGTGTGTGTGTGTGCGCGCGCGCGCGTTTGTCCTTAGAATAATTTAGGCTGAGTAGTGTGTAAGCTTAGGGACTGATGACCTAACATTTGAACGTTTTTGTAAATTCATAAGGCTTATTAAAATTAGCTAGATTTCTTCAATCAGGTTTGGCTCCATTCTTGAGATGTTGCCCAGCGACTGTTTTGTACAAATCTATAGAGAATGTCACCAATCAGTCGCAATTTTCGTTTTTATTTTCCAGATCTCCATAGATTCAGGGCACAATGTGACTATTCTCATGACGGTTCCTAGACAGATATGAAAAGTAAAAACAGAAATTGCGATTGATTGCTGACATTTCCTACAGATTTGTTTAAATAAAATTCCACAAATGTTTTGCAGAAAAAACGAGGGGGCGGCGGAAATTTAGCAGCTAGCACGGGGCGGCACTTACGCTTGCGCCGGCCCTGATCAGTGCCCTACAACTGGGCATAATGAATCTTCAATCAGAAAAATCCGAGACGCTGACGAAGAAAGAAGACCCCACCATTGCACATACAGGGCAGAAAGGAAACAATAAACAGCTAGTTCTAAGTCAAAACAATTGTGAAAGCTCAAAGTGTAAAAACAGAAAAACTGCAGTGCAGCAAACTAGCCAAATCTGACTGCATAAAAACTGTGTTGCGTCCGCCATTGAACATTTAAAGAACACGCCATCCGAAGTAGAAAAATCGGAAATGACTCGTCAAAAGCAAAGAAGCCGTTACTCATTGAAAGGTAAAATCCAACAAAATCTGTGTATTAGGCGACAGTCATGGCCGCGGAATTTTCGCAGCATTAACTGGAAAATACGAATTCAATGCTACCGGATTAGTGAAGGCTGGTGCTCCATTCCGTGAACTAACAAACCTAACAAACTCAAATTATGTAACTAGTTTGACGAAGGACGATTTTGTTGTGTTGCTAGGAGGATCAAATGACGTCTATAGAAATAAGACTTTCAAGGCTACTACGGAACTGAGAAAATGTCTAAACAACTAAACAAATGTATTTGTTGTGAACATCCCACAGCGTCATGATGTACCGAGTTAGTCTTGTGTGAACCGCGAAATTACTCTGCAAACATGAGTTGCTCCGAAACATGCAATGACTTCGGGAATGCCCATGTTATTGACATAAACAGTGTGGAGCGAAGGTTCTTCACAGCTCACGGTCTTCATTTAAACGCAACAGGGAAGGAAAAACTCGCCGAAAAAATTTATACTCACATTTCACGTGACAAAAACGTAAATGGTACCGGTACAACTGACAATGGAACGCATATTTCAAAGCGTTTTCAGCAGACAGAAAAAAAGAAAGAAAAAAACACGCTTCAGTTTGAAATTACGACGTGGCGTAAATCCAGAAGACAAGAAAATAACAATCAGGACACAAATTACGAGATGGTTCTAGCCACAGAAGACGGGAGTGAATGAGTCACAAATTTTGCAAGCTTCAAAAACAACTTCGTCACTCGATCGTCTCCAAGAAACAGAAGCCACAGCACCTGAAGAACCACCAATGATAGTTTCACCACTCGATCTTCACCAGGACGCAAAACCATTGCACTAGAAGCAAGTCTACAACAAAGGACAGTTCTACCTGTAAGTTGTAATGTAAGACCTAGGCGGAATACATCCAAGGAGGAGGATTTTTTCTATTCACCTTTGAGAAAGATGAAAACCTAATATTTCCCAATAATGCTATGTCCAGCTGTTTAGATTCATATGATCCTCAACATCAAATTCCAACTAAGATAGCAGGAAATCCTCAACAGTGTACAACACAACCTACCAGAGAATCCATTAGGCCTAATCTAAAAATCTATGTTCATAATGTACAAAGACTCAAAAGTAAACTAAGTGAGTTAGAAATTTCATTATCAAGTGAATGTGATCTGTCAGACACACAAATGTTATGCCTTAACGAACATTTTATGAGGTCCTTTGAATTAGAGAGTGTTGTGATACCTCACTTTAAACTTGTAGATCACTTCTCAAGGGCGTCTCGTAAATGTGGAGGAACTTGCATATTTGTCAAAGATAACATTAATGCTATACCCATAGATATCTGCACTTCCCATAATATAGAAAAAGAAATAGAATTGTCAGGTATTGTGCTTCCAGACTTTAATGCCTATTTAATAACACTCTATAGACCTCCCGATGGTAACATGAACTCCTTTTATAAAAATCTAGCATCAGTAGCAGAAAAACTATGTAAAAGAAAGTCATATAGGATTCTAATATGTGGTGACTTCAATATAGATTTCCTCACAGAAAATCCAAGTCATCTAAACCTAAAAAATGTAATGAGTAGCTACAACCTCAATCTGATGGTGAATACTCCAACCAGGATAACAAAACACAGTATCACTTGCCTGGACCAAGTAGTCAGCAACATAAATTGCACTGTATCTTCTGTCAAACTAGGATTCTCAGTCCACAATGCACTAATTGTGTGGGTCAACTTGCATACAAACGAAACCAAATGCAATAAAACTGTTGTACAGAGTAAAAACTTCAATAAAAACCACATGCACACTTTCCTCCAAGATATACAGAATGAGAACTGGCAAAACGTATATGAGGCTCCGACTGTAGACAGTAAATATGAAGCTTTTTTTGGAAACCTTCTGCTACTACTTCAGTTGTCACTTCCCCTTACAAACTAGAAGTATCAATAGACTTAAGAAACCCTCCAACTGGTTCACCCCTGGAATCATCAAATCGTCCCAAAGAAAAAGAGAACTTTACAACATTAGCAAAACTGAATTAGGTAGCAGTGAAGAAATTCAAGAAATACTTTAACGTAGGGTCAAGTGGGGTAATGGTGAGATACATTTTAAATCTTTTACGATAGGTGTTTACACAATGAATTATATTTTCTGAGAAAAGCATTATTATGTCAACATAATTTTCAGTGTGCATTTAAGGGGAAAGCATGAAAAATTGAAATAAGTGTCTCATAATTACCCAGCAAATGGAGCAATGATGAGACAGCCATGGGGTAATTATAAGACATCTCTGGTAGTTTGAGGAGAAGAAGGATGGGAAGGTAACCATCAGACAGATCAGGGTCTGTTCTGTAAGGTTACATCTATCAGGAAAAAAACAATTTCCAGTATGATGGTTCTTTAACACAACATATTGGACTTCGTTTAAGGTAAAGCAATCAACAATCCGAAGATTGGTTTGAACACCACAGTGCTTTACTAGGCATGGTCCTGTTTGGAGGTGGTATGCCGTTGCCTTCCTCCGACCTTCGAACTGACTTACCCAGCCAGTTATAGGGGGACCTACAGTTTAACGTGGGTTCCGAACCACGGTGCTACTCGGTATTTTTCACGTGAGCAATACTACCAGAGGTGAAAGAAGTGCAAAGTGACAGATAAAAATCCTAGAACCTGGCGGGGATCGAACCCGGGACCTTTGGATTCATAGTCTGACACTCTACCACTGTGCAACCGAGGGGTTACATAACCATAATTGAATCAAATGTTTTCTTAGTAAAATAAATGTAAATAATGTGCATTTATGATGTTGAACTGTATAAAAAAATTGTGGTACCTCCTGAGTTATAGCATTTACAAACAATATAAAATGGAAAAAGTATATCTACACCTACAGCTCATACACATTAACAGGCTTCTTAAATGTGTACTTCAGCCTGTCACCGTCCTGATCAATTTTTGGTGTAGGTACTTTGCCAAGAATATCCTTCACATCATTTTCTTTCGATTTATAAGTATCCTTCTGTACTTCAACATCTATCATTACCATCACTTCTACTTCTACACTGTCAAAAATATTTTGAATCACATACAAGAATCGATAATTTTCAGATTGCCTTTTCCCACCCTTGAAGCACACCAGAACATGATTACCACAGCTATATGACTGCAAGTTTTCCATTTGTATAAAGTTGTCTTCTTGTTCTCCAATAATGTCGACATCATCTATGCTATCGTGACATTCTATCTACTGTTCTTCCTCCTCCTCGTCATCGTAATATTCAGTAACTCTAGATTTCTTGGGCTTCTTTCATTCTTCAATACTGGCATTTTTTTTATCCTTCAGAGTATTTACTTTCTCGACGTGATCTTTATATTCTTCAGAAGTAATCACTCTGGCATGGACATCTATTGGCCCACTTTAGGTTACGATAGTAACACTAAAAGTGGGCCTTTGCGATCGTCTTTCGACAGCGCGAAATGTAAATGAAAATAACGGCTTAACCATGCATCTGACACGAAAATTAAATAACCGAATTTGTAGAGGAGAAAATTCTCTACAAGTTTGCTCTCTTATTTTTTTTTTTTTTTTTTTTTCATATCTCGTATCGTTTTAGAGATATTTGCAAAAATTAACGGTGATTTTAGGATGTATGTATGTCTGTCCGTAACGTGTTCCCTGTTTTTAAGACGAACCGTTCAACCGATCAGCACCAAATTTTGCACATATAATTGTAGGCCGCCAGAGACCAGAACCTCCCTTTTCCAAATTTTTCGGCCAAAAAGCACGGTAGTAATACCAAAAAAATCCGTTTGTCATATAATTGTAATTGCAAACGAACCGTTCATCTGTCACGAAAATTGAATAACCTAATTGGTAGAGGGGAAAATTCTCTACAACTTCGCTCTATTATGTTTTTTTTTTTTTTTCATATCTTGCATCGTTGGAGAGATATTTGCAAAAATAACGGCGAGTTGATTATGTCTGTCTGGCTGTAACATGTTCCCACTTTTTAGAACGAACGGTTCAACCGATCGGCAGCAAATTTTACATACATAATTATTGGCTACCAGAGACCAGAACCTCGCTTTTTGAAATATTTCGGACAAGAAATAAGTTAGTAATACCAAAAAAAGCCGTTTGTAATGTAATTTTAATTGCTAATAAACCGTTCATCTGACGCGAAAATTGAAAAAAACTAAGTTAAGAGAAAATTATCTGCAACTTTGTTCCCTTACGTTTTTTTTTTTTTTTTTTTTTTTTTTTTTTTTTTTTTTTTTTTTTAATGTGTTGTATCGTTTGAGAGATATTTGCAAAAATAACGGAGTTTTGACAGCCTCTATTAAATTAAACCAGCCGTTCGCAATGTCACGTGACATTCGTCACCCAGAACTGTCTCTGGCATACGCCATCTTGCGTTGCATATTTGATGATTTTCTTATTGTAACTTACACATTGTCATTTCAAGGCAATGGCGCACTGAAGAATTAACAAAAAGACGTAGTTCTTCGCACGATAAATGATAATCTAGTGTCTACAAATGCCATATTAGGATCAGTTAACAACAGCCTCAATCAGTGGCGTAGCTAAGTCACCAAGGGCCCCGGGGCAAAAATGACATTGGGGCCCTCTTTAAACTAAAACTATGCAAAACTACATCAGTTTCTTACCACCCACTGGAAGATATAATAAGGCAAACCTAAATACTATTAAGTAACTTATTGTGTGTCACGCAGGAGATAATATTTAATTGTACTATCAACTATAATTATAACTGTGAAAGTTGGTTTTTGTTATGCTTTCACGCAAAAGTTACTGGGCGGATTTGAATGAAATTTTGCAGAGGGATAGATTTGGACCTGGGTAGGACATAAAGATAAACGACCTCTTGGGATAATTTCCGAAGTTGCTCCATACTAGGTGAATGAAGCGCAGGCATAAGCTAGTAAAAAATAAACAATGAAGAAGTATTACTTAACCATGGAAACATGGCCCCCTGCCGCGAAGCAAACCGGGAACAGTCAGTCCGCGGTGACAGCAGGCGGACTGTTGTCAGTACCGACAACTCACTGTCGCTAAACTCCTCGCTGTTATGTCATTGCTCCGTACCGATCAGCCTAATTTCGTTGATAGCCCAATCAAAGAAGGAAAATAGGGGGAATATACGTGTAGGGTGGTTTCAGAAAAGAAAGTTGCCGGATTTATTTTGATAGAATACTTTGGTTTGAGCCGTGCCCCTACCAGGCTTCATGAAGTATATATTGTCTGGCCAGGAAAAAGTAATAAGTAAAATAACTAAGTTGACATGTTCGCTTATCATAGTGGCAGTGGGGTACAGGGTAGTGTCTTGAATGCACGATTTACTATTGTGATAAATTAACCATATTTTCTCTTCTTCTTGCACGAATTTGAGTGCAATTGGTTACAGCACGAAATTGGGATCTATGATTATGGAGAATTCATTACACAAACAGTTGAATTACCATAATAATACCGTTCTGTAGTAATACATTGTAGAGACTTCATATTTAAATGTGGTCACACTGTCTACTGTCAGACACTGTGCTAGTAATTCATCACCATTCAGAGATTGACAGGCACGGCAACTCCGACTTCAACCGACAATACGCTGACGATGGCAGGGTCCACGTCTCAGCAGAAAAGCAAAGGACCTTATTTTATATTCTGGCGTGCGAATAATTTTTGGATTTCACTTCGTGTATTTGAACTTTTTGAACCCTGACCAACAAACCTCAAAGTCGGAAAACCTTCATTCAACTAAATTATTATATACAGAAGTAATTGGCGGACATGAAAGTGTTCAAGGATCTACGGTAACTTTTTTCGAACGTCGTAGGCCAAGGGGCCCCTTGAGCTCGGGGGCCCCGGGGCACTGCCCCGCCTAGCCCTATGATAGCTACGCCACTGGCCTCAATAGTATGAGATTAAAAAACGCAATTCTTAACTGTTAGCTGTAGCGTAGTGGGCAATGTCTTAGACTGTGACACTGAAGGTCTGTGGTTTGGAACCCGCCAGCACCTAAATTTTTTTGTTCCTACAAGGGTTTCAGACATTCTTATTAATTAATTTTTTATTATTTAGATTATTACTTTGGTCCAAAATGTTTGCATAAACTTATAAAACAACAAATCTAAAGTGGGCTGTAAAACACGTCAGTGCGATTTTTTCTTCTTTTTCCACTGGTCTTACTAGTGCGTTTGATTTTCTGTAGAAGCAGAGACTCAAAATTAAAAGTTACGAAGAGAGGAAAAAAAGTTTTTGAGGCGAAAACAGCGGAGGTCTAGGGGGAAAATTTTCTTTCCTTTTATTTGTACCAGATTCATTCAATGGTAATTGCTATGTGAAGTAGACATATGCATATATATTTATTAATTATAAAACTTGATTTTGTGCAAATATGACTCTGAAAATTTGTGCTGTCTCATAATTACCCCCTTTTTTTTGCTGTCTCATTTATGATTAGGTCAATAAGGAATATCACTAACCTAAGTACACAAATAACAATGTATCATGCTCTTTTCTACTCAGTTCTTTGTTACGGTATAATTTTTGGGGCCACACCTCTGAGGCAGTAAAGAAAGCTATTAAGCTACAAAAAAAGGGTAGTAAGAATAATCATGTTTAAAAACAAAGGGATACATGCAAGCCATTATTCAGGAAACTAAATATCTTGCCCCTACAATGTCAGTACATATTGGAAATCCTGTGTTTTACCAAAAAAACTATCAATAATCTGGAAACAAATATGGACTACCACCAAAACCACACTAGATCCAATACCTTTTTAAGATTACCCTCCCACTCAACAAAATTATATAGTAATGGTGTTAAATATATGGGAGTGAAATTATTTAATCACCTTCCAGAAACCAATAAAAGAAATTCAGGAAATAAGCAAATTTAAACGATCAGTGAAATCTCTCCTAATGAAACACTGCTTCTATTCAGTTCAGGAATATATGGAATCAAAGATGTCTTAAGATAAACTGCAGCCATCCCTCCCAAATTGATAGATAGCATGCAATCATCCTTCACAAATACATAAACATTGTGTAAAACCACAGCTTGATGTACCTACTGGATCGAAGTAGAAAAAATTGTAATTAGGTCAATTAAATTAAATAACATTCTGTATTATGCTTCGCCTCTGTAATTAGCTTTAGAAATATGTTGTATGGTACTGATTTACATTGCTCCACCTCTGTAATTAACTTTAATTATCTGAAAAAATAAGTTTTATTGTACCGGTACTGATATTACTTGTATTATAATCAACACAAATGTACTGTAAGCTATGCCACTGTATTGACATATCCCATATCAAGTGTACAATCTCTTGTACAAATCTGATTTATGAGATAAATAAAATAAAAATACCAGAACTTGTTTCAGTACATGTAAAATTTTGACAACGGTAATCCGACTGGAATGTCAATAATGGAGGATAGATAACAAGTTACTGTAAAGAGGCTCACTGAGCTGCTGACGAGCATGAAAATTAGACAATCACACTCACACAATCACTCAGACTAGCTGCAATGGCCGGAGGTGGCGGATTTGTGTGTATACTATACACTGTATAGGCCTAGTTGTCTGAGTGATTGTGTGAATGTTTCTTTTTCTGATGAAGACCATGGCAAAAAATTTAAGTTGTGTGAATGTGATTGGCCATTTTTCATCTGAATCCATTCTTCAGTTTCCTGACATCGTTTCACAATGAAGCCAAATTCGTTACGGTACCGAATCTTGTAGAAATCATCTTTTGTCTAGAAACATTTTATTGACTTCCCTTTTTTTATAACATGCAACTGCAGCTATCTCAGATAGACTATCAACCAATTTAGGGGACGCACATTGTCATGTTTGGTTTAGGTTATTGTATGATGTATGTTACCTGTTGCAAAGTCTTCCTATCGAGTTTGCTGGAAATACAATTTCTCGTGTTTTGATGTCACACCCACTAAAATCGTGGACTACGTTACTCCCAAGTTCGTTGGCCTAGTGTAGCAACAGTGACTCCATATTTGAATTGAGAAGTTGTCTCTGTTGCAAATTATAATATTTATTTCTCTTGTAAGTTATACATCTCCACACTTGCTCTCCTTACCACTGTCCATTCACAGTTTTGTTTTTAATTCTTTGACTTCCATTTTAGGAACTTTTTGTTCCACCTCTTATAACACTTGACGATGCTTTTGATTAAATCCTCAGATTTTATCCAGTCCAAAATGCTGAGCATCGTGTGCTTTTACACCAGTGCCATCCAGCTGTCCAACTGTTCTGATGATGCGCCAAAAGCACGAAACATTAAAAAGAAATAAATATTATAATTTGCAACAGAGGCCACATTTCTATTCAAATGTGGACTGATCAGCTTTATATGATGGTCCAGATCACTGAAGTTAAGCATTACCGGGCTTGACACGCGGGGTCACTCAGCTTTTATTAGGAAAACTGAGGAAATACCTGAATGAGTAGTAGTAGTTTCATCCTCGGAATTTGACAAACAACCAACAGGGTGGGGTGCTGACCACCACTTGCCCTTCAGTCTCATGTCCATCCACGTCCTCGTTCTCGGACCTGCTTTGATAGTAATTATGTATTAGCAGCTATTACAGTTCATGACTGTACTTAAAATTGAGTGTGAATACGTATTGCTTTGCGTGTATTAAGACCAGAACATAACTGAACGGTGTTTCCTGATCGCAGGTTGGATCCACACGATGGCGGAGCGGCTGAAGGTGCCGGTGACAAACATCTCACACTCAGAGTCCTACATAACGGCGCTCTACTTCACGTGCTCCAGTCTCACCAGTGTCGGCTTTGGAAACGTGTCCGCCAACACCAGTGTCGAGAAGATCTTCAGCATATGCACCATGCTCGTTGGAGGTAAGTCGTCAACAACAGCTGCCTGTCATGGATTCAGGCCAACACGCCTGAGTACCACATGTAATTACGTGATAACATGCAAAATGTATGTGAGTATTCTGTGAATAGTGTTACAAACTTATCAGAACAAATATAATTTACTTGTACTCATCTTCAAAGTATTGTCCTTAGTCACAGCACATATATAGAAAAGTGTGTAAAGTTGATGAAAAATGTCTTGTCTTCTTCTTTTGAAATGACTGATTAAATGATTTCATGCCAATATAGACAGATGTGTAATTCAGATCAACATTTGTAACATCAATTCTCATGTGCCTTAGGGATGGGAGATATTTAAAGTGTCTATTAGGACAACACTGTTACTGAGTCGTGCCTATTAAGCAAATAATATGTTCCATGCTGGATATTAGCCTATTGCATTTTAAATCAGTAGGATTCACTTGACAAAAAGTGAATTTCGGCCATTCATCTTGTTGTTGGATATCAACAAGAAAACTATTGTTTCTATTAAACGCTTTCATACATCTTCATACATACTCCACATGCCACCATATGGTGTGTGGTGGAGGGTACCTTGCACCACTGCTACTGTAGTCGTTTACTTTCTGGTTCCACTTCCCATAGAGTGAAGAAAAAACAACAGCATATATGCCTCCATCTGAGTTCTAATTTCTCTTATCTTTGTGTCCATTACATGAAATTTAAGTCGGCGGCAGTATAACCATTCTGCAGTCACCTTCAAATGCGGACTCTCTAAATTTACTTAATAGTGTTCCTCAAAAAGAACACTCTCTTTCCTCCAGGGATTTCCATTTGACTTCCTGATCCATCTCCATAACACTCGCTTGTTGATTGAATGTCCCAGAAACAAATCTAGCTGCCTCATCTGAATTGCTTCTGTGTCCTTCTTTCTACCAATCTAGTGGGGGAATTGGACATGATAGTGTTCTATACACAGTGACCTTTACATCTTTCTGAAATTGTCCCAACAAACCGAAGTTGACCATCTGCCTTCCCCACAACTGTCCTTACAACTTTATTCCAATTCATTTTGCTGTGCAATATTACTTCTAGATACTGGTATTTAAATGATACAACCATTATAGTACTAATAATGTACCGGTATTTGAAAATAATGTTCAAATTTTTTTAAAGCTTATGGAACTCAACTACGTGGTCATCAGTCCCTAAACTTACAAACTACTTACGAACTAGGACGGCACAAATATCCATGCCCGAGAGGGGATTCGAACCCCCGACCTTTGTAGCCATGCATACAGTGACTGGAGCGCCTCGGCCACCGTGGCCAGCTGAAAATAATGTGATTGCTTTCCACACTCATTTGCATCACCTCACAGTTTTCTACATTTGTAGCTCATTGCCATTCATCACACCAAGTAGAATTTTTTTCTAGTCATCTTGTATCCTATTATAGTTACTGAACAATGACACCCTCCCATACAACATAGAATCAATAACAACTAGTCTCAGATTTCTACTCACCTTGCCCATCATATCATTTATAGAGATAGAAAATATTAGCATCATATCATGCTTTCCTGGGACACTCCATTATCTTTGTCTCTGACAAACACTCACTGTCAAGGATAACATACTCACGCCCATCACTTAAGAGGTCTGCGAGACATTTACATATATGTTAACCTGTTCGATACGCTCAGGTCTTCCGTAGTAGTTTGCAGTGGGGCATCATGTCAAAAAACGTTTGAGGAAACATGGAATATCCAGTATGTTTATTACCCTTCATGCATGGCTTGCAAGATATTGTCAGAGAAAATGGCATGCTAAATTTCTCATGAGTGATAGCCTAGATAACTTTCTACAGCCATGTAGAAATAATTAGAATAACTGCTTTAATGCTTCTGTGTCTGCTGTAATCATGTCTTCACAATTGCTAGAAGGGTGATAAATAGGGTCTGAGCAATACATTTAATACTGGTTCTTAAAATTTAGTAAATAGGTTTCCATGGAATAAGTGACATACCGGTATATCTTCCGTCAGGCTTTTCAAGATTTCCCTGATGTCCTTCCCTGATTCAAACAAATATGTGACCTTTCATACCTTCATTCTTTGTACACATTCAGTATCTCCATTGCAGTTAGTCCTGTTTGGTGTGGGTTTGATACAGTTGAGAAAGAGTGTAATATGGAATCAATTTTGCTTTTGTTTTTCTACCCCCCCCCCCTCCGCCCCCCCTTTTTTTCTGTATTATTCCTGAGTGACTGAATATTAACTTTGTACACATTCAGTATCTCCATCGCAGTTAGTCCTGTTTGGTGTGGGTTTGATACAGTTGAGAAAGAGTGTAATATGGAATCAATTTTGCTTTTGTTTTTCTACCCCTCCCCCTCCCCCTCCGCCCCCCTTTTTTTCTGTATTATTCCTGAGTGACTGAATATTAACTTTGTTACCACTAACAGTTTTTACATATGATCAAAGTTTCTTTGAGTTTCCTGCAAAATTGTTCAATAAGATTAAGCTACAGTAGTCATCATAGGATTCATCCATCATGTCCTTGACAGACAAATGGTTTTCATTCAACATCTATGTTTCACCTATTTCATCCTGATAGAAATGTCAATGTGTTATTCACATACATAAGCAGAACTCCGCACAGCTCTAGGCATGTTATCCATTCTTAACCTCAGTTTTCTTCTCACACATTATGCGAATGTGGTATGCTGTAGAAAAATAAAGCACAGAAATTTTACAGGTATGTGTATAGATACACACTGTTCAGTACAGCCCATTCAATCAGCACTAGCTATAACTAAATAAAACTTATTTGTTATTACCTGAGATATTCAATATGGTGTCAAATGCATCCAAAGCAAAAAAACTTTGGTTATTTGTTGCATCATAATAGTGGAAAAATGTAAATGGATCACTGTGACCAAAGACAAAACAGCCTTCTGTCTGGTTTTCCTCAATGATGTTTTTCATAGAAAAGAGAAATTTGAAAGCAACAAGAATTAATGTTGAACACTTGCTTTTATGTTAATGGACACATTAATATGCTGTTAGTTAGAGCTGGTGTAGCCCTTCATAAGTTGCTTAAAAGACCACAAGTTCATCAGTTTTAAATAATGTGAAGCTGTTTCCAAAATGTTTGTAGTCTGACTACTTTAAAAAACATTCAATACCAACCATTACCCAACTAACCAAATCAGTTTTGTGTTAAAATATCATGCTTAACACTGACACATACTCATAAAACTAACAGAGTATTTACAAATTTAAACAGATTCAGGAAGTTGTAGTTTGAAATTGCTATCTTAGCCATTATATCCTCTTGGTAGGAGACAAAACACAAGGAGTGGAAATACAACTTGTCATGGCATAATGCTTACAGAACAAAATTAATGAAGTTTGCAAATATCTGCCTTGAAAGGTTCCACTGTATATCATTTAGCTGCTTTTATGTATTATTTTATGCAGACTGATCATCAACAGGATCTCAAGGGAAATTCGTTATTCACCAAAAAGATGACACACTCTGCCACAGAGAGACACAATGAATAGACAATAGAAAATGTGCATACATTCATATAACCCATGTGCACAATTATGTAGCCAAGGCCACTGACTCTGGCTGCCCCAGCCAGACTTGCCAGCATGCTGCCTTAAACAGCAATCTGGAGTGAGATGGAAAGCGCATGATGGCAGAGATTTTTGTAATTTGTGTTTTGTTTTGATTATCTTCACTCGGCATGTCATCTTTATGGTGCATAACATTTATTCTCTTCATAACAACATTGTTGATATTCCAACTTTCTTGTTTCAATTAATAGATGTCAAACAAATATTAATATAAATGTATAAAGGTGTAAATATGTTGAGTAGAAGAGTTTTACTAGTAGAGCAAATAATTGTAAAAATGAGGTTCATTTGATAAGTAATTCATTTTGATATAAAAGAAAGCATGTTGTCTAAGATAGATCCAGGTTCAAGATTCCTTCTTGAAAGGGACTTTCTTAAAGACCCTTGAAATAGTCATTGGCCTTTTTGATGGAATCTTCATTGCCCTCAATTTTTTGTGTAGACAGGAAAGTTTCAATTTTAGGAGTAAATAGAATTCTGAGGGGGTCAAATCAGGTGAAAAGATTGGATGTGGAAACAGTTGAAAGAGAAATGTTCAGTTTTTGCTGAGGGAAATGGCTTGAGTGTGCTGGTGCATTCTTGGGATGGAGCTACACTTTTTCTTGCCATTCCAAGACATTTAACCCTTTAATGCTCAGAGGATAATTTTTAGCCACTACATTTATCTCTGAATGGGCAAATTATTTTATTGTATTTATTTATTCAGAGGGATTGTTTTTGGGGAAATTTAATTCTTAGTTACTCAGGGTACTATAAGCTGTAATTTTCTGAATAATATTATTCCTAATTTTCTCAGTGTTGGATAGCTTAATATTTGGCTACTGTTCCCATAAACTAACACATATTAAGTGGTTAAATATATAGACAACTTCTTGTGAATTTGTCATTACTCATATTGGTTACTATATTTATTCAGCACAAATAATAAAAGTGTGCTTAAACCACACAATTAGTGGTTCAGAACAATGTCTCTTAACACCACAATGAAATTACTGCTACACATGAAAAACAACAAGTAAAAATAATCCTGAAATGGTATGAGAGGTGTTCAAACAAAAAGGTACGACATGACACTGTGGGTATAATTTATGTTTTCATTCAAAAGTAATCACCTGAGGCCTACGCACAACTATCTCACTGTTTAACAAGATAGAGGATTACCTATTACCAGAATTCCTGTGGATGTGACAAGAGCCAGTTATCTACTGTGTACTTCAGTTCATTATCTGGATTGAAGCACTTTCCTTTGAGATATTTTTCTTTATAGCAGACCAAGCAGGTGGAAGTCACAGAGTGATATGTCCGGGCTGTAGTGTAGATGCTCAATCTCCTCCCACTCAAACTTGGCCAGTAGACTGTGTGATCCTGGGGATGCACAGATGCACATTATCATGGAGCAGAATCACTCTCTCTGTGAGCAGCCCAGGCCATTTTCTATTGATGGACTTATGTAGGCTACAAAGTGTTTCATAGTACACATCACTGTTAATGTTTTTTTTTCTTGTCTGAGGAATGCAATGAATATTGGATGTCAAAAAAGACAGTGAGCATCATCTTGCTTGCTGAGGGCACAGCCTTGAATTTGTATAATAGGTATAAACTTTCATGGCTGGAAATTACGATTTTGCTAAAATTTTCTGGATTATTATGCTGTGGTCTTGTTGATCTGTTATTAAAGCCAAACGTTTCATCCCCATCTGTGGAGGACACTCTTAAAGGGGGGAACATGGCTCTTTTGGATGTCTAATGCTCACCCTGGCTCACTGCTGACTGAGGTGTAACATCAGTGTTTTGAATAGGTGCACCCAATTCTTCATTGCTGATTTCCGTTGCCCATTACTAATATCGTCCCACAATGATAGACTGTTACATACATTACTTTGTTAATATCAGAATCCAGATTTCATTCCCTCATCCATCCTACTGAAATTATTGGTGTGATTTACAATTTTATAGACTCTCTGTACAGTCTTTCATGATATCCATTAGTGACTGCCAAAATCTGAGTTTTATCAAATTGATTAAGATGGTTTCCTGGCTGAAAAACATGTTCATCAACAGCTGATCCATCAATCTCTCCCCTTCTACAGTTACACTTGTACTCTTCTAGTTATTCTTTAACTGTGCTTTTTTTTTTTTTTTTGTACCCACATACACACCTCTACAGCTAAATGGGATCCTGTAAATTCCTGATTTTTCCAGCAGTTGGGAACCATCCATTACCAATTTCAGGTGATTATGTATCTTCCGGATAGGTTTGTATATTATGGCGACATTCCATTTAGACAAAATTTTACCGATGTGGTTGGTGATTTCCTTAATAAAAGGCAGGAAGTTTTTTAATTTCACAGGAACCTTTTCATTGTTCTGAATTCTATGTGACAGTCTCAATGTTCTCCTTATCTCTGTGGAGAAATAGCCATTCTTGAGTAAAGCAATAGTGAGGTGTTTAAAGTTTGCATGGAATAGTTCCAGTTCGCATTGTTCCTTGTTCTATTTACCAATGTCTTTATTAAGCCCAACTTTTGTAGTGGGTTGTTATTTGAATCCTGATGTAGGTAATGGGCCATGTGTGTGGGTTTCTGATAAACTGTACGGCCCAAGCTGCTATACCTCTTTTTGAAAACTCACATGTCAAGAAAATTCAGTTTTCTGTCTGCTTCCTTCTCCAAGGTTAAATGGAATTCTAGAATTAATGCCATTGAGGTGTTTCAGGAAATGATCTAGTTTCTCTCTGCCATGCCTCAAACAATAAATTTCTGCTTGGAAAAATTTGAGGAACAGGCACTGAAAACAGCAAACACAAAACCTGTCATTTTGTTGCATCATGTAGACAGTACTTTTGTTGTGTGGTGGAGGCATGGCAGAGAGGTACCAGATCATTTCCTGAAACACCTCAATGGGATTAATCCTAGAATTCAGTGTACTGTGGAGAAAGAGGCAGACAAAACGCTGAATTGTCTTGATGTGTTAGTTTTTGAAAATGGGAATGGCAGCTTGAGCCGTACAGTTTATCAGAAGACCATGTAAAAAGACTGTGCCTACACCAGGATTCAAACCACCACCCACAACAAAATCTGGCATAATAAAGATGTTGGAAGCATAGCAAGAAACTTCTGTGAACTGGAACTACCCAATGCGGAATTAAAACACCTGACCAATGCTTTACTCAAGAATGGCTATTCGTCCACAGAGATAAGGAGAGCATTAACACTGCCACATATAATTCAGAACAATGAAAAGTCTTCTGTGAAATGTAAAGTCTTCCTGCCATTTTATTGAGGACATCACCAACTGCATTGGTAAATTTTTGAGAAAATTGAATGTTGCCGTAATATACAATCCTATTTGGAAGATGCAGGATCACCTGAAATTGGCAAATGATAATCACAAACCACTCAGGAAAGCTGGAATTTACAGGATCCCATGTAGCTGTGGAGATGTATACATGGGTACCATAAAAGGAACAGTCAAAAAATGACTAGAAGAGGACAAGGGTGACTAGAAGAGGAGAGATTGACGGATCAGCTGTTGCTAAATATGTTTTTCAGCCAGGAGGCCACCTTATCCAATATGATAAAATTCAGGTTTCGGCAAACCTCAACCAGATATGATGACAGACTGTACAGGGAGGCTATAGATATTGTAAGACACCCAAATAATTTCAATAGGATGGAGGAGGGCATGAAACTGATTGCAATCTGAATTCCGTGTTGAAGAAGAAATGAAGGTAACTGTCTTCTGCCAAGGGGCAATATTAAAAATGGCAATCAGTAGTGGTGAATTGCATGTGCCTATTCAAAACATCTGATTTCGTACCTCTGTGTGTGAGCATGCAGAAACAGAATTCGGCTGCAGTCAGTACTGAGCCAAGGTGTGTATCAGACATTCAAAAGATCTACGATCTCCCTTCACTTTGATGACGTCTGTTCATTCGGAACAGATGCCACATGTACATATATATTATGCCAGTGACAGGCAATGATCCTTTCGTTAGTGGGGAGGGATGGGCAAGTTTGGAGCCCTTACTCTTACAGGAATTAGTACAAAGTGACTAGGAGTTTGATTACTGTGGGCAGGGTAAAGCTAGAAATTTGTGTCTGAAGCTTAGGTAGTCCTTGCTGGTGCAGTGATCACTGTGTCCCCAGTAGTGAATTAAGTGGTCAGCACAACTGCCTAGAAAGCGGGAGACCCAGGTTCGATTACCGGTTGGGTACACATTTTCAGCTTTGCACATTCGCAGTTGATATCATATATTCTGTGAATGTGAAAGAATAACAAATGCAGGATCAGAAGTGGCATGTGTTCTTCTGGAATAGACGCCACATGTATATGCAGGTGTTTTTGGTTTCTCATGTGTCTTCAATGCTTGACTGCCTCACTTAAATTTGTTGACCCAGAGTCTCACCATCTCTTAGGAAGGGCACAAGTCACCCAATGTAAGTGCTATCCTTTCATGGATTTCTTTCACATTTTCAGCTTCTGTGAAAAATAAATGGATAACACCATGAATTACAATTCTATCCTTTTTCCACTCTGACTCACATACACTTCAAGTGAATGGCCACCAATGAGCCAGAGTGAGTGTACCTTGCAACAATGAAACTTTAAATTCATATACAATGATATTGATGTTGTTATTGTTTAGTATGAGAGTCAGATTACTTATCAAATGACCCTCATAGATGTTAACTAAATTATGACAACAGAATCAAAAGGAAATTAAACAATGGGTTAGTATGATAATTTTTTGTAGCACAGTATTTAAAATCAATTACTATTGTCAGTATATGGACTGTTTACATCTGTGCAGCTTTGATGCATGCTGTCGTTTTTGGAAATGTGACGGCTATCATTCAGCGAATGTATTCCCGGAGATCCCTTTACCAAACTAAATGGAGAGATCTTAAGGACTTCTTAACTCTTCATCAAATTCCAAAGGAAATGAAACAACGAATGCAGGACTATTTTCAGACAATGTGGTCTCTAAATCATGGAATTGATATACATGAGGTGAGAGAGGTGTGTATGGGTGCAACAGGTTTTAGTCAATAATTTCAAAATTTAATTTCTGTTTGCACCCAATGTAGATTAGTTAACAAACTAAATGCTAATTCTGTTTCGAGTAATATTTGTAACACTGTAGTACTAAATATCTTGTTTCCATTGTATTACTTCTCCAATGTTTGTAGAAAATTCAGAAACCTTGTTTTGCTGTGAGTAATGAAAACTATATGGTATGGTAATAACTGCATGTTACAATATGTTTCAGAAATCTGATTTTTTAAAAACCAAATTAAAAATTTAAATTTTTTTTAAATGCTTTGTTTAACATTATTTCATCTTCAATGTTTAAATTTATTTACTAACATACTAGATAGGTACTTTAGTAAGGACATTAAATCTTTATCATTTTCTAGTTTATTGTGAGAGCTCACAAGCTAGTTCTGTTGTAATGCCTTCACTAAATATGTTGTGTTACTACATTATAGATCTTTAATAATATTAAAAAAACGTGACTACCAAGTAAAGTCTTTTGGTAAAACATTGAAAATCTTGGCTTTTTGGTATAATAAATTAATTGAACATATTATCCCCCCCCTCAAGATGATAAACTTTTATGTCAAGAAATGTGAGTCGTTTTTAGCCACAAATGCAAGTTTATGTATACTTGCTTAAACTTCCTGTGCATGCTTATTTCTGATACTATTCAGAAAATATCTCTCACCAAGGAACCCTGGAAGAATATCAGTACAATTAATAAGTAAACAGAAGTAATATCAATGGTTTCAAATCCAGAAATGATATTATCAGACAAAGAGCCTAGTTAGCAACAAACTTTGTTTTTTTTTTTTTTTTTTTTTTTTTTTTTTTTTTTTTTTTTGAGGTGTCACAAACACATTTCAAAGACAGACACACAATTTCACTACCCCACATCCTACAGCTGTGTGTATTCTCCTTGCTACTTCCATGGGATTTTCAACAATTGTTAGAGATTACATTTCCCATAAACTACTTATTTTCAAACAATTAATTCAACATCTTTCACAAAACTCAATATTAAGCAGTTAAATTGTATCACATAATTTTCTAACATACATCTTCAGAATTTAAGATGTAATAAGCCAAAGAGATACATTATAAGTCAATTTTGTAATACCATGAATGAATTTTTGCACTAGATGCTTTATGAAATCATCTGTTACTTTTGAAGCTTCTGATAACTTGGTAAGTAATCTTCTACAACTGGTAGCAACAAGCTCTGAGGTATAGTGGAAAATATCTCTCCCACATACTGTTAAAATAAGAAATTCATTTTAAGATTATGACAGACTTTACTTCTTTGAACCAATCACATTGTGAGTATGCTAGAGACTAACAAAAGAATTAATTTTAACCATTTTTCTTTTTATAATTAACTGTCAATAGTTGCACAGTAGTAAACTTTTTATTATTGAAGACCACTATGTCAGACATTTTTATCAATTGTCAATCAACTTACAATTGATTAATCTGGCAGATATTCTCCACAGAGATTTGAAAAAATTATTATTCGAAAGACACAGAGTGGCTAGCCAGTACTTAGCTCAGTACTGCCAACAGTAACACCAAAAGGACCTACAGTTGGGCCAAAATACAATGATCCCTGGCTCCGCCTACTGCGTTTGGGAGACTGCCCCAGCCACTGAATGCAACCATGTTGCCAAATAGTTAGTTCGCTGCTGGACAGTATAGCTAACAGTAACTGTTATCTGACAGAACAGAAAAGTTTTCATTTAGTTCCTTTAAAGTCTTTACCAAATTTTTGCATGTTTCTAAAATTAAAATTCTGGGAAGTGTGCAAATCAAACTCTTTTGAAAGATCGGCCTTCAGGAAACCTACTATCATATACTAGCATGTATAGTGCATTGCTCTATGATGATCATGAGCCAGCAATAAACTTCTAACTGATAACATGTACAGGACAACTTATGATGTTTTTAAGGAATTTTAATTTCTCCTACAGTTATTTAGTCTCTGCATCTCAGAGCCCAGAATCAATGATATTTCACTCTTCAGACAAACAAAATCATTTAAATCACAGGAGAATATACATCACAGAGACAGGTGCATTACCATAGCAACATGTAATTTTTATTACCACTTCATCAGTGCATTAAACTTAAATTTAGATCATACATCAACAGTAGTATAACCTGTAAAAGATAATGAAAAATTACTCTGTGCTTATCTCAGAAGATGTGGTACTACTAAGGAAAGAATTTTACTGGCCCATGTATGGGACATCCATAACAATCTTTGTATCCTATCAAACTAAATTTTGATATCTCTTCATTGAAAGGAGTTATAAAAAGGCAAATCTTCACACATTACTTTGAAAATATCCTATTATCTGACACTTGTTGGCTACATAATTCTTATGATAATATTTATCACATTATTCACCTGGAAAAATTGTCATATAAAATTCTATTTATTCCTTGTCATTTTTATTTGAGCCTGACTTTTTGTGTAACTGCATGTTAGCAACAGTCTAGTACAGCATGGTAAGTATTGTTTTTATACACCAGTACTTGACATGTAGTTTTTTAATCAAATTAAATTTTAACCTGTATTTAGCAACACAAGGATTATGTTGTAGTTAGAGAAGTATATTCTTCTTCCAGTGTAGCTTGAAATTGACTGTGTTATTTTTTTAACAAGTTTACTACATTTAAATCCTAATTTGTTTTCCATTATGTTTCATTATTTAGCTATATCTCAGTGTATTTTATTAGTTTTATCAATTATTTTCAGCAGTTGCTTATGATAAAATACCTAGCCTTAATGATGACATAGAGTAATTATCATCTAATTTAGAAATAAGAACCAGAGCACTCAGTTGGCTGTCATATTGAATGTGTTATAAACCTGTTGGTACTCCATTACTCTAAAACTATTATTTCCGTGTGGTAGTCATTTTAATACCTGTCATACATTTTAATCTGTTAACATTCTCTACACCAACTGGTTCCTGAATGTTCATCGAACAATTGAATGCCCAGGTTGGAATATCAACAATATTTGAAATGGGTAGAATGTTACTTACTTCAAAGACTGTTCACATAAACTGTCAACTAAAACTAGTTCACACACACACACACACACACACACACACACACACACACACACACACACATACTCGCATTAACAATTATACATGCACATCTGAAATCGCTATACCACTCACAATGGAATGGTCCATTACATTATGTCAAAAAATGCCCTTGATTTATTTTGTTTTCTTTGATTTTTTTCTAAACTTATAAAGAATACATGAAAAACTATTAAACTATTAAAAGGGAAAGCCAGTATTTTTTAACATAGATAGTTATCACTGTCTTATGCCACCACCAGTCTGCACCCCTAATCACCAGGGTTGACACATGGTCTTGGCTAGCTGCTCACAGCTAAATACACTCACAATGCAATCATAATTTGCTGAACTGAGTTTTTCAGACCAATAGCTCACAAGAACTACTTGCTTAAATTTGCACATTTAATCTTCAGCAACAAAAAGAAAGACTGGTTTATAATATTAACTCCAACTAAGCACAAATACGATTTACGGTGGTTTCTTCACATCTAACCATGACCAGATTTTACATAAATGAATCTATCAATTTTGAGATTGATATTACAAAGGCACCCCCCCCCCCTCTCTCTATCTCTCTGTCTCTTGCCATAACCTAATTTTTCATTCGTTAGTGTTCTGAATCTCACTATGATTATTAGAGATTGAGCTTTTACTGTATTTCTTACAACAACAGGGGAAAATAGCCATGGTTATTCCAAAGAATCATTTTCCATTCGTGTACATTGATCTGGATGACCACAGGAAACTGATATCTGCATGACCTACCTGAGTGCTGAATCCCGGTCTCTCACATGCAAGATGAGGGGTTCAGCCACTACAATGCTTGGCTCAGACCCTGTGGAGATAAGGATGACTTAGTATTCACTGAGTTTTCTTCATATTTTGCACCTAATAGAAATTGTATTTGTGTGAGTTTCTAGAAATAAGTTGCTGTCTGTAAAATAAAGACAGAGAGATGAGAGAATTGTTACTGAATATTTCCTGTAATTTTCAATCATATTTCAGAATACAGCAAAAATGAGTGGGTATATTTGATGCACTGTTACAGTTGATACTTGGCACCTTTGTGTATTGCTCACAGTTTTCAGCAGCTTATGCAAAACTGAAACAGAAGAAGCATGGACACTAGTATCTTCTGTATGCAAATGTACATGTAATGAGTTTTTATGTACATTTTGAAAGTGTATAGGTGTCTATTTGTCTTTTTGTTTAAGCAAAATAGATGGTCTGCATAGCTAACTGTGGCATGATACACTGGCTGGTGCAGAACTGTGGTCATGTGTACATGAGTTGTGTTTATATGATTGTAATATGAATATGTATGTGTTTGGGGGGGGGGGGGGGGACATTGGGTAGTGGATTGATGAGGGTTTGTTCCTTCATTTTCTGAAGAAGACTTTGTCAAAAGTCTATAAGAACAATCTTTTCATCATGGCTATTATGACTAAGCATCTCACAAGCAGCATCATATACAGTACTTTTCAAGTCCACTAAATTGACTCATGTTTATTACAAATAATGTTACAGGTTTGGAGCAAGATTAGGAACACCAGTACATGTGTGTAAATACACAGCAATCTGGAAACACAGCCCCAAACACCACAGCAATAGCATAGCACCACAGAAAAGTAAACTGTAAACTCCATCCGTCAGACCTCAGGGGCCCACTGGTTACTGACCAGCTGCCACGTCATACTCTGCCTGAAGGCATCAACGGGTGTGGTATGGAGGGGGATGCGGTCAGTGCCCTGCCCTCCCAGCTGTTATATCAGTATTTGTGACCAGAGGCACTACTTATCAATCAAGTAGCTCTTCAGTTGACCTCACAAGGGCTGAGTGCACCCCGCTTGCCAACAGCACTCGGCAGACCCGGACAGTAACCCATCTAAGTGCTAGCCAAGCCCGACAGTGCTTAACTTCGATGATCTAATGGGAACCGGTTCATCCATTTTGGCATGGCTGTTGGCATAGCACCATAGAAATATCATTTTCTAATTCCAACAAACTATCATGATGCAAGAAGTTGTGGAGTTTCCCTGCTGTCTAGAAGTATTTACAACACATACTAACATAGAATGAAACTTTCACTCTGCAGCGGAGTGTGCGCTGATATGAAACTTCCTGGCAGATTAAAATTGTGTGCCGTAACCGGGACTCGAACCTGGGACCTTTGCCTTTCGCGGGCAAGCGCTCTACCGACTGAGCAACCCCGACACGACTCACGATGCCGCCTCACAACTTTACTTCCGCCAGTACCTCGCCTCCTACTTTCCAAACTTCACAGAAGCTCTCTTGCAAACACGGAAGACTAGCACTCCTGGAAGAAAGGATATGGTGGAGACATGGCTTAGCCACAGCCTAAGGGATGTTTCCAGAATGAAACTTTCACTCTGCAGCGGAGTGTGCGCTGATATGAAACTTCCTGGCAGATTAAAATTGTGTGCCGTAACCGGGACTCGAACCTGGGACCTTTGCCTTTCGCGGGCAAGCGCTCTACCGACTGAGTAACCCCGACACGACTCACGATGCCGCCTCACAACTCTACTTCCGCCAGTACCTCGCCTCCTACTTTCCAAACTTCACAGAAGCTCTCTTGCAAACACGCAAGACTAGCACTCCTGGAAGAAAGGATATGGTGGAGACATGGCTTAGCCACAGCCTAAGGGATGTTTCCAGAATGAAACTTTCACTCTGCAGCGGAGTGTGCGCTGATATGAAACTTCCTGGCAGATTAAAATTGTGTGCCGTAACCGGGACTCGAACCTGGGACCTTTGCCTTTCGCGGGCAAGCGCTCTACCGACTGAGCAACCCCGACACGACTCACGATGCTTCTGTGAAGTTTGGAAAGTAGGAGGCGAGGTACTGGCGGAAGTAAAGTTGTGAGGCGGCATCGTGAGTCGTGTCGGGGTTGCTCAGTCGGTAGAGCGCTTGCCCGCGAAAGGCAAAGGTCCGAGGTTCGAGTCCCGGTTACGCCACACAATTTTAATCTGCCAGGAAGTTTCACATACTAACATATTTCATTAATGAAAACCTGGTACTCAGCACAATTACTGGATACTAAGATTGTCTTACACATCCAGGAAAGGTATAATAAAAAGCAATAGGGTTCACCAACCACCTCACAAGTACCACTCCCACTGCATGTCCAACTGTACACATCAGTTGGGCATCACCTGGAGCTTTAATCTTGTGATGCATGAATTAGTAAAAATGGTGTTTATTTAATAAAGAACAGTACCTATTATCATTAAATACAAAAATTTATTGCAATTTACTATATTCATGGAAAAACAATAATGGACACTGTGCACTTGAGATTTCCAGAGTCCTTTCTGTGAGTTTTTCCTTTTTCTATGGAAACTTTCAAATAACTTTGGACATAGAGGATCCTTCCAATTAGAGAAAATTTCCTTTGCTGCCTCTTTGCCACATTTTGGGAATGCATTTCAAAACCACTTATTGCCATTTCACATCCACAATCTTGACATGTTGCTGCCTTTGAGTATAAAATTGCCAGTACATGGAGTGGTCTCCATGCATTATGAGTTCAAAAAGAACCACAGATGCAAAGAAATATATCCAGTCCACTACAGTGGACGCTATGTGCCACAGGGTGAAGCAGTAGCAGCAGTATATCTATTGACAAAACCATAGTAGAATTCCAGTTGTATAAACATGATTCCAACACACTGTCATCTCTCCTCCCAACACTGTCTCCCAGTAGCACTCGTGTTGTACCAGGAAAGACAAAATCAAATAAGGTATTCCACTGTTATGACAAGGATCCAGAAAACAAGTTGAGAACTGCTGGAGTGGCAGGGACTGTGTCCATGTATGCTTCACTTTTGTCTGAGTGATTAAGTGAATGTGTATGTTTCTTTTTCTGATAAAAATTCAAGTTGTGTGAATGGGATTCTCTATTTTACATGCCTGTCTGTGACTCATGGATGTCTTCATAGTGAGTTGTTATCTCTCCTATATTATTGACATTCCAACCTGGATTTTCCATTGTTAGATTTTTTTTAGAACTGACTGTGGTGACTCCTTTAACTGTCATTTATAGTGTTACTGCAGTACATATACTGGCCGAGTAAGAATAAAGATGTACTAAAGTGAAACAGCAAAAAATAATTATAATTTAATAAACTGAAGTAAGAATGACTTTACGTGAAGAGTTAGAGGAGTTAAGGAATCAGAGGAACAGGCCAAGGGAAGAGAATATAAGGCAAATCATTCATTATTTAGGGTGCATTAGTTACACTCTAATAAGGGGATAGTTGATAAGTGACAGAGATGGAAAACTATATCACACAAACCATAGGGTTAATTACTGATACATTAATATAATTATTTTAGTTGTTGTACTATACATAGCTTTGTACTTACTTTCAGACACTGAAAGAATTTCCGGAGGAACTCCGAGGTGATGTATCAATGCATCTTCATCGTGAAATTCTGCAATTACCAATCTTTGAGGCTGCATCACAGGGATGCTTAAAACTGTTATCACTCCACATAAGAGGCAATTTCTGTGCTCCTGGTGAATACCTCATCCACAAAGGAGATGCACTGCAATATATATATTACCTGTGTAATGGTTCCATGGAAGTTGTACAGAATGACATGGTTGTAGCAATATTAGGTAAGTAGAATATTTGTTATGTGATAGATTGCAACCTGAACTTCTGTAATATGCAGCAGAGTAAGAAATATTTACCTAATTAAAAAAAATATCACCAGTGTTTTTAGGCCCTAACCAAAGATTCTTCTGCTTGTATAAGAGAGATTGCTTTGACATGTATGATATTCAATAGGGCCTAAATAAAAATCACACAGCAGTGCAGATTAGGAGAGCTAAAATAATAGAAGATTAAAAGCAAACCAGCACTTTTCTTTGTTGATTAAAGTCATTATTGTTCCAATATGCCTTTCTTGACTAGTAGTCAGCATACTTATTTCTTATTGTGTCATCATATATATGCAGAATCTTGGTTGATTATTATTGAAAATAATGCTTTCTTCTCTTTTGTTCCACGTCTCTGCTGATACTTGGTAAATTTTCTATCTGTGTGCAGGCATTTTAGTCACAGTTTCACTTAGAACATCATTTGCTTTGTAACAGTGAACACAAAGCATAAAATTAGAATGCACACAGAAATAAATAAAAGTACATAATCAGTATTGAGAACTTCATTATGGGCTAAAAAACTATCAAAGTTTTTTCTTTACCAGAAACTTTTTTCTTTTCATGGTTTATCCCACTGACACAAAATTCAGTTGTAAACCGAAAGAATATTTCAGCTGTTTAAATGAATTTTTTTTTCAAGAATTTCTCTACAGAACTAATTATTTTAGATATGTTGGTTGTTGTGGTATATTTAGTTGTTATTGCTGCTGCTGTTGTAGTTGTAAGTTAAAGGTACTACCTATTATCCTTCCTGTACAAGTCTCTTCATCTCTGTATAACCATTACAACTTGCATCCTATTGAACTGCATATAGTAATGAATACTTTGTCTCTATATAAAATATTAACTCCTTGACCCCCCCCCCCCCATATCACTTCACATGACCAACATAACCATTCCATGGTATCTCAAGATGTGTTATTTCAAACAATCTCTTCTCATCATCAGTACCAGTACTAAAAGTTTCTTTTGTCATTAATTTTGTAGTACATATTTTATAATTCTCTAAGTATATTTACTAATCATTAAGCTCCATTAAGAAATATTACTCATATGAACTATGTTAATGAAAAATGTTGAACATAACAAATGAAATGTGTCCTGTTAATGAATACATTACAAACTGTATAAACTTTCTAAAAATCTTGAGGGATGTTTGCCTGTTTTATTTTCGAAATAATTAGCTTATTTTGTGATTTATCTAGTATTAATTTTGAGCATCTGGGTCTTTTAAAGTGACCTCTTCTAGTACTGTGAATGTAATGCACCAGTTGTCTTAAGTATGATAATTTATCCTTAGACCTACAGGACAATATGAATTATTTATACATTTTTATTTTGGCATAGTTTACATGAAATTGATTTGATTTACTTGTTTTATAGTACTTTATAATGTAATAATATTGTGATAAATCACAACACAATTGATGTATAACATTTACAGTAGGCCTACTGATTAAAGAGACAGTTGTAGTTTGGTGTCACAATACCTCTGTTGGTTAAATCATAGTAATTTTTGTAATAATTTACTGTTGTATATTCCACATATGCAAACTGGGGAAGCTGCAGCTGACAGTTTCTTGAATAAAAGACTGTATTGGTTGCAAAATCCTTTTGTCAAACAAGATGCATTTCTCTGAATTACGGCATCTTCAGATATCTTTCATAATGTCCCTGTAACACAGATTAGGTCTCCATTTTAACTTTTTAACATGACATGTGCCAGTACATATTTGAATGCTGCCCCAGGCAGTACCAGGACTGATGCACATCACATTAAAAGACGACCTACTCTGTGCTACAAGGAAAACATCATGGAAGATATCTGAAAATGCCCTAACAGGGCAAAATGAGTCATATCTGAATAAAAACTTTTTTATTCAAGAAATATGACTTCAAACAATAACTGGTCTTAGGGTAAAGTGCTCGACTGGAAACTGAGGGTCACTGGTTTGAAACCTGGTCAGATCTTGGATTTTTTTCAGTCTGTGTGTTAACCCATCCTTCACCTTTCAATAATGTGAGGAGTCACGAGAAATGACACATGGTTCAGAATCCACATTAAGCTATAGGTCCCCTTTTGCCCACTGGATAACTGAGGTAGGCTAGGGACACGCAAGTCGCCGAAGTGGTGTCCAATTGAAAGACTTGCACCAGCCCAGTGAGCCACACAAAATTATTATTACTACCACAGTAATGGAATGGGAAGACTTTCACATCTGATAGTGTTCACTTCTTAATAAGGGTTTATTATGAGCATGATGGTAATGGACCAAACTATCTCAGAAGTGAAATCAAAAATTGGAAATTCCAGAAGGGATTCAACAATATTTTTGAGATGAATAGGTTGCTACTGACCACATAGATGTCTGATGAGCCACAGAAAGGCTCGGATTTTATGTTTTACTGCCATTTATACAATTTTTTGTCAGTCCTGTCAAATTTCCTTTGTTCACAATGTTAATTCACCCCCATTTTTGAGTTAACATATTTACACTTTCCTGCATTTTATGTTTTTGAATGTAATTGACATTATTTGCCCCTGGTACAGCTTTCGTCTTCAAGTGCCGTTTTTATAAATGTATATTTCGCGTTTCGTTGTATGCAGAACGTACCAGTAGCTGACTCATGATGCAGAGGCTGATGGGAACCCATCAGCCACCACGTCGATTGTCAGCTTAGATTTTTTTTTATGCCTCCTTTGTTTACACTTTGCATGACACTATTCAAAAATTTATTCTTATTGTGAAATGAAAATATTTATCTAAGTAGTTCTTGTGAAATTTTACAAATGGTGAGATTGATGGTTTGCTAGTGTACATTTTTCTGCACATTGGAGGGGGGCACAGTATATTATAACCTAAAAAATGAGATTATAGTATGAGATACTGATACTCTGCTAATGTCACAAAAATGCTTATGCATATATTTGCATTCGAGAACACGAATAAATTCTCGAATATTGTAGTGTGAAACAATGAAAAATGCAAAAAGTGTGGAACTTGTGCAGTTTGACTACATAAATAATGAATGCTAATTACAGGCTTGCTTACAAAGTCAATTATGATGAATGAAATTATGTCAAAATTTTCTACTTCCTGTAAGTTACCAGTTCCACCTGGTGCTTAAAATAGTACAAAATTCGAATAACCTTTATTACATAATAAATAAACTTCCTTGTGAGTATTTTGATGACTATTATGTAGATATACCACAAATAAACAACAAAAATGCAACAGTGATCCAGTAAGCATAAGTCCCTTGAAAAGTGTACTGAACTTACTTAACAGCTTTCAGCCATTAAGGCCTTAGTCAGTTAGTTAATGTCACACACACACACACACACACACACACACACACACACACACACACACAAACACGATCTTCATCCACTGTGACTAGTCGGTGGGCCTCACCATAGCCGAGGCAAAAGCCGAGGAAGCTGCAACGAGAAGGAAGCAGTAATGGAGGGGAGGGATGCATGGTGGGGGTGGGGGAATATACCAGCACTATCTGGTAAACAGGGAGGAAAGAAAGGGGAGGGAATAGAGTGTGTGGTGGAATGGAGGGAATAGAGTGTGGTGGAATGGAAGATGTATGCCAGACTAGAGTGTGGACAGGGAAGGGGATGGGAGGGAGGGGTGGGATGGGGGGGACTAGAGAAAGTTTAGGTCTGGGGGATTGTGGAAGCATAGGATATACTGTAACAAGAGTTCTCACCCATGCAATTTAGACAAGCTGGTGGTTTGGAGAGGATCCATATAGCACATGCTGTGTAACAGTCATTGAAGTAAGCCACATCATGCAGGGCTACAGGCTTTGCAACGAGATGGTCCAGCTGTCTCCTGGCCACATTTTGATGTTAGCCATTATCTGGACAGAAATCTTGATTCTGGTCATGCCCACGTAGAAAGCTGCACAGTGGTTGCAGTCTTCCTGTTTACAAACTGAGCTGCTACCACCCTACAATATATCCTACGCTTCTGCAATTCCCCAGACCTTAACCTTTGCCAGTTCCTGCCCCCACAAACTGCCCACCAACTCCTCCCCTTCCCTACATCTACATCTACATATGCATCTACACTTTAAAATACACTGAAGGGTGTGTGATGGAGGGTACGCAGTACCAGAACTAGTTACTGTCCTGTTCCACTCCCGTATATAATGATGGAAAATTGAACGCTTATGTGCATCCATACAAGCCCTAATTTATTTGATTTTATTTTTGTGGTGGTAGATGAATGTTTCTGCAGTCCACCTCAAATTCCAGCCCTCTAAATTTGTTCAATAGCGTTTCTCGAAAAGAACATCGCGTTCCCTCCAGCAACCCCCATTCGAGTTCCCAAAGCATTTCAGTAACACTTGCACATTGATTGAATTTACTAGTTAAAATCCTAGGCACCTGCCTCTGAATTGCCTGTATGTTCTCCTTTAAACGGACGTGGTCTCCTTTACAGATGAATCACACTATAGCATGATGTGAGTCTCCCATACACTTTATACTCCATTCCCTCCCTTTCTTTTCATCCCTGTCTGTCAGACAGCACTGGCATATTCCCCATACTTGCTGTGTATTGCCCTCTCCCCCCATCCTTCCAGTTTCCCTCTCCATGCCACTTCCTCTCCCCCACCACTTGCTGCTTTCACCTACGTTGTGCTGAGTCCTGCAGAAAGCGACCAGAGATGACAGTCCTGTTTTATTTTATTTTATTTGTGTGTGTGTGTGTGTGTGTGTGTGTGTGTGTGTGTGTGTGAGAGAGAGAGAGAGAGAGAGAGAGAGAGAGAGAGAGAGAGAGAGAGAGAGAGAGAGAGAGTAAATAATTTTTACACAGGTCTTGCACCAATGAATAACAATTGCATTTTCTTTTTTTAAATGGGGACTTCAAATTTGAGATACCTGTCCATAACTACTGTGACTCTAATAAACTATTGTAAAGTATGACATCAGATGTTGTTTTTTCCACATTCTGTGATACAAGCAACAACAGCAGCAGTTTGAAGGGAGCAAAACAACTCTCAACTGCTGTCTGAGATGTCCGTAAAAGCAAAGAGAAAGTATATAAATTTCAGACAGTTTCAACAAAGAAAACATAATGCACTGAGAACAAACACTTTGTAACTTAAAACTTAAGTCCAACAAGGCTTTCATAGCAATAAATTATTCTGATTTTGTTGGAGGAGTACCATACTTTAACATGTACAAAGTGTATAATAATTCCTTGTTAGTGGGACTTTGGTGCCCATTACATGAGATACATCCAGTTTGTGTATGGACAGACATGCCCCATTTTGAAGGCTTACAGGGTGGATTAAACCAGGCTTTTGGGGTCCCACTAACAGAACAGATTTGTCTATAATTAGGGCAAAGTGGCATCGTAGTTGTGAGAAAATTCAAGGTACTGTCAAATATCATAGAATAATTCTTAGTCTTTTGAACCTGTTATGACTTTCTGACAAATTTTCCTCCATAAAATATGTATGAACTGGTCTTGGATTTCTGATATGTAAGGAATTGAAGTTTTTGGCCCATTTTTATTCTTACTAAATGTGCTCACAGAGTAGGATCACACTTTGCCAGTATACGCACAATTTTCAAAAAGTTGCCTCTACTGATGTTGGTGTCATTTTCCCGGTGCCATGGCTACATACTGCCAAATTTTGTTTTGCCATAAATCTTATCATACCAAACATTCTGATTAGATTTTCAAGAATTTTTTTTCTTTCTTTTGGCATGACTTCTTCCTCTTATTAATAATAGTCTATCATTTTTGAAGTCTTGTTTCCATCAACTTACATATGTAAATACTTATACTTTGATTGTAGATAACACTTGATTCATGTTTGGAAGCTATGGGGTTCATTTTCCACCAAATACCTGTGTTATATCAGTCAGCGGTGCAAAAGTTTGGTGCACTTG
This sequence comes from Locusta migratoria, assembly GCA_026315105.1. NCBI lineage: Eukaryota > Metazoa > Arthropoda > Insecta > Orthoptera > Acrididae > Locusta > Locusta migratoria. The sequence goes on from CM048744.1 coordinate 182,649,730, forward strand.
GTGAGTTTGAGTTCTTAAACAGACAACAATAGAAGGAAAACAATTACCCATCCAACTTTGTAAGACTTTTTAACCATTTGGCAATCTACAAAAACCATTCTCAGGTTAGCAATCTCCTTGTCAATACTTTTGGTGTGACAGATTCCAGTCTGACACTGACTGAACAGTGTGTGGTTCTGGTGGACCTGCATTACTGTGCTTAAAGACTCCAGAAAATCACTGTGCTTTGCAAATATTGGCATAGAAACAGTTAAAAAATTTGAAATTCTGGGATAGTCATCACCATTTTAAAAAATTTGAAATTCTGGGATAGTCATCACCATTTCTGTATTTTGCTTTGAAGTGACTAGAAAGACTTTTATCCACAAGTTCTGGGTATCTCATTTTCTGGCATTGTCTTTTATGGAACAAAATATCCTTCAAAGATGATCATTTCCAGGCATTTGTGGATGGTTCCACATATTTAATGAAAGCAATACCATTTTTTTTTATAATTACTTGGAAATACTTCCACAAACTAGTTCTACCCCCATGAACCACAGACATTACTAAGGTGGGGTGGCTCAGACATTACTAAGGTGGGGTGGCTACCATGTCTCAACAATACAGATAGCCGTACCACAGGTACAACCACAGTGGAGGGGTGTCTGTGGAGAGACCAGGCAAACATGTGGTTCCAAAGACAGGCTGCAGCCTTTTCAGTAGTTATGGTGGTAATAGTCTGGATGATTGATTGAGCTGGCTTTATAACATTAGCTAATATGGTTTTGCCGTGCAACTACTGCAAATAGCTGGAAGCAACGGGAAACTCTAGTCGTTCTTTTCACAAGAAAATATAGCTTTGCCATATGAATATATGATGATGCCATTTTTTTGGGTAAAATATCCCAGAAGTAAAATAGTCCCACATTTGGATCTTCTGGTGGGGGACTACTCAGGAGGATGTCATCATTAAGAAAAATAAAACAAGCATTGTATATATAGAGTATGGAATGTTCTGATCCTTTATCCGGTAATAAGCCAGAAAATTTGAATTGAGAAATGGATACTTTCAAGTTAGATATGGTGGAGATTAGTGAAGTTCTCATCAGGTGAATACAGGATTGTAAATACAATATCAGTTGAGGGGGGGGGGGAGAAGAACTAGGTCCAAAAATGAATAAGTAAATAGGAATGCAGGTAAGCTACTATGAACAGCAAAGTGAACACATTATCACAGCAAAGAGATACATGAAGCCTACACTAACTACAATGGTATAAGTTTATATGCCAACTAGCTCTGCCGATGATGAGATTGTAAATATGTATGTTGAGATAAAAAAGTTATTCAGACAGTTAAGGGAGAAAAAACTCGATTGTCATGGGGGAGTGGAACTTGGTATTAGGAAAAGGAAGAAAAAGAAGAAAAGGATAAATAGTAGGTGAATATGGACAGGTGGTGTGAAAGAGCCAGTTGCCTAGTAGAATTTTGCACAGAGCACAATTTAATTATCACAAACACTTGGTTTAAGCATCATAAATGAAGGTTGTACATTCCATACATACAACCAGGTGCTCCATAAGGTACCAAATTAACTTTATAATTATAAGACATAGATTTAGAAACCAGGTTTTAAGCTGTAACGCATATCCAGGGATAGATATACACCATAATTTACTGGTTATGAACTTAGGTTAAAATTTAAGAAACTGCAAAAACTTAAAAGGAAGAAGGTGGAACCTGGATAAACTGAAGGAACCAGAGTTTGTTAAGAGTTTCAAAAGGGTCCATTAGGTGAGATTTGATCAATATGGGGAAAGTAATTCAGTAGATGAGGAATGGGTTGCAGTGAAGGCTGCAGAGGATCATATAGGTACGCCCATAGAAACCTTGGTAACACAGGAGATACTGAACTTAATTGATGAAAGAAAAAATATAAAAATGCAGCAAGTGAAGCAGGCAAAAGGGAGTACATACGGCTAAAAAATGAGTTTGACAGGAAGTGCAGATGGCCCAAGCATGTGTGGCTAGAGAACAGATGCAAGTCTGTAGAAAAATGTATAACTAGGGAAAAGTTAGGTACCACCTACAGGAAAATAAAACAGACATTTAGAGACAAAAAAAGGAGCTGCATGAATATCAAGAGCCCGGATGGAAAACCAGTACCATACTAACCAAAGAAGCTGAAAGGTGGAAGGAATATATTGAAACTCTATACAAGGGAAATGTACTTGGAAGAAGTACTGTAGAAATCAGGGTTGGGAAAGTTACTTTTTTAAAGTAACTAAAGTTACAGTTAAGTTAAAGTTACTTCCCTTAAAGGTAACTTAGTCACAGTTATAGTTACTATACATTGAAAGTAACTATCAGTTACAAGTTTCTTTACAGTTATTTTTACAGTTACTTTGACATTTATTTTTAATCATTGCAATTGTACCTCATTTGTAGATCTGTAATGAACCTTACACATGTAGAAAAGAAACAAGATTGATGTCAATCAATAATTAAATACATTAAGACAAACATAATTAATAATAATATGTAATAAAGGCATTATTAAATTAATTGTCCACAGTATCCACTATCTCAGTGCATCTCAATTTCAATGTTTGTTCATTTTCAACAAAAGTTGTTTTTCAAACATTCCATCTTGTGAAATTTCCATTTCATGTTGTTCGTGAAAACTGCCGACTTTGTTGTCTGCGATATATTCTCAGCGTCTGTCACACTGAAATGGCAGCAATGAGCAAACATTTTAAACCATGTATTTGCATTGAGAGCTATGCTATGTCAGGTCAAAAATGAGAATTAGTGATATGAGGTGCTGCATTAATAGTAGGCTACTCAACGAAATAAGCAGGCGAAGAAGACACAGTTGTTGGAGGAGGACAAAATACATACTATAGTAGCTGTGATGGGAATGGCACACTGGCACACAGGGGGTGGCCGCATGGTCTAAATCATCATGCTACAGATTGGGTGGTTGCTCCTGCCAGAGGTTCAAGTCATCCCTCAGGCAAGGGTGTGTCTGTTGCTTTTAGTGTAAGTTAGTTTAATTAGTTTGTAACTCTATGGGTTGACAACCATAGTAGTTTGTTCCAATAGGTTAACAAACATTTGAATTTGAATGACCAGATGTGCGAGCTGAGTTTGGAAGACATGTCTGCTTTTTGTAACTTCACCAAGATGTCGCTGCCAGATTTTGAAATTATAATGAATAGTACAGGGCCAGTTGTTTCAAAGAAAGGCAAAAAATTTAAAAATACAACTCGAGACTTGCTGTTCTTTTTAATTAATTTTATGACATCAAACATTCCAAAGGAACTCCTCTGCCTCTTATTAGGTGATGAATTCATAAATGTTGCTTCTTGTAAACTTCATTGTGTAAAGAAACACATGGAGGACAACGTGTAACTCTATAGATACACAGAGAAAAACCTGACACTACCACTGCAAAGGAGCATTTAGTGTAGCAAGCCATGAACATTGTTTCTTTACCAACACTGTCATGGAATGCAGCTTTTGTGTTGTCAGAATCTGGTAAAAATTAGTATCGTAGTCCAGAACTAGCAGTGAACAATTTTGCAGAACATGTTTCATACTCATTGTAAACACACCTTAACGCCACAGGGAAAGCAAAAAACTAGCCTCTACACGAATTCTTAATTCGCTTTGGAGTTTTGACTGCTCTGAATTGTTTTCCCACTGTGACACAGTTTACAGCAAAAGGAATCATTATTTCCATCCAACGTCAAAAATTTGAACACTTCAGCATACGCTGGTCAAGGTATGCTTGTGTGTTCTTCCTTCTCTAAGTCGAAAGGTGTGGAAAAGAATTGGATACTGTACGCTGTTTACGTGTGATGCATCAGGTGACTTACATTCTCACTGTCGCATACATAATTATATATAAAAATGCTATGAATGAATGAACACTATGAAGTGGATGTAATGCTACTAAAATAGGTATATATTTCATACATTTCAAACATACATCATTGAAAAGATTTAATTTAGAAACAAATATTGTTTTTTTTTTTCTCTTCGTCAAATCAAAGGTTGGTTTTCTGTAGTCTTGAGATTCATACAAAAAATACGTTATATTACTTGTAACAAAAATGTAATGATACTTCTGTTAAATTGTTAAGTGATAAAAGTAACTTAGTTACAGTTAAAGTTACTTTATGCAAATAATAACAGCATTACAAGTAATGTGTTACTCTACAACCCTGGTAGAAATTGAAGATGAAGTAGATGAACATGGAATAGGAGATATGATGCTGCGAGAGGACTCTGACAGAGCACTGAAAGATTTGATTTGAAACAAGGCCCCAGGAGTAGACGATATTCCCTCTGAACTGCTGACACCATTGGAAGAGCCAGTTGTAAAGAAAATGTTCAACCTTGAGTGTCAGTTGTATGAGACAAGGGAAATTCTCTCTGATTTCAAGAAGAATAAAATAATTCCAATTCCAAAGAAAGCAAATGCAGATAAGTGTGAAAATTACAGAACCGTGAGTTTAATTACTGCAAAACTTTGAAACAAATTATTCATATATGACTAGAAAAACTGGGTGAATCCAACATCAGGGAAGATCAGTTTGAATTTAGGAGAAATGTAGGCACATGTGAGGCAATACTCACATTATGGCATATCCTAGAAGATAGGTTAAGGGAAGGCAACTACATTTTTAGCTTTTCTAGATTTAGAGAAAGCTTTTGGTACTGTTGACTGGAATTCACTCTTTCTTATTCTGAAGGTAGCAGGGATAAAGTACAGGAAACAGAAGTGAAGTTGTATACAACTTGTACAAAAACCAGACAGCAGTTAGTACAATTGAAGGGCATGAAAGGGACACAGTGGTTGAAAAGGGAGCAAGACAGGATTGCCGTCTTTCCCCAATGTTGTTCAATCTGCACACTGAGCAAGTTGTGAAGACATGTTAGGACAAAGTTGGAGGAGGAATTAAAGTTGACTGGAATTCACTCTTTCTCATTCTGAAGGTAGCAGGGATAAAGTACAGGAAACAGAAGTGAAGTTATATACAACTTGTACAAAAACCAGACAGCAGTTAGTACAATTGAAGGGCATGAAAGGGACACAGTGGTTGAAAAGGGAGCAAGACAGGATTGCCGTCTTTCCCCAATGTTGTTCAATCTGCACACTGAGCAAGTTGTGAAGAAATGTTAGGACAAAGTTGGAGGAGGAATTAAAGTTTAGGTAGAAAAAATAAAAAATTTGCAGTTTGTTAATGTCATTATGATTCTGTCATAGACAGTAAAGAACCAGAAAGAGCAACTGAATGGAATGGACAGTGTCTTGAAAGGAGGTTATAAGATGGCAATTAACAAAAGCAAAAAAATTAATGATCATATGGCATTTTTGGCTGGGAGATTCTGCTTGGGATTGTTTGGCCACCAAGGGTAATGGCATGTAATGTGAGAAAATCAGGCTACATTGAAGGAATTAGATTAGTTAATAAGAAAATAAAAGTAGTAACTTTTGTTATTTGCTAGCAAAATAATTTATGAAGAAACAAAATTTGTTGATCCAGAATTAAAATAAATGTTAGCAAATCCTTTCTGAAAGCTTTTGTTTCAAGTTTAGAGTTGTACAGGATTGAAACATGGAAATAAGGATTTCAAACCAAATGATGATGTAAGCTTTTAAATGTGGTGCTACAGACAAATGCTGAAGATTATAAGGGTAGATCGAGTAACTAATAAGGAGGTGCTGAACATAACTGAGGAGAAAAGAAATTTCTGGGTTATCTTTACCAACAGAAAAGATCAAGTAGTGGGACACATTCTGAGATCACAAAATAATTGTCAGTTTAACATTGGAGGGAAGTGTGTTGAGAAAAATTTGTAGAGCAAGCTCAAAGGATGAATACAGTACACAGATACAAATGGATGTGAGTTGTTATGAGGAGATGAAGAGGCTTGCACAGGATAGAGTAGGGTGGCTATCTGCATCAAACCAGCCTCCAGATTTAAAACCATAAAAACAAAAACAAAAAAATATTTTTTTTAAACAGTTACATACTTTTCAAATGAATTTCTTTTAAGACCACTGTTCCCAAATTAATGTCATGTTTGAAGTTTAGAAATGTATTTCAAGGTTACTTGATCTAAAATCATAAGTGACAAATGATGGGCTCAAGTAGCCCAATTTTTCACATTTATGTTGAAATGTTTTTAAACTGCCTGTTTAAGTGTTTATAGCATTCAAATTGTAAAAACATTATCCATAATCAGTTTAACCAACAATATTTATCCCTGTTGATGCATACATAGGACATCTGAGGAGTAAACAAAACAATAATTTTCATCGTAACAAACAAGCCAGAACAGAGCATATGGTGGCCAGTATATGAACTAACAAATCTGTATGCACTGAAGACACTGTTGCTGATTGGAAACCATACCAAGCTATGTATGTCTGGTTCTTACCATAGTATCTCTACATGTATACAATGAACAACCAGCAACAGATACTGCAGCTATGTGTCTCTGCTCCCAGCTGAATCATTTGACTATGCGGCCCTCACACCAGAGGCTGGGGCAGTTAGTGGAGGGGTCACACTAGATATCCCAGCTGTTAGAGAGGTTTCAGATTGCTCCCACAGTGTGACAGCTGACCAGTTGCAGTAGAACTTCCCTATGTGATGTCCTTGCCACTGAACACCACATCAAACCTTTTTATCCACATCAGGAACTTTCAGCTGCCTCCAACATATGTGCTGCCCAGGGCCAGGGCCCTTCCACCCCTACCCCGTCCCCCATCCCCCTTGCTACACCACTGATTTTATACTTCTACTGAAAGAAGCAGCAGTAATTATGGGCTGAGAGGAAGCTTCCTCTCTGTCACAGACAATAGGACTGTGAGAGAAAGAAGAATTCATTTACCTCTCCTAATTAAATATTAAACTTTTTTTCACCCCACTCATGCCTTTGCCTTTGGCAGGTGCCTATTTTACCATCCACTCAATATGGTCATGCTTGTCTATATTGCTGCTTCCTGACCATTGTTCACATCAAGTATCAATTTATAAAAAAGTGTGGGTTTCTGCCAGAGACAGCAGACTGGACTCACAAGTTTTGCTAAATACCACATTCATCATGTGCTAGAATGGCCATCATGTCTATACCTTGAAGTTATGTAAAATACGACAGGTCTGAAGATGGCGTCAAGCATGCCGAAACCGGTAACATAATAAATGAAAAATGAGATCTTGGCTGCAAAATCATTATTAAACCTTAAAATCGGTACAGAGAGGTCTGACACCATCATAATCAGCTCTGCATATATATGGGCACCCCCTCCCCCCGACCCCTCTCCCAGCCATGGCTTTCATAAGAATTGGAGAACATGAAAGAGAAGCAATAATTTATAAAGGAGTGATTCCCCACACTACTCAATCTGTACATTCTGCAAGAATTAAATGAATTATGTTTACGTAAGCCTTTGTCCAAAGCTTCACAAACTAAGTGGACAGTAATGAAATGGCTGGCTTTGAAATGTGCACTCGAAGTCAGGAAAAAAGGTTAATGCTTCTAGAGTGGAAAATCATTGCAGATATTTTTTGTCTGTGTCTTTAAAGATACTTCCCCATTTAATTGGGGATAAAAGGGGCAAGAGTGCACATGACAGATGCCAGACCACACATCACGGAATACATGAGATGTTCATCGTTGCAAACACGTGTTACTGACAGGTCATCCATAGGCAAAATTTTTGAGAGGCTTTGAATGGTGCCCTCACCAGTGGCTAAGGAGAAAAGAGCCATGTATGGGAAACATGAATATGTGGCAATGACAATGTCTTATAAACCATTCAGAAATTGATCATAAATATTAATGTGGACGTGTTCCAATAGATGGGTTTCAAGGGGTCATGGAGGGAATGTTGACCTGGGTGACACCTGTTGACTCAGTCTCCAGGGGCAGCCAACCATCAAGTGTTCTCTTTGTAAATGCTGGACTTGTAGACATTCCTGAATGCCAAGATTTTGGTGTACAAGCACCCCAATGTCCCTCATGTAGCAGCTTGAGAAACTCCTGCTGCTAAGTCATGTGACTGACTTCAAACAGATACAAGGAGAACCCCTAAGAGGACCAAAGCGTGATGGTGCAGAATGAAATGGTCGTCAAGTGTTGCAGTTGCAGCCAGGAGTCTGGGAAGACCATCACTTTGGACAAAGCAGACCACCTGCTTCAGAACAGCATCAGTCACAGTTGCCTTGGCTATTTTGATATTAGTGATCAGGAAATCATTTACCACTTGGCAGGAAGCAACATCAAATGAAAACACATGAGCTCCTCCCAACTGAATGCAGGATCCAAGCCTATGGGAAGTTGGGATAGGGTGTTGAAATTGGTGAATGTAAATATCATATTGGTACTTTCAGAGGAACGAATCCACCAGTGTCAGGAACCTATGAGGATAACTAAATAATTAGATTAAAGGCTTATGGTCTGTAATTAATTGGAATTTAATGCCCTACAGGAAATAATTTGATGAAGATGTTATAGTTTTAGGTGGAGATGAGTGTCAGAAACAGAGAATCAAGCAACATTGTTTTAGGTGCTGTATTAGCAAGTCAACATGTAGAGATAATGTGTTAGACCTATTGATGACAAAACAGCTGGGACATTTCAATTCAGTTAACACTGATCAGGGAATTAGCAATCATAAGACTATTACATCATCAATGAATACAGCTGCAAATAAAAATACCAAGAAAGATAACAAGCTCTCCTTATTTAACAAGAGTGAAAAGGGTCATATTTCAAAGTACCTGACTGCTCAACATGATACTTTCATGTGTAACTTTGTCAGTGTTGACCAACTGTGGACAGAGTTAAGTGAAATGCACAATATGCATTAGATAACAATGTTCTTAGTAAAATTATGAGAGATGGGAAAGGTCCACAGTAGTCCAATGACAGAGTTAAGAAACTGTTGGAAAGCAAAGATAACTTCACTGCAAATATAATTATAGCCAAAGTCTTGCAGACATGCAAAAATTAAATTATGTCAAAATCAGTGTAAGGCCTGCCTTGCAAGAGACATTCAATGACTGAGAACAATGTTTTGTGTACCAATTTGGCAGAAAACCCTAAGAAATTTTGGTTCCGTGTCAAATTGTTAAATTGGTCGAAACAAGATATTCAGACACTCTGTGACCAAAATGGTGTTGAACAGAGGATGACACACAAAAGGCTGAAATACTATATGCCTTCATAAAAAAGCTGTTTCACAGAGGAATATTACACTGTAGTTCCTCCTCTAGCTCATCCCAGAAATGACAGCATGGTAGATATTGAAATAAGTTTCAGAGGGATAGAAATGCAACTGAAATCACTCAACAGAGGATATCAATTCAATTTTAGTATATGAAGGAACATGGCCCCCCTTCTAGTAGCAGTGCACTGAGGGTCTAGAGGAGCGAAGCATTCCTAAGGATCAGAAAAAAGTACAGGTCAATCCCTTTTACAAGAAGGGTCATGAATCAGATGGGCAAAACTTATCTCTGACATCAATCAATAGCAGAATTTTGGAACACATTTTATGTTGAAATATCATGTCTTTTCTGGAGACCAGAAATCTCCTTTATAGGAATCAACATGATTTCTGAAAGCAATTATCACGTGCAACACAACTCATTGTATTCTTCCGTGAGATCCAGAGAGCAACAGATACATGATCTCAGGTTTATGGCATGCTTCTTGACTTCTGCAAGGTGTCTGATACTGTTCCGCACAATTGCCTGATGAGCAAAGTGTGAATATATTGAATATCAGACCAACTATGTGACTTGATTGAGGTGTTTACAGCTAATGCAGATAAAGTACCACAATTACATAGAAAGAAAGATCTTTTATTGTAAACTACACAATAGCGGGACAAACATTGCAAGCAGTTACTTCCATAAAGTATCTTGGAGTAGACATTTGACATAGAATGACCATATAAAATCAGTCACGATTAAGGCAGATGATGGATTGAAATTAATTGAAAGAATCCTCAGGAAGTTTAGTTCATCAACAAAGAAAGTAGGCTACATAACTCTCGTTCAGCCACTACTTGAGTGTTGCTCATTGGTGTGGAATCCATACCAGGTAAGTAAAAGACATTGAGAGGAACCAACAGAGAGCAGCAAGCTTCATTACTGGCTCATTTAGTAAATGCAAAACCATCACAGAGAAGATTTGGAAACTCCAGTGGCAGATTCTGCAAGAGAGACATTCTGTGTCACAGTATTTACTTTTGTCAAAGTTCAGGGAGTGTAAGTTTCCTGAAGAGTCAACCAACATATTGCTTTTTCCTACATATATCTTGTGAAGCGACCACAAGGATAAGATTAGAGTGCTTAGTGCCTGCACAGAGGCATACAGGCAGTAATTTTTCCTGCAAACCATACAAGAGTGTAATAGGAGAGAGTGACAGTGGTATGCAAAGTATCCTCTGTCACACACTGTGAGGTAGCTTGCACAGGATGGATGTAAATGTAGGTAGAAGTAGAAATTTTGTGGCAACATATGCTGTGGCCAGCACCTCTTTCTTGATCTTTGAATAACGGATTTGTGTTGGACTGAGCATTTTACACTTGAACAACAGCAACTGCTCTGAGCCATCTGCACATCAATGGGCAGCTAAGCTAACTGCAGGCATTCCTTCAGTGTAATAAAGACCACTCACATTCTAGACACTGAACAAAGGAGGCACCTTTGCACAGGATAAGGTGCAAAGGATACACAATGGTGGATGCCCGAGGAATGAACTGGCAGTAATAGGCCACTTTCCCTACAATATCTTGCAGTTCCCACAATAAAGAGGGGTGCAGCAGATCTGTAATGTCTCACACCAGGTTCTTCACAGTTTGGTCCCCCCTACCATGAGATGATGTGGTGCAAAAAGTTGGTTGAAAGAGTTTCAATTTATTGATATTGCAGGTTCATAGACCTGAATTAAGAAGAAATTAAAAAAAGGCTGGATTTATGCAGGTTCTTCCTCGTACAGCTTGTAACAATTATATCATCCAAGTAGTTGAAGCAGTGCAGGACTGTAAATGTGACCCAGTCCAAATAACAATTAAATATCGTGAGAGTGCTAGCTATCCCAAATGCTAACCACCAATAATGGTAAAACCCAAACAGCTTGTTGATGACCATGAGACATTTTGAGTCCTCATCCAAAGCTATATGGTGATACCCTTAAAGAAATTGAGTTTAGAGAAAAATAGGCCTCCAGCTGACAGTGTGAACAATTAGTCAAAATGTGGCAATGGGGATGTTTTGCTACAGATTGTGAATTAATGGTGACCTTAATGTTGCCACAATCATGAAATTTACCTGAGAGTACCTTTACAATGTTGAGGAATGTAGCCTATTCACTTGAAACAATGGGGACCACAACTCTGAAGGCTGAGAGTCGGTCCTGGTCCTGCTTGACCTTGACTTAGGGCTGAAGGACCAGGGGACTCTTCCTAATGTGGAAAAAATGTGGGCAGGCCAAATACCTTAAATTTATGTGAGCTTTACAGTCTGAAATGCGCCCTAAGCTTTCCTCAAAGACATCCTGAAATCTGAAGTACAGAGACCCAATGACTGGTAGGGAACTTCCACAGATTTCTACAAATACTGCAATGGTTATAATGATTAAGTCACTGAACTTTAAACTTTTTTACAGCAGAATGTGGCTTATTCAGCATTGACTATGGGATACCCAGACCTTCTACAACTAAGACAAGCAGCCAGTGAGAGCTGTTATAAAAATGAAATTTATATGCATTTTTAAATTTTACTTTAATGATTATCATTTTGGCCATTCATTACTGAAGCTTAAACACTTCTAAGTGAAGCTCATCTGTCCAGGTTGAAATAACTTTTACAAGCACTGCAATACCAAAGCAAAAATATTCATATACTTTAAGAGATTCTGTCTAACAAGTAAAATAACAAAAAGCCTAATTAACTGTACAAATATAATTTTAAAAGTTACTCATCTAGAACTTCACTTTTATTACCTTTTGAGCAATGACCACTTTCCATCGACATCTCCATGTCTAATGAATGCCAAACCTGTCTTTCCAATTGCCAATGGTTTCTGAGCACAGATAAATTTTACTGATCTTTAACTTTGAAAAGCTACTTTCTGCAAAGGCTGCAGACACAGCCATATACAAAAATATTCTTAATGCAATTGTGAGTTTTTAGAAAAACACCTGGTTCATTATCATTGAAGATGTAGTGAAGTTCTTTGTTCACATAGTGGGCAAAAAGTCATACCACACTGATTGGTGACATAAAGCATTTCTCATATTGCCCTATTGTATCAGAGCCATAGACAAAATTATGTTTTGGAAAAGGGACAGACATTAGAATGAAACTGTAAATATCGACAAATATTCTAACTTGTAAAGCATTATCCACCCCCATGAACCACAGACATTGTCGATGTGGGGTGGCTTGCGTGCCTCAACGATACAGATAGCTGTATCATAGGTGCAATCACAGCCGAGGTGTATCTGTGGAGAGGACAGACAAATGTGAGATTCCTGAAGAGGGGCAGCAGCCTTTTCAGTAGTTACAGGGGCAACAGTCTGTATGATTGCCTGAGCTGGCCTTGTAACACCAGCTAATATGGCTTTGCCACACAGTTACTGCAAACGGCTGAAAGCAAGAGGAAACTACAGCCGTTACTTTTCCCGAGGACATGCAGCTCCACTGTATGAAAATATGAAGATGGCATCCTCTCGGGTAAAATATTCCGGAGGTAAAATAGTCCCCCATTCATATCTTCGGGCGGGGACTACTCAGGAGGATGTTGTCATCAGGAAAGACAATACTGGCATTTTACAGATTGGAGAGTGCAATGTTAGATCCCTTAATCGGGTAGAAAAATTAGAAAATTTAAGAAGGGGAATATATTGGTTGAAGTTAGATGTAGTGGGGATTAGTGAAGTTCTGTGGCAGGATGAACAGGATTTCTGGTCAGGAGAGTACAGGATTATAAATATAAAATCAGTTGGGGGTATCACAGGAGTAAGACTGATAATGAATAAGAAAATAGGAATGTGGGTAAACTACTATGAGCAGAACAGTGATCACATTATCATTGTCCAGATAGATACAAAGCCAACACCAACAACAGTAGTACAGGTTTATATGCCAACTAGCTCTGCCGATGATGAGGAAATTGAAGAAATGTATGAGGAATTAAAGGAAATTATTCAGACAATTAAGGAGAGGAAAACTTGATTGTGATGGGAGTCTGGTATTCAGTAGTAGGAAAAGGAAGAGAAGGAAAAATAGTAGGTGAATATGGACTGGGCAGAAGGAATGAAAAAGGAAGTCAACTGGTAGAATTTTGCACGGAACATGATTTAATCGTAACAAACACCTGATTTAAGAATCACAAAAGAAGGTTGTATATGTGGAAGAGACCAGGAGACACTGGAAGGTATCAGATAGATTCCAGAACTAGGTTTTAAACTGTAAGACATACCCAGGGGCAGATATAGACTCTGACCATAACTTATTGGTCATGAACTGTAGGCTGAAACTGAAAAAACTGCAGAAAGGTAGGAAAATAAGGACATGGGACTTGGATAAATTGAGGGAACCTGAAGTTCTTAAGAATTTCAGAGGGAGCTTTAGGCAACAATTGACAGAAACGGGGGGAAATAAAACAGTAGAAGAGGAATAGGTAGCATTGAGAGATGAAATAGTGAAGGCAGCAGAGGACAAAATAGGTAGAAAGGCAAGACCTACAAAAAATCCTTGGATGTCACAGGAAATACTAAATTTATATAAAAAGAAGATGAATACTTACCAGGCAAAGGAGCACAGGTAGTGATAGTCACAAATACACACACACACACACACACACACACACACACACATATACACACACACACAAATGCAAACACACCTAGGCAGACATACTGTAGAAAGCAAAGAAATACTAAATTTAATTGATGAAAGGAGAAAATATAAAAATGCAGTAAATGAAACAGGCAGAATGGAGTACAGGCCACTAAGAAATGAGATTGACAGGAAGTGCAAAATGGCTAAGCAGGAGTGGCTAGAAGCCAAATGAAAATCTGTAGAAGAATTTATAAAAAGAGGGAAAGTATATACAGCCTACAGGAAATGCAAGGCTGTTGGGTTACAAGTTATTGAGATGAATGTTTTACAGTACCTAATAGTGCTACACACTGTGAAGAATATAGCTGACAGAGAAAAATTAACACCACCATGTAAGCAAGCAATAGCCCTAAAACATTGTATGATTGATGATCAAGCACAAGTTGTGCACAAATACAACATAAGAGACTGCGTAATATTACTGAAGTGAGTAACATCTAAAGACTATCACAGAGATGTTAGCCATTAGTTTTCCAGTACCACACAGTAGTTTTTTCGGTAGGTATGGTTTATGAAGAGTGGCCTATAAATATAATATTTTATGATTTCTGTAAATATATCTAACAGTGGAAACACCAGGTCATAATTCAATAATATAATGATGATAGTTTAAAGCTCACCACAAATACACACATCAAGTTGCAACAGGTACACACACACACACACACACACACACACACACACACACAAGACACAACACAGAATTCAAGGTTTAGGCCATCAGCCTTCATCAGAAAATACATTGCACACACAGACACACAGCTGTCACCTCCAGTTGCCACACTCTAAATCACACTCTGCAGTGAAGGGATAGAAGGATAGGGAAGGGCAGAAAAGGGAGTGGAGAGAGAAAAATTGCAAGGTGGTCATGGGGATGAATGCAGCACAGCTTTAGGGAACATGTAAGTATGAAATGGGTGGAAAGTGATGTAGCTTAGGAAAGTGGAATTTAGGAAGAGGAGGGGAGGAAAGCAAAGCAAAGCAAACACACACACACACACACACACACACACACACACACACACACACACACAAACACAGAAACACAAACAAAGAAACAAACAAAGAAACAAGTTTCATCTCTATCCAAAAGTGACACGAATACACATACACCCTAATTCAACTATGTTAGACTTGACAGAGACAAGATCCCTACTATGAAACATTACTTTGCCACCAATCCCTCTGATCCTAGCTGACCTAATCATATCATTGAACCCTACCTTTCCCTGTTCATATTACAATCGAACTGAGATCCCCCTGAACACCCACCTAACCACCCCTTGGTCACCCTCCAAGAATTCTGCACCTCCAACTTGACCTTGCCATCTCTGAAGTCCCTTCCTAAGGACATAAAACTTTTGGCAGAAGAATTCAAATTGTCCTATAACTTAATTAACAATCATAGTCTTGTTTCTATTGAGTTTTCAGATGGCTCTATTAAAATTAAGATCATCATAATTATTGTTATCTGGAAGTATATTTGTACCATACTGAGTTACACTGAAAATTACTGTTTCTGTGAACTACTTGATCCTCAGTAGTAAAAGTCCAGAGATGTGACCAAATGTTACTTTCAAATAAATGTAAATTTCATTTTCAAGGTTTTAGTAGTAAATTGTAGAAAACCATGTGACTTATTCATGTGCAAGCCCTGTGTGAATATAATCACATTTTGGTTGGGCCCTGGAACTTTGTTCACTTTTTACAATTTCAACGGTTTTTAAATTCTGTTAGTAATGGCATTTTCGTTGATTTTCTAAAAAATGAATGTACAGCTCATATTCATTTTACTCAATGAACATCAGTTTAAAATTTTAATCCATATTTTATCTTACTAGTTCCCTATTGCTACCTATCAGTCCCTCTACTTACTGCTTCCAGTTGCACAGTTATTATTGTTGATTTACTTGTTCTACTGCACTGATTTTCAGTCTATTCTTATGTCCCAACAATTAATAGTAAAAAATCCTTAAATGTTCCAACAAAAATCTTTTTATTAAAGAAATGCCTAAGTATTAGCTTCCTTTTCTTTAGAGGGGAAATGTTTGGAATAGGG
The DNA here is from genome assembly GCA_026315105.1 of Locusta migratoria. Classification (NCBI taxonomy): domain Eukaryota; kingdom Metazoa; phylum Arthropoda; class Insecta; order Orthoptera; family Acrididae; genus Locusta; species Locusta migratoria. The sequence continues at coordinate 182,665,704 of CM048744.1, forward strand.
CTTTCAGTACTTTTATTCATTCATTACCAGAATTAATAAATGAAGCTTTTTACTTTCACCTAAAATGGGCAACTGATTTGAGTAACATGATTGTGCTCATTGGGCTCTAAATAATTGCTAGAGCACTATTTCCCTAAATGTGGATTATCTTAAGAATTATCTATCACTCATATCAGTTATTGTAATGTTGAAAAATCATTTGAACATTTACAGAAATATAATAAAGTAAATGTTATGGAATATGACATTACTATGTATTTGTGCAGTTGAACAGTAGCTAACATGCGCACTTGTAGCTAACTGTAAAACTGAAGTCAACAATGCAGGTATTACAGCTTCTGTAGATAGATGGTCCTGCTGTGCTAAATGCTGATAGCTCAGCAACATGTGAGTTACCTAAGTTGTGTACTCATTGAAACAAAAATCATCAGTTTCATCCACCCTCTATATTTATATTAGTAGACAACAGTAATGTAATAATACCATATAGAACTTTCCAAACAATTGATAATGCTGCAGTTTGTTTATCCCGAATATTTACTTGATTCATTGCTACATAGTAATAAATTACTGCTGTAAAATTACTTATATTCTATGTATTGTGGATAGACCAAGAGATTACACTGTGAATAAATATGCTACACAATATATAGAGACAATTTAATTAAAATTTTAGTAAGAATTTTCAAATACAAATTACATTTATTACAGAGATGTTTTCATGGGAACTTATACCTAGCCAGTGATAATTTGTATTTTCTTTTTTCAGGTAAAGGTGATTTGTTTGGCTGTGATATTTCTATGTACCTGCAGCCTTCGGGCAATGGAAGTGGTGGTGGTGGAGGTGGAGGTGGTGGAGCCTCTGGAACTGATGTGGTTGTGAAATCAAGCTGTGATGTAAAAGCGCTCACCTACTGTGATTTAAAGTGTATTAATATGCAAGGCCTAGTAGATGTTTTGAGACTATATCCTGAATATCAGCAAGAATTTGCAAATGACATTCAACATGACCTCACATACAACCTCCGAGAAGGGTATGAAGCAGAGGTGCGTACCATTAGAATTAATAATCACGTAGCTTTTATAGGTTCTAATCTATTACGGTTGGTTGGTTGTTTGTGGAGGAGGACCAAACTGCTATGGTCACCAGTCCCTTAATGGGGAGGGAAAGAAGTGAGGATAGGAGAGGAGGGAAAGGGAAAACAAATGCAGTCCAGGGAGGAAAGAAGGAAGATAGACTGCATTAGCTTGGGGCCCAATGCTCACCATGCATATACTCACAAAAGAACTGTGAACCCCAGGAAGGTGGGGATTCCATTATGACAAGTGAAGAAACAGTAGATAAAGAATTCAAATGGTGGTCCTTCTCCAATAATCTTCTTTTATGTGGGGTTTTTATTTATGTCCTTCCAACCAGTTTGGATGTCATACGGATTTAGCTAAAACTGTAAATCAAGTGCCTATAAAAAAGTTAATAATGGAAGATAGATAACAACTCATCATAAAGAAGCTCAGGGAGCTGCTAACAGACAAGGTTCACATAACCTGATAGCCAAACAAGAAAATTTCATTTCCAGCACTGACATTGTTGAGTATCAGTGAACAAAATTCAAGTTTCATATGATATCCTTTAAAGTAAGTATGTGCCGAGTAAAATAATGAGAAATGGGAAATATTCCCTATGGTTTGACAACCAAGTTTGAAAACTACTACAAAAGCAGGGAGAGCAACATTGGGAATTTACATCAAGTAAACACCTTAGAATGGGGTGGCCAGACATCCCATTTTTAAAGTGACTGGCCTTTTTCCATTCTGTATCCTGTTGTCCCACAAAATATTCAATGGGTTGCCAAATGTCCCATTTTTTCATAATTAGCAGTACTAATTTTAATTTTTTAACAATGGAAAGTCTGATAGGAATATCAATAATGGAGGATAGGTAACAAGTCACCATAAAGAGGCTTACTGAGAAGACAGACATGAAAATAGATCATCACATTCACACAACTTGAATTTTCGGCCATGGCCTTCAGCAGAAAAAGAAACACATACATTCCTGGAATCACTCAGACAAGTATACACACACAACCACCATGTCTGGCCACTCCAGCTGGAGTGTGGCACTGAATAAAATGCCTTTCTGAAATTAATAAAAACACAATCTGCCTGTTGCCCCTCATCCATGGCTCGCAAGGTCTCATGTGAGAAGAGGGCAAGCTGAGTTTCACATGAATGAAGTTTCCTAAACCAATGCTGTTTCATAAAAATAAGCTTTACCATCTCAAGGAAATTTACTATATTCAAACTGAGAATAATTCTACAGGAAACTGATATTAACGATATTCACCTGTAATTATGTGGGTCAGTTCTTTTACCTTCCTTATAAATGGGAGTCACCTGCACTTTTTTCCAATCACTAGGAACTTTGCACTGAATTAAAGATTCATGACAAATGCAAGCTGAGTGAGGGGCCAATGCCGCATAGTACTCTTTGTAAATCCAAACTGGTATTCCATCTGGACTAGGAGACTTTTTTGTATTTACCTCTCTTAGCTGCCTCTCTACACCAGAAATATCTATTACTATATTGTCCATTTGGGAGTTAGTGTGTTGGTCAAATGACGGTACATGTGCACGGTCCTCCTGTGTGATACATTTCTTAAATGTTAAATTTAGAACTTCAGCTTTCCATTTGTTTTCTTCTATTACTGTCCCAGAATGGTGAACGAGTGACTGGATGGTGTCTTTTGACCTGCTTATCAATTTTACATAGGACCAAAATTTTTTCATGTTCTCAGAAAGATCTTTTGCTAAGGTATGACTGTGGTAAGGTGGGCACTCAAAGAAGTGAACCTCCAGTCATCTGAAGTACCAGCCACCACTGTGATATATGTCAAAAACTTTCAGTATCTCAACATCTCAGCTCTTCAGGGTGTTGAATTAAATTCAGTGGTGAAGTTAAAAAATTGAGTTGGATTGTGACTTCAACCCAGATGTACTACAAAACCATTAAACTGTCAGGACATGCTGTTTATCCTGCCTAACTTTCCTTTGTCCCACTTGCTTGTAGTGTTACCTGTATATCTGTGAGGGATTAGACTTAATTGTGTATCCATGCTGGAGTTGTAATTTGCCTGTTTGTTGCATACATACAGTTATATATATGGTGTCTATTATGTCCAAACCAGCAAATGACAACTTCAGTGTGGATGCACAAATAAGTCCAGTCCCATGCAGGTAACAATACAAACAAGTGGGGATAAACATTACATAATGGTATAACAGCACCTTAATGATTAATCACTAACATGGTTATTGTATCGTTAGTGCATGTTTTTGCTGTTCTGGTCTTCATTCAAAAGGCTGTAGATACAGCACATGATCCTATTCATACACCTCATTTCTAAATAATTACTTCTACATATGTAATTTTTAACCTGCTTAATGCATTCATCCCTTGGTCTGCCTGTTCAGTTTTACCCCCACACTTCACTCCAATACTAAAATAATGATACTTCTATGTCTGAGACAGTGTTCATCAAACCACTACTTTAGTGAAGTTGTGGCAAAAGTTTTTTTCTCTCAATTTGTCCAGTGCTACCTTCTCATTGATTACATAATTATCTATCTTCCATATTCTTCTGTTGCACCCCATTTCAAAACTTTCTGTTCTCTTTTTGTCTGCAATGTTTATCAATCATGTCTGACTTCCATAGAAGGCAACACTTCAGACAAATAAGTTGGAAAAGACTTCCTGACTCTTAAGTCTATAATCAATGTCCAGAAATGTTCCACCTTTTAAAGAAATGGTTTTCATAACATTGCCAGTTTACATGTTATTCTCTCACTTCAGCCATTATAAGTTATTTTTCTCCTATATAATGAAACTTGTCTACTACTTTGTCTTATTTCTCAAATTTAATTCCTTTCAAATAATCTGATTAGGGTTACATTCCATGTACTGACCACCATGGTTCAATTTTATTAAAGACACAGTCACTAGCATAGTTTAGTTTGTCACTCACGATACACCAGGTAACGTTCCAGCCGCTTCCATCCGGGAGACTTTTGGCGAAGTTGAGAGGACTCGGTGATCTTGCGTAGTGGAGACGGCACTAGGCAGCAAGAGCGAACACACCAACACTGGCTCATTGGCTGGCGAGCTGGGCTTAAGTAGATACCTGGAGCCAATCAGGAGACAGGCGGAAGAATATTCAGTCGGTTCAGAGAGTCACCTGTAAGAAATAGTCCCTATTACTTCTGTTTGTTTTGAAGTTACTGTTTGTGTATGTTCTGGTCTTGTTTTGGCATCTGGCAGGCACCTGTCCAATTGCGTTCCCCGATTGACAGTCCTGTTGTGAGGTATGCCAGCTGGACGGCATTTGGCCGGCGGCATCAGAGCACACTTCCCTTCTACAGGAAGGCCGATCAGTGGGAGGCCAAGAAGAAGAGGATACTATCGCACCAATGTAGCCGGGCTGCATAGGGCCGTCCTCGGAGGCAGCAGCCTCTGAAGCATGTGAACCATGTGGTGAATAGGATTGTTGACCCCACGCTCGACACTGGGATCGGTGGGGAGGCTGAGGTGGAAGTTGGGACAACTGTGGTGCCAGTGGCATCGGCTCGTCCTGGTGCTGTGGACAGGGTGTCAGTGCCGATGGTCCTGGCTGTGGTGCAGGTTCTGTGACAGGCACTGGTAACTGTTCTGGTGTGTCCCTGGGATGTGAAGCAGAGCTGGTCGGCAGAGCAGGCTGCTCTCGAACTGGAACTAGAACCTGTTATGACAGCAGGAGCACTGGTGCCAGACGATTGTGCCTCAATGGAAACGGGGCCGGTTGGTTCTAGAGAGGTGGCTTGACAGGGAAACGTGGATGTAACTGGTTTTTGTGACATCGGATGAGGCAGTAATCTAGACGGACATCAAAAACCATGCACCCCCGCCAGCAGTGGATGATTCCCGGAAGCCATGAGGCCCGTGGGCTGAACCCCCAAGCCCAGACGAGTGACAATGGGAAGAAAGAGGAAGTTCCAGGTGATGGTGACGGACGGTGCACTGGCATGAGTAGGTGCAATAGAGTCCTGGATTGACGACCATGCAGGAGCTCGGCAAGGCTCTTGTTGCAAATGGGTGTAGCACAATAAGTGCTTAGGAATAAGGTTAAGGCTTTGTCCGTGGAATGTTCGGCGGAATGCTTCTGCATTTGCTGCTGGAACATTCGAACCGGTCCTTCAGCTTTCCCGGTGGACTGAGGATGGAATGGCAGAGTGAGGATGTGGTGGATGCCATTCTTGAGACAGAAGTCCTGAAATTGTTTACTTCTAAATTGAGGTGCGTTGTCCAACACAATGGTTAGAGGAAGGCCTTCTATAGAAAAGATCTTGACTAAGGCTGCCAGTGTGGTCTCTGTGGTAATGGATGAGCTATGAATGATAAAAGGAAAATGGGAATATGCATCAGTGACGAGGAGCCAATATGAGCCCAAGAAAGGACCAGCAAAATCAATGTGAAGTTGTTCCCAGGAAAGTGTGGCTTCAGGCCAGGTGTGAAAAGTTTGCCAGGGTTTTGGAAGGTTTTCCGCACATGCCTGACAGTGGCGGACGAGGGTCTCAATTTCGGAGCCCATTCCAGGCCAAAACACGTAACGGCATGCCAATGTCTTTGTCCTTGCAATGCCACAGTGACCATGGTGAAGGAGATTAAGAAAGTGAGGGCGAAGGTATGATGAGATCACGACTCGAGGATGTGATGTTGGGTCGGCATGGAGGACTACCCCATCCAACACAAGGAGTTGATGGCGGATAGAGTAAAAGAAATGCAACATGGCTTCACCACCTGGAGGTGGAAGTGTTGGCCACCCTTTGAGAATGTTGCTCCATATGCTGGAGAGAACAGGGTCTGCTGTAGTGGCATCGGTGACCTGATCTGCTGTCATGGGAAAAGCCACAAGGGCGGATTCGATCTCTTTATCCAACTGAAATATAAGGAGTTCTGAGGAGTCAAAGGATGGGTCCTGACCACATGGGAGGTGGGTCAGTGCATCGACATTACCGTGACGGGATGTGGTAAGAAAATGTATAATGTAGCGAAAGCAGGAAAGGAACAAAGCCCATCATTGGAGGCAGTGAGAAGTCTTAGTAGGTAATGGTGCAGATGGGGAAAACTATGCCTGGAGAGGTTTGTGATCTGTCAGAAGGTGGAATGTGGTGCCATGGAGGTAGGGGAAAAATTTCGTACAGGCAAAGACAATAGCCAAGGCCTCTTTCTCTATTTGGGAGTATCTCCACTGGGTATGGGTGAGGGACTTGGAGATGGGGCATTCTGATCCATCTGGGAAACGATAGGACAGGACTGCCCCAATGTCATAATTGGAGGCGCCTGCCACCAACAGGAGAGGGAGGTCGGGGTTGTAAGGTACTAAACACTCAGGATCCAGTAGGTGATGTTTTAGCGTCTGGAAAGCTGTTTCGCATGCACTGGTCCACTGATATGGAACAGTCTTTTTACATAAGGCATGGAGAGGAGCAGCGATATGGGCCGCACCTGGAATGAATTTGCGGTAATAGGACACCTTCCCAAGAAATGATTTTAGTTGGGTCACGTTCTCTGGTGGTGGGAGATTTATTATCACTGGCACATGGGAAAGAGTAGGGTGGATGCCCTCTGGAGAGGGATGGTGACTGGGACTGTGCGGAAGGCTTCAGGTGGATGGACGCCTGGAAGCCACAGGCGCGGCCAATACCCGAGGACAAAAGGTCCTGGAATTAGACACACAGGTCTTCCATTGCCAGAAAAAGAACCTGTGGAGAAACAAGTTGTATCTGGTCATTGATTGTGAATCTGAAAGACTGGAAAGCATCCAGGCCAAACAGATCAGCTTTATTTGTACTATTAACCTCTAGAAATGTCAGGGTATGTTCCACCAATTTGTATGTGACTGTTGCCTGAAATTGGCCCAGAAGGGCTATTGACTGTTTGTTATATGTCAACAGATGGTGCGGTGTGAGCGACAGGGGTGGGGCACCAACTGTGGCAAACAAGGAGTAATTTATTAAAGAGACAACCGCACCCGTGTTGATCTGCATCGCCAGTGAGTGGCGACATCGATCATAAGCTTAGCTGATGGCAGAGTGGGAGGTTGAAGTTGGTTAATGTCCATTTGCATAGGCCCAGTATGCTCTGGATATGTTTGTACCTGGTCGGAATGCAAACGTCAGACAGAGCTAAGATGTCCAATTCTGCTACAAAAATCACAATAGGCCCACCTGTCTGGACAATCTTCTTGGCCATGACATTCATAGCAGGCTGGGCATGATGGAAGTCAGAGCAGTGGGTGTGACCGACAGTATTTTAGAGTCCAGTCAAAGGCGTTTCTGGTAACCATGTGGCCTGACGGTGGGTAGCCACAAGGTTGTTGCTGTTTACCCTGTGGTGGCCATCAGCAGTCAGTGTGGAGAGCTGCGACTTCTTCAGCTGCAGCACAGGACTGATGGTCCCCGGGAGGATCTTGAGGTTGAAGAGCTGTGATCTCGGACCAGGATTCCAGGCGGCGGTCTGCGGCAGTGTAAATTTCATATATAAATGCGAGCTCGATCACTTGGGCCAGTGTAGGTTCCTCCATTTTTAATGCATCGTGTCGGAAAGTCGCGTCTGGTACTGCCTGGATGAGGTGGTCGCGGACCATCTCATCTGCATAGGTTTCCTTAGATATCAAGGTTTGAAAGTGGCAGCCGCAGCTGAGGCATTGCAGTTCGGGTGCCCACTGCCGATAAGTCTGTCCAGGTTTCTTCCTACATTGATAAAATTCCACTCGTGCTGTGAGAACATGGTAGCGGCGGTGGTAGTAAGCAGTTAAGAGTTCAGTGATTTTAGAGAAATTCAAGGTATCGGGATTGGCAGATAGTAACTTGGCAAGCAGGTCATAAATTTGAGAGTGGCTCCACAACAAAAAAGAGGAGCGTTAGCAGCGTTGGTGGTTACCTTATGCATTTCAAAGTGTTGACAAAGGCGTCATTCATAAGTTGTCCAATCTTCCACGTCTTTATTGAAAGTTGGGAAAGGCGGGGAACTGACATTGGCTGGGTAGCTGCCAGTTCCTGCACCAATTGTCGCTGAAGCTCTGCAAACTGTTCACACTGCCACTAACTCAACTGCTGTTGAAATGTCTGGAACTGTTGAAGAGGCTTGTCAACAGTTGCTGGAATGCCGGGTTCACTTCGACGTCTGGCATGATGAGTACTTTGAAGTTACTGTTTTTGTATGTTCTGGTCTTGTGTTGGCATCTGGCAGGCACTGGTTGGTCTCGCGCCGCCTGTCCAGTTGTGTTGTCCGCTTGACAGTCCTGTCGTGAGGTATGGCGGCTGGCAGGTGTTTGGCCAGTGACATCACAGCTTTCCATTACTCTGTTTTGCTGTTGGTAATTTTCTACTTACATCTTCCTTTCAAGCCCTGTCCACCCTGCTCAAAGATTTTTCCAAGTTCTTTGCTTTCTCTGACAGAATTACAACATTTTTGGCAAACCTCAAGTTTTAATTCCATCTACATCTCCAGATTCTTCTTTAGTGTCTTTTACTGTGTACTAAATGGATAGAATAACATCAGGATTAAGTAACAAGCCTGCCTCACTTCATTCTTTACCATTGCTCCATGTCCTTGGTTTTTATAATTGCTGTTTGGTTTTTGTATAAGTTGTATAAAACCTTTTCCTCCCTGTAATTTTTGCTTTGGCTAGTTTCAGAATGTTTTAGAGTGCATGCCATTTATCATTGTCAAAATCTTTCTCCAACTCTACAAAGTTTGCCTTTTCATAGCAAATCAGTATTGCCTTGTGTGCTCTGATCTTCTCAGAGATTAGTTCCTACCAGTTTTTCCATTCTTTTGTAAATAACTCATGTTATTGTTCTGCAAACATGACTTACTGAAATTAGAGTTTGCTAATATTGACACCTGTCAATGCCTGCTTTCTTCGAATTAGAATTATTACCTTCTTCTTGAAGTCTGAAATATTTTCCCTAACTTATATATCTTGCAAACCAGTTGGAATAGTTTTTATGGCTACCTGCACCAAGGATATCAGAAATTCTGAGAGAATGTTATCTTCTCCAGCAGCCTAGTTTCAACTTAGCTCTTTCAATGATCTGTAAAATTCTTATTGTAATTGCTAACAATGAAAAGTCTATGTTGTAATTCAACAGTGTAATGAGGATAGTTTGAAACTCACAACAAAGACGTTCATCGAGCTTTGACAGGCACATAAAAAAGACCTTAATCTTTTGGTAATTATCCTTCACCCAGGCACACTTCAGAGACACACAACTGTTGTCTCTGGATGCTGCATTCAAAGTTGCTCTGTGGTGAGAGTGGATACATCATGTCCTTATGGAGCATGTAGGTATTGGATGGGTGGAAAGAGCTGCATGTTAGGAATGAAGCAGGGAGTCAGGGTAGGGAAGGAAAGCAAAATAAATGTGCGCACACACACACACACACACACACACACACACACACACACACACAGAGAGAGAGAGAGAGAGAGAGAGAGAGAGAGAGAGAGAGATGTAGATAAGAGAGGGCAGGAACTGTTGTGTGGGTTGGGGGAGGGGGGAGAGGATATTATAGGTTGAGGCTTGGGTAATTTCAGAATTAGAGAATATTCTATGAAGGTAACTCCCATCTGTGTAATTCAGAAAACCTGTTAGTGGAAGGGAATCAGGTATTGAAATAAAGTATATACTCAACTTCATATTGTGCCACAGGGTGATAAGCTTCACTGCATGCCTTCCATAAATCTGGAAATATGAATGACCTGCACTTTTTTTACAGTCATTACAGCACATACAGCACATTTATAACAGAAGAGGGGACACATTACTTCACATACTCTGTGTAGGAAGTGAATTGGTATCCAATAAGGTCCAGTGGCCTTTCTTCTGTTTCACAATTTCAGTTGCTTTTCTGACCTTTGAGCATTTACTCCAGTATCTGTCATTTCTCATTCATGTAATGATTTATACAAGGAACTACAGTGTGTGATCATGTGTGAAGAAGCTTTGAAAAAAGGTGTTTAGTATTTTGGACTTTTTTGTTTTGTCCTCTGTTTCAATGAAATTATGACCACAGAGTTTCTGTGTATATATTTTAGATCCATGTAGGGGAAAAAGTCAGTATTTTCTATCAAGTTTATACATAGGACTCTACTTTTCAGTTTGTTGAATGCATCATGCATTACCTGCCTTATGTCAGTTTTCGCATTATTTTGTTTTTGCTTCTAAGGCAGGGTAACAAGATTTTTCCTGTGAAAAATGGGAAATTTAGAAAATTAGTATAAAAAATGGAACAAAATGGTACACTAGACAAAAATAAAATATTTTGCATATATGACTGCATTGCTTTAATAAAATAAATAAAAATTAAAGTTTATACACTTAAAAAAGTATATATTTAAATAAGTCACTTCAAAACATGCTTGAATAGCACTTCATTGTGTAATAATTCGTTTATCCCAAGAACTGAACAGAGATCAAAATATAAAGAAATTGATACAAAGATTTCTAACAAATGAACACAACTGTATACATCAAAAATCTGTAGGCTGTTTAGCTGCTGTATCAGGAACACTATTAATAACTTCTTACTTATAAGAAGACCCAATATTCTTCAATAGCTTTGAATTTGTCAATAACAGGTTGTAGAACTCTTCCAAATAGAGTCTTCATAACGAGTATTAACTATTATAAGTGCATCAATAGTTTCAATAGTTTTTGTGATTTGATGCTTCAAGCACCACATACACATACTTAGTATCTGTCAGTTCTGACAACTTTGTGCATTGCATACATTGATAAAATGTTCAATAAAATAGATTTGCATTCTGTCCTAGAACACATGAATTTCTTTTCAAGTCCACTGAACAGAAAGAATGTGTTTTGTGGTATGGAATGCAAACAGCCCTCCTTTCACAGCAATATATTTCTCTTCTTATGCTTATTGTTTATTCATACTTATTAAGGAAGTGATGCTACTAGATGATCTCAGAGGAAAACCAGCAGTTACTTCTTTCCCTTAATTTGCTGCATTACATTGTGATGTTCTCCAATTATGGCACAAAGTACATTCTGCCTTCGTACATGGGGTTTCCTTCGAGAAAAGGAACTATTCTTCCATGGATCTTGTGAAAGGGCACAGTCGTTTACCCATATTAATGGGCATGAATTAGTGTCTCACAGCTTACAATATGCAATAGAGAGTACTAAAGTTAAGTTACTGAACTGAGTGTTGAAACTTCCACCAATTATGCATTGTAGTCTACAACATCCCAAAGTCATGGTGTCAATGGCATCTAGTCAGCTAGACCACATTTGTGTCAAATTGCTATATAAAGAGATGGAAAATAAATAAATAATAATAATAAATACAGCTAACAACTCACTGTAAAGAGGCTTTCTGAGCTGCTGACAGACACGAAAATAGATAATCACATTCACACAACTTAAATTTTTGGCCATGGACTTCATCAGAAAAAGAAACATGTACATTCACACAATCCGGCCACTCCAGTCAAACAAACATCTAGACTGTGAGTGAGGTGGGGAGTGGAGGGGGAAGGATGCCAGGTAAACTTCAGATGGAAGGTTCTGTATTGCATGATGAATTTTTAAGGCTCTGATAGGCAGGACTTGAATTGTGGCAATAAATACAGTGAATGGAATGGGCAGGAAAGGATAAAAGGGAGGTTTAGAGGAGTGTGGGGAGGGAGTGGGGAGGGGGGATTTGAAATGATAAGAATAACAAGGAAAAATAAAAATAGGAAAAAAAGGAAAAAATAAAGTTAAAAATTAAAAACTTAAGTTAGGAAAAATAGAAAAAAAAATAAAAAATAATTAATTAAGGGGATATTGTAAGTGGTGACCCACAGTTACAAGGAAGACATGAGATAAAGGATAATGGGTGGGGAAGGAAGGGGGTGAGATGTTAGGCATAGGGTGCCAGGATGGGAAGTTATCATAGGTTGAGGCCAGGATGGTTGAAGGACCGTAGAATGTGTTGGAGGGACAACTCCCATCTGTGCAGTTCAGCGAAGAGCTGGTGGTGGAGGGGAGGATCCAAATGGCTTGAGTAGTGAAGCAGCCATTGAAATCCACAGTGCTGTGCACAGCTTCATGCTGTGCCACAGGGTGGTCTATCTTGCTTTTGTCACAGTTTGGTGGTGGCCTTTCATCCTGATGGACAGCTGGTTTGTGATCATACCAATATAAAATGCTGTGCAATGATTGCAGCAGAGCTGGTAAATAACATGGCTGCTTTCACAGGTGACCAGACCTCTTTTGGGACAGGATAAGCCTGTGACAAGACTGGAATAGAAAGTGCTGCTGTAAGTGATCATATCCCTGTGAAAGACCCCAATACAAAACCTGCCCAGTGCACCCACCCAGCACTTCCTATTCCAGTCCCATCACAGGCTTATCCTATACCATCAGAGATTGGGCCACCTGTGAAAGCAGCCTTTTGATATACCAGCTGCTGCAATCATTGCACAGGATTTTATATTGTTATGACAACAAACCAGCTGTCCAACAGGTTGAATGGCCACCACCACACTGTGGTAAAAAGCAAGATAGACCACTCTGTGGCACAGCATGCAGCTGAGCACAGCACTCTGGATTTCAATGACTGCTTCACTACCTGAGTCATCTGGATCCTGAGCAGATGGGACTTGTCCCTTCAACACATTCTACGATCCTGTAACCATCCTGGCCTCAACCTAACTTCCCATCCCTGCACCCTATGCCTAACATTTTCTCCCCACCCCCCACCCGCTCATTCATCCCCACCCATTCCCCTGTATCTTATGTCTTCCTTGTACTTGTAACTGTGTATCACCACATACGATATCCCCTAAATTAATTACTTTTTATTTCCACTTATTTTTTACTATTTTTCCTGACATTAATTTTTCCTTTTTTCCTATTTTCCCTTATCATTCTTATCATTTTAAATCCCTCCCCCCCCCCACTCTCTCCCCACACTCCTCTACACCTCTCTTTTATCCTTTCCCATCCATTCCACTCACTATATTTATTGCCCCAATTCAAATTCCCATCTATCAGAGCCATAAAAATCCATCATGCAATACGGAACCTTCCATTTCCTCCTTTACCTGGCATACTTCCCCCTCCACTCCCCACCTCACTCACAGTCTAGCTGCTTGTGTAATTGGAGTGGCCGGACATGACAGTTATGTGTGTATAGTTGTCTGAGTGATTGCGTGAATGTATGTGTTTCTTTTTTTGCTGATGGCCATGGCTGAAAATTTAAGCTGTGTGAATGTGATTATCTATTTTCATGTCTGTCTTCTCAGTGAGCCTCTTTACAGTGAGTTGTTTCCTATCCTCCATTATTGATATTCCTATCAGATTTTCCATTGTTAAAAAATTACAATTAATACTGCTAATTATGAAGAAATGAGACATTTGGCAACCAATTGGATATTTTGTGGGACAACAGGATACAGAATGGAAAAAAGGATGTCTGGCCACCCCCTTCTAAGGTGTTTACTTGATGTAAATTTCCAGGGTAGCTCTCCCTGCTTTTGTAGCAGTTTTCAAACTTGGTTGTCAAACCATAGGGAATATTTCCCATTTCTCATTATTTTACTCAGCACATACTTACTTTAAAGGATATTGTATGAATCTTGAATTTTGTTTACTGATACTCAACAATGTCAGTTCTGGAAATGAAATTTTCTTGTTCGACTGTCAGGTTATGGGAACCTTGTCACTCTTTTAAACAGAAATATATTCATGTTCTATAACTTTATGCAGTGATGTTGCAATGGACTATGATCACTGAATCCCTCTCCAGCACGAACTAAGTCAGAAAGTGTGAGTCTGTAAATGACTAACAGGACTAAAATTTTATATCTACAAATTACTTCTCTGTTTAACTACTCAGGTATTTTTTGATAAAGCAATTAAAACAATTTAATTCTCTATCGCCAAAATATTTGAGTCCCCTTATATACATTTGGTAAGTTAAAATCTCCACCATGATTAGGGAAAGTATGTTAAGTATTATATTTTCAAAGTTTCTCCTCATATGTCATGACACTGCTGTTGCTAAGGCAGAGAGTTTGTAAAATCATCTGTGAATGATCTTTGAGCCCAATCTTTACCCAAAATTATTCACATTGCAATATCTTTACTAAATCTCACTAAATGTCATATTGTTATTACCACTATAAATACACCTCTATCTTAAGTGTGCAGCCTATCTTCGGGAAGTTATAATTACATTGCTATTGACAACTTGTTGCAATCTGTTTTTCTGATAGCTGATTTCATTTTCCATACTTTCCAATTTCTGTGGCTTCATCTTTGATGGACCATTAAATTGTAATTTCCCTTCATTTTCTTTCCTCCCTCTCTACACACTGTAATATTACCACAACAGTCCAATAATGTGATTAAAGTTGGAACTAAATGAATGAGACATGGAAGAATCATTATTTTTCAATGGTATTTGGGTGCTGCTATAAATTAAGTGGTGCAAGGTTCATTAATGTGTCACATTAATTTTCTCTGATGTTCATAAAATTTACTTATATGTTGCATAGCTTCTACTATGTAATTCTTTTCCTATTTATACAGCAAGAATCAGAAATAAATGGGGTTCCATCAATGACTCTTCCATCTATCAGTGAGGATGATGAAAATATACCTGAAGAAGGAGAAACGTCACCGTTATCTCCTCCCAATAGATCACCTCTTCATTCAAGCAGCAGTCCAAGACACACAAAATTTAATCCAAGGTAAGAGTATTCATAGTGGTACTTTGCAGTCTTCTGCAAAATATATAATAATATTATTGTGTAATCATAATGATAATCATAATGAATAACTTCTTTATTCATGCAGCAGTCCACGGCATGCAAAGTTTAATCAGAGGTAATCTTAGCAAATGTGTGTTATTTATCTTTGATAGAATCATTAGAATTAGATAAAGCACATAATATATTTTGTATCACATCCTCAATGTTTTACGAAAATAGGGTTTTAGTGTTTTATACAGAGAAAATTCATGTGGTATGTTGCTCGTGCATGTTAGGTGCAGTTTCCAATTTCCAGCATGCAAAAGTAAGACTAAAAATGAAATTCAGGAATTGATAAATACACATTACAATTTACAGCGTACAAATTTGATACAAAAACAAATCTTAAATTATCATACCAAAATCAACTATTTTAGTCTCAGAGGACAAATTTCACAGGTACATCAGGTAAATCTTTTTATTGAGAGTTGTGATCAATTGGCACAAAAATTTTCTGAGTATGGCACTGTGTCATTATGTCCTCTCATAAAAAATATGATTGGTGAAACAACTGATTCAGTCATAATTACAGTGTCCTTATTCTGGGCCTACTAGTATGTTTCTACTATCAAGAACACTTATTCTTTATTATAACTATCCACTGGACCATACACTGTCTTAATATTAAGAAATCTGTTGACATAATTTGTCTCTTAAAGCCAAAAGTGTAGGGAGAGTTGGTAATTAAATTTCCCCTGTCAACTGTGGGCAGAGTTCTGTATGAAAGGAATAAATAAATAAATAAATAAAATAAATAAAAAATAGATTGAGACAGTAAAGATAAGACATACCTTTATTTTTCTACATCATTTCCAAGTACCTTGAGACATTTGTTGAACCATTTTATAAGCTTCAGGAAAAAATCAGGGTGTTGCATACGGAAGAAGTGTTGACCAGTATGGATGAAAGATGATATACCAAGTGTACGTGCATGTGCAAGACACCAACACCAATACACAATTGGGAAGAGTCAACTATAATTATGCCAATGACTTTCTGTTTCTGATTGTGATAGGGGATGAAATGCAGGTCCACCATTACACACCCAAATTGGAGGCCGCATCCATAGAGAGGAAACTTCCATCATCACTGCCTGAAAGAAGTTTAAAAGCACTCCATTTGCAGATAAAGTGCTGCTCACCATTTTCTGGGATGCCCAAGTTTTGTTGCTGGATTCTTTGGAGGATAAAACCATCAATGCTATGTGGTACTGTGCCACTCTGTCAAAACTGAGAGATGACTCAGAAAAAGCAGCCTGGTCTTCTCAGATCTGGTGTTCTGCTGTTGGATGACAATGCAAGATCACACTCGGCGAAGGCAATGCAAAACAATATAGCAACTCTTGGTTGAAAGTGCCTACACCATCCGCCATACAGTCCTGATCTCACATGAAGTGACTTTCATCTGATTCC
This sequence comes from Locusta migratoria, assembly GCA_026315105.1. Taxonomy (NCBI): domain Eukaryota; kingdom Metazoa; phylum Arthropoda; class Insecta; order Orthoptera; family Acrididae; genus Locusta; species Locusta migratoria. Next base: position 182,681,980 of record CM048744.1, read on the forward strand.
AGCTTTGAAGAAGACTCTCGGCAGAAGGTACTTTGGAAGCAATGCTGACTTCAAACAAGCCATCCAACACTTCTCCCATATGCATCATCCTGACTTTTTTCTGGACAGCTTTTTGAAGCTTATAAAGCGGTATGACAAATGTCTCAATGTACTTGGAAATTATGAAGAAAAATAAAGATATGTCTTATATTTGTTGTCTCTATTTTTTTCCTTACATACGTAACTCTGACCTATACAACTGTGCCACCATTGCATATTTGCAGAGATGAAAACCCTAACCCAATATGCTGAAGGCCTTCACAGACAGACATTAACCTTCAGACCTAGTCTGCAAACAAAATTTCCATGACACAAACATCCTCACACACGATAATCCTCCCTGCATCCCCAACAAATAGCCCTAAATAAGTGCTCTAATTGTCACTAAACCACCCAAAACAGGAACAATCAAACCACAACAGTTGACAGAGCTTTGAATATCTGCCTTCATGACCTGAAATGAATGACATTCTACCCAAGATCCTTCTTGGCCTCCTATAGTGGTGAACCAGCACCCAACCAACCTCCACAACATCTTAGTCCATCCATATGCCACTCCCAGTCCAAACCCCTTACCACAGAGATCATAATCATGTAGAAGACCCTGATGCAAGACCTGATTAGTCGATCCACCTGGGACTTCCTAATACAGTCCCATCACAGGATTAATCTACCCCATCAGTGGCTGGGTCACCTGTGAAAGCAGTGGCATGATTAAACAACTATGATGCAGTTAGTGCACAGCAATTTTACTTTTGCATGATTCTCTCTCTCTCTCTCTCTCTCTCTCTCTCTCTCTCTCTCTCTCTCTCTCTCTCTCTCTCTGTGTGTGTGTGTGTGTGTGTGTGTGTGTGTGTGTGTTCGTTTAGTCAATTCTGACTCTATGTGACCCCATAAGCCAAAGAAAGCTACTTTCCCCTGTCATGCACTTTCTCCCATAGATTTTACAGATTGGAACTCATTGCTTCTATGATGCCATCAATCCACATCATATTCTGACAGCATCTTCTTATAGTTCCTTTGATTTTACTCAGCATTAATGTTTTCTCCAGTGAGGCATGTCTTCACATTATGTGTACAAAATAGGTCAGCTTTTGTTTTAATATTAGACCTTCCAGGTAGCAATCTGGTTTTATTTGCTCTAATACAGATCCTTTGGTTATCTTTCCTGTCCATGGAATTCTAAGAATTTTCCTCCAGCACCACAATTCAGAGGACTCAATTCTTTACCATTCAGCCTTACTAATAGTCCAAGTTTCACATCCATACATCACAAATGGGAAGACCATAGCCTTCACAGTACTTATGTCTCTGGACCTTATAATCTTTTCAAGGTTTGACATCACCTTTCTACTGAGCAACAAGTGTCTTCTGATTTTGTGGCTGCAGTCACAATCATGAGAGATCTGGGAACCGAGATAATTAAATGTGGACACTACCCCCATTGATTCTCCTCCTATACCCCATGAATTGATTGGTGTAGTTACCATAATTTTGGCCTTTTCATTTTTGTTTTTCGCCTTCAGAAGAGAGCCTTTAATTCTTCTTCACTTTGTCAGCAGTATGGTATCATCTGCTTATCTGAGGTTGTTAAATTCATAATGTGCTCTGAAAACAGACTGAATAAGAACGGAGACAATATGCAGCCTTGCTGGACCACTTTCTGAATTTTTCCATTTTGTGGCGTATAAAGTTCATACTGTGGCTTCTTGGTCAAGGTACAAACTACAAATCAGATGAATGAGGTGAACTGGTACTCCCATGTTATTGAGTACTTTCCATAATTTGTTGTGATCAAAGCAGTCAAAGACTTTGGCACAATTAATAAAGCAGAGGTACATGTCTTTCTGGAATTCTCTTCTTTTCCCATAGCCCACCAAATGTTGGCAATTTGATCTCGGGTTCCTCTCCCTTTTCTAAGACCAACTCGTTCTTCTGGTAGCTCTCAATCTATATATTGGCAAAGTCTGTTTTGTAAGATTTTTAGCATGAGTTTGCTTGCAAGTGAGATAAGTGCAATTGTTCAGTGATCTGAATATTCTTTACAGATTCCCTTCTTTGGAATCAGGATGAATACTGATCTTTTCCAGTCTTCTGGTTTCTACTGTGTGTTCCATAATTTCTGACACATTGAGTGCAGCAGATTCACTGCATTTTACAGTGACTTTAAATAATTCTGCTGGCATTCCATTATGTCCACTAATATTCTTATGAGTCATATTTTCAAGGACCCACTAGAGTTCACTCTCTAAAATATCTGGCTTTAGTTCTAATATAACATGATCATCATTAGCAGCAGCAGTAGCACTGTGGGTATGCAGTTCAGTCTTGTATAGGTCTTCTACATATTCTGCCCATCTTACCTTAACATCCTCTGCTTCACTTAGATCTTCCCCATTTCTGTCTTATATCATTCCAATTTTTGCCTGGAATTTTCCTTTAATTCCTCTAATTTTCTTGTAAAGATCTCTTGTCCTCCCCATTCTGTTACTATTTTCAAATTCTTTGCACTGTTCTTTACAGAAGATATTTTTATCTCTTCAAGCTAATTTCTGAAATTCTTTATTTAATTCAACCACAGCTGATCTGTCCCCCTTTTTTTTTTTTAAATATTCCCTTTTATTGTTTTCCCCCTTTCTTTAGTACCTTCTGTTTCCAATCCCCCACCTCCTCCCCTTACTGTATTCCAAACTGCATCTATGACTAGCAATGCATTTATCTCTACTATCCACTACAAAACTTTGTCCCCACCTTGCCCTGCATACTTCCTACTCCATTCCCCTCTCTTCCCTTCCCCTTTCCTTGTAATTTGCTGTTAAGATGCAAACTGAGCCATAGTGGCCGAAAAGAGTCATGTGTATGAGAGTTACACCTGACTGATTGTGTGAATGAATGTATGCTATTTTTCTGATGAGGGCTGTAGCTGAAAAACTAAGTTATGTGAATGTGATGTGTCATCTGCAACTTAGCAATTATCTTTATGATGAGAGGCATAGATATCTTACAATAATGTAGCTATAATGGTGCTGCAGTTGTGGTAGTCGAGAAGATACCAATTTACACTGTCCACTGGGTGTTGGATCAAGTGTACATTGCTGGGTGCCTTATTAGTACCTGACTTTGGGTAATGTGATACAAACTTACCTCTACTTCTTACTATTACCATCATACAGAATGCTTGTCTACTTACTGATTACAGTTTCATTCTCTCCTAAGGTGCCATTGGACAGCTATTTTGAAGGGATATTTAGTTATTACACTGCTTTCTGACTGATGTTAACATTTAAAATTTGAGCGTTTATCATCCTATTTCAGTCTTCCCAACACAAAAAATTCCTTGGCTATATTGACAACACAACTGCAGGAGAGGGGACCTGTGGTTGGAAGGGGGAGACAGAGAGGGTGCTCTATTCTGTTAGATGAGCTAATTTCTCAGCAATGGAGACGTAACTAGAACATGAAAGATAAATCCAAAGCAACAACAAAAATCAATACACATATTGAAAATATTAGAGAAAATAGTGGTAATTATTTTGAAACAAAGCATTTTGAATGGTACTAATTGCCATACAACTAACCTTTGTTTCAAAGGGAAAAAAAGGTAAGTCTACAGTTGGCTGTATTATGTATTAAAATGTGGAACTGACTTGACAAAGGTGGAGAAAACACAACACTTTCCAAAATTTTTAGCAAGGCTCAGCTTTTTTATACAAGGAGACCTAATTGCTTCCGAAGTACTCAGAAAATTTCTGAAATCAATAAACAAAGATATTAAGATATGGGAAGCTACTAAATGTTTAATTTTTATGCTTTTGGAAATTGAGAATCTTGTCATGCCATAGTACTTAGGTTAGATGTATCCATGCAATTAGTTTAGATTGCATATGTGAACTGCTGTCCTATGTTTTAGTATGCTATGCCCTATGAAGTGTTTGTGATAGCTATAGACATATAGGCCTATATTAGAAAATATTTGGTTAGTCTGTGAAAGCTGAATTTAATTAATTCTTGCATGACTTTCTTACTGCAGTGCAACAGTCTCAAAAGACTGTTTCAAAACCACTAATGTAGATTTACTAATGTGTTAATTATTTTTAGAATACATGGTTTCATACATTGTTTGTTACTCACTTTTTTTTTTAAATTCTCAATGAATCAGAAAAATGATAACAATCTTAGATTGCTGATGCATGTCAATATATACTTCATTTGCAAGAAGGCACATCTTTTTCGGTAGTTTATGGGAGTAACCATACATGCTAGTGAATGGAAAAAAGTACTCAAATTATTTTGTGTAGTTTCACTTGCTGCAGTTTAATTAACCTGTACAAAATCCTTACTAAGTACATTGTTCAAATACAACAGAATTTTCAGCATGTCTGAAATTTATTGAAGTCTGGGGTGATAAAGGCCTACTGGATAACTCACAGAGTTATTCAATTATTCTAAAGGTTTAAACACTGAAGATAATTGACATTTTTATTATGTACAGTTCACTTACAAATTTTAAGTTGTAGAGTTATATGATGAAAAATTTATTTTGTTTCCTTGTAAAGAAACGTCTTGATTGTCAACATTTCAAGCAACCTTCTTTGCACTGTTTTAGTTGTTACCAGTAAACAGCTGGCCTTTTAAAGAATCAAACTCCCATCTATGAAACAGCTCCAAACTTTTAATTGCTTTACAAGTACAGTAATGTGTTCAATATTTCACATAATGTATGTGAGTGAGAATAAATATAGCAAAACAGATGATAATTGGTCAACACAAGGTCAGACCTGTTGGACTGGTGATATAAAACATCCCAGCCAAAAGTGCCCAATAAATCTTGGGTCTTGGGCTGCAGTATGAGATGTTACATTTTCGAGAAGGACAATTCCCTTTTTCAGTAGCTGTGTCTTTTGTTTTCTATCACTCAGCACTGTGTCCCCAGTGGTATAGGGGTCAGCGCAACTGCCTAGAAAGCAGGAGACCCGGGTTCGAATCCCGGCTGGGTACACATTTTCAGCTTTGCTCAATCGCACTTCATGTCATATATTCTATGAATATTAAATAATAACAGCTGCAGGATCAGAAGTGACGTCTGTTCTTTCAGAACAGACGCCACATGTATATATATAATATGCCGGTGACGGGCAATGATCCTATCGTTAGTGGGGAGGGGTGGGCAAGTTTGAAGCCCTTGAGTTAACTTGTTTTAGAGATAAAAGCACAAAAACATCATTCTACTTGTTCATTTGTGAATAAAATGAGTTGTTAAAATTATTAACAGCTGTATTAGTGCTGTGAAGTAGCGAGTGTGAGTGCACATTCAAATAGTACTCCAGAGACCTACTGCACAGTGACGTGCCCCTTAACATTTCTAGTGGTAGACAATGAATCCACGCAAAACCTTTTTGGTAAGGACGCTTTTCAATTTGGGTTTTCTATTTCTGATTAGTCTCTGAGGAGCTATCATACCTGCAACTGGACGCGCTATGCATGGAATTTTCTTCTTTATTGCGTTGGGTTGTATATAGATATATAAGACGAAAAATTCCTAGCAGGAAAAATTAAATATAAAAAATAGACGAAGATTACTCACCAGGCGAAGGAGCACAGGTGTAACAGCATCACAAATAAATAAATAAATACACACACACACAAACGCAAGCTTTCGCAATGCAGTTGCTTCTTCAGGCAGAAGGGAAGGAGAGGGAAAAGGAAATGATGAGGGTTTTAAGGAAGGGGATAAGGAGCCATTCCAATCCCGGGAGAGGAAACACTTACCTTGGGGGAAAAATGGAGGGTAAAGAAATGCACACACACCCACACATTCACACAGACACAAGTATGCCTAGACAGACATACTGTAGAAAGCAAAGAAGTTAAGAAGTTAGACAGAGATACCACTTGAGGCAGAGGCTCTGTCCAGAGAACCGATGCAAAGATGTTAAGATGGTGGGTGGGAATTCGAATTTAGCGGAGGTTGAGACCAGGTGGGCAACGGGAAGAGAGAATATGCTGAAGGGCTAGTTCCCATCTCCGGAGTTCTGAAGGATTGGTGTCAGTGGGAAGTATCCAGATAACCCGGACGGTGTAGCACTGTGCCAAGATGTGCTGGCCGTGCACCAAGGCATGTTTAGCCACAGGGTGATCCTCGTTACCAACAAACACTGTCTGCCTGTGTCCATTCATGCAAATGGACAGTTTGTTGCTGGTCATTCCCACATAGGACGCTTCACAGTGCAGGCATGTCAGTTGGTAGATTACGTGGGTACTATCGCAAGTGGCTCTGCCTTTGAGCGTGTACACCTTCCTGGGTTACGGGACCGGATTACGTGGTGGTGGAAGGGTGCATAGGGCAGGTTTTACAACGGGGGTGGTTACAAGGGTAGGAGCCAGAAGGTAGGGAAGGTGGTTTGGGGATTTCATAGGGGTGGACTAGGAGGTTACAGAGGTTAGGTGGGCAGCGGAAAGACTCTCTCGGTGGAGTAGGAAGAATGTCATGAAGGACGGATCTCATTTCGGGGCAGGATTTAAGGAAGTTGTATCCTTGCTGGAGAGCCACATTCAGAGTCCGCTCCAGTCCCGGAAAGTATCCGGTGACAAGAGGCGCACTTCTGGGATTCTTCTGTTGAAGGTTCTGAATTTGGGGGGATAAGGAAGTGGCTCTGGCAATTTGTTTCTCTACCAGATTAGGAGGATAGCTGCGGGATGTGAAAGCTGTTATTAGGTTATTGGTGTACTGGTTCAGAGCTTCAGGACTGGAGCAGACCCGTTTGCCACGAAGACCTAAGCTGTAAGGAAGGGAACGTTTGATAGGGAATGGATGACAGCTGTCCTAATGCAGGTACTGTTGTTTATTGGTAGGTTTGATGTGGACGGATGTGTGGAGTTGGCCGTTGGACAGATGGAGGTCGACATCGAGGAATGTGGCATGGGATTTGGAATAGGACCAGGTGAATATATAAATTTTTTTTTGTCACACCAATTACATTTTGCCCTCCGTAACTCAGTTAAATCGAAATTAGATCTCAGGGACCTTGGGGTCATTCCCCATATCTTCAAGTGAGTGGTCCAGTCCCCTGGTCATCTTTAAAAAAAAAAAAAAAAAAAAAAAACTGGCAAAATGTGGGGCTATGGCGATTTTAAGGTCACGATAAATGCCCAGCCCATTATCTAAATTATTAGGAGGATATTTTTTTTTTCGAAGATAGATTTGGCAGAAGCCTATCTCCATCTCCTCTTAGACGAGGCTTCCCAACTTTTGTTGGTGGTCAACTCCCCTATCAACATGTAGCAATATTTACAGCTTCCGCTCGGGGTGGCCAGTGACCCCACTATTTTTCAGCGGTTCTTAGAACAGCTCATTGCTTTGATCCCGGACTGAATAAATTACCTGGATGATATTGAGGTTTCTGGTAAATCCACAGATGATCACTTACGCAACCTATGGTCCTTGTTTTCAAACTTACTGTCTGCCGGTCTTAAATGCAATCTGGATAAGTGTCAAGTTTTCCAACCCTCTATTGATTATCTGCGTTTTCCCTTTATGCCATCACATTACAGTCATTTCAGCTCTGTTTCACCCTACATTGATGAAGGAGTTGCAAGTCTTTCTAGGCAAACAAACGTGTCCATTTTCAGTGATCCCAGGCATGTGAAAAAGCATTATCTCTTTTGAAACAAAAGCTGTTGTCATGCCTTCGCTTGGTTCCTTTCCAGCCCAGGCAGCACTTAGTCTTGGCTAAGGACACTTCCCAACATGAAGTGGGGGCTGTTTTGGTCCACAGGTATGAAGATGGTACAGAGCAGCTCATTGTATATGTGTTGAAAACATTGAACTCAATTACTTGCAAAATCCAAAGGGAGGCACTCTCCACTGTCTATGCATTACACATATTCTACGTCTTCTTGTATGGTACAAAATTTTACTCGGTTACGGACCACAAACCCCTGATCTCGTTATTTAGTCCTTCAGCATCACTTCCAGATAAAGCCTCACACTACCTCCAACAATGGGCTCTCTTTTGGTCTAGATTCAACTACGAAATTCATTTCTGCTCTACAGCTCAACATGCAAATATGGATGCACTCTCCTGTCTCCCAGCAGGCCCTGACCCTATTTTTGACAGTAATTAACTGCTTTGTTTTCACCCAGATGTGGAGGCTCAACAGCCAGTGGATGTTTTTCCAATTACTGCCTTATGGATAGCATCGACAACCTCCGCCAATTCCGTGCTATGACAGGTGGTGTCATGGTTCGGATCCACTTCACAATTATTTCTCGTCGCAGTACCAGTTTTCAGTCGGGGATGGTGTTCCCTTCTTACCTACATCTGACATGGTACCAAGGGTGGTCATTCACTCCTCTCTCCATCGGGAAGTGCTCAGTCTTCTTCATGCAGACCACTGGGGAGTGTCCCATATAAAGGCAATGGCCCACTGCCATGTGTTCTGGCTGGGGCCAAATGGAGATATTGTCCACCTTTTTTCTGCCTGTTTGAAATGTGCCACCCACCAGGCAGCTCCTTGTGCATGTTTCTCTCCGTGGCCAGGACCAGTACAAGCATGGGAATGAGTTAATGTGAACTTTGTGGGTCCCTTTTGTGCATTATTTTTGGCTATTATTCATAGATACATTATCAATGTTTCCATATGTGGTTCATTGTAGTTCTACATCATCAGTGGTAAAGGTCACAGCACTTTCAAAAATCTTTTCTTTGTAAGGCTTGTCAGTCAAGTTGGTTACAGGTAATGGCCCAATGTTCTCTTCTCAAGAGTTTTCAGACTTCTGTGCTCACTGGGGTATCCATGTGTATTGGCTCCTCTGTTCCACCACCAATCCAATGGGGAGGTGGAGCAGCTTAGTCAGAACATTCAAGACCCAAATGAAGAAATATGTGCTTCAGACATCCCCCGATGCTGCCTTAGAAAAGTTCCAGGCATCCTACTGATTTACAAGGTGCATTCGATAAGTAATGTGACCAATTTTTTTCTGACACAATGGTACACCAAAGTGTTTAGTAACCAGCTGGGCTAAGTGGAGGGGGGTGTTAACTTCAAAACTCTCTTTTCTCATTTGGCTGCGAGGTGCTGGAGAGTCAGGACGCGTTTTTCTGTCAATCCCATTTTCAGTTTATGTAACACGGCACAATGGATCATTCTGTAGAGCGATGGTATGGCATCAAATTTTGTGTTAAATTTGGGAAGTCTGCCACTGAAACGTTTCCATTACTCCAGCGTGTCTTTGGGACTGATTGCTTGTCCAAATCACAAGTTTTCTTATAGCAAAAGTCATTCATAAAGGGCCAAGAAGAGATCACCGCTGAATGTCACAGTGGATGGCCATTAAACTCATGAGTCGACGAAAATGTGACGCACGTGCACAACTGTTTGAACTGACAGACAGCTGAGCCTTCAATTGATAGTACAAACTCTAAAAATGGCAAAAAAAGAAAATGTTTTTCGCTTTGTGACTGAAGATTTGAATGTGAGAAAGGTGTGTGCCAAAGTCATCCCAAAAGTGTTGACTAATGAACACAAGCACATGCGATTGCTTCGGTGCCAAGATTTGTTGGAAATGTGTGAAAATTATCCTCATTTTTTAAACTCAGTAATCACTGGTGATGAGTCATGGATTTTTGAGTAAGACCCTAAGACAAAAAGGCAGAGTTCAGAGTAGCACACCCCATTGTCATAGCATCCCAAGAAGGCATGCATAAGCAAGTCCAGGATGAAAACCATGCTCATTGTCTTCTTTGACATTAGAGGCATTGTCCACCACAAATTCGTACCTACCAGGACTATTGGGAACTTGGCTTTCTACTTGGAAGTGTTCAAAAGACTGAAAAGGAGGGTCTCATGCTGCCGAAGCAACATCAAGGACACTTATGGAAACTTCACCACGACAACGCACCGAGTCACAGCGCCCTCACTGTCAACGAGTTCCTGGCTAGGACCAACACTCCATTGGTTCCCCAGCCTCCCTACAGTCCTGACCTGGCTCCCACTGACTTTTTTCTGTTTCCTCACTTAAAAGGAGTCATACTCGCTAACTGATAAAATCCAGTGCTCAAAACCATTAACTTTCACTGCTTGTGAAGAAAAGCATAGTGAAAACACAAATTCAGGATCGTTAATTTCCACAGATCGTTAAGAAGTGCAAAGTGAAAATTTAAAACCCAGGAACAAATATCACTGGACAAATGTTGTATACAAAAAAAGCCGAAATAGTCATCATAAAAATGAAACGGAATATGAGAATGATGAATTTCTCATACTAGGAGACTCATTGCTAAAAAAAATATTGCTGTCGATATCAAGCTGAAAACAACCCTGACTCTAATAAGCTCCCTGAAGTGGATGTCAATGACACATTGCAGCTCATCAGAGAACGCAAAAACAAAAAATCTTCAGGATGGGATGAATTTTCCCCTTATTTACTGAAACAATGCCAACACAATCTGGCATATCCTTTGACACATCTCATAAATAGTGTCTTAAAAGAAGGAGTGTTCCCGGATACACTGAAATTAGCTATTGTGAAACCTCTGTACAAAAAATGTGATAAACATCTAGTAGACAACTATAGACCACTCACTCTAACTTGTTTTCAGTAAGTTAATTGAGAAATTAATACTTAAGTACATGTTAGATCATTATAGCAAAGAAAACATCCTGGGAGACTTTCAGCATGGCTTCAGGAGTGGTTGTAGCACAATGACAGCAGCATTACAATTCATAATGAAAGCTCTCGATAAAATTGATGAAGGTTATCAAGTAGCAGGAGTTTTCTTGGATCTCTCAAAGGCTTTTGACAGGGTTGACCATGATCTTCTCCTGTCAAAATTAGCCAGAGATGGCATCAATGGAAAACTCATGCACCTTGTTACTTCCTAGCGTTCCAATTCCCCCTAGAATTTATGAAGTGCCAAAGCTACACAAGAGTGGCCAGCCTCTACGACCGATTGTGGATGGAATTAACTCGCCGACATACAATTTGGCAAAGTTCCTAGCCTCCAAACTAAGACCTCTAGTTGGGAAAACTGACTCGTACATCAAGAACTCGACACACTTTATAGAACGCATTAAGGAAGCAACAATTTTACCCACGGACATCATGGTCAGCTTCGACATAAAGTCATTATTCACCAATGTGCCAGTAGACGAAACTGTTCGCATCCTACAAGAACATATTCCGCCAGATATATGCGACCTGGTTCAGTTGTGTTTATCTTCGACCTACTTCAAGTGGCAAGAAAGATTTTACGAGCAAACAGACGGCGTAGCAATGGGGTCTCCCTTATCCCCGTTGGCAGCCGACATTTTCATGGAGGCCTTAGAAGCAACAGCACTTTGTTCCGCCCCTTTACGCCCAAGATGCTGGTTTAGATACGTGGACGATACTTTCGCAATATGGCCCCACGGTGAGATGGAACTACACAAGTTTCATGAACATCTAAACAAATTGCATAAGAAGATCCAATTTACATTAGAGATCGAAAAGGATGGCGCTATTCCATTCCTAGATGTGGAAATTTATAGAACTAGGCAAGGCACACTTGGGCACAGGGTATATCGGAAGCCTACACATACCGACAGGTATTTGCACGCTCAATCAAACCACCATCCAGCACAGAAGAACTCTGTTATCCGCTCACTGACGATTCGCGCGCAACGACTAAGTGATGAAGACAACAAAACAGCTGAGCTCAACAAACTAGAAACAACATTTCTGGCAAATGGCTACAAGCATAGAGTGATCCACACCGCCATGGACACAAATAAAAGAAACATCAGTAGGCAGGAAGTCAACAAAAAGCAGCCAGCAGCACGCTTACCTTATGTAAAAAACGTCACAGATCGCATTGCCAAACATCTTCGCCGGGTAGGAATCCAGCCTTTCTTCTACAGCAGTCGCAAGGTCAAGGATGCTCTTGGTTCCACAAAGGACAACATAGACGCACTACTTGCATCAGGAGTATACAAGGTGGAATGCGAGTGTGGGGAAGTGTACATAGGTGAGACAGGGAGGGCAGTGGCAACACGCATACGAGAACATGAACGCTACATTCGATTAGGCCAACACAATAAATCTGCAGTAGCCGAACACCAGCAAGATTGCAGCAGGAAGATAAAATTCAACGATGCCAGAATACTCGCCAAGCAACCAGGGATGGTCAAACGTAAGATAAGGGAAGCCATCGAAATTGTTAAACACCCCAATAACATGAATAGAGAAGATGGACTCAGGCTTGCCCCCTCTTGGCTACCGGCCATCACAGCGTAATAGGCCGCACTGACATCACAACACGCGAGCGTCACCAGTAAGCTACTGCCGCCGCGCGGCCCACGGCCAGCAGGAGAGAAACGGAAGCCCTCACCCCATTCGCCGATGAACACCAACCATGTCTCGCTATGCAAGAAGCAATAGGAAACGGCTAACCCCCACCCCTTCCACCTCAGCATCCTATCAAAATAAAGTTCCACTCTTCCGCAATACATGCACCAATAACATCGCTTATTTTAAAAAATTATGACGTAATGTCTAACTGAAAGTAATATAAAGTGCAGTAACAACCAGCTCACAACAGTTACCCAGATGAAGGCCACTGTAACGTTGGCCGAAACGTTGGATTATTTAAGTAATAGCCATACATAATGACGCGGTACCATACCCAGAAAACTTTTATGTCATTTGTTACTTCTTATTTAAGAAACCGAAGCCAGTGTACGACAATCACACACAATAATGGAGATACAATAGAAACACATAGGTCAAGGGTCAGAAACATTAAATTTGGGGTGCCACAGGGATCAATAATAGGTCCTTTCTTGTTTATTTGTTATGTCAATGACTTCACAAGTACTTTCGATAATGAAAAATCCATAACTACGTATGCAGATGACACTTCAGGCCTTGTTTGGGGAACTGATACGAATGATGTCGGGTTAGAAGTTAAAAAGTTTATTGAAACTGCAAAAACAAAATTTGAAAATGACAACCTAAAAGTCAACCTGCAAAAAACAAACATAATTTCTTTTAATTTAAGTGATTTGCAAAGCAGTATTGATTATCATTGTAGTAATACAATAGGGAAAGTCTGTAGTGAGTGTAAATTCTTAGGCATAAGCATTGACAGCAAACTCTTATGGATCCAACAAATTGATAATGTGTGTGCAAAAATAACATCTAATCTATATGTGTTGAGAAGAATAGCTCCATATGTAAACATTAAAATGATGAAAACTATGTATTTCAGCCTAATACACCCCTTTCTTTTATATGGACTTCTATTATGGGGTTGTGCTGCCAAAACGCATGTAGATAGGGTTTTTAAACTTCAAAAGAGAGCACTGAGATTAATGGGCAAAGTAGATTCTAGGATTTCTTGCAAGAGCTTGTATTTAGATTTTATAATTATGACTATTTACTCTATGTATACATATGAATCAATTTTAAAAACTGTAGAAGATAAGGAATATACACTTCACAATAACGAAGTCCATCAGCATAATACCAGACAAGTACAAGATTTTCACATTCTCAGTAGGAGACTGAAAAAAACTGCAAACAGCGCATACACTAAAGGGGCAAAATATTATAATGCTCTGCCAAAAGAAATAAAGCAGTTAACAGGCGAGAAATTCAAGAAACATTTAAAAGCATGGCTCATTGAACAGGGGATATTGCGTTTCGATATGTCTGAGTGTGTGTGTGTTCGATATGTCTGAGTGTGTGTGTATTTGTTTACCTTCCTTTTTTTCCCCTAAGGTAAGTCCTTCCACTCCTGGGATTGGAATGACTCCTTTTCCACTTCCTTAAACCCATATCCTTCCCTTTTTCCTCCCCTTTTTTCCTCTTTTTCCTGAAGAAGCTGCCAGTGGTGGCGAAAGCTTGTATGTGTGTTTGTGTGTGATTATATATATATATATATATATATATATATATATATATATATATATATATATATATATATATATGAGAGAGAGGCCATATAAAAGTTGTATTGTATACTTATAAATATAATTGTAATAACAAGTGCTATGCATGTGTATTCATGTTTCAAGCAAATAAAATTACCAAATTACATTGGGACAATTGAAATCATCCAGGCACATGTTACATCAGCTCTAAAGGACATTCCAGAAAAGGCCTTCCAGGATGCCTTCCAGGCATGGAAACTCTCCCTCCAGAAGTGTTATCAATGCGAGAGGGTGCTATTTTGAACATTTTTAATTATTTGTACAAATATATTCAATAAATGATTTCATATGGATTTGACCATCACACTAAATGAATACCAGCAGTTGTTAAGCATTGTTCTGGCCATCGTCTCTGGGAGGTCTGCAGGGAGCATGGTCTCACAACCCAAATGTGGATCAACTGCAACCACGAGTGCAGATGGGCATGCATCAGCCTCCCTCGGGGCTTCCATCAACATCAGAGAATGGCTGCTGAGCTCAGATTCATGCAGGCCAACCCATAAAGGCAACCTGAGGGTAGTGACCCATGACACCAGCGCCCTGGCCACCGCCGCCTCCTCCTCCTCCTCCTCCTCCTCCTCCCCCTCCATTTGAGTCTGCACCCCCCATGGTAACGACCCTGGGAGAGGACAGCACAATGGATCTCGAACCCTCCTCACCTGTCATATCGCACTGGCCACCGCCAGAGAGCATGCCAAGCTGCACGGTGCTTCCAGTTCCCACAACCATACTCTCTGGTGTCAGCCAGACATTTTGTGGTGAGGACCCAATGGATGTGTTGTGTGTGTGGTGTTCATTTCTGTTACACTCTCACCCCAATAGCATGATAATACAATACAAGCTGCCCTTCTCTGAACTTTCCCTAAATCATCAGTCAGTGCCACTTGGTGGGCAGCAACAGCTGGAGATGATATTTGGGTTTGTGTGAGTGTGAGAATGTATGTGTGACAGGAAAGGTGTTATTTGCTGTGGCAAGATTTATTTGAGAAGTTTCTTTCAACAACTTTCTCTTCCAAATGCGGACATATTTTGTTAGTACCCATCTAAGTAGGGAGACATGATCAGTGCAATAAAATAAGAGAAATCAGATAGAAATGGAAAGAATGGAACGGTAGAGAAATATCACAATAGCGGTTCGATGAACCCTCTGCCATGCACTTCAATGTGTGTTGCAGAGTATTTATGTAGATGTAGATGTTATATTGTTGAATACCAATCTGGTGTTTCCATTATTTAATTTAAACATTACTCACATACATTTACATCTACATACTTACTCCACAATCCACCCGAAAGTGCATGGCGGAGGGTACTCATTACCTCTACTAGTTACTTGCTTTCCTATTCCAGTTCCATATAGAACAAGGGAAAAATGAATACTTGTATACATCTGTATGAGCTCTAATCTCTCTAAACTTATACTTGTGGTCTTTATGCAATTTTGAGAAGCATGGCAGAGGGTTAATTGAACCGCTGTTGTGATATTTCTCTACTGTTCCATTTTTTTATCCGATTCCTCTTATTTTTCTGCAATGATCATGTCTCTCTATGCATGTGGGAACTAACAAAATATGTTCACATTAGTAGGTTGGCGGCAGTAGAATCATTCTGCAGTCCACCTCAAATTCTAGCCCTCTAAATTTCTTAAACAGTGCTTCTCGAAAGAAAATCACCACCCCTCCTGCTACTCCTAGTTGAGTTCCAGAAGCATTTCAGTAATACTCGTGCATGATCGAATCTACCAGATACAAGCCCCAACACCTCCCTCTATGTCTTTTAAACCAATCTGGTGGAGATCCCAAACACTTTAACAATATTCAAGATGGGGTCATACAAGCATTTTATATGCGGTCTCCTGTACTCACTCTAAAAGTAGTTCTTCTGGATCATTTTCATCGCCCTCTGAATCTTCTAACACAGAAATAAAAAGCTTTGACTGTGAGGTCCGAATCAATGTGGTATTCCCAGCTTGTACACTTTCATTTCTGTATGTAGCCAAGGTTCCTATTTCCTCCTAAACCTCTGCTGGTAAATGATAATTATGCAGCACTTGTTCACACAATATGGACATGCCCAAATTGTCACAGTTCCCTTTACAAGTTCTATTCCCATCTGGTTTCATAGCTTAAGACTTTACGACATTCATCACACTGAATATTATCTCCACTTTAACATTAGACAAATCCAGCACAAGTAGAAACAAAGTTACTTCAACTAGTCCTTGAAAACGATTTAGGTCAGGTGTATCTCTATAACAGGCTACTTTATTCCAAATTTCAATTGTGTTCATAGTTGTCTCCTATTTAACCCTCTAGTGGGTTTGCATGACAGGGAGCGCTGTGGCATTTACATTACAATTTTGTCTTCACATAAGTATCCCTTTTAAGGAAACCAGAGGGTAAAAACTGTAATAAAACAGCTTGTCATTGTGATAATTATGTATACAAGCTGAAAATAATTAACCCACAAGGACTCGCACGTGAGCATTTTGCACATAGTAATTTTAAAACAAACGGCATTTTACCAATTTTAAATAGTCAAATATTTGTGTTTTCTTATAAGTGTAACTATAAATACGTACCTAGACAAATTAAGTATGTTACAAACTGTTCTCTGACTGTCAGAAAAATGCTACACACATGATCGATTGCATAACTTTTAAAGGCATGCGTTCCTGCGGGTTAAAGAAGCAGTCAACATTATTTAGAAAATATCTTCCAACTGTACAAATTCCTATCGATCAGTGTATCAGGAGACACACACAGCATTCTGATGAGAATATTTCTTGCAGACATTGTTTCCAGAATTTTTACACAGTATCTTCATCCTGACAGTTTTATATAGTCCAGATTACAGTATTAGAAATAACCCCCCGAAAAGGCTCCAAATATCTTTTGCTTTAGTGTCTTTAGAATCATGAGCTTGAGAATAATTGGTATTACTATGTCTTTCACCAATCCATCTGCTGGTATGAGCTACGATGTCTCCAAAAATAGTTTCCTAGATATGCAGATGAAATGCGTCCAAGTGTGTAAGTACATTTCTCGCACTCCATTTTGCCATGAGTAAACTGATCATAGCACTTTTTTCTTTCATTAGAGTCTAACTACTCCAAAGACTTTCATAGTCTTCCCCAGTATAAATTTTGTAGTAACCTGGCACAGTATCAAGTAGAACAGTTTCCTGTCTTATCACCTGCAGCAATTCACATTGTGGTCATCAATTTCAATAATTTCATCTTCCTTATGAACATCGTTATTAGACTCATCACATGTCAATTCATCTTCAGAAATTCCACTAGTGTTACTATAACCACTTCAGGATCCCTTACAATATCACTATCACTGGGAATAAATAGATGCACAAACAACTCACTACACTGTAAATAACAATAAATATTAGAAATATGAGTAAAAAAGTCATAATAAAAAGAAGTTGAACAAATATTTACATGATAATGCACATGGTGGCAAACACACCACAGAGGCTGATCATAGCTTAATAATTATGTAGTGACTAAACAGTGGCCAGGTTGGTTTCAAGCTAGGTGAAACAAACTCCATATTTGCTGAATATGTGCAGAAGTTGCAGTGTGTATCTTACAGTGCACCCACCTGAGCTTTAACATTTGTTAAGCTGTAAATCCGCTTTTCCTGTTTTCTCTGATGTAACATGGAGTTCCTGCATTATTGGAATTAGTGACTCTTTAACAGCACACAGAGAATGTGACACAGACATGATCAAAACTGATCACAGCTCTTTATGTTATCAGGCAATCTTGCTTGGAGCTGTTTATGTAAGCAAATCAAGAGGGTGGTGCATAGTTTCCAGAACTCTGTTTCCTTTTCAGCTGGGAGTTTCAGTCAGTGAAGTTTCTCATCAACATCATAAGCCAGATAAGAATGCCAGTAAACATATTCATCTAGATATACTGCCAGAAAGTCCTTCCTGCTAGTTGGAAGAATGAATTCCTTAGTGATGCTCTCCACCAAGCCATCTAAATCATTAAGTGTCTGATGTTATCACAGTTATTTGCCTCAAACGATTTGTGTCTTCATTGTACGTCAGCCAATTAACAGCCATAGAAAGAGAAGAAAAGTTTGACTCTTTACTTAAGAGAATATACTATATGGGATGATGTTATGAAATATCACTCTTTGTTTGGCACTTCTGTACAATATTTTTTGGACTCTTTCAATTATTTATAGCTGCAAATAATATCTTGTAAGCATATCACCTTAAGGCAGAATGAGAAAAACAGTTACAAGTTTGTCTGATTAAGAAGTCAAGAAGGCAATCTGACTTACTCAAAACAATGAGTTGCAAAGAGTGGTATACACAGTGTAAAATTATAAGCCCTGGACATTCACTACACAATTTAGCTTATATCCAATTGTTAACCAGTCAGGACACTGATATTAAAAATGCCAATTCCTTTCAAAAACATAATATCTAATTCTAATCATGGAAAATCTGATTGTAATGTCAATAATGGAGGATAGATAACAACTCTCTGTCAAGAGGCTTGGTGAGCTGATGATAGGCAAAAAAATAATCACATTCATACAGTTTAAATTTTCGGCCATGGCCTTCATCAGAAAAAGAAACACATTCGTGCAATCACTCAGACAACTATACACACACAACCACCATGTCAGGCCACTCCAGTGCCACAAGCATCTAGAGTGTGAGTGAGGTGGGCAGTGGAGGGGGAACAATGCCAGGTAAAGGTGGAGGGTTCTAATTCTAAAGAACAAAGTGTTTCCTTCACAGAAACAGGAATATATTCATAATCACAAGTGTTTAATTTGGCCAGTGCCAAAAATGTTGACTCCACTAACTGCTGATCAGGGGAGGCAAGGGAGACCAGCCCTCCTCAATTTTCTATAGTGGAAGTCATAGTAGTAGTAGTAGTAGTAGGTGTAGTAGTAGTGTGGTGGTGGTGGTGGTGATTGCAATAATTTTTACTATAAACCTTCAAGTACTTTTTCAGAGAGTGCAAAAGTCTAAAACATTTGTGTATGAACTGCCAGCAATATACATAGTAAGTTGAGCTACATGAAGACATTAAGCGTATGGTGATTACAATGGGGCAAGCAACTGCCGCCAGGCTGGCCGGGAGTGTGGTCTATGTGTGAGATATGCTGGGAGGCCAGTGCCTGCTAAGGCCTCTTTGAAAACACTTGGTTGTCATGGTAACCACTATGTAACATGAGAGGGGATACAGTGTGAGCGCTGAGCTATGGCCAGCTAAGGAAGAGTCAGGCCAGGTGATGCTGCCGCTTATGGTTCCTTTTGTGTGGGGGTAGGCAGAGAGGTGGAGCGGTGGTGGGATGATGTGTGCTACCACATTACGCTTCAGCCAATATCATCATTCCACTGCCGTTTTGCACATTGCAGAGTCTACTTTGAAAGTCTAGAAGTACTTTCTTATGCAGTGCATGTGTGTTGACAACTGTATTGCTTGCAAAGTATTTGTTGTGGTTGACAGATCATAAAAGGGCCAAATGTTGCAGAGAAAAGTAACAATTACAGAGTTTTGAGTGTGTAACTTTTTCCGATTAGAGTCTTGAAAAGATTATTAGTGGGCAAGGATGGCCTTAACCATTCAGGCATCCCAGGCAACTCGCCAACTTGGCACTCTGTATTGTGTAAATCTGACTGTGCTTTGCAACACAGTATTTGACTGTTTTCAATAAATCATCTTGAATGGTTAATTATATCATCTTATACTCAAAACATGTTTCTTTCCTCATGAATTTAAGTATTAAAGAAACAGAAATCAAATCCAAATAATTTGAAAGTCTGCTAAGATGCGTCATTTGAGTCTAGTGTTGCCCAAGCTGTCACTGTCCAGCATGCTGCTGCAACTGTCACAACGTACAACAGTAATACATTGTTTGGGCGTTCATGTTTTGAAAAAATGTCTAAAAATATTGTGTAGTACCACACTGTACAAATGCATCCATAAAAACACCACAAAAATTGTTTTTCCATGTTCCAAACAACAAGAAGATGAATAAAATGTGGTTGAAACACAATCATATCTCAATGCTATCATGTATGTCTGGCTGTCACAGATAGCAAAATCGCACTACTGCTCTTACCACTGACAGGCTGTCACAGAAGTTTTTTCTCTTGTTGCTTGCCATGACACTTTTTTCCCCCCTCTCTTCTTAAAACTGCTCTTATTTCAAACTTTTTTTTATCCACTTTTATCTCCTGATGGGCCCTATTAGTGGATAATCACACCCAGACATATGGTTAACATCATACTCCTACACTACTGTGATTCCAACATTAACTGACTAACAAATAAAAAAGTGGCAGTAAACCTGCTAAGTTAGTCACCATACTAGAGTGAGTGTGGAAGGGCTCCACACCTCTTCATTTTTCAATAAAAGTGAGTGATATTACTATTTTCTATGAAATGTCTCTTCCAAAGGTAGTCAGCAGACCTCCCAAATTGATTATTTAATTTCATGATTATTTTCAATTTGTTTCACTTGGCCTAACAGACTATTTAAGTTAGTAAATGCCATAAAAAGGTGAAGCAGTCAACAATCCGAAGATTGCTTTGAACACCACAGTGCTTTACTAGGCATGGTCCTGTTTGGAGGTGGTATGCCGTTGCCTTCCTCCAACCTTTGAACTGACTTACTCAGCCAGTTATAGGGGGACCTACAGTTTAACATGGGTCCTGAACCACGGTGCTACTCGGTATTTTTCACATGAGCAATACTGCCAGAGGTGAAGGAAGTGGAAAGTGACAGATAAAAATTCTAGGACCTGGCGGGGATCGAACCCGTGACCTTTGGATTTGTACTCTACCACTGTGCAACCGAGGCGCACAGCAAATGCCATATTAATATTTATTCATTAATTATTGC
This sequence comes from Locusta migratoria, assembly GCA_026315105.1. NCBI lineage: Eukaryota > Metazoa > Arthropoda > Insecta > Orthoptera > Acrididae > Locusta > Locusta migratoria. Next base: position 182,702,880 of record CM048744.1, read on the forward strand.
TGCACTTTTTTTTTATTTAGGTGTTATTTAATGACAAAAAGTCTCATTTTGGTGTTTCAGCATTCTCAAGTCTCTTCTGCTGCCACTCCAAAGACGTCATACTGTGACAGCAAACAAGGTTTGAGAATGGTGAAACACCAAAATGAAACTCATCATCGTTAAATAATACCTAAATAAAATAAAAAATATATTAAAAAATTGTGCAGCAAAAATTAAGGAATAAATATTTAATATGTTATTATTATTATTATGATGATTATTATTAGCAGCAGCAGTATTAGTGGCAGTAGTAATAGTAGTTTGGATTTAAAACAAAGAAAAGGGGATTTGCTAGTATAGTTCCTGACGTCCCCAGAATTTTGACCCATGATCCATCACTGGTTGACTCCAGATTCCTCACTGAAATATATAATAGCTATTCCTAACATTTTTGACACTTGTCATAGACTCATCAGTTAATATACTGAATTGACCAGTGTTTAAATCATCAAGGACTGCCTGACCAAAAAGAACAGACACCATATCATTAATTGTAATACTGTCCCCAACAGGCAATTGAAAATTTCAATTTCGATATAGCCATTGTCCGAAATATTGTATCTTTTATGGGTGTGGCAATCTTCAAAGGTTGGTAAGGTAATTTCTTTGAAGGTGTGGGTCAATGGGAATGGGGATGTTATATGTGAGTTCAACAGATGTGCAAGAAGTCATGAGAGACATTGTTGTCTGCACCCCAACTGCATACCCCTCTCTCTAAATTGTGTAATCATTACTCATATTTTCTTTTTTATCAATTTCATTTCTCATATTATATAGTGTTTCCAATAGTGAAAGTTCAAAAACAGCTTTCATCTGTTATGTAACCATCGGTAATGTCATTATCAAATATCAGTGAGTATGGACACTTTTTAGGCATTAAAATAGCTTGCTAATTTGATTTGTAGTTTCAGTTTTGCTACTCTATAATTGAAACATATAATTTTAAAGAATCACAACTCAAGTTTTAACTAAAATTATAATAAAGTATTTCTTCTCCAGGGTAGAGGAATATGCTGGTGTAACAAGTCGTACCATGAGGTCAAGAGTGGCTGTGCTCAGGGACAGGCAAAGGCCACCCCTCACCAGAAGCCTGAGCCAGAAATCAGGTTCACTAGAAGGACTGAACCTGGAACTCAGAGGGGAAGTTGAGCAAACTAAAAGCAGTGTTGAGAGGCTTGATACCCAAGTTTCATCATTGCACCAGGATGTGGCAACACTCAGCCAAGAGGTACATAATACTTTCTTTGGTTAAGTACTGAAAACCATATTAATTTTATTCATCTACTACAAGTATTAATTTTGAAAATCTGCTAAGAGCTACGCTTACTGAAATTTATTTCAATATCTGCATTTGTACGCCCCATGAGCAATAAAATCGACAATGCTTGAGATAAAAATCAGTATACCTTCTTATAGTCTTCTAATTTATTCAACATTTATCACTGAAACAGTGGGTATGGCATACATGAAATGATAATATTTTCCAGAGCAATAGCTCAAACTGTACTGAGGTACCAGGTGTCAATCCATGTAGATACATCCATGTTAGTACATGGTGTAATCTCCATAGGCAGCAAAGCAGGTGCTGATTCAGGTATCATTCAATCATACAGTTGACAAATGTCTCAGGATACTGTATTCTACACCTGCTTGACTTGTTCACACAGTTGTTTTCATGTTCGACTGAAGACAACATTGGACATGATACTGGCCACTGAAGGTGCTGCATGTCTTGCAGAGTATGTTGACTTTTCTGTGCAGTGTGGGGGTGAACATTGTCCTGTTGGAACAACACACCACCTCCCTGTTACACAGATGCTGAAATAATGGGTCTTACATCATTCTGCATGTTCAGAGCATTGGTGAGCATTCCCTCCACAAACACTAATGATGAATGACGGTTGTATCTTATCGCACCTAGACCATAACCCATAGGGTGGGGCTGATGTGTCTTGGATGATTGCAATGACCAATCCTCTGGGAGCACCAACCGAACTGTGCATGACCACGCTTGGCTTGAGTGTAAGATGGGCAGAGGTGAACATGCCCATAGTCCTACTGCTACTAACCTATTCTCAACAATTTGTACTGACACTTCTGGGCTTACTCTCTTTCCTGTACTGTGATAGCTGTCAGATCTGCCACCATTGCTGCTACAGCACAATGATCTTGGTGAACTTCTGTACTGCAAGGATGTACAGAACTTCATCTATGGGTGTGAGAATGGTTGTATGACCATTGCAACTTGCACCTTCGCACAACTGATGCAGCTATGTGGTAGTTCTATGAAAGGACCTTCCCAAAACTTGGAAGGTTATACTCAGTTAACTGTAGAAAACACAAGTACATCTCTGTACCATGGTGCCTGTTTGCTTCACAAGTTGATATCAAACTGAGCCTTAAGGCCGTAAAATTCCCAGATGGTGGTCCGGCAGCAATATCATCGTGCTATATGTTGGCAGTGACCTAGAAACCATTATTAGTACATATACTATTCTCCAGGTGACATTTTTATTTATTTATTTTTTATGAGGTGAGGGTGTGGAGTGAGGTCAGTGTATTATATAAAACTCTGACTAATATCAGTCATCTTTGTTTGAAGTATCTGTTATAATACATATTTTTTACAAACTGATTACAAAACATTTATCACTCATTATATACCACAATATTACAATTCACAAACTGCCCTTTTTTAGTTACATGTACCAGTTAAAACAGTTTACAAGAACCATCAGCACTAGTACACAGAACCCAAAGCAGACAGCTTTTGATTTATGATGCTCTTGTGTTTAATGAACAGTCATGTCAGCAGCATTTTAATGACCTCCAATGACTGATACATATTCTATTTCGATTTTAGAAAAATCCTGATTGCAGTGCACATAATAGAAGGTAAACACTCACTATACAGTTGAAATATTGATTGGTTGATAGACATACAAATAATATAAAAGCCTATCCTTAGAACTAACTACTACATCAGACATTGCAGTGGTGGACTGTGTTGGGAATGTGTAGGGGTGGGGAGACAACAGAAAAAGAGATAAATAATGAAAAGTGAAGTGTGTAAATGGTGAAGAGTGAAGTATGACTTCAGATTAATATGTGAAATGAGCAGCATGGGGACAGGAGAAGAGGGCTAGAGAAGAGTGGAAGGCACAGCACAGGCTAGGACTGAAGGACATTTTGTAAGAAAATGGAGTCTGCTGGTGCAGTTTTAACACCCTGGACTCACATTTGGGAGGATGGTTGTTCAACTCCATCTCAGGCCATCTTAATTACTTTTTCAGTAAACAACTCTAGGCAAAAGCCAGGATGGTAGCTTTCAAAGGACATGACTGAATTTCTTTCCCATACCTGATAAAAACTATCTGAACATATACTCCATCTCTAATGACCATGATGTCAATGTGACGTTAAACTCTAATTTTTCTTTCTCCCTTCCTGTTTATGCAGTAAGATGGTATAAGGAGGAAAAACTGGGGATGGGGAGGTGTTTCTGCCACTGAAGTTGAGGATATTAGGAACTGAAGCACCTGCTGCAAGTCAACTTTGTTCTTGGTCACAGTTCGGCAGAGCTCAGTCATTCAAGTTGACAGATAAAAAAAGTTCACAATAAAATAATATGCTGTAAAAAAATTTCAGCTGGCCTGAAATATTCCATGACTAATGCAAAATAATAATACCACTCTGCAGCTAAAAAAAGTTCATGATAAAATAATATGCTGTACAAAAATTTCAGCTGGCCTGAAATATTCCATGACTAATGCAATTATAATAATCCCACTCTGCAGCAGCTTCATTGTAAGTTAAAAAATATGTGGAGGAGGCTGGCAAAGTTTTGATGCTGCATTAAGAAACCTGTCGAGACTCTCTCCAACAGACTTGTGTGCTTCTGCTGCTGTTAGAGCAAAGTTTGAAAAAACATGCCTGTTGACATTATGACATCTTGAAAAAAGGTCCGTGAAACATGCAATTGTGTAGTAACTGACACAATAAAGTATAGAGTAAGGTCTAGTATACAGTCCTCTTTAATAGTTGAACTGGTAAAAAAACCAAAAGTTCATAATCAAAGAGTAGAATGAAGTTTTCTTTATAGTGGAAAATTAAAGATTGAGAATGAATACTACTCCATCCTGGGTCCTCAATTCTCAAGCTGGTGCTGGGTGGTGACTGTGAACACCTCTCTTAATGTGATTCTTCAGTTTCTCCCGGCGTATTTGACAATCAAAATATCCACGGGTGTACTGCCGGTCTATAGTGTCCAACGGGCACAATATTTCGGCGATCATACATGTCTCCATCATCAGGTGAACTGACGGACTGAGCTCCTGGAAATGCGCCGGCACGGAGTTCCGCACGCTACGGCTGCTCGAAGGGAACTAGGTTCTAGCCCGGTAGCGGGCCATTTAAATACCCTCGGCCCGCGGAGCGAAACCTCCGCGGTCCGCGCCCCGCGCCACGGCAGCGCAGTGGAACCGATTGCGCCGGCGTCTGAGAAGACTTCGGTGTGAGGGCTCTGTCCGCCGTGGTCGTCACTTCGTTACGTTTACTAGATTTACTCTTAATTAACCCAATCGCTGGTTCCAAAGCTTTGCTAAGATTATAGCCACAGTCACTGTTTATGAGATCGTCACTTGTGCGAATTTTAATGGCCTCTCTAACGACACAGTCCCAGTATCTCGACATCTGTACCAGAATCCTAGTGCCTTCATAGTCCATCGCATGATTCTCCGACAAACAATGTTCAGCGACCACCGACTTGCCCGGTAGCGGGCCATCTCAGACGCCGGCGCAATCGGTTCCACTGCGCGGGCCGCGGCGCGCGGACCGCGGAGGTGTCACTCCGCGGGCTGAGGGTATTTAAATGGCCCGCTACCGGGCTAGAACCCAGTTCCCTTCAAGCAGCCGTAGCGTGCGGATCTCCATGCCGGCGCGTTTCCAGGAGCTCAGTCCATCAGTTCACCTGATGATGGCGACATGTATGATCGCCGAAATATTGTGCCCATTGGACACTATAGACCGGCAGTACACCCGTGGATATTTTGATTGTCAAATACACCGGGAGAAACTGAAGAATCACATCATACACCTTTACGGGAAGGAGATGTATCGCAGCATGAAGAAATTTGAAAAGATGCGCGACCGTAGATGTCGTTTGCTAAGTACTCTTGTTCCAAATTTTGCTAAGGTTACGCATCACATCGATTCTGCAGCAGCCAAGAGAATCAAGAAACGGGCCAACCTCGCATTACTTTGTGAGAGAGTGCATTTCACCCGCCGGAGCCTTGAGTTCATCTCACTGGAACTATTCAAACTGCATTTGCAACTGGCTAGTCATTTCACGTCTTTTTCCTGGGATTGGATTGATGGTGTTACTTCGGTTGTAGCCGATTCCGCCCATAAGAAGGCAACGGGACGTCAAACAGCTAAGTTCTCACGCCTCCTTGACAAACCATCTCTGCAGGTTCCGTGCAAGACTGTCATCAATCTGAGTGGCATGGAGTTGAGTGATGATGCGTTCTCAGTTTTGGAGAAAGGGCTCAACTTTGCTCCTACCCCCAAGTTCACGCTGGTCGCAGAAATTATTAGTGCTGTTGAACAGGTTGCAGCTCGACTTCAGTCTGAATCAGATGAGGAAATACGTCGTGAAACTTGTCGTACGTTGACGAAATCCAAGCCCATGAAGTCGAACATCACTAGTAAAGAGAGGGCGGCTATTCGTGACCTGAGGGAGCGTCCTGAAATTATTGTCTTACCGGCTGACAAAGGCAATGCTATGGTTGTTGTCTCGCATAAGGACTACACTGAAAAGATGCAGAGCCTGCTAAATGACGATTCCTACTGGAAGATTAGCGTTGACCCCACAAAGAAGGTGGAAAACAAGACGAGGGTGCTTCTCAAGGATGCAGATTTACCGGAGGGTGTCGCCAAGAAACTGCTACCTCAAGGTCCGGTACCGCCAAGACTTTATGGACTCCCTAAGGTCCACAAAGATGGGGTGCCGTTACGTCCCGTTGTCAGTAACATCAGAGCACCTACATATTTGTTGGCCAAATACTTGACGGGAATATTAAGTCCTTATGTGGGTAAATGCCCTCATCACATCCATAATTCCGTGGATTTTGTTAAACATCTTAACAGGTTCAGGCTGGATGAGTCAGGTATCATGGTGAGTTTTGACGTCGTTTCGTTGTTTACGAGGGTGCCCCTTCGAGAGTCACTAGATTTGATTGGCCAAAAGTTTGATGAGAAGACCACCAAACTTTTTAGGCACGTCTTGACCTCTACGTATTTTCTTTTCAATGGCGAATACTATGAACAAACGGAGGGAGTCGCCATGGGTAGCCTACTCTCCCCTGTCGTCGCAAATTTGTACATGGAGAATTTCGAGGAGGAAGCCCTGGCATCATCTGAATGGAAACCTACTTGCTTTTTCCGTTACGTGGACGACACTTTCGTCATCTGGCCACATGGTATGGATAAACTCCTTGACTTCCTTACACATCTGAACTCCATACACCCCAACATCAAATTCACTATGGAGACTGAAACGGAGGGTAAATTGCCATTACTTGACGTCTTGGTCAAGAGAAGAGCTGATGGCACTCTGGGTCATAGTGTATATCAGAAGACAACGCACACTGATCTGTATTTACACGCAGACAGCTGTCACCACCCTTCACAGAGGAATGGGGTACTTAAAACTCTAGTACATAGGGCGTGCACTATCTCCGACATAGAGAGTCTACCCCAGGAATTGGAACACCTGAGAACTGTATTTCGAAAAAATGGGTACTCAGAGTGGCAGATTCAGCGGGCTCTCCGCCCAACCACTACATCACAACCTGTGGAAATGGAGGAAAACACGAGGGAGGATGTAGGCACTGCGTTCATTCCATATACCGACGCACTCTCGGGGAAGATCGCCCGCATTTTGAAAAAACACCAGGTTGGAACTGTTTTTTGTCCGCCGAATAAAATTCATGCACTGGTGGGGAGCGCCAAAGATGATCTCGGTTTGAGGAAGGCCGGCGTGTACCAGATTCCGTGTCATTGTGGAAAGTCATATATTGGACAGACGATGCGTACCGTCGAGGATCGATGCGTTGAACAACAGAGACACACACGATTGATGTATCCGAGCAAGACGGCAGTCGCTGAACATTGTTTGTCGGAGAATCATGCGATGGACTATGAAGGCACTAGGATTCTGGTACAGACGTCGAGATACTGGGACTGCGTCGTTAGAGAGGCCATTGAAATTCGCACAAGTGACGACCTCATAAACCGTGACTGTGGCTATAATCTTAGCAAAGCTTGGGAACCAGCGATTGGGTTAATTAAGAGTAAATCTAGCAAACGTAACGAGTGATGACCACGGTGGACAGAGCCCTCACATCGACGTCATCTCAGACGCTGGCGCAATCGGTTCCTCTGCGCAGCCGCGGTGCGGGACGCGGACCGCGGAGAGGTCGCTCCGCGGGCCGAGGGTATTTAAATGGCCCGCTACCGGGCTAGAACCCAGTTCCCTTCGAGCAGCCGTAGCGTGCGGATATCCGTGCCGGTGCATTTCCAGGAGCTCAGTCCGTCAGTTCACCTGATGATGGCGACATGTATGATCGCCGAAAAATTGTGCCCGTTGGACACTATAGACCGGCAGTACATCCGTGGATATTTTGACCTCTCTTAATGTTTGGCTGTCAGTGCTGCGAGTCAGTCACCCTTCAACAGCCATGCTTATGCTATTGGTGCTCAAATGTCCTAATTGTAAGTGACTGGTGAAGGGTCAGTGCATTGCAGCCTGCTGACAATGACTGGCAAGGTGCTGGTGCACTCAAGGTGGTAGCCATGTATTACCACATGTAATGTACATAATTTTATATCTTCAGTGCACTATATTTCTGTCTGATTGTTCATATGAGCGAGAGGAGCCACAGGAAAATAAAGTGAAATGATAAATGTTTTTGCTGCTCTGTAGATATATAAATGAAGAGTGAAGATGAAGACAAAATCAATAAATGAACAAGATGTGTAGCAACTACTCAAGTGAAGGAACATCGTGGAAAATATTTAATCAGCTTGAAAACACAATGCTTAACTTCTTCATGCACCTAGATTACAAAAAAATTAAACATAGAGCTAGAAATATATGTATCTTACCTAACCAAAGAATGATGCAATTATCTGAACTAGTTTCTTAGAGAGGAGTTGCTGTGGTATTGTCTGTAAACAGAAAGGTGATATAACATTTAAGGAACAAGCATTAATGTGAGTGGCTTAAACATAAGTCAATATAACCTAACAGAAACTTAAAAGGAAGTATATTTATTAATATACTAATTATGCATTAGGTTGTAGATTGTCAGTAACTATCCATAGACAAATTGAGAATTTAGTAGTCTTAATACTAGATGATACGGATCTGTTTGCCTCATTTTAAATTATACACTAAAATAATATTACGGTATTTGAAGGAAACACAAATGAGAAATGTAAAGTGTGAGTGTGTGTGTGTGTGTGTGTGTGTGTGTGTTCAATTCTCTGCAATATAACAGTACTGTTGTCAGAATTTAACCATTATAGAAAGACATTTAATTGTGAGATTTATTAGCTATTTAATTATGAGTTGTATTAGCTGTTTACTTCTTCTACAACCTGTGGTTAACAATATTGTACATGTGAAAATATTTCATTATTTTGTGTAGGTTCGGAATGCTATCCAAGCTCTTCAAGAGCTTGCATCAAGCAGCAGTACGGTGGCCACACGTTATCCCCATCCTCTGCCAGCACACTCAAATCCCAATCTGCCATACAACTGTCTGGATGGCAGTATTATACAGCGCAGCTCCTCTCACCCTCCTGATATGTTCTGTTGGGAAGCAGAAGAAATTCCAATGAGACTGAGCCGACTAGCAGATAAGGAAACACAGACTTCTATGCCAGTGGACATTTTTGAGAATTTTGTGCTCCAGAATCCTCACAGAGTTCTACTGATACTTGGACTTGATGCTGAAGCAGTGCTAAGAAGTAACAGTGCACAGGAGAGAGTGTCAGGAGGCCAACAGACAAATGGTTCAAGTGTTCTAAGAAATCATCAGAAGAATGGGATTATAACTCAAAGTGATACTCGGTCCATGCAGACAACTAGCAGTTGGAACCACACACGGACAGCTGCAGATTCCCAGCAGCATAGGTTCAGTGCAGGTGATGTGGAAGGTGTGACTGCAGCTGCTTTCCGAGCAGCTAACCCCTTTTCTTCATCACAGTCTTTGAAATTCCAGCCTTTTGATAGCTGAGCTGTGTCTCGCCATATCCTACAGTTCTTCAGAATGCAAGTACATTTGTTTTAATTGTGCTTGCTTGAGTTTTTATAGATGCCTGCTGTTATGTGGGCTTAATTTACTCTTCTTTCTTGTACATAGTGCTCCACTGCAATATAGTTTGTATTTTGTATAAGGTACATGCTCACATTACTTTAAAAGTAATGTGGAGTTCAGGAAAAAGACATTTTTAGCTTTTGAGTTTCTAGATATGTTTTACATTTGGGATTTGTTTAGAATCTGTCACACTTCTTAAGTTTAGTTATTTAGCCAGTTTAATGGTTAGTTGAAGAAAATACTCTATATCTGAAATATATGTGTACCCAGTACATGAAATGCTCACATTATAAAGATTTAAGTTTTTTAATTTAATGCACAGATATGTCTTTCTATTAAAATATTTTTGAATTTCAGTTAACATACCATACTTAATATATCCTTAGAAAGACAGTTACTTCAAAATTGAAGAATGATAAAGCTTTATTGCAACTGGCCTAATCTTGCACGGTGTGAAACTGTAAATAAAAATGTTTATTACTATCATTGTTCAATTTTTTTAAAGTGAAATTAGTCAAAAAGATGCAGATATAATTTTTCTTGCCTCAGACAATTACATGTGAAATAATGCAATATCCAGCAATGATAAACCAGATGGATTGCAATGTTCTTGAATTTCACTCAGGTCTAAAATGACTGGTTATCATCCATCTTTTCATTATTCAGTACCATAAATAACAAAATAATCTTTCTCTCTTTTTTTACTATTCATTGCCATTGACTTGAGACACTTTAATGTAGTTGGTTTTCTGTGAAAATTCAAACACTATAAAAATATAACACTTCCAAAGTCCTGTGAGGTAGGTCACTGCATGGATTGTATTTTTCAGAGATGAGATTGTTAGGTTAATGTAAAAATAACATACTGTATTTATATCTGTAAAATGCTATATTTCACATTCAAAATTTAAATGCCAGAACATTATATTGTTTTCTACATACCATACCTCACCATTTTTGCACAATTTAAACTCAATAGCTTATGGATTGCTATGAATGGCACTGGACTTGTATCTAGTCCTTTCACGGTGCATATTGGTCATCTTCGGACAAAATTTCACACTTGAAATAAAATGGTAGATTTGTAAATTATGGCATGTCTCCTGTACCAGTGAAGCCCCACAAGATAAAATAAAGACAGTGTGTATATATTTAAAATATTTCTCACCTATGTTTCAATACACCTATCTTCTCATGCATGAAACAACTTGAATCATGATAGACTTTTAGTATATCCTCAACATAAAATTCATTAAGCAGATATTTACATTTCCTACTTTATTTTCATTTCTTCCTGCACTGTCATAAGTACCACTGACTAACCTATTATACAACAATTCAGAGACACACTTAATCCATCTAGCGTTTATCTAGGTTATAAATTCGTCATTCAGTGCTCTCATTTTTCACTCCATTGTTTCCAATTCATTATTTCATTAATCATTATCAAAGGAAAAAGGAATCCTACCATAAATAATGTTCTGAATAGTTTGTGAATTAAAAAATGATTGAGAGGCTGACCAGTACTTACCTCAGGTCAATACCACCAATAGCAGCACAAGAAAGAAGACAAAAATACATGTAACAAGCTTTCGGAATAAAATTCCTTCTTCAGGCATGAGAGAGAAAGGAGGGAAGGTGGATTTGTTTTATATCATGACCTAAGTTGTGAGTAAAGTAAATCAACCTTCTCTTCTATTTCCTTTCTCTCTCCTGCCTTAAGAAGGAGTTTGATTTTGCAAGCTTGCTACACGTATTTTCATTTCTTTTTCTATGTTGCTGTCAGTGGTACTGAGCTTATGTAAGTATTGATCAACCACTATAACTTTTTTTGACATTTATGTGGTAGAATTCTGTACAATTTGTAAAATTCCAGTCATTTACAGTGCTATTAGGACTTGTAACTATCCAGAAAACTGTTGCCCAGCCTCTCTGGATTTTTCTTTACTAATATAGAGGAATTTGCTGAATATACATTAAAAGACTGAAGGAAATCTCACTTATCATTGGTAAGCTATCTAAAATTGACATTCCCTTTGTACCACAATATTAAACTGAAGTTGTTTCTCTCCTTCAGAGCAATCTTTTTACAACAATGTTCCATATTTGTGGAAAATATTTTTATTATTGCACTTACCAGAGTCTATTTACGTGTTACCATGTTGTGGCTATGAACATTTAGAAAGTATCAAAATATAACAACTGTTATTTTAACTCTATTATATTTTCAGACTGCTGCTGGGAAGCAGAACATTAGAATAACCTTTAAAACTGGTTAGATATTTAATATTTGTGTTATGCATGAAAATAATTCAGTCTGCTGAATATTTCTGCATTAGTGATATATTTTGTACAAAATCTAGTATATGAAAACCACGATCAAAATTAATCCTGATAAATGTCAGTAAATAACTATTTTCAAGTATTGTACTAAATTCATATCACTGTTATTTACCCTGTTGAAAATTTAGTGCCTAGAACCTTGTTCATTGTTTGTGTATGTTGAGCTAAATAAAGTAATTTATTTTCCTTCATGTTAACCAGATCAAACTCTAAATACTTCAAAAGATTGTGACTCAACTGTTGAATTCTGCTTAGACAGAAAGACAAATAAACTGCACCATTCCATTATATAAATAACTAAATACCTTAGAGCAAAACTAAATATGTGACATGTTGTGTTTTAAATATATATCTTCTACATCAATCTTGTACATGGAACTGAGAACTTTTATATTGTTGGCAGTTCTATGAGATGTCCTGAGTTATGTATAAAGAGAACATGTGTTCTCTGTTTTGCTTTCAAACAAGAAAATGAGTATATTTTATTGACAAAAGCTACTATTTTGTTATACTATAACTTTCTACTTAGCAGCTGTTTCTTGTAAATATATATTCCATGCTAACACTGAATTGCTCTTTGAATAAAGATCAATATTTTATAGAAAATAATCTCTTGTCATTTTATCCATTTGTTTAGTACCTTTCCACTTTCCATACACTTAACAGAATGTATAAATATGACCAGTCAAAGTGTCTGCATGCAAGCTTGCGCGCGCACGCAAGCGCGCACAGGCACACGCGCGCACACACACACACACACACACACACACACACACACACACACACACACACAATGTTAACATACTGCTGCACAGTGTCAGTGGTAATGATAATCACTGATGAGCTAAATATTTATCAATTGATTTTGAGGATTTGACTAAAAATAGATAATTTCATATCTTATAGTCTCACATCACTACTGCCAATGGAATAATCTTTGTTTCATTGTTAGCAATAGCTATCATGATATTTTTATATTAAGTAACCAATACATAGCCACTTTGAATCATAAAATACTATGTGACAAATGTGGTCAAAATATAAAAATTATTTATATAGCTGGGAGCAGTGTTAAATTAATGATGTCAACCAGGATGCTAATTCTTTCTCAGTTTCATGAATTTATTTGGTTACATAAATCAATAATCGCATTTTATTGCCTCAAAATCTACCATTACAACCTAGGTTAAAAGGCAGAGATGGAACAGAAATCCCTTCCTTTAAAAAATCAGGTTTAATCGTCCCTACTAGAAGTACTTCATAAGAGATTCATCACAGTTATGATGAAGGCTGAAACAATTTGTGAGGCAAAGAGGAGCAGGTGAGTCTCTCTGAGTGGAAATTGTATTCCTTTTTGTTGGTGTAGAAGAAAGCTTCACCCTGTAAGAATTCCCATAGTTGCTCCAGTACTTACAGCTTGCAGAAATAAGAGAGATACAGCAACTCTGTACTTAGAATGACTTTAAGGGACACAAGTGCTGCACAGCAGAAATCATTATATATCTGTACATAGATCATACAATTTTCTGCTAAAATCTCATTATGGTTACCTTTTGGATAAAACATTTCAAACATAAAATAGCCCCCCCCCCCCCCCCCCCTCTGCCATTTCAGATCTTTACATACAGATCGCTCAGGAGGAGATACCAGACCAGAACCAAAAGCATTATGAAGGACACATGAAATGATAAAACTGTAAGGCATTGTGAGAAGTAAATAATCAGAGCAGTAAGAGGTCAATATGATACTATGACAAATGTGTTAGAAGAACAATATTATTGCTTGTGTCATGGTCACAACATGAATGAAGTTGCCTGATTTGTTGCTGTATCAATAACGAATGTTGTATAAGTCACTGTCCGGTATTTCATTACATGAAAAATGGTCATAAATGTTTCCTTTAACCAAAAAGGAACAGTGACGATTATCATGGTTCATGAATGACTATTACTTTTAAACCTACCATGAATTGTTGCCACCATTTTATGATAGCCCATCTTAACTAGTTTATGAGCAAATATAGTATTATGAGTAAAACTACATGCCATTCAATATATGGAAATGTGTAATTGACAAGATGTCATTGTTTACTGGAGCACATTATGCAACACACCTTCAATGGTCTCTACAGTCCAGACAGTGGATAGTAGTTGGCTGTAGGTATGTATTGTGAATTGATTGGTACCGGTAGTGATCTTTTATCATTTCAAATGAATCAAAGCCCTGGGTGTTGTAAATATCACTTGAGGCATTTAATCTAGAGTGTGTCAGCAGGGTAGAAGGGGCCAGGAGTCATTCTGTGATGTTTAGGAAATGTTTTTCATACTTTTGCCTTAGGCCCTCTTATTCAGCTTACCACAAACAGGATGTTTATGCCAATATTCTCAGTGTCCAAGTGCTGTTCTTCTGTTTCTACTTTTTTGGCAGATATGCTAAATGCACAGCCATATTTCCATATGAAAATAGACATGTTGATGGGGCTGCACATAAACATTCCAGGTATCAACAAACTAACCAGGAAACCATATCACATCTTAATTTAACTGTCAAATCACCTACTATTAGTCAAGTAATGAAGCTGTAGGATGTAGGTGGCTGATTAACAAGGAATGGTTTAAATTTAGAGTCGATTTATTTAGCACTCCTCATTGACATACAAGAGCAGAGAATAGACTGATTCGGCCAGAGATTTACACAATATATATACACCAACAGAAACTTCTGGAACACCATTTCTCAATAAATCTATAAGGTACCAGAACTCTATATTCAAATTGAAATGTACAAACAGGGTGGGTCTCAAACCCAGGACCCTTTGCTTATGAGGCCAAAAGTTTATCCATTACACCATACTGCTGATGCCTTCATCATTTCATTTGTGATATTGCTCCCTCCTTTGGAAAACAGCACTTTGATGGTCACATTTTCTTGGCACGGGAATGAGTCATTGACTCTGCATATTGCAACTCCCGATGGTTGGTGCTTGTTATGGTGGTGGACCTAATCAAACTTATATCAACATGATGACTTTCATTCCCTGGAACTGTGCTGGAAGTTTGAACTTGGCCTCAGCTGTAAATGCCATAAGGCTTCATTCACAGAACATCATGTGACCTTGTATGGTCCAAAATAAAGTATGAGTAGCTTATCTTACAGCTCCACTTTCTGAAGAAGAATGAAGATCCAGAAAAGGACACCAGACTGGAACAAAACAGGGTGATGGCTCACATCATACCTTTGACTATCCTTATCCTTGAACCCATAGCAAACGGAGTCGTGAAAACTGACAAGCCTCCACAGCTGTGGTAAATAATTGACTGATGTAATTGTCATACACATTTTCACCATTAACTGGAAAGGCAGTGTCCAACATATTTGCTTCACGATGATGCACCAAGAAGAATGGCATAAATCTGGTGGTCTCTTGTTTGGCAGTGTTTTAGGAAAACGTTACAGAAGGCAACAAATCATTCTTGAAGTGAAACACTTATATTAACTTCTCTGGTAGGTAACATATCACTGTATCAGATGTTTTTGTTAGCGCTCTTCATTGTTCTAAAAATTCTGTTACGCCTGTATTTTGTAATGTTAATTAAAGCATTTTGTGCCCTTTTCTTTAAATTTCAACAATAGATTATAAGAACAGTCTTTGTTTAACAAAAGAAATTGCACATCTCATGATCCTAGAAATGAATTTGTATGTGTTGTGTAATTTGCACAGTTCATACTGTATGTGAAGAATTGTCAGGTACATTCAATGGAGGAATAGTTCTTGCTTCTGTAAATCTGGACTGTAGTACTGATCATAGTTAATACTATTGAATCAAAAGTCATGGCATTGTTGGCTGCATATGAGAATGCATGAGAAATGTGCCATGATTGAACAGAGAACAAAGTAAGCAGCACTTCTGTGAGTGAAACAGAAGCTACGGCAGCATACAGTGAAATTAAAAAATATATATGTGAAGATAATATTGTTTATTATGAAGACAAAACATTGGTTATGGGCTAATAATTGATTGGCTGCCTCAATCTGACCCAGCCTTTGCAAACATCGCCACACTACTCTGTCTGAAGACAAGTAAACTTTTACAGCAACAGAGCCAAGTGGAATGGCAAAGTGGTCTAGGACGTCAAGCTATGGACTGGGCAGCCATTCCGTGTGTGTGTGTGTGTGTGTGTGTGTGTGTGTGTGTGTGTGTGTGTGTGTGTTGTCCTTAGTATAAGTTAGTTTAAGTTGTTTGTAAGTCTATGGACTGATGACAATAGTTTTACAAATAGTGCTGCGGAAAAGTTCATTGAGAACAAATCACTACATGGGTGTGATAGGTGTTCTGGTAATTTTAAAGAAAGCTTACACTCTAAGTTGCATGTTCTGAAATGACATATATCAAACATACAACTGTAAATCGATTGAGTGTTTCTGAACAGGAGATTTGGACGCTATGCGCCCTCATGTCCCTAATAAATAAGTAAATAAATAAATAAATCAATAAATAATTAAAAACCTTCTTGATTAACCTATGCCTAACCTTCTTAAGGCTTTGCTGCAGCAGATAACTTTTTTTTTTAAAGTGAAAGTTGGTTATGTATTGTCAAACAAGATTTTTTTAGTACGTGAGGGCGCGTATGGCCCGAAACACTTGACATTAGGGAGAGCTCGGTGCAAAATGAGAATAACCAATAGTGTTGCAAGATAGCGAGAGCCAACAGAATTGCATACAGGTATAAACAGTGCCTCTATGCGGCAGTTTGAACGCATTCTGCCTCTTTCTTATGAAAGTAATGCGAGTATATTCTGCAACATTCGATGTTATTTACATTTCATGAAGTAAAAATTCTCACTTATCCCGAATATTCTGCTGTTTATTTCGCAGTATGTTGCTATTAATGGCTTTGGGGTCCTCCCTTCCCTCTCGCTGCTTCGTCGTCGCAATGACGAAGTATGAGATTTAATAAAAACAACAAAAACTGATTTATTCACAAACAGGAGAAAATGTACTGTATGATGAAGTCATAAATGAATAAATATTAAATAAAAATTAATTTAAAAGTTTGAGGCCTAGGCCTAACTAAAGAAAAAAAATTACCAAAAGATGTTCACAAACAATGCAAAATATTTAGTATGAAATAAAACATAAATGCACACTAAAAAGTCAAATTATCCAAGTATAATAGGTGATAGAATAAAATCAACTGTGCACATGTTTGTATATCTATGGGACTTAACTACTGTGGTTATCAGTTCATAGACTTACAAACTACCTAAACTAACTTATGCTAAGGACAACAAATACACGCATGCCCGAGGGAGGACTCGAACCTCCGACGGCGAGCAGCGGGGCGCTCCGCAGCTAGGCGCCTGGAACGCTCGGCCTCTCCACCGTGGCAACAAGAACTGTAAGCTGTAATTTTTATTCAACTTTATAATGGCTGCCTGGGGACGCAACATTGGGTAAATAATTAAAATTGTGAGCAGTCTCAAATTTGTAATTGATCATTATATCCAATTACTCGTTTCGTCATGTTAAAAGGCTGTGTTCACAGTGGCACCGACAGACCATCGTCAGACGCCGTCGACCGAGTTGGACTGATAACATCGACCGATGGAGTGGTCACATTGCATCCGATATAGTTTGTCACTTGGTCTGGTTAGAAGAGAAAGTTAGGTTAGGTTTGATTGTATTCTGTGTCTGAAGTAAATTAGATTTTAATTCATGGGGGTGCAATGGATTCCACCGACATTTTTATGCTTTGAAATTAGTGCTATAATGCAGCTTTTGTTATTAATAAAAGACATCGAATGCATACGAATGAGCTACACCTGTCTGGAAAAAAGAAAGTGGCGAAGATTGTGTACTGTCCTCAGTTATTACTACTCCCAGACAATCTTTATGAATGTGTGAGGTACCGGTAAAAGGAAAAATTTCTATTAAATACTTATATTTCGTGCTGTCATTGACAAGCAATGATACAGTTTTGCTGAATTTATTCCAAGTTGTGCAGACATATACCAGTTAACCTCCTGCTTTAAATAATGAAAAATTACAGCAGTTAGGGAAGTTTATTGCTTATCACAACGAATTTCGAGGATTTATTCGCATCTTCTATTGTTTACATAAGTACGGTACTTTTTCGGCGTTTCAGTGTGTGATTTCTTGACACACTTGCACTGCAGTTGTCTCTTTGGTTAGCTACTAAAGTTCGGAAAATCGGATAGAATAAATATTGAGGTGTGTGTTTTATCCTAATGTTAGAATGTTGTGATATGTAAAATTACATTTTATATGTATGGTGTTTGACTTTCCTAAGCAAGTGGTTTCTAAGAGTAATACAATAAAAACAGTTGATAGTGTAAAACAATAAAATGTTACTATAAAAAAAGTAAAAGCCTGAATCAGTGTGTGTGTGTCATTATAAATATTAAAAAATAATATATTTGTGTTTATATATGTATACATTTACTAATATATGATAGCAAACAGGAAAATCTCTATAAAATTACAACAGGTTATGGGCCCAGGGCTCTAAAACAAAAAGTGTGCTAGTGACTATATATAGTATCTGGTGTTGTGTTTCTGTGAAGGTTACTCTTATAAAACATTCTGAAAGTTATTGTTAAATTAAATAAAATAAAAATGCTTCAACAAGAATTGGATGAAACTAGTGGAATACACGTGCTTCAGGACTCTTCAACATATCCACTATGGAATGCTGAAGTAAAAATCTTGTTTGGAGCAAAAGACTTATGGTCAGTGGTAAGTGGTGAAGAAACGCTAGAAAGCTGTGGTGTAGATGTAGAAAAGAAAAAGAAATGGAACATTAAAGACTCAAGAGCAAAGTACATTATCATGAAGACTTTGGACAAGAGTATCAAGACACAAGTGATTACTTATGACACATCTAAAAAAAATTATGAAAAACTGGAAAAGACATTCAAGAGAGATACTGTGCAGAGGTCTCAGGCATTGCTTCAGGACTTTTACAATTTTAAATTTGATAAAGGTAAGGATATTGTCACTAATATTGGAGATTTACAGAATATTGTGTTTCAGTTGAACAGAATAGAAACAACAAACCAGATATCTGATTTTATGATCATGAACAAAATAATGACAGTGTTGCCCGAAAAATACAAGTATTTTGAAACAGCATGGGATTCAGCTCCTGTTGATGAAAGAACCATGGACAACTTAATTGCTAGACTTATGAAAGAAGAAGAAAAATTTCACAAAGAGAAGAATAAAGAAGAAACAGTGGCATTCAAAACAACTTACAAGAAGAAAATGCAAGAAAAGTCTTTTACCGGAGGAAACAAAACAGATAATAACTGGAACACAGAGAAGAAGAAATGTGACTATTGTAACAGAGAGAATCATGTTGTTAAAGATTGTCTGTATAAGCCTATACCAAACAGAGAAAATTGCATATATTGTAAAAAGAACAATCATCAGAGTGAAAGATGCAAATTCAAGGATCAGCACATTACAGAAAATAAGAAGAAAAATGAAAAAGCAGTCATGCTAGCAGCAGAAGCCAATTTTTCAGAAGGAAACCTACAGAATTTTTCTGAAGAGAATATTGACACTTTGTTTGCAGCAGACAGTGCATGCACAGGACATATGTCACACGAAGAAAGAACAATGACAAATCTGAAGAAAGTAGAAGATTGCAAATAAATGTGGCCACTGAGAATGGTTTCATTATAGCTGACAAAATGGGTAAAGTAGAATCAGATACAGTGAATATGGAAGAAGTTCTTTATACTCCCAAGCTGAGAAGAAATTTGTTCTCAGTTCATGCAGCAACACAAAAAGGTGCAATAGTTATTTTTGATGATAAAAAGGTGCAAGTAATGAAAGATTCTCATGTTCTTTTGGAAGGATATAAAGATGAGAATGGTCTGTACTTAATTGACATGAAGCAAGAGAAAGAACAAGCTCTATTGACAGAGAAACAAGAAGATGACATTAAAATATGGCATGAAAAACTAGGACATCTTAATTTTTCTGATATGAAAAAAAATTGTGATTTGTGTCATGGTGTACCTGACATTTTGAAGAAGACTGATGTGACAAATGTATGTGAATTTTGCAGTTAGCCAAGAAAACAAGAAACCCCTTCAATACAGAAAGACAACGAGCAACTAGAATAATACAAAGAATTCACACAGATCTTTGTGGAAATATATCTCCAGAATCTGTAAATGGTGAAAATTATGTCATGACTTGTCTAGATGATTATTCAAACTTTCTGACTGTGTATCTACTCAGAACAAAGGATGAAGCTGTTGAATATATGAAAGAGTATGTTAACGAAGTGGAAGCTAAGTTTAACTCAAAAGTGTCAGAAATAAGGTGTGACAGAGGTGGTGAGTTTAGAAGTAATGTGTTCAAAGACTGGTGTAAAGAAAAAGGAATTGTGTTGGATTACACCCTTCCCCATACTCCACAACTAAATGGCAAAGCTGAAAGAGTAAATCTCACCCTTATGAACAAAACAAGAGCTATGTTGACAGCAGCAAAATGCAGTAATGATATGTGGGGATACTGTGTTGATACAGCAGCATATTTGACAAACAGAAGCCCAACTCATGCAGTAAAAACCACTCCTGCTGAAATCTGGTATGGAAGAAAACCAGACATTTCAAATTTCGGCATCTTTGGAACTGAAGTGTACAGTAAACAACTTGGAAAACTCAAGAAATTAGATGACAGAGCACAAAAAGGAATTTTCGTGGGATATGCTAGAAATGGTTACAGAATAATGAATCCAGTAACTTAAAATGTAAGAATTTCAAAAGATGTGACATTCACAAATAAATTCCCTGAACAGGAAAGAAGACAGAGGAGTTTATTGGCATGGGAAGATGAGGAGCAAGAAGAAAATAACTTAGACAGTTATAGAGATGAGAATAACCCAGAAAATAATGAGCAAGTAGAAGAAGGAAATAAACCTGAAAATAATGAGGACGAAGAAGAAAACAATGAACAAAATGAAGAAAATCGGCATGATGGATACGAACTGAGGAACAGAAACCGTCTGAAGAAACCATCAAGATTTGTTGATTATGAACTCAATGAATCAGATACAGAAGCTCTCTTAACATATCAAGAGTGTATGAAAAGTGAAGACAAACTAAAATGGCAAGCAGCTATAGAAGAGGAGAAGAGAAGCCTGCAAAAGAATAATACATGGACAAAAATCAAGAAAGAAGCTGCAGAAGGGGAAAAAAATACATTATAACCAGTAAATGGGTAATGAAACTTAAAGAAGATGGTCGCTATAAAGCAAGACTTGTTGCAAGAGGTTGTCAACAGTCAAAAGAAATAGATTTCAAAGAAAATTTTAGTCCAGTGGTGGATACAAATTCCCTTAGATTGATTCTTGCGATAGCAGCTGAGAGAAACTATATTATAAAGACATTTGATGTTAAAACTGCCATTCTGTATGGAGAACTTGATGAACCAGTGTATATGAAGATTCCAGAAGGATACAAAGATAAAGGCGAAATTTGCATTCTGAAGAAATCCTTATATGGATTGAAACAAGCCCCTTTAAAATGGAATAAGAGATTAACACATTTCCTAAGACAACAAGGAATGCAGCAGCTGAAGACAGATCAATGCATTTTCAAAGATGAAACCGGAGAATTATAATGAATAGCAATGAAACCATTGATAAATGCTTTTCCATTTTCCTGACAGAGATTATGAACATAGTAGAAAAGACATGCCCCATGGTAATTAGAAGATATACTAATACCCCACATAAGCGCCAACATACTAATAAATGGTACACACCACAGCTAAACAGACTCAGGGTATTATTACCCCTACTGAAAGATAAGTCTCATAATAGTGATAGGGACAAAGAAAACTACATAAATATGAGAAAACTTTACAGGTCTGAAATAAAAACGGCCAAATGTAATGCGAATAATGAATACATTTTGAACTCAAAAAATAAATGTAAAGCAGCGTGGAATGTCATTAAGAGAGAAATTAATAACAACTATAAAGAAAACAGTACACCCATAGAGTGTCATATTCTTAATGAACATTTTGTAAATGGCAACAGTACCCCACCCATTGACTCTTCTCTCACTTATGCTAAACAAACAAGAAGTGAGAAATTTACTTGGGCCCCAATCACCTTAAATGACATTCAACAATCAATAATCAAACTCAACTACTCAAAAACAGAAGACTATTATGGTATCAGCAATATCATCATAAAGGCTATAGTGAAGGAAGTCCAAATGCCACTTCTCTTGCTGTCAAACAGAGTATTAGATGAAGGAACCTTCCCTAAATGTCTTAAGCTTACAGTCACACTATTTTATACCTGTGTATAAAAAAGGAGATAAAAATCTTCCAAGTAACTACAGACCCATCTCAATAGTACCAATCTTATCTAAAATAATTGAAAACTGTATGCATAAACAGATATACAAGTACTTTGAATGCAATAAATTACTAAATGAACAACAATTTGGATTTAGACCACACTTATCAACTGTGAAAGCAGTTGAATCACTGGTAAATAATGTTTATGAAGGATATGAAAAACGGCTATACACTTCTGGAACCCTTATTGATTTAAGCAAAGCATTTGATTCTGTGTCTCGTGATGTGATAATGAAAAAGCTGGAATACTATGGAATAGGAGATAAACCACTCAAATTACTCAAATCCTTCCTAAGCAATAGGGTACAGCTTGTTTATGCAAACAATCAGAAATCATCAATCCTCCCAATAAAAAGAGGAATACCGCAAGACTCGGTTCTTGGACCCTTCATTTTCATTATTTATGTCAATGAATTTCCAACTTATATACCCTGAAAGAGTGTATTATACACAGATGACATGACATTAATAACCACTGGAGACAATCTACAGAGTGTGTTGGATAAAAATAAAGAGATGATAGAAATGACCACCCAATGGTGTCAGGCCAATCAACTCTGCATAAATCAGACAAAAACAGAGGAAATAATCTTTAACTTGAAGGTATCTAAAAATGAAAATAAAACTGTGAAATTGCTTGGACTGGTCATAGATCAAAAACTCTCTTGGGAAGGACACACCAATTACCTATGCAGCAAACTAGCTCATGTACTTTTCCTATTGTACAAATTGAAGGGCAGTATTAGCAAACAATTATTGCTTCAATCGTACTATGCTTTCTTCCATTCCCATCTGCAATATGGAACATTGCTGTGGGGAAACTCATCATGAGCTAAATGTGTATTCAGATGGCAAAAAAAAAGCATTAAGGTGTATATTAGGGCTAGCACATAATGAGTCCTGCAGAACTCGCTTTAATCGCTTGGAATAATGACGATTCCTAGTTTGTATATATATAACTGCTTAGTATATGCTAAAGAAAACATAGATAAGTACAGCATGAGAAGAAATGTTCATTCTCACAATACACGAAACATCTGTATGCTGGATTTGCCTTCCATGAGACTAGCCATAGTACAAAATAACTATAAATATTTAAGCCTAAAATTCTTCAATAAGCTACCAGAAGCAGCTCGTACAATGCCACTGAGCACATATAAAAACACAATACAAACTTGGCTAAAATCCAGTGAATTCTACGCAATTGAAGAATCTCTAGAAACTGACAGTAAAAATATATGTTTCTCTTAAATTATTTATTTTTTCGTTGTAATATGTGAATTTGTATGTATGATATATGCTTAATGTATAAATGTAATGTAGGATATAAATGTAAATTACACTGTACCCTGACGAAGCCAATTGTATGAAAAATATTGAAAGGCCAATAAATATTCTGTATTCTTGCTATTCATGTGGATGATGGAATCCTCATGGGAAATAATGAAAACAGAATGAATATATTGCTTGAAAATTTAGAGAGAGAATTTGATATGACAGTCATAGCAAATCCAAACACATATTTGGGTATAGAAATTGAAAGAAGCAAAGATGGTCTATTCCTGCACCAGGAAAACTATGCTCTCAAAGTGTTGAAAAAGTATGGTATGATAGACAGCAAGAAAATGACAACAGCTATTGATGAGAGTAATGAGATTTGCAATTCTGAGGATGATGAGAATTTTCCTTATAGACAAGCAGTTGGAAGTTTGCTGTACTTATCCAAGAAAACAAGACCAGATCTATCTTTCAGTGTAAATTATGCAAGTAGACACATAGAAAATCCTAACAAGGCTGATGTCAAAAATATAAAAAGAACACCGAGGTACCTAAATGGAACAAAGAAAGCAGGGATATTTTACAAGCACAACCACGAATATGACCAAGAAGAATCACAGCAAGAAGTGATCCTCAAAGCATACTGCGATGCTGACTTCGCAGGAGATTTGAAGACGAGGAAAAGTATGACTGGCTGTGTAATACTATACAATAATGCACCAATAGCCTGGAACTCAAGGAAACAGAGTATTGTAGCACTCTCTACAATTGAAGCTGAATATATATCAGCAGCAGAGTGCTGCAAAGAAATTAAGTATTTAAAAAGTCTACTCAATGAACTGACAGGAAGAAACGTGAAAATAATTTTATTGGTGGACACTCAGAGTACCATAGAATTAGTCAAGTCAGGTCAACTCAGCCGTAGAAGTAAACACATTGATGTTAGATACCATTTTATTTATGAAATGTATCATGATGATATGTTTGAAATATCTTACTGCCCTACTGAAGAACAAGTGGCTGATCTCCTGACCAAACCCATGGCAAGGACGAAGTTTGAGAAGTTCAGAGACAAGATTTTGGAGTGCAAGGAAGAGTAATGTGTAAAAAAAAAGAACCATTGTAATTTTAAGGAGGGGTGTTGTGATATGTAAAATTACATTTTATATATATGGTGTTTGACTTTCCTAAGCGAGTGGTTTCTAAGAGTAATACAATAAAAACAGTTGATAGTGTAAAACAATAAAACGTTACTATAAAAAAAGTAAAAGCCTGAATCAGTGTGTGTGTGTCATTATAAATATTAAAAAAATAATATATTTGTGTTTATATATGTATACATTTACTAATATATGATAGCAAACAGGAAAATCTCTATAAAATTACAACATAGAAATGATAACTTTTTCTGTCTGCTTAAAGGTATTGTGCCTCTTGCATTACTCAGAATATCAAAATAACAATCGTGACTTAGACCTACCTGTGCACAAAACCAGTGGTATCATAACAAAAGTTTGTAGAACTTATGGGACTTAACTACGAGGTCATCAGTCCCTAAGCTTACAAATTACTTATGTACTAGCTAAGATTAAGGACGGCACAAATATCCATGCCCGAGGGGGGATTCGAACCCCCGACCGTACAGTAATGGCCGTGCAGACCGTGACTGAAGCGCCTCAGTCTCCTAGGCCACCGCGGCCGGCCAAAACCAGTGTAAGTGACGATTTTTGTGTTGTGATATCCAGTCTGATGGTGCAGACAATACTTGCAAGTATAGACAGACGTACTATTTAGTATGTAAAAAAGTTGACAATATTTTATTATGTATGCTACGATTTCCCTCATTACAGTAACCTCAAAAAGACTACACCTGTGCAAGAGCAGCATAAAATCACACTTGGAAAATCCCAATGTATTTATGTAAACAAATGCACTAAACGCGAGAAAAAATTCTCGAAATGCGTTATGCCAAGCATAAAAAAACATAATGGATGTAGTTTCTCAGTAATTTAAATCCGTGAAGAACACAGTTATAGGGCACCCAGAAACATCCGATTATGATGAATGAAATGAATTCGGTACACTGAACTTCAATGACTGTCATTCAATATATTTGTAAAATACAAGTGTGAAATTAAGAATAATTTTGAAAACAGAAATCACTGAAAAGCGGAAGCACACGTAGGTCTGCACCACATTTGCAAGCAATTTCATAGAACAGACTCATCACCTTGTTAAAAAAAAACGCCAAAACCAGTAAGAATAATTTGTGGACAGCTGATATACGATTATCACAGTGCAAAACACTGTAAGAGAGCCACTACAATAACATTAAGATAAGGCACAATTCCAGATTGAACACATTTTGAGGTTATAATTTACGCCTAAAATTTCTGCTTGAGCATTTAACCATCTTGCGGTTTCCAATAAACTGTCATATCAGACCATATATTCCGAATTATATCACGATTGTGATATTTCACGTCTTCTGGGTGCTACAATCTCTCTCTTTCTTTCACTAAGCATATCAATTTCTTCAAATGTTTGTAAATCTATCGGACCAAACTGCGTGGTCATCAGTCCGTAGCTTACAAACTACTTAAACCTAGGTAAACTAACCTAAGGACAAACACACACACCCATGCCCCAGGGAGGACTCGAACCTCCACGGCGAGCAACCGCGCGCTCCGCAGCGGGGCGCTTTAGACAGCTTAGCTACTCCACTGCAGCTATCAATTTCTCACTGTCCATATCAAGCATGTGAGAACGTCGGTCGATTTGCCTGAAGAAAGCAAACTGATTTGAGTTTCACCGACTGTCGAACGATGTCTCTACGTTCGGGCGATGAGGTCGGCTACACTGTGACCGTGCACATAGTGCAGTACTGATTTGAAACTATCGGCCGTTTTCCGCCGATGTCTGTCGTCGGTAATACCCACGGATATCGGAGCCCACCGTGACCACAGCCTTAGTGTAATCCGATTGTTAAATGTTGCAGGGCTTCGGATGCCAAGTCAAGCAGCGATGGAAGCAGTTTTAGCAATTTTATAAAGGTTATCGTTAAGGTTCCGATATCTGACAGAAAAGATGGTGCCACAGTAGGTCCAGCGTGAAGTTTGTAATGACTTCACTGAACATTCATGACAGATGTAAGTCGTGAACAAGTGTTCCTTTTAAGTTACATTTACGAAGAAAATCAACAAAACGGAGATGTAGTGTGCCTGTAGCTTTATGAGAAATGGATTTTTGCAAAAATGTTTTAATGGTAATATATTCCGAATAATAAATACAACTGCTGCATTTCAGATATATTTGTGAAAAGCGTGATCACTTAACGACTATAAAAAACATTTGGAATTGAAGCAACATGATTCTGGCTTAACTAAAAATTATATACCTAATAACTCACCTTTCAAATTTCCTATCAACCAAGTTGACATTAACGAAGAAGATTTCTGAGCTTCTCCTTCTTTTGGAAAAGGTGTCATATACATAGGCATAATTTCTCAGTACTTAATTACGACATACCTTACCTTAAAATACGCGTTTTGCAAATGTCTTTCAAGCGCCGTTACATTTAGGCTGCCAGCTTTTTAATATTGAAGCATGAATAAAAAAATCCACCAAATACGGCACATTTGCTTCCGATCGCCTGAAATGGAGGCTGCGCAACGTGATGTTCATTTGTTGTAGACCACGTGATTACGTGGCTAGCGAATCACAGCACAAAGAAGACTATCGTCGTCGGCCAATGGTAACCAAACCTCACCGCCGCGCAACATGCAAATAATAATTTTTGACGTTGGAAATTAAATATGCGGTAATTTTTTTTATATACGAAACCGCACATTGGTTACAGGATGTGAAAATTAACGTGTTAACATGAAGTTTCAATTATTTTATTTTCGAAATCCCTTGATTACACTTTCAGACAGACGATAAAATAAATAAAACAAGCTATACCTGCTCTATGGTTGACAGGTTCTTGTATGTACCGTTGTCCGGTCAGTAACAGTAATTGGCCTCGTAAAATGAAGATTTAAAATCACTTTATCCTCTCAACTACAAAGTACTGTAGCACGTTTCACTTATTTTATATGTACGAAACAGTCGTCAACTAATTCCAAATCGCCGGCCGCGGTGGCCGAGGGGACTGAGACGCTTCAGTCACGGTCTGCACGGCCACTACGGTCGGGGGTTCGAATCTCCCCTCGGGCATGGATATTTGTGCCGTCCTAGTTCATAAGTAGTTCATACGTAGTTTGTAAGTTTAGGGACTGATGACCCCGTAGTTAAGTCCCATAAGCTTTACAAACATTTGAATATTTTTTTGAATTCCAAATCTTCATTTTCCGAGGCCATTAACTGTTACTGACCGGACAAGGGTACATACAAGAACCTGTCAACCATAGAGTAGGTATACCATGTTTTATTTACCCTGTGACCTGTACGAAAAAGTGATCAAGTAATTCTAAATCTTCATTTTACGCGGCCAGTAACGGTTACTGACCGGACAAGGGTACATACAAGAACCTGTCAACCATAGAGTAGGTATAGCATGTTTTATTTACCCTATGATCTGTACGAAACAGTGATCAAGTAATTCTAAATCTTCATTTTACGAGGCCACTTACTGTTACTGACCGGACAAGGATACATACAAGAACCTGTCAACCATAGAGCAGGTATAGCTTGTTTTATTTATTTTATCGTCTGTCTGAAAGTGTAATCAAGGGATTTCGAAAATAAAATAATTGAAACTTCATGTTAACATGTTAATTTTTTACATCCTGTAACCATTATGCGGTTTCGTATATAAAAACATTACCGCATATTTAATTTCCAACGTCAAAAATTATATTTGCATATTGCGCGGCGGTGAGGTTTGGTTACCATTGGCCGACGACGATAGTTTTCTTTGTGCTGTGATTCGCTAGCCACATAATCACGTGGTCTACAACAAATGAACATCGCGTTGCGCAGCCTCCAATTCAGGCGATCGGAAGCAAATGTGCCGTATTTGGTGGATTTTTTATTCATACTTCAATATTACAAAAGCTGGCAGCCTAAATGTAACGGCGCTTGAAAGACATTTGCAAAACGCGTATTTTAAGGTAAGGTATGTCGTAATTAAGTACTGAGAAATTATGTCTACGTATATGAAACCTTTACCCTTCTTTTTCTCGGGATTTCCTCCTGAATGCCGCTCCAGATAGTTTTTTTCGCATCTTCCCACACTTCACACCTAAGTAATAAGCTAATAGCCGGCCGCGGTGGCCGAGGAGACTGAGGCGCTCCAGTCACGGTCTGCACGGCCGCTATGGTCGGGGGTTCGAATCCCCCCTCGCGAATGGATATTAGTGCCGTCCTTAGGATTAGCTAGTTCATAAGTAGTTTGTAAGTTTAGGGAGTGATGACCCCGTAGTTAAGTCCCATAAAGCTATACAAACATTTGAACATTTTGAATAAGCTAATACTTGATACTTCATAGTTATATGTCAGAAATCTTTCACTCAAGAAAATTCAAATGCATCCGTCAAAAGTAGAACATAGAAGGGGCAACAAAGAGAACATTGACACGATTACAACAAAGAAAGTCGCTGTTCGTCTTTCTGCCACTGCGGCGCGGGTGACAGAATACTACTGAATACGCATATTGAATGGTCCGTGGTCAGCACATTCGGGATAACTTGGGTAATACTTCTGTAATCGAAATAGCACGGGTACAGGGGCAGCCGAGACATTACACGTTTAATAGTTGCAAACGGCCAAAAATGCAAACAAAAGTACTCATAATTACTTATTGCTAATGTAACGAAATTCATACTATAGCTTACAGTAAAATTGATTTAATTCATGTAATTATAGTAAAGCTTTTGCCCATTTTGGCGCCCCCTCAACTCTGCGCCCGGGGCAGCTTGCCCCCTTTGCCCCCCCCCCCCCTAGATCAGTCACTGATTACACAGAACTGATAATAAACATAGAAAGCAATTAAACCCCATTCTTTTTAATTTAGTATTCGTGCGCCCTAGAAACAAATAGTGAAGCAGTTCTTATAATGGGGACTGTCGGGTGTGGACACAGTTCAGACACGATCTGGGACAATTTTAGGTTAAATTTTACTTACTGTCCCACCCAAGGAAGTTGGAGGGAGTCGCGTGATAATGTTGGCAATCATACGACGTTAGTATAGATCAACCACGTGACAACGCAAATATTTCGTCCGGAAATCTTCGTTTTCTAACCTCCTTGGTTTTGCTAGGGATATTACTTTTCCTGAGCGACACGCGTACGGCACAGGTTTTTATGTGTCAACCACAGAGTACGAACAGCATTAATTATTTACGTCCTGATCTGTACGAAACAATAATCAAGTCATTGTATGTGGATTTCTAAGAATATTATGAACGTGGCAAGGATTTTCTACCATGTTGTTGATCTTGCAACATAATCACGCGAATCTGCTAGGATGGTAGGTACAGTTTTATCAGGTTTTAGAATATAAAAAGAAAATGTTTTACATACCTGTCTTGTTTTACTATTTCCACGACTAACAGCACAGCATATGCGATGACAGACTTTCTGAACTTCAGTAACGGTACATCATCCTCTTCAATTCATTAAATTATTTAAGCTTCATACTGCAATAATATTACCTTGGATGTGTAAATACCTCTATGGGGACTACAGGCTAATTTCGCGCGCTTGTTTCTAATAGCGAAATTGAATACAGAAGTGTCGTCGTCTTTTACAGAAGGGAGAACATAAGAATCTAGACAGACGTGTACTTTTGATTTTTATCTTTGACTTTACGTTATCTGAGATCAAAGGTTCGTTTAAGCAGC
This sequence comes from Locusta migratoria, assembly GCA_026315105.1. NCBI lineage: Eukaryota > Metazoa > Arthropoda > Insecta > Orthoptera > Acrididae > Locusta > Locusta migratoria. The sequence goes on from CM048744.1 coordinate 182,733,177, forward strand.
TCCCAGCGGGTGATTCTATTTACACTTCGGTAAAATCAGACGTGACATCATTATGACGTATCCACACTATCGACGTCCAGAAGAGCGACGCATCGACTTTTGCGATCGATCGAGACGCTGGTATTGGGTGGGACAACATGCTTCTTCTTTCTGAACTGCATACTTTTTTCCTTCGTAGTTTAGTGACAAAACTAGGCCTTACTTAATATTGGTATCATGTTTTGGAAAGCACTGACGGAAATTTCAGTAAATGTAAATTGAAAATTATGTCAGAAATAACGCAGACCGAGCCTTAGACAACGACAACTTCACACATTTTCAAAGAAAAGAACTAGCATGTTGCAGCAACTTGGCCGTAGATGAGTACTCAGTTTTACGAAATGTTTTACCTGATGTTCGTAGAGCCTCTGTAACAAATGACTGTATTAATATCCAGCTCATCTGATTTATAGTTTCGGCGAAAACATACATATACCTACGGCGACTATATGCTGTTTTTGTATATCGCATATTTTGACATGTCCAAGTACACATTGTCGCTTCATAGCCTGGTTACCGTATTTTGCCCTCTTAGTTTAACGTAGACTCCGTACTACTAAGCATTTTTCGCTTAGAGAAAAAGTTTCCATTAGTTTTAAACACAACCTTCACAAATGGGCCACGATGACATCATCAGATTTGGTTGAATAACGTTTCAGAGCTCACAGTGTAGGTCCTTTTTTCGGAAAGTTTATAGCTTCTTAATTTCAAAAAAAGAAAGCAAAGTTATAGCTTCCAAAACTATAATGAATTACCAATTACCAACTGAAGATATTATCAGCTACTCCTTTAATTCGTCTGCTACAATTGCAACCGCAGTTTTGCTTCTAGAACGACCACACAAGTCGATCATGGCTCCAGTCGTCTTCGATAGTGAGGATACGTCATAATGACGTCACGTCTGATTTTACCGAAGTGTAAATAGAATCACCCGCTCCTAGCGGGCTACCACGGGGCTACTCACAGACATAATAAGTAATGTATGCTACCAACACCACATCGTCTTCTAGGCGGTGTTGATACTACTCGAGCAAGCGCAGAGCTGAAATTAAGTTCAAGCAGCGCCTTTTCCCGCAAGCTGCGCTCAAGCTACCAGATTCGCGAATGCGCAGAACTGCCTGAGCTGTAGAGCTAGGGTGCTGGAGAAGTCTCCACGTGATCAGAGTGCAATGTGATTTTAATATTATTTTTGGTAGCGTATATATAGTGTCATTGACAATAACTACAAAATAGTAACGCGATTGTCTTTTTTCAGTTCCCTAAAGACCCTGGGGGATGAGAAACGATGCATTACGGAATGGTTTATTTGCGAATGTCTTTTAATATGGTGATACTCACGGAAGAATGTTGCTTTCCTTTAAAACAATACAAAAAAGGCTAGTAAACAACAAAAGACGTGACCTTTTACGGAACGTCGCCGTATATCTACCCAATAACTCGATGTTCAATTCGCTTCATTCCCAATCAAATAAATGATTGAGGAGCGTAACAAAACTTGTACGAAACATAGTAGGTCTACCTACAGTATTTAACGTGTCAAATACGCCACCACACCTGTAGCTGAAGGGAAAATTATACAGATGCGATAAAGAAACCTCAAAAGCAATTAAACTCTTTCCCACATTCTTCCAGAATCATTGCTAAATTTCCGCAAAAAAAAAAAAAAAAAAAAAAAAAAAAAAAAAAAAAAAAAAAAAAAAAAAAAAAAATATTAAAAAAAAAAAGTATCTTCAAGGTATTAGCTTTTGGAGCAAAAGTAATTCCATTTACAATGGTGTTTCTATATTAAAAAGTCGAGTGAATTTAAAAATGGGTAAATCATTGGAGTCAAATACTTACAATAAGAACTGAGAACAACATATTTTCTTTCAGAGTAGTAAGTTGCAATTATACTCATATTCGGAGCTCCCTTCACAAATAAATTGTAGACTATGTAACTGAAAGAGCAAAATTCGGCTGTTTTTACTTTCAGTTCAAATGTTTGTATAGCTTATGGAACTTAACTACGGGGTCATCAGTCCCTAAACTTACAAACTACTTATGAACTAGCTAACACTAAGGACGGCATAAATATCCATGCCCGAGGGGGGATTCGAACCCCCGACCGTATTGGCCGTGCAGACCGTGACTGGCGCGCCGTAGTCCCCTCGGCCACCGCGGCCGGCTTATTTTTAGTAACTGATTTTACATACCTGTTGGTAATTTACTAATGCATGGAATGCAACAATATAATTATTTCTTTAATTAAATAGAGAAATAAATAAATACAAACATTACCCTTATGATGCACGTGAATGACGGTTTTCCCTCGTCTGTAGCACAGGTGTCGCTCCATCTGTCAAAAGCCAAACTGCTTTTGCTGAAGAGGGCTACTTAATAGTCACTGTGGCCGCTGAAACACCAGTTGCACCTTGGATCGATGGTCATGACGAATCCAGGGCTATGTGCACATCTCTGACGATTGCTGTATAGACGAGCGGGTGTGGCCGCGCGGTCTAAGGCATCATGCTACGGATGAGCAGTCGCTTTCGCCAGAGGTTCGAGACCACCCTTGGGAGTGGGTCGTTAGTGTAAATTAGTTTAAGTACATTGTAAGTCTAGGGACTGATAACCATAGCAGTTTGGTCCGGTAGATTTGCAAACATTTGAACATTTGATTGCTGTTTCGGTCCTTACGCTCTGTTTACGGATGGGCTGGGAGCGCCCTCGAGAAACGCGCGACGCCAAGGCAAATTCTCGAGTACTCTCGAGAAGTTGTCGACAGTGCTGAACTCTCTGGAGGCTGAGCGAAACTACTCTACGGGGAAGCATTACGACGGAGCAGTCGTAATCGCTGTCTACCGTACGTGCAAGGAAGAAACTGAATTATTATTAATCAAAATATCCACGGGTGTACTGCCGGTCTATAGTGTCCAACGGGAGAAACTGAAGAATCACATGAATTATTATTATTAGAATGTTTCGCAGAAACAAAAATCATAGGATGATTATTAAAACACGTATCTTACACGAAACAAGAGATTCACTGTCAGCAAAAACAAATATGCATTCCGCATGTATTGGAACTTACATGAGAGAAAAATGCTAAAACATGTTACACCGAAAAACTCCTTACTTACATTTACTAATTGTAGAAAAATTCGGCAGAGTTTATACTATTAACCAGCGTTACGTACCTAAGCTTTCGCCCTTATTTTAGCTTAAAGATCTGGTATTTTCTGAATACAGCCACCACAGTTTACAACTACAATACTGACTGTTGGTTGTTATGTTCTCATTCTGTTGAAAAGTTTGGATAGTGTTAATTTCGATGCATTTTGCTTGTTATTGTAGCCAAATTAAGAATCACACTTTTCCGACACTGCGGACTATTCGAGGCACAATCCAACCTTTTTACCGAATTTCTTTTTAATGTAGTTTCAATGGATAACATAAAACAGCTACGTAATTTGTCTGATTTGTAATATAAGAATGCACTCTTGTATCAGCGAACGTATCTGTTTGATTGCTAGATATAATGTGTAATATTAAATGTCTTATCATGCCTGTTGTATTTTTCGTTACGCTACGGAGCTTTGCAACAGACGTCTGCATCCTCCGTAGATACAAAATACAAAATCTAGGTTCTATAGAATGATGTTACGGATAAAATTCTACAGACAGTACCATTATTACAGTTCTTAACAAACTATATCAGAAAAAGATTTAACTCCTCTTGATTTGCTGACTAAGTAATTAAATTTGTATCTGGTACAAACAGTTGCCACACTAATAGGCGAAGGCAGTTTATCAGACTGTCATCACTCAGGCTGCCTCGTAATCGTGTCTTATTTACATTAATTATTGAAAAAAAAAGAGAGTCTTACACACACATATAAGTTGAGGCAAACGTGGACATAAGGTTTTCAGTCTCATTAAGAAGACGTGCGAACCATTCTCGAGAAAATTCTTCGAAGGGGTCCCGAAAAGTTTTAAGGTAACATAATATCTCTCTCAATCGGCTATTACACTGAAAATCTATAACTTACGTCAGCAAATGCACAGGGAGACTTACAGTTGATACAGAAAAATAGTCTTCAAAACGTCTCGAAAAGAGATGCGACTGTGCAAGCTCATGAAAAAATTTGAAAACAGTCCCTGTATTTATTCCAAAACTGCTATGCATTTTACAAAAATTTCATTGTCTTTAATATCAGAGAGCTTAGGGAAATGGGCGTTGGAAGTCGGAAAAATATCGCACCATAAGCCGCAAGAAACAATCGCATTGCACTGCAACACGAAATGTTGCACAAAAGCGAATACTTCCGAGGAGAGCCGAGAACGGTCGAGAGAGTGCCAGCCTCCCTTTGGCCCGTCTAGACTGTGGCTCGCCCACCTGGCCCGAGTGCAGTTTGATTCGCCCTGGTTGACCCTGCTCTAGACCTACCGTTTCTTTATTCAAAATGTTCAAATGTTTGTTAAGCTTAATGGGACTTAACTACGGGGTCATCAGTCCCTAAACTTACAAACGACTTATCAACTACCTTATACTAATGACGGCACAAATATCCATGCCCGAGGGGGGATTCGAACCCCCGACCGTAGTGGCCGTGCAGACCGTGACTGAAGCGCCTCAGTCCCCTCGGCCACCGCGGCCGGCATTTCTTTCAAATGTTTGTTAAGCTTATGGGACTTAACTACGGGGTCATCAGTCCCTAAACTTACAAACTACTTATGAACTACTTACGAACTAGGACGGCACAAATATCCATGCCCGAGGGGGGATTCGAACCCCCGACCGTAGTGGCCGTGCTGACCGTGACTGGAGCGCCTCAATCCCCGCGGCCACCGCGGCCGGCGGGCATTTCTTTATTGGCGCCGAGTTTGGCGTAGTCCACCAATTCCTGCGAACGTCATTGTATATCATTTAATGATATAATATCTACCCTCATTTGACTCATCCTGTGAGTCACGTCCACTTCAGATAAGTCAGCTGTATACATTAGTGAGCCCAAATAGTTGAAAATGCCAGATCTCTTACTCGGCCAAACTCAAAATTCAGTTCCTTACTTTGCCCACTTCTAGCAAAAAGGAATCTGTTCTACCCATATTCACCGCTACTCTTCTAAATTGATAGATTACATGCTCTCAAGACTAAACAAAACTTTGTAGCATACCTAGTCGTAGTCTTTTTATTATTTTTTATTTTATTTTATTTTATTTTATTTTATTTTATTTTATTTTATTATGTTCTCGTTGGTTGACCCTCTCGGTTGCGGCTGACTGAAATTTCATGGGGCAAAACTAATACACTATAAATTACGTAGGCAACACGTAGGATTGCAGTTCATTGACATTTTAGCTATTTATTATTAGATCCCAGTTGTTCCCATTTATGACCAGTGTCTCATTAATTACAATCATTAGGACCAAGTATGTACGTTCCACAAATCAATAATACGAATTTACACAGTTCGTGTGTGGAATACACAAGACTGAGGTTTACAATTTGGCACAAATATGTATTAATCACGGTAGACACACTTTCTACACGCCTAACATTGAAGAACTTTTAACATGCTGTTCAAACAAGACTCCGAACTGGCGTTGATTGTGCCTCAGATCACGGACGAAACAATACTCATTTACAAGGCGCGAACGAATCCTATTTATATAATCCAAACAATGTCACTGAAAATTACTTACTGTTAATTGAGTTCATTACATTAATTATAATGGAAAAGTGAACAATTACATACAATTGACTATAGTAAAAGATAGCGTGAATAATACTGAGTAGATTGATATACAAAACTCTGTTAAATTAATACTGCCTCAGTTTCAAATATATCTAAATAGGTTTTTAACAATTACTTTGTAATAAACGGTAATTATACAAAAATTAATGAGGGCTAAGCTTTCCTAACATTACTTGTGAAACACAGTAATACCAACTTTAATATTATGAGAAAAGAATGTAGTTAGTTTTATCAGAAATACTAATTAGCATACTATTTGAAATATAACAATTCGCATTTGGCATTAACGAATTAATATTTGCTAATTAAACAAACTTCTCAGACGTCAAATAATAGAAGGCGATTTCAGCCAATTACGTTATAAAAAAGAATTACAAAAGTTTTGGAAAAGAAAATGATGACAGACTAATTACATTCATATCTATTATTATGCAACAGTGTTAATGCAAACAGATGGGAATAAATCGCTACATGCTTCGTTACAGCTTCAAGTACTTGAGCGTTAACAATTAGCAACGAATGTAAATGTCGATGAATATTGACACACTTAAATTTCTGTTAAGTGTATTTCAGTAATCAAGAACAATATAAATTAAGTATGGTGACATAGAACATCCTTGTCTTATTACTAGCCCTTCCGATATCTTATCACCATCCTCCACAACTACTTCAAATTGGTGGTAGATCCATTTCACCAACCTGATTCACGCTCTGTCTGCTTTATCCACCTCTGTGGAAAAAAAAAATGTTCAAATGTGTGTATAGCTTATGGGACTTAACTACGGTGGCCGAGGAGACTGAGGCGCTCCAGTCACGGTCTGCACGGCCACTACGGTCGGGGGTTCGAATCCCTCCTCGGGGATGGATATTTGTGCCGTCCTTAGTTGTAAGTAGTTCATAAGTAGTTTGTAAGTTTAGGGACTGATGACCCCGTAGTTAAGTCCCATAGACTCTACAAACATTTGAACATTTTTTTGAACTTAACTACGAGGTCATCAGTCCCTAAACTTACAAACTACTTATGAACTAACTAATACTAAGGGCGGCACAAATATCCATTCCCGAGGGGGACTCGAACCCCCGACCGTAGTGGCCGTGCAGACCGTGACTGGAGCGCCTCAGTCCCCTCGGCCACCGCGGCCGGCCATGCTTCTACCCAATGGACATTTTACAGCGTAAGTCACAATATAAAGTGAAGTATGTAAACAAACTGAAACTGGTATATAGACAGGAGAACTCTTCAGAAAATGGTGTGAATGCGTAGAGTTACGAGTCTTTACCAAGGCATGTTACCCACATTACTATAAGTTTGTGTGGCTCAGTGGCCTGGCGCATGCCTTCCGACTGGGCCCCACTTCGGCGTTATCTAACCACTTCTCATTTCTAGTGACTCCTCACATCGTTTAGAGGTGAAGTCTGCATTAAAACTCACTGGAAAAAATATGTGATCTGACTGGGTTTTGAACCCGTGACCGTTGGTTTCCAGTCGAACGCTTTACCCCGCCTTGCCCGCTTGCATCCTTTTGTGTACTGTATGTTTTAAATCTGCTATATCTCTGCAGCAATTTCACGCAAACTTGATACACTTGTAAATTACTGCTTGTGAAGACTTACTATGGGCCAAGAATCGCTTACGTATTAAATGGTTGCTTGTGGGGGTAGAAACAAAGTGTAGCTCACAAGGCGCGAACAGCCACATATTATTCATACAGTATTTGAGAATGAGAGTAGTTACATACAACAAACTTTACACATTATTTCAAGCCGTCACAATACTGTTCTTCTCTGAAGACTCTATCCCTCCCATAAAATTATGGAAGAATAAACTATATGTCACTTACTACTTTATAGATATCAGTGAAGTACAACTGCTGCAATATGCATAATGTCATAAGTTATTACTTACTTACTACTAACTGTATTTGTGACGCATTTTGCACAGTCAGTGGCAGATAGTGATTTGCGCTGGTGGGGTCCAAACGAAAGGTCAAACAAAATCGTTTAGACTTGTTGGTTATGTATTCTGAGTTTATGTAATACTTCCTTAAAATTTGGTACCCCTTCGACCTTCGTTTTCGGCATAACTGCCATTTTCAGGTAATGTCAAATGGTCGTGACATCCATATATATCGTTGGTTTTTGTGCTGTCAATCTAGTTGGTTGTTCGTAAGTATAATGAGAGCAATATTTATCCTCAGAAAGTTTTAACTTTTATTGATGACGTTTGACAGCTCCTTGACGGATAACCAGATTAATATAACCGTATTATATCTCTGGTTAACTGTCAAGGAGCTGTCAAACGTCAGTAAGAAAATCTTGAAAAATTTTGGAACAAATCTTACTCTCAAAATACTTATGAACAACCGGATAGATTGATAGTACGAAAACCAACGATATATATGGATGTCACGAACATCTGATATTTACCTGAAGGTGGCAGTTATGCCGAAATAGTCCCTATAGTAATAAAGAATAGTTACAATTAAAGCAGCATTTGTAAATTTTATTACATTCTCCTTTAAAAGATCAGATTACTCTAAATATAGTATTATACAGTTATTAATCAACCAGATACTGTGGCTCAGCGCTTTACAACTTATTCTCAGGGCAACACCCTTCTAATACATATCTATATATAAAAGGCAATGTACCGACTGACTGACTGATCATCGCCCAGCCCAAACAACTGAAGATAGAAACTTGAAATTTGTTGAGGGTGTTGATCTTACTCCGTAGATGTCATTTAAGAAGCGATTTTATGATATTCCATCCGTAAGGGAATGAAATAGGGATGAAACGATTTTTGAAAATCCGTTGCTGTTTAAGCAATTTTGAAGCTAGAACGACAAAATTTGGGATTTTAATTTAGGATTCGAATGTAAAAAACATGTGTTTCGGCATTTCTTTTTTTTCTTTTTTTCTTTTTCTTTTTTTTTTTTTTTTTTTTTTTTTATTCAACCAATAAGAGGGTAAAATAGGGGACGCAAAAAATTGATTTTCAAAAATATGTTGCTGTTAACTCAAATTTTAAGCTACAAGTACGAAACTTTGGATATGGAATCTTCGTCAGGAAAAAAAAAAAAAAAAAAAAAAAAAAGCACGAGTTTCAGTATTCTTGGAAATTCGACAAGTAAGAGGGTAAACCGGCCGCGGTGGCCGAGGAGACTGAGGCGCTCGAGTCACGGTCTGCACGGCCACTACGGTCGGGGGTTCGAATCCCCCCTCGGGCATGGATATTTGTGCCGTCCGAGTTCGTAAGTAATTCATAAGTAGTTTGTAAGTTTAGGGACTGATGACCCGTAGTTAAGTCCCATTGACTATACAAACATTTGAACATTTTTAAGAGGGTAAAATAGGGGACGAAAAATTCTTTTTGAAGAAACGTTGCTCTTAAGACAATTTTGAAGCTAGAGCTGCAAAAATTGATATTTGTATTGTTGGTTAGAATTTAAGAAATATGTGTTTCGGTATTTTTGGAAATTCAACCATATAGGGGATTAAATTGGCGAGTGGATGTTTTTCGAAAATTTGAAGTTAGAACTACAAATTTTCGGATTTAAATCGGGGTTCGAATTAGAAAGACACGTGTTTCGGTTGTTATTGTTGTTGTTATGGTCTTCAGTCCAGAGACTGGTTTGTGGCACCCTACTCTCTCCTGAGCAAGCCTTTTCATCTTCTCATAAGTACGGCAACCCACATCCATTTGAATCTGCTTACTATATGCGTCTCTTGGTCTTCCTCTGCGATTTTTACCCCACACACTTCCCTCCAATGCTAAATTTACAATTCCTCGATGTCTAAGAATGTGTCTTACCAAGGGATCCCTTCTTTTAGTCAAGGTATGCCAAAAATTCCTTTTCTCACCAATTCTTCTGTTTAGTACCTCTACATTAGTTATGCGATCTACCTACCTAATCTTCAGCATTCTTCTGTAGCACCACATTTCAAGAGCCTCTATTCTCTTCCTGTCCGCACTGTTTATCGTCCATGTTCCAGTCTCGTGCAAGCCAAGACTCCACACAAATGCCTCCAGAAAAGACTTCCGTACGGTTAAATTAATATCCGATGTTAGCAAATTTCTGTTTTTCAAAAATGCTTTTCTTCCCATTGCCATACTGTATTTTATATCCTCTGTACTGCGACCGTCATATGTTATTTTACTACCCAAGTAACAAAACTCATCTACCACCTTCATTGTTTCGTTACCTAATCTAATTTCTTCTGCATAGCCTGATTTTCTAAGACTGCATTCCATTATCTTTGTTTTGCTCTTGTTAATGTTCATTTTATACGCTCCCTTCAACACACTGTCCATTCCATTCAACTGTTCTTTCAGGTCCTTTGCTGTCTCAGACAGAATTACATTGTTATCAGCAAAACGCAATGTTTTTATTTCTTCCCCCTGAACTTTAATCTCTATTCCAAATTTTTCGTCGCTTTCCTTCACCGCCTGCTCGATGTACAAATTGAACAACATCGGAGAAAGGCTACAACCCTGTCTTACTCCCTTCCCAACTAATGCTTCGAGTGTAAGAACTGCGGTCTGGCTTTTGTACAAGTTGTAAATTCCTTTTCCTGTATTTTACCTCTGCTGACTTCAGAATTTGAAAGAGTGTATTCCAGTCAACATTGTCAAATGCTTTCTCCAAATCTACAAAAGCTAAAAATGTAGGTTTGCCTTTCCTTTATCTTCTAAGATAAGTCGTAAAGTCAGTATTGCCTCCGGGGTTCCTACGTTCCTCCTGAACCTAAACTGATCTTTCCCGAGGTCAGCTTCTACCAGCTTTTTCATTCTCCTGTAGATTAATTCGTGTTAAAATTTTGCAACCATGACTTATCAAACTGATGGTGCTGTAATTTTCACACCTGTATACGCCTAATTTCTTTGAGAATGGGGATTATTACATTTTTCTTAAAGTCTGAGGGTATTTCGCCTGTCTCATACATCTTACACACCAGGTGAAATAGTGGCTGCCTCTCCCAGAGACTTTAGTAGCTTTGAGGGAATGTCATCTACTCCTGGGGCCTTGTTCCAACCTAGGTCTTTCAGAGCTTTGTCAATCTCTCAGTATAGTATCTGCTATTTCATCTTGATCTACTTCCTCTTCCCTTCCTACAACATTGTCTCTAAGTTCAATTCCTTTGTATGGCTTCTTTATGTACTCTTTCATCCTTTCAGCTTTCCCTTCTTTGCTGAGAACTGGTTTTCCATCTGAGTTCTTGATATTGTTAGAGCTGTTTTTCTTGTCCCCAAAGGTCTCTTTTATTTTCCTGTAGGCAGTATCTGCTTTTCTCCTTCTTATAACATACTTATACAGATTTGCATTTAGCTTCTAGCCATTCCTGCTTAGCCTTTTTGCACTTCCTGTCAATGTCATCTCTTAGTCGTTTGTATTTCATTTTGCCTGTTTCATTTACTGCATTTTTATGTCTTCTCCTTTCATCACTTAAATTTAGTATTTCCTGTGATATCCAAGCATTTTTTTTTAGGTCTTGGCTTTCTACCTATTTTGTCCAGTGCTGCCTTCACTATTTTATCTCTCAATGCTACCCATTCCTCTTCTACTGTTTTATTTCCTCCCGTTTCTGTCAATTGTTGTCTAAAGCTCCCTCTGAAATTTTTAAGAACTTCAGATTCCCTCAATATATTCAAGTCCCATCTCCTTATTTTCCTACCTCTCTGCAGTTTTTTCAGTTTCAGCCTACAGTTCATGACCAATAAGTTATGGTCAGAGTCTATATCTGCCCCTGGGTATGTCTTACAGTTTAAAACCTGGTTCCGGATTCTATGTTTTACCATTATAAAATCTGTCTGATACCTTCCAGTGTCTCCTGGTTTTTTCCACGTATACAACCTTCTTTTGTGATTCTTAAATCAGGTATTTGTTACGATTAAATCATGTTCCGTGCAAAATTCTACCAGGCGACTTCCTCTTTCATTCCTTCTGGCCAGTCCATATTCACCTATTATTTTTCCTTCTCTTCCTTTTCCTACTATCAAATTCCAGTCCTCCATCACAATTAAGTTTACCTCTCCCTTAATTGTCTGAATGATTTCTTTTAACTTCTCACACATTTCTTCAGTCTCCTCATCATCGGCAGAGCTAGTTGGGATATAAACTTGTACTACTCTTGTGACCACAAAGGTTTTCCCGGCGTAATAACTGTTTGTAATCTTCTCGGGTCTGCAGCCGGATACTAAAGTCAACTTGACACAATATTTCAGCGGCGCAACTGGCCGCCATCCTCAGGTGAGCTTGCTGATAGACAATCTCGCCGGAACTGAGTTACCAGTGCAATCGGCGGCTCCTTTATACATCGAGGAAGGCCCATAGCGCGTGCGCAAGAAGTGACAGTGACTGCCCTCTGGCGCACAAGAAGTACAGCGCTCTGGTGGTAGAGTCCGGCGAAATCGATAATCGATGATAAAATTATTATTCGGATTTATGAAGTACCAACCGTTGTTTTTTAACATCTGATAACACCGGGTTCCAGGATTTACTAAGAAGGTAGCATTTGTCTCTGTTAATCAGATTGTCAGATAATCGAATTTCTATGGATTCCTTTAAGACGCAGTCCCAGTAACGAGATGCTGAAGCAACCATGTGAGTTTCGTTATATAACATTCTATGTCCCTCATCGAGACAGTGCTCAGCTACCGCCGACTTCTCGGGCTGGAGCAAACGTGTGTGCCGTTGATGTTCAATACATCTGTCCTGAATGGTGCGGATAGTCTGACCAATACACATTTTCCCACATTGACAGGGAATCTTATATACCCCGGGCTTCATCAGACCCAAATTATCCTACACAGATCCAAGAAGTGCTCTCGTCTTTACTGGCGGACGAAAAACACTCTTAATGTCATACTTTTTTTAAAATTCTTCCTATCTTTGATGAAATACTCCCGGCAAAAGGTAGGAAAGCAACTGATTTATGGGTCTCATTTAATGGTTCAGGTGAAGGACCAAACTGTAAAGCACAGCGGATCTGCTTATCTGTGTAGCCATTCTGTTGAAACACATCTTTTCGATGATCTAGTTCTTGCGTCAAACTTTCTGCATCCGAAATGGCGTAAGCTCTTCTCGCTAATGTCCGAAGAACGCCAGTACGTTGGGCCGGAGGATGACAACTCGAGGCATGCAGATAGCGGTCCGTGTGCGTAGGTTTTCGATAAACGCTATGTCCCAGTTTCCCATCATCTCTTCTGTAAACCAGAACATCAAGAAACGGAAGCTTCCCCTCCTTCTCAACTTCCATTGTGAACCTGATGTTAGGATGCATGCAATTAAAATAGTCCAAAAGGCGGTTGAGAGATTCTTCCCCATGAGGCCACACCATAAAAGTATCATCGACGTACCTCCAAAAACAAGTTGGCTTAAGAGCCGCCGTCTTCAAAGCCATATCTTCGAAATCCTCCATAAAAAGATTGGCTACTACGGGGGATAATGGACTCCCCATAGCAACACCGTCAGTTTGTTCATAAAATTTGTCATTAAATAAAAAGTACGTCGATGTAAGTACATGACGACAAAGCTCAGCTGATTCTTTGTCCACCTTTTCACCAATCAATTGCAGAGATTCTTCCAGAGGAACCCGGGTAAACAACGACACTACATCAGAACTCACGAGCAAATCAGAAGGACTAAGGCGTAATGATTTTAAACGTATAAAATCCATAGAGTTCAGAATGTGATGTTCACATTTCCCCACGTGTGGGCTAAGAACAGATGCTAAATGTTTCGCCAAGTTATAAGTAGGAGCGCCCAAATTACTTACAATCGGAAGAAGAGGGACCTCTTGCTTGTTTATCTTGGGTAAATCATATAACCTGGCAGGAACAGCCGCACCAGGATGAAGTTTCTTTTGAACGTCGTCAGATAAAGAGCTCTTCTTCAAAAGTGAAAGCGTCATACGTTTTATCCGTTCAGTTGGATCCTTTTGCAGTCTGCGATAAGATGAATCGTCAAGTAAACAGTCCATTTTTTTTGTAGATAATCATCCCGGGAAAGAAGAACTGTGGCATTGCCTTTATCTGCTGGTAAAATAATTAGATCTTGATCTTCTCTAAGGGACCGAATTGCTGCCCTTTCAAGAGGAGAGATGTTACTCCGTGGAGGCGGCGCCCGACGCAACGTATGAGCAACCTCTTGCCTAATTTCCTCCACCTGGTCCCCAGGTAGTTTGGACACTGCTTGTTCGACTGAACAAATAAAATCAGTAAGTGGAACATTCTTGACTGTGGGGGCAAAGTTCAACCCTTTTTCCAATACCGATAGCATGGCGTCGTCCAATTCTTTGTCAGTGAAATTAATAACAGTTCTTCGATTGATGTTATGCGATATAGAAGGCCGCGATAGCCGTTGAAATTTGGGAGACTGCTTATTGACTGCGCTTCTATGCGCCCAGTCTGACATAGCCCACGAAGAGCTATCAACCCATTCCCAAGATACAGGCGACAGCCGTGAAGATACCTCTAGATGTAAATAAAATAAGTCCTTGGATACGAGATCCAATTGTCTTCTAGTATACCGAATGCGCTCTCTTATTAGGGCAAGACTAGCACGTTTTTTGATATTATTGGCTCTTGCTTTTTTATTGAGATGTCGTAATGAAAGTATCATACCGAAGTTCGCCAAGTTTGTGCATTATATTGATACGAAAGTGGCCAATAATATCAAAAAACGTGCTAGTCTTGCCCTAATAAGAGAGCGCAAGTCACCCCACCTCGGCAATGTCTGTGGTTCATGGGTGTTTCGGTATTTTCAGAAAATTAATCATTTAGGGGGTGAAACAGTGGATGAAACACTTTTTTGAAAATGCGTTGGTATGGAGCCAATTTTGAACTCAGAATTAAAAAAGATGATTTTTGCATACTTTGTTGGAATTTAAGAGACACAGGAGTTTTTATTTTTTTTATTTTCGAAATTCGACTATTAAGGGTTCTCATAGGGGGTTACAAGTAGTAAAATCAAATGTTTGTAAATCTTAAGAGACTTAACTATGAGGTCATCAGTTTCTAAAGCTTACAAACTAATTAAATTAACGTGAACTAAGTTAGACTAACTTATGTAAGGACAACACCAACACCCTACCCGAGCGGCGAGTCGAACCCCCGACGGCGAACAGCAGTGCACACCGCAGCATGGCGCCTCAATACGCACGGCCATTCTGCCGCGGGTACACGTAGTATCACAACAGTTCATTATGATAGTAATTAAGCTATATCTATGAAAATTTATATTTGGAGGGAGAAACAAGTGGTGCAGACTAATCAGCCTGCCCATGCGAAGGAGCGGGCGTTAACAATTTTAATAAAATAGATGCTGCTGCAGTAAAAGATATTTTAATGAAATGATGATCGTGTTCTGCCTGCCTGGCGCAAGTCTTGTTAACTGACGTCACTACAGCGACTTTGTGTCAATGATAAGGAGGACGATACAACGCAGGGTCCTCGAGCGGCAAAAGTGTCCTGCTGGATCAGGAATTGAACCCGGGTCCACTGCGTGGCAACCCAGCCCTTAATCCACTTTTTTCTGTTCTCTGGTTTGATCGGTCATTTTCGGACGTTGGTTCGATTAGTTCTATGCTACATTGATCGTTTCGTTTTTGACACTTTTTTCTTTCTTTCTTTTAATTTATTTGCAGAGGGCATTGAGCCCTCTGACCAGAGCACGCTGAGCACGACGGCTTCACTATACTATGGAGTCGGACTTTAAAAGAAATAATAATTTTTGTAAAATCAAATGTTCAGATGTCTGTAAACCTATTGGATCAAACTGCTATGATCAATAGTCCCTACACTTACAAACTCCTTAAACTAACTTACACTAAGGACAATACACACACCAAAGCTCGAGAGAAGACTCGAACCTCCGGCGGGAACGGCCACCCAGTCGGTAACATGACGCCTTAGACCACGCGGCCATTCTGCGTGGCTTAATTTTTGTATTTCGTTTCCAAGTACAGTATAATTACACATCAAACGCTTTTTCACAGAAAAAAAATATTTAGGTACTTCCCGGAATTTAACACGAAATTCACTAGCATTGCAAATCTGTATTATATTAGCTCTGCCGCAGGTCCTTTTAAAGCCATTTTCTCGTCTTTCTCATTTGCTTTTAACTGTAATTGTATTAATTAAAATACAAGAACAACTTACCTGCGAATTTTACTTTCAAGTACAGTATAATTACACATCAAACACTTTTTCACAGACAAAAAATATTTAGATACTTCCCGGAATTCAACACGAAATTCACTAGCATTGCAAATCTGTATTATATTAGCTCTGCTGCAGGTCCTTTTAAAGCCATCTTCTCGCCTTTCTCATTTGCTTTTAACTGTAATTGTATTAATTAAAATACAAGAACAACTTACCCACAAATAGGCCTATGTTATATAAAACTGCAGTTATACTTTTAGTTTGATGAGTGTAATATTGGTTATCAGAAATACAAAAGTTACATAAATCTGATCCCTGGTACTTGATATTTTAAAAGGCAATCATTCCTCAGGTCTGTCACTTCTTTCTCTTGGACAACTTGAAGCACATTCAGTACTTGTAAAGCGCTACAGGATTTAATACTCAGTCTTACTGGTCTGTATCAGAGTTGGGAAATATCCATTGAATCTCTCTTCCAGTTGCACGGAAATGTCATTTTGTTGCTAAATAATGGCACATGTCGCGAAAGGAATAAAGAAGCCGTCAAAAGGAAAAAAAAAAAAAAAAAAAAAAAAAAAAAAGGTACAGTTTCCCACTAACGCTGCTCGATGATCTTGTTGAAATGTTCAAATGTTTGTAAATCTATGGGACTTAACATTTTGGTTATTAGTCCCTAGCTTACAAACTACTTAAATTAAGTTAAACTAACCTAAGAACAACACATACATCCATGCCCATACTCGAACCCCCGACGGCGAACGGCTGCGAGCACCGCAGCACGGCGCCTTAGAGCGCACGGCCGTTTCGCCGTTAAGGAAGTCAAATGTTTGTAAATCTAATGGACCAAACTGCTGAGGTCATCCGTCCCTATACTTACAAACTATTTAAATTAACTTATACTAAGAACAACACACACATCCATGCCGAGGGAGGACTCGAACCTCCAACGCGAGCGATCGCGAGATTTTAACGTGGCACGCCACATCGCACGGCCATTCCCACCCTGCTCTTGTTAAGACGATGAACTCTAGAAAGCACCAATACACAGCCACAAGAGGCACCTATCTCGTACAGAAAATTGAAATTTGATTTTACAGCCAATGCTGAATGGTAGGTAGCATAACTAAGGAGGAGGTACTGAACAGAAACGGGGAAAAGAGGAATTTCTGGCATATCTTGACTAAAATAAGGGCTAGATTGGTAGTACACATTCTTAGACATCAAGGAATTATGTCTACAATTGGGCGGATAAGAATGGAGTAAAAAGCGCAGAGAGGAGGGCAAGACACAAAGTAGGCCTAAGCAAGTCCACATCAATGTGTGTTGCCGTTTTTATGAGGACATGAAAAAGCTTGCTCAGGTTGGAGTAGTGTGGAGAGCTGCATCATACCAGCGTCCAGACTGAAGACCACAAAAACAAAACAATTTATATGTTAAAATATTTGCAGCAAGATGATGGTATCTGAGTGAAACCGGTGGTGAATCTGTCTATATTAATAAGAATGAATTGCCACATGTATGAAAGCGCATCACTTGAGAATGGCTTCACCAATTTCACTGGTCTTTCCTTTGTTCTGCTCGTAATTCTTAGGACAAAAGGTTTGTATGAAAGAAAATTTTTGGAAAATCTACCGGTTAATATCAAAATTTGAGAAAAACCGAATGTACTCTTCCAGCTCGGATCGTTTTCTAGTTTTTCCAACAATCACCTTTTTCATTCGCTACTCGCTTAGCGACCAAATAGGCTGTAACGGGGCGAACAAATACGCCAAGGATGTTGGAATCAAGGGAGATGGAGTTATGTATGCTGAGAACAGGCATTGCTTGAAGCCAGGGATTAAATGGTACGTAGGGTTTAATTTTAAATCCACGACACAGTCCTTGCGGGCAATGTTGGCAACAGCCATTTACTCCCGGAAATTGCTTGATGTCGCTGTTAGCCAATCGGGTGATTGTGTACAATATCCAGTGAGATTCACCGATTTCTTCCCAGTACTACGTCTTTCGTTCATGGAAAAACGATAGATTGTTCTCGTGGTCATACGTGATTAATGCCGGCCGCGGTGGCCGAGGGGACTGAGGCGCTCCAGTCACGGTCTGCACGACAATGCGGTCGGTGGTTCGAATCCCCCCTCGGGCATGTTCAAATGTTCAAATGTTTGTATAGTTTATGGGACTTAACTACGGGGTCATCAGTCCCTAAACTTACAAACTACTTATGAACTACTTACGAACTAGGACGGCAAAAATATCCATGCCCGAGGGGGGATTCAAACCCACGACCGCAGTGGCCGTGCAGACCGTGACTGGAGCGCCTCAGTCCCATCGGCCACCGCGGCCGGCCCCATCGGGCATGGATATTTGTGCCGTCCTTAGTCTTAGCTAGTTCATAAGTAGTTTGTAACCCCCCAGGGGGCCCACAGTTCTTTTGTGGGTACGTGTGTGGCGCGCACGGGGCCCCGAGCCAGAGCAGCCTTTCTTCTGCCCCAGGCTGCTTCACTTTCCCTCCCGGTTTATGCCTTCGCCCGGAGACGGGCATATTTCGTGAGCTACGGTGGTTCTTGTTGTCGTTTCTCTTATTCCTTCGTTCCTTCCTTTCTTACCCTTTGTTTCTGTCTCTCTCCTTGTACTCTCCTAGCCTTCTTCTCCTCCTCATTAGTCTCCGCCTCGGCGTTTGAGACACTTCTTTCCTTCTTTCTCTTCACTTCCTCTATTCTTCTTCTTTCCTCCCTGTGCGTGTCTGAAGGCCGACCCACGCATTATCATGCGTAGCAGGTGACGGGGTAACGCGTAATTCCCCGCCCCGGGTAGACAAGTAGGGCATGTACGTACCCCCTGGTAAAGGCCAGGCCCAGGGAGGGGTGATTACCCGAGCTGGTACCTTCCGAACATGCCGATTGGTCCCTCCGTCAGTTCTCGGGAGGTGTGACATGAGGTGTGAACAATCACCTAAGGCGGGTAAGCCCTCGGAGAGGGCCCCCACTAGGAAGGAGCGCGCCATCGGAGACGCCGGTAATCACGGGGGACACTTCCGCGATGATTTCCTTCTCTTCTTCTGTAACGTTGACCCAGAAACGTAAGATAGATTCGCCTCAGCCAAAGAAGACTCTGCCCAATCTACCGAGATTTCTTGTTGTCTCTCGCACCGATGGAAAAGATTTCACGTCTGTAAATCCTTTCGTCATCCAGAAAGGTGTAGATGCAATTGCTGGCCCTGTTAAAACCTGTTCGCGTCAGCGCAATGGCACATTGTTGCTGGAAGTGGACAGTGCCTTCCAAGCTCAGAAACTAATCCGGACTACATTGTTACACACGTTTCCTGTCAAGGTAGAAGCACATCGCACACTCAACTCGCTCAACTCGTCACGGGGGGTAGTCTTTACGAGATCCCTTGACGGGTTGTCTGATGAAGACATCCAATCCTATATGTCCGACCAGGGTGTGACAGCCGTCCATAGGGTAATGAAAAAGGTCGATAACCAGCTGACACCGACTCGTACTGTGTTTTTGACGTTCGACAGAGTTGACCTCCCGTCGAAGGTCAAAGCAGGGTATGAAGTCATCTCCGTCCGCCCTTATGTACCTAACCCAACGCGCTGTTTTCAGTGCCACAGGTACAACCATACCCGTGAACATTGCCCAAATGCAGCAAAGTGTGTCACTTGTGGTAGGGACGCCCATGAGGGGGATTGCCCACCTCCGTCCCCTCACTGCCTAAACTGCAACGGTGACCATGCGGCTTCCTCTCGCGACTGCCCTGTATACAAGGATGAGAAGGTAATCCAGCAAATTCGGGTTACGGAAAATGTATCGACATCTGCTGCTCGAAAGTTGTTGGCGAGTCGAAAGCCCGCTGTTCTCCCAGCGGGCACATACAGTAAGGTCCTTACCTCTACTCGACCTACTAAGGATTCAAGTACCCAGACGTGTGATTTTACCTTCGCTGACACAGTTGTGCGATCCGCCAGCCCGAAGATTGCCCGTTCCACGTCCCCGCTTCCTCCTGCTGCTCCTAAAGCACAGTCTTCGTCAACCTCTAGTAAACCGCGGGCACCTAAACAAGATGCCCGGACTTTGAGAAAGGAACCCACCCGTGAGGATTTTCTGCGTTCTCAGGTTTCCCAACTGTCGACTGCCTCTTCTCACCGTCACTCTTCGAGAAGAGCCAACAAGAAAAAGAGTTACTCTCCTTCCCCGCCGAGGCGTGACCCATCCGTCACGCCGTCCAACAGTTGCCGGCCTCGGCCGTCTTCTGTTTCACCGGGTCGCTCGGTCTGCCGGGCACCCGGCCCTTTACCTGCGGTGGAAACTGCCCCTCCTGATCAACTCAGGGAGGTGGCAGGCGCGTCGGTCGAACCTATGGACCACGACCCTTTGCCCCTAGACAGCGATAGCAGTGCTCCCTCGAAATCCGGTCCTCAGCGGCCGTCGAGGTGACCCTGCTTGCTAGTTGGTTTTTATCCTTATTTCTTCCCTCATTTTTATCATGGCGCTCCTTCAATGGAATATTCGCGGCATTCGTTCCAATTGGGAGGAGTTAAAACTACTCCTTCGGTTGCACTGCCCGCTTCTAGTCTGTCTACAAGAAACAAAGTTGCGTCCACGTGATCGTGCAGACTTCCCACACTACACCTCTGTGCGGTTCGACCTGCCACTCGTGGAAGGTGTCCCAGCCCATGGAGGGGTTCTGATGCTCCTTCGAGACGATGTCTATTTCCATCCCATTTCCTTGCATACTCACCTACAGGCAGTTGCCGTCCGCATCACTTTATCCACATTTACCTTCTCCCTCTGTAATATCTATTCGCCATCGTCATCTGCCCTTACTAGGGCAGATGTGCTACTCCTTGTTGACCAGCTCCCTTCACCTTTCGTGTTGGTAGGCGACTTTAATGCCCACCACCCCCTATGGGGCTCTCCGGCACCTTGTCCGAGAGGCTCCCTTTTGGTGGACCTTCTCCGACACCTCGATCTTGTCTGCCTCAACACCGGTGCACCAACCTTCCTTTCAGACACAATACACACTTATTCCCATATAAACCTCGCAATATGCACTCCTCCGCTTGCCGGTCGGTTTGAGTGGTATGCACTTTCTGACACGTACTCAAGTGACCATTTCCCTTGTATCATCCACTTCCTGCATCATTCCCCATCTCCTCGTCCCACCAGTTGGAACATTTCCAAAGCCGACTGGGGGCTTTATTCTTCCGTGGCTGTTTTTCACGATCAGAATTTTCCCAACTGTGACAGTCAGGTCGACTACCTCACAGAGGTTATTCTCACCGCTGCTGAACGTTCCATACCTCGTACATCCTCTACTCCACGTCGTGTCCAGGTCCCTTGGTGGACTGCAGCCAGCCGCGACGCGCTTAGAGCCCGGCGCCGTGCTTTACGCACCTTCCGCCGCCACCCAACTTTGGAGAATTGCATCAATTATAAACGTATGAGAGCGCAATGTCGTCGAATCATAAACGACAGCAAGAAAGCTTGCTGGACTGCTTTTACTAGTTCTTTTAACCGTTTTACTCCCTCCACGGTTGTTTGGGGTGGCCTACGCCGTTTATCCGGCATCAAGGTCCACTCCCCGATTCCTGGCCTGACCGTGGAGAATGCAGTCCTTGTGGACCCCGCTGCTGTTTCCAACGCATTGGGCCGTTTCTTTGCGGAGGTTTCGAGCTCTGCCCATTACCACCCTGCCTTTCTTCCTCGCAAACAGGTAGAGGAGGCACGGCCGCCTTCTTTCCACTCTTTTAATTGTGAAAATTATAACGTCGCCTTCACCATGCAGGAGCTAGACCGTGCTCTCGCCCTGTCCCGATCTTCTGCTCCCGGGCCCGATTCCATTCATATCTAGATGCTGAAGAACCTCTCTCCTGCGGGCAAGTGCTTTCTTCTTAGTACCTACAATCGCATATGGACTGAAGGTCATGTTCCCACAAGTTGGCGTGAAGCCATTGTTGTCCCCATCCCCAAACCAGGGAAGTTATCGCCCCATTTCTCTGACGAGCTGCGTCTGTAAGGTGATGGAACGCATGGTTAACGCTCGGTTGGTCTGGCTCCTCGAATCTCGCCGCCTCCTGACTAATATCCAATGCGGTTTTCGTCAACACCGCTCTGCTGCTGATCACCTCGTTACGTGGTCGACCTTCATTATGAACAACTTTCTAAAGAAGCGTCAAACAGTAGCAGTGTTCTTCGACTTGGAGAAGGCATACGATACCTGTTGGAGAGCGGGCATTCTCCGCACATTGCACACATGGGGCCTTCGGGGCCGCCTTCCTCTTTTCATTCAAGCGTTTTTGGCGGATCGCAAGTTCCGGGTACAGGTGGGCTCTGTTTTGTCAGATACCT
The DNA here is from genome assembly GCA_026315105.1 of Locusta migratoria. Lineage (NCBI taxonomy): Eukaryota > Metazoa > Arthropoda > Insecta > Orthoptera > Acrididae > Locusta > Locusta migratoria. The sequence goes on from CM048744.1 coordinate 182,755,470, forward strand.
TTTGCCAGGAGAATGGGGTACCACAGGGCTCCGTCTTGAGCGTGGCGCTCTTTGCCATTGCAATCAATCCGATCGTAGATTGCCTTTCAGCCGACGTCTCCGGATCTCTTTTTGTTGACGATTTCGCAATTTATTGTAGCGCCCAGCGGACGTGTCTCTTGGAGCGTTCTCTTCAACGCTGGCTTGACCGTCTATATTTCTGGAGCATCGCAAATGGCTTCAGATTCTCCACTGAGAAAACTGTGTGTATAAACTTCTGGAGATACAAGGAATTTCTTCCACCTTCTCTACATCTCGGCCCTGTTGCTCACCCCAAGGTGGAGACTACGAAATTCTTGGGACTCATGTTGGATCGGAAACTTTGCTGGTCCACACACGTGTCCTACCTGGCTGCCCGTTGTGCCCGATCCCTTAATGTTCTTCGTGTCCTCAGTGGCACGTCATGGGGAGCGGATCGTACCGTCCTGCTTCACCTTTACCAGGCCATTGTTCAGTCGAAGCTCGACTACGGAAGCCTTGTATACTCTTCTGCACGGCCGTCGATTCTCCGCCGTCTCAACTCTATCCACTATCGGGGTTTACGTCTTGCGACCGGTGCATTTTATACTAGCCCTGTTGAAAGTCTGTATGCCGAGGCTGCTGTATTACCCTTGACCACTCGGCGTGACATACTCTTGTGTCGGTACGCATGCCGCCTGCGGTCGATGCCCAACCATCCATCTTACCGATTATTTTTTGACGACTCACTCGATCGCCAATATCAGTTGTCTGCGATTGCCTTGCTTCCACCTGGAGTTCGGTTTCGCCGCCTACTACAGCGGCTCGATTTTACCCTTCCTTCCACCTTTCGGTTGAGCGAAAGCCCATTGCCACCGTGGCATCAGGCCCAGGTTCACACTCACCTTGAACTTAGTTCGCTCCCCAAGGAGAGCACTCCGTATTTGGTATACCGCTCGAGGCTTGTCGAACTCCGTTCGCGGTTCGATAATGCCATATTTATTTACACTGATGGTTCCAAGAGCACTGCCGGTGTCGGATCTGCCTTCATCGTCGGGGACAACCGGTTCCAATACAAGCTCCCTGGCCGGTGTTCGAGTTTACGGCTGAGCTTTTTGCCCTCCACCAGGCCGTTTTGTACACCTGCCGCCACCGCGAACCTTTCTATGCCATATCTTCGGACTCCCTTAGTGCCCTGCAGAGTCTTAAGGACCCTTTCTCGAACCATCCTCTCGTGTATCGGATCCAACGCTCCCTCCAGTTGCTAGCTGATGACAGCTGTCACGTTTCTTTCCTGTGGGTCCCTGGCCACGTGGGAGTGCCCGGGAATGAGACCGCCGACATAGCAGCCCAGGCCGCAGCTATTTTGCCTCGCATGGTTACCTTTTGCGTCCCATCGGACGATGTTCAACGGGCTCTTCGCCGGAGTATCGTGTCGCAATGGCACAGTGCGTGGCTTTCACTGTACAACAATAAATTGCGAAGTGTCAAACCGATCCCGACCGCTTGGAGGACCTCCTCACGCCCCTCTGGGCGAGAGGAGGTCATCCTGGCCCGGTTGCGGATCGGTCACTGCCGTTTCAGTCACCGTCACTTGCTCTCCGCCGACCCTGCACCGCTGTGCTCCTGCGGTGAACTGCTGACAGTGCGACATGTTTTACTGACTTGTGTTAATTTTAATCATCTCCGTGTAGCCCTTCACTTTCCGTCTACTCTGGAGGAAATTTTAGCTGATGACACACGAGCAGCTGCTCGAGTTTTGCGATTTATCAACTTGGCCAACTTATCCAAGGATATTTAACCCTTTTAATTGTCTTTTAGACTGATGACCCCGTAGTTAAGTCCCATAAACTATACAACCATTTTAACTGTCTTTTATCTTTCGTTTTTAGCCTCTTGTTGATGTTCTGACAGTCACCTTTTTTCTTTGAGATCATAGCAAATCTATGTTCTTGGCTGGGCGCTAATGACCATAGAAGTTGTGCGCCCTAAAACCACAAAAAAAAAGTAGTTTGTAAGCTTAGGGACTGATGACCCCGTAGTTAAGTCCCATAAGTTCTACAAACATTTGAACATTTTTCGTGATTAATGCTAATCACGCCTGACCACGAGAACAATCTATCGTTTTAGAATTTAGACTATTTCCATAAGGGAAGTCAATTTCTTCTTATACATGGAAAACATCATCTTCCTCAGTAAGTTAATTGTGTCTCAAACTAAATTATGCGGATTATCAAAATAATATTGTTTACTATTAAAACAACTGTCGCCATCTAAAATTTCATTGGCTATTTCAAGCTTTGCCACGATTGGTTGTCTTCATTTCCAGCATCCAACAGCTGTTGTCAACATAGTTATACCACGACTGTGTCGCGGATTGTAAAATTTTAGCGGTATGTAGCAACGTTGTTAATCGTGTTCCAATGAGATTCCTAATAAGTCTTCATTTTTCACTTACAAGTCGAGAAACTAACAAGAAGGTTAGCTGTATAAATTTTTATGCCTACCGTTTGATGATTCGCCGAAACTAGGACAATCACACACTGGAATGTCGCAGATTGTTTCATCATTTCGCCGTTGACATGTATGTTCGTACAATAAAATCATTAAAAGTACGGACATTAATGTTACTAACCTGACAGATAGAGCAGCTCGGTAGGTCTCTCTAATAACCCGTTTCCAATTGAATTACCTATCCATTTTGACTTCTATTCCCAATCAGGGTCCCGATTGCAATAACAATAAATAAGATAGAGAGTGGGAGGAGGAGATATTGAATGGGGGAATGAGATGGATTTAAAAAGGGAGGATGATAGGAGGGGGAGGATATGGATATGGTGTGGTGTAAGAGGGAGTGGTGTGAAGGTGATGGAAAAATTTACGGGGAGGAGGCGATGGGGAAATACCGGAGAAGGAAGGGATAGACATAGGGACAAGAAGAGAAGAGATTAGGGTATATGTACCATACACATTAGCTACTGCGAAGCGTTGCCGGATTTGCTAGTAATAAATAAAAGTGTGGTGAATCAGTAATTGTGCAATGAGTTTTATGAAATATTTTTGATTAAAATTGCCACCAAAGTATAACTTCATACACCTAAAAATAACACACACACAAATGTAAGCATATGTACAGGATGTATAAAAGGGTGGCGCAAACTTACATAGGGACACAAACACCTAGACACAGCACAAGATACATTTCATAACTGTTTCAAATCAGCGTGAAGCTTTTCTCTCAACAGAATATTGCTCTGCACATTGCAGACTGTCTTACATTAATTAAAATAAGTAGATGGTGATGAGCCTGAGGGAATGCGGAGATATTATATTACAGAAAGTATTTAACTGAGATCGTCTGGTCTCTCAAATTACTTTTTTTTTTCTAAATAATCGTTTCTGCTGTGTTCCTCTTATTTGTTTTGGCATTAGAGATTGGATAAAATTCATACCAACGACAATTCTGTCTTCCTTAGCCATCCTATAAGCTACAGATTCTGGAAGAATATACAGGGTGTCTCACCTAACGCTGCCACCTCAAATATCTCTGGAACGACAAAGATATTCAAAAACGGTTTTCACCAGCATGAACGTACGGCAGGGGCCTAAGAAACTAAATACTATGCGAAATTTTAAAACGTTTACAAATACTTTTTTCACCATAAACTTATGTTTTTTTTTTAAATGGACACCCCCTATTTTTTCGTATGCAATCAACAGCATAAAAATCACATAAACAGTGGCGTTTATTTCATCGCAATACGCCAATTACATCCTGAGATATTGCGACGCGAAGTTGACGCTTGAAACAAATTAAGCGCACAGCTAGCGCACGTCCTGAGACTCAAGCGTGAACCTCACGCTGCCGGTAATCGTCATCTGAATGAAGTACTACGTCAGTGGAGTGTTAATGTAAGATGTGGTATTGTATGATAACACATCACTGAACCATTTCATTACTGGCACTCTTAAAGGGGGATAGTTTAGTCCCTTCTTGAGCTGTATCTTACTTGAGCTGATCCACCTATTATAATGTGTCAAATAATGCGGTATCAGACTGATGGATGTGGTTCCAACATGATGGATGTCCCGCACACACTGCAAAAGTTGCCAGAGACGTTCTAGACGCGACATTTCCAAATAGGTGTATTGGGCGGGGAGGTACTGTGCGATGGCCAGCACGGTCCCCTGGCTTGACACCATTATACTTCTCTCTCTGGGGCGCAGTGAGAGACAGAGTGTATTAAGAATCCTCAACGACAGTCCTGTGTGGCAATATCTGTAGAAACTCTACAATCTGTGCAACACCCTCTCGTTAAACGTCTCCAAACGTGTATTGATGCAAACGGACGACACTTCGAACATATGTTGACGTGACACAATTTCTATGGTCAAGATGTGGGTGTATTTTCTATGCTGGATGTGATGCAAAACAATACAGTTTCTGTGGGTGCCAGGGCTCTAGTAAATGAGTTTAGAACAGTGAAACCATGCGTCTTATCTATAATTGTAGCTCTACTTGTAATTTCGTTACAATAAACATACATTTACAATGTGAAAAACGTAACTTTGCGTTGGAAGTGTTTCTTGTTCATTTTTGTGGATTGTTCTTACGTTCCCATTGTGTGAGCCCCTGACATAGGCAGCGTGAAATTCACGCTTGATTCTCAGGACGTGCGCTAGCTGTGCGCTTAATTTATTTCAAGCGTCAACTTCGCGTCGCAATATCTCGGGATGTAATTGGCGTATTGCGATGCAATAAACTCCATTGTTTATGTGATTTTTTATGCTATTGATTGCATACGAAAAAATAGGGGGTGTCCATTAAAAAAACACAAGTTTGTGTTGAAAATATTGTTTGTAAACGTTTTAAAATTTCGCATACTATCTGGTTTCGTAGGCCCCTGACGTACGTTCATGCTGGTGAAAACCGTTTTTGAATATCTTTTGTCGTTCCAGAGATATTTGAGGTGGCAGCGTTAGGTGAGACACCCTGTATATATAATCAACTGTGTAAGTTTGTTGGGGAACCTTACATTACAGACAGATTAAATATTGCTTTAGTGTCGAATATTTTGTGACTTCTTCTTGAAAGTTATGACGACAGAGGAACAACTACATGAAGTCCTCGTATGAAAATGCAGAATATGGAACATCAGTTTTACAAACACTCACGAAACTGTACTCTAATACCTTAGACGTTGGGACCAAGGCAGCTGGACCCAGACCTTTCCTTGACTTGCGGACAGGTGGGCAAGGAGAGATGAATGGCAGCAGAGGTATGGATGAGCCAATCTGTGCTTAGGCCAGGGACGAAGTGGGGCAAGGCAAACGGCTTAGCCGCGGCAGAATAGCCGTGCGCACTGTGGTGCCCTGTTGCCGTACGCGTGGCTGTTTGCCCTCGGGGGTTCGAGTCCTCCCTCGGGTATGGGTGTGACTGTTGTCCGTATCATAAGTTATTTAAGTTAGTGTAAGTAGTTTGTAAGCCTAGGGACTACTGACCAACGTAGTATTTCTTGCAAACGGTTTGGTGACGTCACTACCACTGAGGATTTCAGAACTAGGAGTACGGCGGGAGTGCAGGCCCTCCGAAGCTGGGCCTTGGCACAGGATGACAGGGGTTAAAAGTAGTTCGTTACTGGTAGCTCGGTGGAACATCATGTGTCTTTGTGTCAGAACTGTGGCAACTGGTTCTGATTGACTGTCACTTCTATCACACCACAATCATGCCGTACTCAGTTTCATAAAACGCTTAAAAAATTCTGGGGATAAAATTATATCACACAATTTCTGGAGGGGTCGGGCCCAAATGAGCTTAAGAACGAGGACCTTCAGCAGACTGTATTCACATAAATATACCTCTACACGTACCGCAAAAATTATACACTCCTGACCATTAAAATATCTACACCACGATGATGACGTGCTACAGACGTGAAATTTAACCTACAGGATGAAGATGCTGTGATATGCAAATGATTAGCTTTTCAGAGCATTCACACAAGGTTGGCGCCGGTGGCGACACCTACAATGTGCTGACATGCGGAATGTTTCCAGCCGATATCTCATACAGCAGTCGACCGGCGTTGCCTAGTGAAACGTTGTTGTGATGCCTCGTGTAAGGAGGAAAAATGAATACTATCACGTTTCCGACATTGATAAAGGTCGGATTGTAGCCTACCGCGATTGCGGTTTATCGTATCGCGGCTCGCGTTGGTCGTGATCCAATGACTATTAGCAGAATATGGAATCGGTGGGTTCAGGACGGCAATACGAAACGCCGTGCTGGATCCCAACGGCCTCGTATCACTAGCAGTCGAGACGACAAACATCTTATCCGCATGGCTGTAACGGATCGTGCAGCCACGTCTTGATCCCTGAGTCAACAGATGGGGACGTTTGCAAGACAGCAACCATCTGCACGAACAGTTCTATGACGTTTGCAGCAACATGGTTTATCAGCTCGGAGACCATGGCTGCGGTTACCATTGACGCTGAATCACAGACAGGAGCGCCTGCGATGGTGCACGAATGGCAAAACTTCATTTTTTCGGATCAATCCAGGTTCTGTTTACAGCATCATGATGGACGCATCCGTGTTTGGCGACATCGCGGCGAACGCACATTGGAAGCATGTATTCGTCATCGCCATACTGGCGTATCACCCGGTGTGATGGTATGGGGTGCCATTGGTTACGCGTCTTGGTCTTCTGTTGTTATTATCGAAAGCATTTTGAACAGTGGCCGTTACATTTAAGATGTGTTACGACCCGTGGCTCTACCCTTTATTCGATCCCTGCGAAACCCTACATTTCAGCAGGATAATGCACGGCCGCATATTGCAGGTCCTGTACGAGCCTTTCTGGATGCGGAAAATGTTCGACTGCTGCCCTGGCCAATTGAAAACGTCTGGTCAATGATGGTGGCCGAGCAACTGGCTCGTCACAATACGCGTGACTGTGGTATCGCGTTGAAGCTGCATGGGCATCTGTACCTGTTCTCGCCATACAAGCTCTGTTTGACTCAATGTCCTGGCGTATCAAGGCCGTTAGTACGGCCAGTGGTGGTTGTTTTGGGTACGGATTTCTCAGGACCTATGGACCCAAATTGCGTGAAAATGTAATCACATGTCAGTTCTAGTATAATATATTTGTCCAATGAGTACCCGTTTATCATCTGCATTTCTTCTTGGTGTAGCAATTTGAATGGCCAGTAGTGTATCATTATGTGACGTATAGTTCAGGAGATGTCACGTCATTAACATTGGGTTGTTGTCAAAGGTGGAAAATACATTTTGAGAATCCCCACTTACTTCCCCACAAAATTAGAAACAACAACGTAATATGAGTGTAAATTGAAAATACGGATGATAAAATGCATAGTTTACTTTAATCCCAATGAAGCTGATTACGATAGGGCCATCACAAAAATACGAGGCAGAATTCATGGCAACTACTTTTTTTTTCTTGCAGATACCAGTCCTGCTGGAAAATGTGACATACAGACGTAAGGACAAGGTGATGACTAAATGTGTGGACAATGAATAGCACCGAAATACCGTAACACACGAATTCATTCAGGGCAATATGGCCTTCACAGTGCAGAAGAATAACAACACAGTACACATACAGTTGACTTGACAAACCTGGTCCTACAGACCTTCAAAGTAGTTCCCTGCTACTGTCACCACTCGCTGTCAATCATGTGGGAGGCGCTGAATACCATCTGCCTCAGCATTAATTTGCCGCCCCATGTCTGAATCTGGTTACCTGATCGCGCACAGCATTAGCAATGTCCTCTCGTGTTGCAAACTGTCTACCACCTAGATGACATTAGCAGGGGACTGCGTCGAGGATCTGTAGGCCAAAGTTTGTCATGTCAACTGTATTTATACTGTGTTGACATTCTTTTGCACTGTGAAGGACATATTTCTCTGTATACTACGGTAATAAATTAGTGTGTTACATTTCAGAGCTATTCATTGTCCACACATGCAGTCAACACGTTGTCCTTTCGTTTATAAATGTCACATTTTCCAACCGGAGTGGTATCTGCAAGGAAAACAAAAATAGTTGCAAATTAATAATCAGCCAACCAGTTGCAATAATAGTTGTTCAATAAACCTGACCACGGTTTCGACGGATGTAAACCCGTCTTCTTCAGATATACATGTATACCTATAGACAATGTGACATCCTAAATTTCAAATTCGTAATCGTTATGCCTAAAATATGCCAAGCCCATTGTCTCAAAAGTTGTGATATACAATTCAGAATAAAACTGTTACTTACTATACTTGCATATCACAGGCATTGGACATCCCTATGAACCGCGGTGGAGTAGCCGAGAGATCTAAGGCGCCTCGCTGCGGAGCGCGCGGTTGCACGCCGTCGGAGATTCGAGTTCTCCCTGGGGCATGGGTGTGTGTGTTGTCCTTAGGTTAGTTTACCATAGTTTAAGTAGTTTGTAAGCTACGGACTGATGATCACGCAGTTTGGTCCGATAGATTTACAAACATTTTAACATCCCTATGATCTAGAGAATGTGATTTAGACTGAAAGATGCGTCACTCTTACCGATTTGAAGCAAGGAGCGTGCACACCAGAACCGGTGGCGCATGCGCCATGGAACTTTCAGTGGCTTAAGTAGCTAGTCCCCCATTCGGATCTGCGGGCGGGGACTACTCAGGAGGATGTCGTCATTAAGAAAAACAAAACAGGCATTCTACGGGTCGGAGCGTGAAATGTTCTAACCCTTATCGCTTAGGCAAGTTAGAAAATTTGAAAAGAGAAATGGATAGGTTCAAGTTAGATATGGTAGGGATTAGTGAAGTTCGGTGGCAAGATGAACAGGATTTCTGGCCAGGTGAGTACAGGGTTACAAATACAAAATCAGTTGGTGGTAATGCAGGAGTAGGTCTGATAATGAAAAAGAAAATAGGAATGCGGGTAAGTTACTATGAACAACATAGTGAACGCATTATCCTAGCAAAGATAGACACGAAGTGAACACGACCACAGTGGTGGAAGTTTAAATGCCAACTAGCATGGCCGATGATGAGGATATCGAAGAAATATATGAGGAGATAAAAGAAATCATTCAGAAAGTTAAGGGAGACGGAAACTTGACTGTGATAGGGGACTGTAACTCGGTAGTAGGAAGGGGAAGGGAAGGAAATGTAGTAGGTGAATATGGGCTGGGAAAAAGAAATGAAAGATGAGATCGTTTAGTGGAATTTTGCGCAGAGCACAATTTAATGACCAACAACACTTGGTTCAAACATCATGAAAGAAGGCTGTATACGTGGAAAAGACCAGGAGACACTGGGAGGTACCAGATTGACTTTATAATGGTAAGGAATAGATTTAGAAATTAGCTTTTAAACTGTAAGACATATCCAGGGGAAGATACAGACTCTGACCATAACTTGTTGGTTAGGAACTGCAGATTAAAACTTAAGAGACTGCAGAAAGGTAGAAAAGTGAGGAGATGGAACCTGGACAAATTGAAGAAACCCGAGGTGTTTGAGAGTTTCAGAGGGAGCATTAGGCAAGGATTGGCTGAAACGGGGGAAAGTAATGGATAGATCTGAGAGATAGGGTAGTGAAGGCTGTAGAGGATCATATAGGCTGAAGGACAAGGCCTAATAGAAATCCCTGGATAACACAGGATACACTGAACTTAATTGATGAGAGGAGAAAATATAAAAATTCCGCAAGTGAAGGAGGAAAAAGGGTGTGCAGACGTCTGAAAAATGAGATTGACTGGAAGTACAGACTGGCTAAGCAGGAGTGTCTACAGGACAAATGCAGAACCGTAGAAGAAAACATAACTAGGAGAAAGATAGATACCGCCTACAGGAAAATAAAAGAACAATTTGGAGACAAGAAAAGCAGCGGTATGAATATCAAGAACTCAGACGGAAAACCAGTACTAAGCAAAGAGGGGAAAGCTGAACTGTGGAAGGAATATATAGAGGGCCTATACAAAGGAAATAAACTTGAAGGCAGTATTCTAGAAAGGGCAGACGAAGTGGAGGAAGATGGGATAGGAGATATGATACTGCGAGAAGAATTTGACAGAGCGCTGAAGGACTTGAGTCGAAACAAGGCTCCAGTAGAAGATGATATACCGTCTGAACTGCTGATTACGTTAGGAGAGCCAGTCATGAAAAAAAAAATGTTCAGCCTGGTATGTAAGATATATGAGACAGGGGAAATACCCTCCGACTTGAAGAAGAATATCGTAATTCTAATTCCAAAGAAAGCAAGCGGAGACAAGTGTGAAAATTACAGTACTATCAGTTTAATAACTCATGGTTGCAAAATACTAACACGAATTATTTACAGACGAATGGAAAAACTTGTGGAATCTGACCTCGGTAAAGATCAGTTTGATTTAGGAGAAATGTAGGAACACGGGAGGCAATACTCACATTACGACTTATCTTAGAAGATAGGCTAAGGAAGGGCAAACCTACGTTTTTGGCGTTTGTAGATTTGGAGAAAGCTTTTGACAATGTCGACTGGAATACACTCTTCCAAATTCTGAAGGTAGCAGACGTAAAATATAGGGAGCGAAGAGTTAGATTCAACCTATACCAAAACCAGACAGTGGTTATTAGAGTCTAAGGGCAAGAAAGGGACGCAGAGGTTGGGAAGGGAGTAAGACAGGGTTGTAGCCTTTCCCCAATGTTATTCAGTCTGTACGTTCAGCAATCAGTGAAGGAATGGAAGTAGAAATTTGGAGAGGGAATTTAAGTTCAGGGAGAAGAAATAAAAAGTTTGCGGTTTGCCGATGACATAGTAATTCTGTCAGAGACCGCAAAAGATCTGGAAGAGCAAATGAATGGGATGGACAGTGACTTGAAAGGAAGATATAAGATGAACATTAACAAGAGTAAAACGAAGGTAATGGAATGTAATGTCAGAAAATCAGGCGATGCTGAAGGAATTAGATTAGGTAGTGAGACAATAAAAGTAGTAGATGAATTTTGTTATTTGGGTAGCGAGATAACTACTGATGACCGAAGTAAAGAAGATAAAAAATGCAGAATGGCTATGGGGAGAAAAGCGTTTCTAAAGAAGTGAATCTTCTTAACATCCAATATTAATTTAAATGTTAGGAAGTCCTTTCTGAAAGCATTTGTCTGGAGTGTACCATTATATGGGAGTGAAATATGGACGATAAGGAGTTCAGATAAAAAGATGATAGAAGCTTTTGAAATGTGGTGCTACAGACGAAAGATGAAAATTACATGGGTAGATCACGTAACTAATGAGGAGGTGCTTAACCGAATCGGGGAGAAAAGGAGTTTCTGGCATATCCTGACTAAGAGAAGGGATAGATTGTTTGGACATATTCTGAGACATCAACGAATTATCAATTTGAGTTTAAAAGGAAGTGTGTGGGGTAAATATCGTAGAGAGAGACCGAGGGACGAATACAGTAAGCAGATTCAAAAGGATGTAGGTTGCCGAACGTATTCTCAGATGAAGATACTTGCACAGGACAGGATAGCGTGGAGAGCTGCATCAAACCAGTCTACGGACTGAAGACAATAACAACAACATCAACAACAACAAGTAGCTACTGGCAGAATGTACGTTGAATTTATAACGATGTCAATAAATGGAATATTTGGTTAAAGAGAGGGTGAGAAGGTTGAGGGAAGCTGTGGAAACAAATATTACAAAGGTCAATTGTAAAAATATGCTGACTAAAAATACTGTTGAAATACATTGCGTAAACGAACAACAATATTAGAAAAATGTACCTCTCAGCTGAATAAAATAAACTGTACGTAGCTTATAGTATGGTGACGGAAATGAGATAAAATAGCTGTCACGTCTATTACAATAGAGAATTACAAATGTAAGCAGGTTTTAAATTTTTGAGCAAATGAACAAAACGCAAAGGCTACCGGTAACTAATTATAAGATTTCGTGAGTCGTATGGGTTTGAAGCCTTCAAAATATTGTCTAGAGGCGAGATTTAACTGATCATTTAATAAATTGCCATCCTTGAGATCTAGATGTTTAAAGATCTCAAGGTCTTCCCAAAGATCAAGCTTTCACCCTTTAACATCTCTGTGTAAAATGATAGTGTCTTCTAAATTTTTTGGAGTCTCGTTGGCAATCAGCAAGTGTTCTGCAAACGTAGAGTTATGTGTGTTCGCTCCTTTCTTTCCTAACAAGTGCTCTTTGTATCTTGTCTTCACGACTCTGCCTGTTTGGGCTGGCCGCGGTGGCCGAGCAGTCTGCGGCGCCCCAGTCACGGTCTGCACGACCCCTACTGTCGGGGATTAGAATCCCCCCTCGGGCATGGATATTTGTGCCGTTCTTAGTATTAGCTAGTTCATAAGTAGTTTGTAAGTTTAGGGACTGATGACTCTGTAGTTAGGTCCCATAAGCTCTACAAACATTTGAACATTTTGAACCTGTTTGGCCAATGTAGTAACACGGACAGTTATCACATATTAATTTATAGACTCCTGAATTAGAAAACCAATCACATGTATTTTTCACACTCTGAAGGCAAAATATTTGCATACAGTTGCATAAGTAGTTTGTAAGTTTATTTTTGTCAGAAATCCTGTTACAATAAACATTTTATCCCTTGTCTATACATTAGTCATGTTGTTCTGTCTATAGCACATCAAATAAAAAATTAAACATGCGTGATTTTTTAGAAAGAAAGGAAAAAAATGTTCAATGTGCAGTCAATAAGAATATCAAAGTTTGCTAAATCGAACAAACTCACTCAAACAATGAATATTACAGAAATGATTTGTTTAATTCAATGATAAAGTGGTGAAAGAAGTTTTGAGTATAGCGGGACTGGAACTGAATGTGAAACTGACTGAAAAATAAGCAAATAAAAACAATTGTCTCCAACTGAAAGACCAATTTCTGCTGTTTACAAAATGTATGGTTTATCAACTTTTCTTAGTTTGGCATTAAATACTCTTTGAACGAGTGTCTATACATCGACGGGAGTGACGCTACAGCGAATGATTGGTTGGTTGGTTTGTAGTTTGAAGGGACCAAACTGTAAAGGCTACCTGACAGTCAAGGAAGGGATATGAAGATAAACATTTCTTGGACACAGTTAAAGAGGGATGGGAGGGGGGCACAGGCAGAAGGTACACCAGATAGTTAGCGAGTTCTAATCAAATGTTTGTCAAGTTTGTCAAGCTTAAGGGACTTAAATGCGGGGTCATCAGTCCCTAAACTTACAAACTACTTATGAACTACCTTATACTAAAGACGACACAAACTTCCATGCCCGAGGGGGCATTCGAACCCCGGACGGGGAACGTAGCATAGCGCCTCAATGCGCTCGGCCACTCCGCCGCGGCCATTAGCGAGTAATTGAAGCTGAAAGCGCTGCGCTAGTCACCATTAAACAGTGCAGAATAAGAAAGAGACTCCTGAAAATGTCTACTGAGAATAAAGAAGCAGCTGTCATGCAAGAATATGTTTTTGTAAATAATGAAATGCCATGATCGCGGTATTTCGTCTTTATTTATAACAGACGACCGGTTTCGATGTACAGTAAATAGACATCATCTTCTGGTCTCTGCACTAAATTATAACATTATTACATTAATGCATATTGGAGCCAGTTGAATAGTACTGGTGGGTTGTCACACATTAAAATATGCCGTTTGGTTGTCTGATATAAAACTCGTGTAGAACCACCATATTGTACAGTTGTGAATGACAACAAGCTACTGAGTAGCTCGCGCGTTTTATATCTGACAAACAAACGGCATATTTTAATCTGTGACAACCCACCAGTACTATCCAACTGGCTACAGTATGCATTTATGTAATAATGTTATAATTTAGTACAGAGACCAGAAGATGATGTCTATGTACATCGTAACCGGTCGTCTTTTATAAATAAAGACGAAATACCGCGATCTTGGCATTTCATTATTTACAAAATACATTTATAAGATTGCTCCCAGCCATGAGCAAATTACAAGAATATGTTGCTTGAATCTTTCGAAAGAGACCTAGTGTCAGGTAAAACACCGTGAACTATCTTTTCTCATTTTCTCGAAACTAAAAGCTCAGAACATTACTTGCATATACCTTCACAATGGTTTTTGAGCTATGTTCACCAAACGTCTCCTTATTGAAGAATTGTATTGTCTCTTTCCATTCCCCTCATGGGAGCCGGAGCTAATGCAGTCTTTCATCCTTCTTTCCTCCATGGAGTGCAATTCCTTTCCCTTCCTCTGCTTTCCTATCCTCACTCCTTCCCGTCCCCACCGGGGGACTGTTGACATTAACAAAAATGTTCAAATGTTTGTAGAACTTATGGGACTTAACTACGGGGTCATCAGTCCCTAAGCTTATGAACTAGTTAACACTAAGGACGACACAAATATCCATGCCCGAGGGGGGATCCGAACCTCCGACCATGGTGGCCGTGCAGACCGTGACTGGAACGCCTCAGTCCCCTCGGCCACCGCGGCCGGCTGACATTAACAGTTTGGTTCCCCGGTCATAATCAACCAACCAATCTCTTTGCATTACGCTTAATACAGTGCAGAATTTTTTTGAGTTTGCCATTCAGCGTATAATTTTAACGGTAATTAAGAAATAATGATATTGTAGAACAAGGGATTTTTTATTTCCTCCGATAGTCTGCAGACTACAAAACGAGAACCATAAAGTGTTCCTATGGTGAAACTTCCTGGCAGATTAAAATTGTGTGACGGAACCGGGACTCGAACCTGGGACCTTTGCCTTTCGCTGGCAAGCACTCTACCGACTTTTTTTTTTCCTTTTTTTGTTCTTCAGTTTGATCTATGTTTTGCGGTCGTTCGTTTAGTTTGTTCTTGGTTGTTCGTTGAATATTTGGCTCAGCTTTTTTATTACAGAGAGCGTTTAGCCCCCTGACCGGGCGCGCTGAGCCACGGCGCCCGGCACCGACTGAGCTATCCCGATACGATTCACGATGCCGCCTCACAACTTTACTTCCGCCAGTACCTCGCCTCTTACTTTCCAAACTTCACAGAAGCTCTTCTGCGAAACAAGCGAGAGTAGCACTCCTGGAAGAAAAGATATGGTGGAGACATGGCTTAGCCACAGCCTAAGGGATGTTCTCAGAATGAAACTTTCATTCTAAAGCGGAGGGTGCGCTGATATGAAACTTCCTGGTAGATTAAAATTGTGTGCCGGAACCGGGACTTGAACCTGGGACCTTTGCCTTTCGCGGGCAATCGAGGC
Organism: Locusta migratoria; assembly: GCA_026315105.1. NCBI lineage: Eukaryota > Metazoa > Arthropoda > Insecta > Orthoptera > Acrididae > Locusta > Locusta migratoria. Next base: position 182,770,712 of record CM048744.1, read on the forward strand.
GAGGAACTGGCGGAAGTTGTGAGTCGGCGGAAGTTGTGAGTCGGCATCGTGAGTCGTGTCGGGATATTTTAATCTGCCAGAAAGTTTCATATAAGCGCACACTCCGCTGCAGAGTGAAAGTTTCATTCTGTTCCTATGATAGTGGACAGCAACCTGCTACCGGCTGAATGCTATGCACCAGAATAGGAATGAGTATTCCAAAAATTTTGTAATTCTAAAACGATAACAGATAAACGAATTACCTTGTATAGCTTTAGACAACGCTATTCAGTGTTATTACAAAACTGCAACTTCCTTTACGCTCTAGATCATGAGCAGTCCGCCCTGAAAGTATGGCCTAATAAAATCCGGCTCGTTCATGACGAGGTCCCCTTGAAAAAATTTTTTGTATTTGTCGTGACAGGAACTCGCTTAACGCCATTCTCTGCCTTCCCAACCGCTTCATAACGTAGCGCTCTTAGCAACTAAGCTACGACGTAAAGCTTTTAATCCGTGCCATATTATTTATTACAACATTATAAAGACTATCATCGCCGATTTATTATTATTTGACATTAATCCTATCAAGAACAAAACATTTTCGATAAATTTTCATAGTGTCGTTGCTGTAATACGGCATACTTTCATAACACGCGAGCTATAATGGGGAATTAAAAAGTACGGATATAATGTATCCTGTCGCTTTATCACAATAAATAGCACAAATAATTACACGTTCTCAAAAGGATCAGTGGGCTGTTGCAACTATTCATCATGTCTTATTGAATCCATCATTGCTGGAAACGGGACTACGGCTGGTCAAGAGTACGTAGGAACTAGGATACCACCAGCCGTATGTTTAACAGAAAACATTTATTCCTTAACTAGCAGTTTCGGCATTTCATTATGCCATCTTCAGACCCCTATATTCGAGTTGTTGTTGTTAGTTCTTACTGAGAGCTAGAAATCCACACAACCAGTTTCGATCTCTTTTTAATGGATACAACACTCCGATATAGGGGCCTGAAGATGGCATAATGGATTGCCGAAACTAATAGTTAAGGAATGAATGTTTCTGTTAAACATACTGCTGTTGGTACCCTACTTCCTACGTATTCATCATGTAGGTTGCATTCCAACATAAAATCAATCAAGTCTGGGCTTAGTGAACACGACAAATGAAAATGTGGCCTCGTAAGCTCTGTTTGTGACGTAAAGGGCGTTGTTGCTTGCTATCGATTCTACTTCATGTGGCACGTTGCAGAAATAGCGCATAAATTAATCTGGGTTTACGCACGCTAGTGAAATTGCACCACGGTGTGACGGCAATATGGCAGTGACGTAGTGTGCTGCTGTTTCTACATGTCAGTGTCAGAGTTCTAGTTGTACGGATTACAATATGTTATCAGCAGAGATTATTCGAGAAGATATTGGTGTTTTCTCACTAAGGGTATGGCACTGGGATACTGATCTACGAGTCCAAAATGAAGAAGAGAATGGATAACAGTTGCGTTTGGTAGTGGATTTTGGGCAGAAACAACACTAGGACATAAAAGACACGTATAAACGAAGCAGCACTTGCTAGCGAAAATCCATTCTTAAATTAATTTCGAATGACAAAACTAAATTTCGATGAATAGTTTACCTGTTTATCGAGCTCTGTTATAAAGTCCGATACTTACATTAAATATGCTGTACTTGCTCTAGTGATACTACAAGTGTTAGTCTGATATTTTATATCTGGCGGTTACCTGTCATCCTTTCCAACTTCATACGATATTCTCAAAAGAATATCAGTGTTCAGGTGAGATATGCTGGACGCTATTTACAACGCCCTTTAGACACATTCGAAAGCTAACATCCACTCTTGCACCCCACGTCAACCAATATTAATGTACACAGAATTTTGCAGTTATGCTTCGGACAACTGCGCTCGAAGACATTATAATACAGTTGATTTCGATTATTAAGGGTACATGCATCCCAAAAACTTATTACTTCCTTTCTAAAGTCCGTTTGGCAAGTGTTTTAAGAGAAATGAAGCTATGAATCCCAGAATATGAATATAAACTGCCTGCATTGCGCTAATTTTACCATTTATAGAATTAAGTAACCTGTTGTGTAACTACAAATCACTTTTCAGTACTTACTCAGTAATATTTGTTTAGTCACGCACAAAACTTTTATCACATAAAATCACCATATACAGTTAAAATTAGCCTTGAAAATTTTAGGCCTGTAAGTCACACTGTCGCTGTGGCTCAACGAAACGTTCTGAATATGACGTATTTTGGAGATTTCTTACTGCAATGTGCAACTGAAACTGCAGATTTTTTTTTTGTAATACACAGGCATAAATACAAGAAAAGACAAATTACTGCTGTTATATATTTTTGACGAGGTTACAGCGTTCAATGAATGAAATTATTTCAGTTACTGCTGTAGCTGCGGAATCCTTGAAATCACGGTGGCGGCTGTATATTTTGCTTCTGAGGAAAGTGGCGTTGGCGTCACGAAGTTAAAATGATTTTAACTTTGTGCCACGCTAAGGAAGCAATCTTGGGGTTTAACGTGCAGTCGACAGCGTGGTCATTAGAGATGCTCGGATTTTTGGCTAAGGATGGGGAAAGAAATCGGCTGTGCCCTTTGAAAGGAACCATCCCGGCATTTGCCTGAATTATTTAGGGAAATCAAGGAAAACCGAAATCAGGATGGCCTGAGGTGGATTTGAACCACCATATTTCCAAATACGAGTCCAGTCTTACCACTGCGCCACCTCGTCGGTAGAGGTGCCTCGCGAAAAGTGGCGACTGTTTAGTGGTGAAATAGGACTTCATGATGTTTACACACAAAATTTGCATGACGTAAGTAGAATTGTGGTCAAGTGGCGTTATTTTAGTTTCCTGTGTAAACCAGGCTTTATTTTGTGTTTCACGTGAGAAAATGGCCACTCAACGTGAAAAAGGAGGAAGTGACGTCAACTTGTAGAGCGGCAGGTCAACGTTGACTGTCGCGCCCCGTATGCTGACTACTTAACGGAAGACATCGCCTAGTTTGTAAATAACACAGATTACTAACTTGTAGACAATATCATTTGGCCCAAAAATACATGCAGCACTACAATGAAATTAATCGGAAACCGAACATAATCAACTTGCCCGTAAATGTCAATAACAAAATATTATTTCTTTCTTCAAGACATAATATTAAATGGATAAAAGTAGCGAAAGATATGAGCTACCTTTAACTACTTTCCATTAGTTAGTATTTTTCTGGTTTACTCTCAGTTCATATTCTCTACTCATTAGACTATTTATTCCAATCTACAGATCTTGTAACTCCACTTTCACTGAGGTAGCAATTCTATTATCCCGTCAGTGATATCCTTAAGCCTGACTTTTTATTCCGCTCTTGAACCTTTCTTTTATTTCCGCTACTGTTAGGGGCGAAAGACTACATCCATGTCTTAGACACTTTAATTCGACGACATAATTCTTGGTCTTGCAGTCACATTATTTCCTGTTTCTCTGAATAATTCTGCGAAAGTGTCTAGATTTTTCTTCATTATTGCTTGCATTATCAAGCACTATTTGGTGTCCTTACCTTTTCTAAGCCAAATTTATTGTCATGTAACAGTTTGGATGCATGAGCTGATTGTGCGGTCTTTTATTTACACGTCTTCCCTTGCTGTCTTCGGAATTTGGTGGATAACTTTTTCCGAAAGGCTGATGTTACGGCGTCAGTCTCATGGGTTCTAAACAGCAACTTGAACAGTCCTTTGGTTTCTGCTTCCCCCAATGACTTTAGAAATTCTGATTGGATGTTATGTACGCCTCATTTAATTTCAAGTCTTCCACAACTCTTTTGAATTCTGATAGTAATACTGGATCCCATATGTTTTCTTCTATCACGTTATCAGGTAAGTCCCCCTACCCCCCCCCCCTTCCCCCCTCATAGAGTCCTTCAGGTACATTTCTCATATATTGCACTGTCCTCTGCATTTAACAGTACAATTTTCATTGTATCCTTGCTATTGGTTTTAAAGAGGACTGATGAGTTTTCAGTAGAGTCATTCCTTATGACCATGTTTTATTTTTTATTTCTTCACATTTTCCTGCAGTATTTCACCTTTGTTTCTCCGCACTTCGTATTAATTTCATTTCTAGTAAGTTTTTGTTTTTGTATTCTTGAATATTTTTCTGCTTCCTTCCTTCTTCGATCAAATGAAAATTTCTACTGTTACCCAAGGTTTCATGGTAGATACTATCCTTGTACCTATGTGTTTCTTTCTATCTTCCGTGATTTCCACTGTCGGAGATACCCACTCTTAATTTTAACTGCCTACTGTTTTATTGCTTATAGTAGTTTCCAGCAGGCATCAGCGGACACAAATGGCCGTGTCAGTCTTGGAGTTACAGACCAAGTTGCAGAGTGGTTTCTTTTCTAACGTGTTCGGCTCTATCATTCTGCAGTTATAAGACGTCGTAATCACTCTTCTGTCGTACATCTGATTAGGTCTTCATCAACTGTTCTTAGCCTAGTTATGTTTCGTGCATTTCCCTGTTAGGAACAGTCAGATAGAGTAAGTAGTGTCATGTAGAGAATAGGCAGTACCGTTATTCAGTCACTGACTACGAAAATGTATGAACACTCTGGCTGTAATCACCAATTACAGCCGGCGGAGCGGTCTGTGGCGTGCCAGTCACAGTCTGCACGGCCGCTGCGGTCGGGGGTTCGAAACCCCCCTCGGGCATGGATGTTTGTGTCGTCTTTAATATAAACTAGTTCATAAGCAGTTTGTATTTACAGTTACCAGTGATTCACCAAATATTTTGCATCGGTGTTGTGTGAGTGTATTCCTACACTCATTCCCACATTTTAGGAATCTACACAGGCGTTGCCCTCACAAACGATGCATACACGCCGCCTATAGATTGACAGTGACTTTTGTCTGGATGGGGAGGGAATGCTATTGGGCATTCCAAGAATACGAAATAAGGATTCCCATACACAAATGGATGAAATTTACAGATACATTAGAACCGTTTTAAGCAGCGTTATAGTGAGCGTGTCGCCGCCGTGGAGTGCCCGAGCGCTCTAACGCGCCTTGCTGCGGAGCGCACGGCTGCTCACCGTCAGATATTCGTGTTCTCCCTCGCGCATGGGAGTGTATGTTGTCCTTAGTATAAGTTAAAGTGGTTTGTAAGTCTAGGGACTGTTGATCATAGCAGCTGGATTCAATAGGTTTACACGAAGTGATGAGTGCTATCGAGCCGGCCGCGGTGGCCGAGGGGACTGAGGCGCTCCAGTCACGGTCTGCACGGCCCCTACGGTCGGGGGTTCGAATCCCCCCCTCGGGCATGGATATTTGTGCCGTCCTTAGTATAAGGTAGTTGATAAGTAGTTTGTAAGTTTAGGGACTGATGACCCCGTAGTTAAGTCCCATAAGCTTAACAAACATTTGAACATTTTTTGAGTGCTATCGACTAGGGTTCGCAAATCGATTCCGTATTTCTTCATTTCCAGAAGGCTTTTGACACCGTACCTCGCAAACGGCTTTTAATCAAATTGCATGGTTATGGTATATCGCCCAACATTTGCGACAGGATAGTGGATTTCCTGTCAGATAGGACACAGTTTGTAGTAATCGATGGTAAAGCATCGACTAAAACAGATTGATATCGGGCGTTCCACAGGGTAGTGTTGTTGGTCCTCTGCTGTTCTTTATTTACATAAACGATTTTGGAGAAAATCTAAGTAACTCTCTTAGATTGTTTGCAGATGACGCCGCCATTTACCGTCTAGTGAAATCATCTGAAGATCAAAACCGACTGCAGAACGATCTGAATAAGGTATAACTATGGTGTAAAATCGGCAGTTGATTCTGAATAATGAGAAGTGTGAAGTCGTCCACATGAGTACGAAAAGAAATCCGTTAAACTTTGTTTACAAGATAAATCAATCAAAAGTGAAAGCCGTAAACTCCACTAAATACCTAGGAATTACTATTACTTCATAAATTGGAAAGAACACGTAAATAATGTCGTGGGAAAGGCGAATCAGAGACTGTGTTTCATTGGTAGAACCCTTAAAAGATGCAACAGAACTACTAAAGAGACTGCATACACTACGCTTGTCTGTCCTTTTTTGGAGTATTGTTGCCCAGTGTGGGATCCTTATCAGGTGGGTTTGACGAAGGACATCGAAAGAGTCCGAACAAGGGCAGCTCGTTTCGTCTTGTCACGATACAGGGGAGACAGCGTTACGGAAATGATACAGGATCTGGGATGGGAATCATTACAACGCCGCCGCTTATCGCTGCGGCGTGGGCTACTTACGAAACTCCAATCGCCAAGATTCTCCTCCGAATGTGAAAATATATTTTTGACTCCCACTTACATACGTAGAAATGATCATCAGAATAAAATACGAGAAGTCAGAGCTCTTACGGAGAGATTCAGGTGTCCTTTCTTCCCGCGCGCTATTCGAGAATGGAATGGGAGATAAATAGTATAAAGGTGGTTAGATGAACCCTCTGCCAGGCACTTAAATGTGATTTGCAGAGTATCCCATGTAGATCTGAACATTTGAGTGAGCGTCTTATCGGGCAGCCGCGGTGGAGTAGCGGAGCGGTCTAAGGCGCCTCGCTGCGGAGCGCGCAGTTAATCGCCGTCGGAGGTACGAGTCCTCCCTAGGGCATGGGTGTGTTTGTTGTCCTTAAGTTAGTTTACCTTTAAGTAGTTTGTAAGCTACATGAGCACGCAGTTTGGTCCTATAGATTTACAAACATTGGAACATCTTACTGGACAGGGAGTCGGAAACAGACAGAGAGACGCTGGCTGTTTGCCTCTCTGATGTCCACTCAGAGAACTGCACATGATCGCGACCAACTAACCTTATTGGTGGCTTCTATGAGTGATCATGATCAATAGTCAGCATTATCTAGCGTCGCATCTTGATGAAATCACCAGCACACGCTGGACCCGTGATGGTTTCCAACAATGTGCTATAGTGACTGACTGCAGCACATCCCATACTAATCAGAAAAGTGAAAAGGTGGGGTTAACAGCATTTAAGTATTTGTAGAATGTCATGTTGACCACAGAAGCTTATTTATTGGCCCAGTTAAGCTCTGCTGGCGCCTGGTAATGGTGTAAAAACCGAAACCGGTAGTACTGGGTCAATAAATAAGCAGCTGTGATCAACATGACATTCTACATAAACTATTCCATTCAAAGATTCAAAAAATTATGGATAATAGAGCTGTGTGGAATTGATCTCTGCAATACAACATATACAATCCTAACGTATCGACTGTACACCAATCAGCGCAGCACCTCCAGAAGAAGAATTAGAAGATACTCAAGAGCAGCAGCAAGAAGAATTATCAATGTAGTGTTATGCTAACATTGTAACTGTGAAAGAGCCTGTCCCTCTTCAAGTCTGAAGAAGTAGAGTATTATAGTGTAGATATTTATGTTGTCTGTCTATGCAGCTGACTAATAAGAGTTTTTTTTATTGCCATATGCGTTTCGCCTTTATTTTGAAGACATCATCAGTGGCCTGTAATATATACATGATTATGTTTCACAATATTTCGTTTCTTTTTTACGTTTCTTAGTATTTTAGGTTATAAACTGTTATGGTGCGTTATCTAAGTATAGTTACTGATATTTGGATGTTATTACTTCCAGTATTTAGTGTATCCTGATTTACGAGCAGTGCTGATTTGTGACTTTAGGTAGTTTTCTTTCAATTATGTTCCTTTGGCGTTTTTGTTTTTCAGCAATTTACAGCTAGCAGAACTAAGCACATGTCATTTTGTTTGTGTTGTGCTTTTGTTTTGGTTGATGTTGCAAATTTTTAAATGTATGTTGCATAGACAGACAACATAAATATCTACACTATAACATAATAAAGCAACTGTTGGAAGACAGGACAAAAATGAACTAACAATAAAGTATTATCGTTTATCCATAAATAATTATGTACTATTAATGAGAAATTCTGTTGTAGCTTCGCTTCTAATACAGCATCTTTATTTGTGTGCCGGCTGCTGTTACAGCGCTGCCGACACATCACAACAGAGAGATTGTAGCCGGCCGCGGTGGCCGAGGGGACTGCGGCGCGCCAGTCACGGTCTGCACGGCCACTACGGTCGGGGGTTCGAATCCCCCTCGGTCATGGATATTTGTGCCGTCCTTAGTATAAGGTATTTCGTAAGTAGTTTGTAAGTTTAGGGATTGATGACCCCGTAGTTAAGTCCCATAAGCTATACAAACAATGGAATTGAATATAGGTTGGAAAGCTAGGGAATGGAAGGTAATGAAAATAGTGAAGGGGGAATACGGGAAGGGAAAGGAAAACGTGGAGAAATGTAAAGAAATAAAAGTAAAAGAAGTGGAAATAGAGTTGTGGTACATGAGGGAATATGGAGACAGTGAGAAAGGAATGGCTAACGGAAAAAAATAAGAGGAAGCATGTGAGGCTAATATATGAGGGACGGGAAGAAAGAGAAAAGTAAGGGTAGGAAAAGTACGGAAAAGAAAGAAAAATAAACAAAAAACCGAACTGTAGATGGTAGAATTACTAAGGAAGAAAAATGTTCAAATGTTCGTTAAGCTTATGGGACTTAACTACGGGGTCATCAGTCCCTAAACTTACAAACTACTTACGAAATACCTTATACTAAGGACGGCAGAAATATCCATGCCCGAGGGGGGATTCGAACCCCGGACCGTAGTGGTACTAAGGAAGAAATAACAAAATTACTCTTTCAGAAGATTAAAAAAAGGAAGAAAATATATTTTCCATGGTTGTTTTTTTTTTTTTTTTTTTTTTTTTTTTTTAGTTCTAATTTCTTTCAGTTCTTTAGGATTGTTCTCTAAGGTGACAAAAGTCATGGGACAGCAATATGCACAGATAAAGGTGGCGATAATATCACCTCTAACAGTTACAAAGGGTAGTGCATTGACTGGGAAATCATTTGTACTCTGGTAATCAACGTGATAAGGTTCTAGGTGACATGATAGCCGCATTACAGAAATAGGCAGAGTCTGAACGCGGAATGGTAAATGGAATTAGCTGCATGGGATATAGCTATCAGAAATAAATTCGATATTTAGGGAGCTACAGTGTCAAGAGCGTACTGAGAGTACCAAATCTGAGGCATTACCACGCAAGGCGCAAAGCAATGGTCGATGCCTGCCGTTAATGGCCGAGAGCAGTGACGTTTGCGTATAGTTGTCAGTGCTAACAGAGTAGCAAGACTGCGTAAAATAACAGCAGAAACAAAAGTGGGACCTACTACCAAGATATGTTAGGACGGTACGGCAGGGAACTGACTCTATCACCGTAGCTAACAGCACGATATCGACTGCAGTACCTCTACTTGGCTAGTAACCATATCAGCTGAACCCTAAACGATTGCGAAACCGTGGCTGGGCAAATCACTTCCAATTTCAACTGGTAATAACAGATGATAGGGGTCGTGTGTGGCACAAACTCCACGAAGCCGTGTGTCCTGTTTCTCAATAAGGCAAGCTGATGGTAGCTTCATAATGCTGTGGGCTGCTTTTACACGGAATGGATTGGATCATCTTATCCAAATGAACCCATCATTAACTGGTAACAGTTGTGGTTTAAATGGTGTTTAAATGAAACGGTATGAAAAGCCCTAATAACCAAACATGTTAAAATTTGAACGTAGTGGGACATAAAGGGATGCGAAGCATGCGTCGTTATCTTCCTCTAAAATTTCAAGGCTGTGCCCTCAGCAGGCAAGTTGATGTCACCGTCTGTTTCGACGCCCGAGGTCCTATATTATCGAATTTCTCGAACACGGGAAAAAACCATTAATAGGGACGTGTGCTGTGAGACACTCCGTAGCCCAAGCAAGTCCATCAAGAGCACACGATCTCGTCTGCTCACATAGGGAGTGAGTCTATTCAATGTACAAAGTGTACTGTCCAAGTTGAAATGGGAGCGGCAAGAGCATCCGCCCTACAGCCCGGACATTTAGCCCTGTGACTTCTGTCATTAAATAAAATAATAAATAAATAAATGAAAACTCTCAAAGGGAAGCACTTCAACTCGTACGACGAACTGAAGTAGAGGCACTTGTCACAGCCACTGGAATTCTGGGAACAGGGAATCCTAGGGCTTATTAAACGATGGGGTAGTTGTGCACAGGCCTATATATCAGCTTACTGGTTATGCGTGGGTGCCAACCACTATACAGTAAGGGCAGCTGTCCTGGCACTCAGCTAACCCACTGTTGAAAATGCTTGTCTTGTGAGGTACAAATCTGCCAGCGGTCATAAAGAAGTTGTATTTTCGCAGGTACAGCCCCACCAGATATTGATGCTAATAAGGAGAGACAAACGGCCAGCAACATCCCAGACCATCCCCTGCATGAACATCAGGCACCTTCCTGAAGACCAGGAAGAATTTTCCACAGTTCTTTGTTCTACACGACCGAAGGAATGCAAGGATTGAATATGAAAACAAAGGTATCCTGACCATTCAGAACGAGTTGAAGAAATACGGTTTGCAGGAAGGGTGGTGTGCATGGGAGTTTTTAAATAGACAACACTCCGGCGTTACAACAACGATCTGAGCAATTAAGGCATCGCACAAGGCGGAGACACTTTGTGTAAGTGTGGGGAAGAGCAAACCTCAAGCCATCTTCTCAAGTGTCGTCTCCGTTGCGAGGGTTTCCGTCGTTTTTGGTTTACCTTTTTTCTGTTTAGTCTAGAACCCCCGTCTTTTCCACAGTTAGTCTTCTTTCTATTGAAGTTCAACTTCTACTAAAGCAGAAACACATTACTTCGACGATTTTAATTAGGCTTTCATTCATTTCTTTCGTTATTAAAAAACAGTGTTTTATTAGAATACAGTACAGCTTTTTCTTTTACTGTCACCAACTCAACAACAACAACAGCTTTCCTAGCAACCCCGGAAGATATATCTGTAGAACCTATATATACCGCGTAATCAAAAAGTCAGTATAAATTTGAAAACTTAATAAATCATGGAATAATGTAGATAGAGGTAAAAATTGACACAAATGCTTGGAATGACATGAGGTTTTATTAGAACGAAAAAAAAAAGTTAAAAAATGTTCGACAGTTGGCGCTTCATCTGATCAGAAAAGCATTAATTAACAAATTAAGACAAAGCAAAGATGATGTTCTTTACATGAAATGCTCAATATGTTCACCACCATTCCTCAACAATAGCTGTAGTCGAAGAATAATGTTGTGAACAGCACTGTAAAGCATGTCCGGAGTTATGGTGAGGCATTGACGTCGGATGTTGTCTTTCAGCATTCCTAGAGATGTCGGTCGATTACGATACACTTAGGACTTCAGGTAACCCCAAAGCCAATAATCACACAGACTGAGGTCTGGGGACCTGGGAGAAGAGATCCTTCACGCGTCTAGCAATACTTTTTTTTTGTTCTAATAAAACCCCATGTCATTCCAAGCACGTGTGTCAATTTTTACCTCTCTACATTATTCCGTCATTTATTAACATTTCAAATTTATACGGACTTTTTCTCACCCGGTATATGTATATGTGACTTCTTGGTAGAGGTATTCCTTGGTACAAGTTTGACTAGACTCTTCTAGAAACTTTGCCAACGAAAAAAAATGTGGAACATCTCAACAAAGGTGAAAAAATAAACAAATAAATAAAAATTAAAATATGTTTTCATATATCCAATATTGAGTAATAAATTATCAATGCTCTTATTAAAGAAAAAAAACCACACTTGTTCAGTCATAATCATGTACGCTCACTCCGTCCAGACTGTTCTGCAGGTTTGGAACTGGCTCTGGCTGATACAACGCGGTCATCGTAGGCAATTAATGGTTACAATTTGCATAAAAAGTATAACAACACATACGAAAGTGCTCCACTACCATGTTTCCAAGTTTTCCTGACTACTGAAGTTGAATGAGTATATCTCATCAAGAACACAGTTTCTTATATTTTCCATAGGTGTCACTCAACCCGCACAAAGATGTAAACAACCAAGCCTGAGCAATGGCAATGCGACGGAGTGGGTAAGATGGCCGATCCATTCCAGTCATAGAACTAGGAAGGACTGTACTTCTACATCTATATGTACATCTACACTCAGCAAGTCACCTGACGTTGTGTGGCGGATGGTACCTTTAGTACCACTATCGGTTCTCCCTCCTATCCAGTCTCGTGTTGATCGCGGAAAGAAAGATTGTCGGTATGCCTCTGTGTGTGCGCTAATCTCTCTGATTTTGTCCTCATAATCTCTTCGCGAGATATGGGAGGGAGCAATATACTGCTAGACTCCTCGGTAAACGTATGTTCTCGAAACTTGGACAAAATCCGGTACCGAGCAACAGAGCGTCTCTTGCAGAGTCTTCCACTGAGTTTATCGATCATATCCGTAACGCTTTCACGATCACTAAATGATCCTGTAACGAAGCGCGCTGTTTTCCGTTGGATCTTCTCCATCTCCTCTGTCAACTCCACCTGGTACTGATCCCACACCGGTGAGCAGTATTCAAGCATTGGGAGAACAAGTGAACTGTAACCTACTTCCTTTGTTTACGGACTGCATTTCCTTACGATTCTTCCAATAAATCTCATTCTGGCATCTGCTTTACCGGCTATTAATTTTATATGGTCGTTCCATTTTAAATCACTACTAATTCTTACTCTCAGATAATTTACGGAATTAACTGCTTCCAGTTGCAGACCTGCTATAGTGTAGCTAAATGATAAAGGATCTTTCTTTCTTTGTATTCGTAGCACATTAAACTTGTCAACATTGAGATTCAATTGCCATTCCCTGCACCATGTGTCAATTCGTTCCAGATCCTCCTGCATTTCAATACAAATTTTCATTGTTACAACCTCTCAATGTACTACAGCATCATCTGCAAAAAGCCTCAGTGAACATCCTATGTTATACACAAGGTCATTTATATATATTGTGAATAGCAGTGGTCCCATTACACTCCCCTGCGGCACACATGACATCACTCTTACTTCGGAAAACTTCTCTCCATTTAGAATGACATGCTGCGTTCTGTTATCTAGGAACTCCTCAATCCAATCACACAATTGGTCTGATAGACCATATGCTCTTACTTTGTTCATTAAACGACTGTGGGGTACTTTACCAAACGCCTTACGGAAGTGAAGAAACACGGCATCTTCGTGGGAACCCATGTCTATGGCACTCTGAGTCATGTGAACGAATAACGCGAGTTGGGTTTCACACGATCGCCTTTTTCGAAACCCATGCTGATTCCTACAGAGCAGATTTCGTTTCCAGAAATGTAATTATACTCGAACATAATACGTGTTCCAAAACTCTACAACTGACCGACGTTAGAGATATAGGCCTATATTCCTGCACATCTCTTCGACCTCCTTTCTTGAAAACGGGGATGACCTGCTCCATTTTCCAAGCTTTTGAAACGCTACGCTCTTCTAGAGACCTATGATACACTGCTGAAAGAAGGGGGGCAAATTCCTTCGCGTACTATGTAAAATCGAACTTTTGCCGTGCCTAGATCATGAATTTCAAATTTTGATCTTATCCCCATGATTACTTTTTGTCAAGATACGTTTCCAGATATCTCGGTGTGAACCAAAGCGATGTTGTCCGAACGAGGAGGCAGCACAGAACTAAAGGAACTGTCAATGATTAGTCTCGCTCTGGCCGTCCAAAGGCTACCACAGCAGCGGAAGACCGATACGGGTTTTAGCCCGAAGGAACCATGTTGAATAATTATTTTCGTGAGGTCGCAGGACGTCGTGTTTAGACCCAAACCGTACATAATGGGTAGCATGCCATGCAACTTCACTCCTGCTATTCATGGCGAGCTCCAGCGGTTCAGATAGCCTCAACAGAATGCTGAATGGTCTCGTCAGAATTGGCCTCATGTGCTATATGTGCTATTCACAGATGAGACTAGCATGTGCCTTCAACCAGACAATCGTTGATGTTCTTAGAGCCAGTCTGGTCAGCCTGAACGTCATAGACACACCGTCCAGCAAGTGCAGCAAGGTGATGGTTACCTGAAGTTGTCTGGTGACATTATGTGAGGCCACAATATGCCACTGGTGGACGTAGAAGATAGTAAAACGACTATTTGGTGAAGGGCAGACATCCTCCTACGTGTAGTACAACCGCACTGAGAGCATTTCAGTCTTAATGGGCGACAACTATCGCGCTCATCGTGCACATCTTGTGGATGCCTTCCTTTTTTTCAATTATAGTTGTATTTATTGTCATTTTCTTCAACATTATTACAATATACACTTTCAAGAAACTTTAGGGAAAGTTTGTTGAAAGTAAAGATGGACGTATTACTTAAACTAGACAGTATAACGTAAACAAAAAGTGAAATGTACAATTAACATCTTTCAAACACTACTTCATAAAGTTCATACAGTTTTATTTACTGTTACAATAATGGGTGTTGGCCGTGACTTACGGATCAGTTTTACAGCACGCACAAGGTACTCTGATCTGTAGTGATAACTACATCGCATGTTTCCATAATTAATCTTTCACTCTGCAGCGATGTGTGCGCTCATATGAAACTTCCTTGCAGATTAAAATTGTGTGCCGGAACCGGGACTCTAACCTGGAACGCCTGCCCCTTGCGGGCAAGCGCTCTTCTTCTGAGCTATCCCGACTCGACTCACGATGGCGCCTCACAACTTTACTTCCGCCAGTACGTCGCCTCCTACTTTCCAAACTTCACAGAAGCTCTCCTGCGAACCGGTAGAGCGCTTGCCCGCGAGGGGCAGGGGTTCCAGGTTCGTGCCCGGTTCCGGCATACAATTTTAATCTGACAGGAAGTTTCACATCGCATGTTACTGGCTATTAGGGGTACTATTGTACGCTGCAATCTGGTACATAAATTCTTGATGTCTAGCTTATTTTCGTTCAACTTGTCAATTTCTGCCTTCGTGAGCAATGTTTATGTAAAAGGTAATGAACCCCTAGAATCGTGACGTTGCAACACATTTTTTATGTGTGTATTATGTAAATGTCGATTATGTTATACCTTTTGTTTCTACCTATTGTTTCCTAATTTAATTTGTTTAGTTAAATGTTCAAATGTTTCTAAAGCTATTGCACCAAACTGCTATGGTCATAGTCTCTACACTTACAAATATCTTAAAGTTACAATAAGAACAACACACACACACACACACACACACACATCCATGCCCGAGGGAGGACTCGAACCTCCGACGGCGAGCAACTGCGTACTTCGTGGAAAGGCGCCTTAGAGCGCTCGGCAACTCCACCACGGCTAATAACTAATTTTATTTGCTTTGACCTGTTCATGTATATTTTTAATATTCTCTCTCTCTTTCTCTTTGGCCATGCTCCCGCACATGCAGGGTCGACTGTTAAAGCCGTATTTGGCGTGTTAATATTCACGGGGTGGTCGGATTCCCTTCCTGACGCCACCCCATGGCCTCAGAGAGGAAATGTGTACGCCGAATGTCTGCGGATTGTGTTTTTTTATATGCGTGAAAGTGTAGAGTGATACAAAGTGTTTGCGAATAGTGTAACTGAGGCGGAACTTGGGTACTAGTCCGTATTCACCTAGGGGGAGGTGGAAAACCACCTAAAAAGCACATCCCAGCTGGCCGGTACTCCGCCTCCCTTCGTTAATCCGCCGGGCGGATTCTAACCGGTAAGCGGTGCGTTAGACCACACGCCTAACCGAGCGGGTATATTTTTCATACTCTATACTCTTATTCTTGTTTTGTTTTTTCTTTTATACTTCTGAAACGAATAAATAAAATATATGATACCGGACAAATGGATATTAGTTTTACGGATGTGTCACGTCACCGGCTGCAGTTGTTTGCAAATCGCTTGAGGAGTAGTCTGGACAGTAAAGGCGAATGATTTGGGCACCCAGATTTCCCAACATAAATCCGATCGTACGCTTATGTGATACTAGCAGATCACCCGCCGAGGCCCGTGTATTTTTTTATTACTGTCTTGAATTACTAAGCCTACATCTTCTTTTCCCTTTTCTCTCTATCGATCTCATATGTTTATGCCCCCCCTAGCGCAGCCCATCTCCCCCCCCCCTCTATCTCTTTCTGTATCTTCTTTCGCCCATTCTGTCTACCTCTATGTTTATGAAAAATTTGAAGTCTGTGAAAAGGTCTCGAATGTACCCTCAGCCATGCACGGTATGAAATATTACTTAGACAGTGATGTAACAGTTTTGAAAGTGAAGTGTGACAAATTTGATCAAGATGGGCATGAAACTAGATTTTGTTGAAGTACATAAGTAGATTACCCTCCGTCATGCACCGTTAGAAATTTCAGGTAGACACTGACCTTGCTCTTGTTTTGATGGCGAAGTGTGCAAAACAAAACTATACAATTAAACTGTAGATTTTGAGAACGTTTTTATGCGGCAGTTTCTCACGTATCTCAGTGTTAATGACGTCTTACATCATAATTTAAGTGTCGTTCAGTGATTTTAATTGTGCTTAAAACCTTCGCGAAAGTGCAAGCAACATGTTGAACAATTTTGATCAGAAATGGATGAACGGAACGGGAGCGCAGAAAATACGAAGAAATACGCAAACACTCAAGAAGTGTCCGAAAGGACAGACAAAACACCTGCATGCAGCCATATTGCATTTTCAGTTTTTTTTATTAAGCAGAGGAAGGAAGAAGGATGAGGAAGGAATAAGGTTAAGTAAGGAAAGGAATGACTTTAGCTTGCAGTAGGACATGAAAATTACTCATTGGCGACAAGTGAAAGTGTGAGCTGTGCCGGGATTCAAACCCGGGTGTTCTTTTTCGCTTCGGGCCAGCGGTCACCTTAACCACATTTTTGTTTTGTTTTGTTATTTGTTATTCTGGTTGCTCGGTCCGTTGCGGACGTTTCTTCGACTCTTGAATTTGTTTATTTTTTATTTATTTTATTTTATTTTATTTTATTTTATTTTATTTACAGAGAGCAATCAGCTCTCTCACCGTACGGGCTGAGCCATCACATCGGCAGTCACTTGTCTACCTGCGTTCGCCTTCCATTAGTCTCAAATTTCCAAAGTTTCACTCTACGGCCATGGCGCCCTTATCACACATCATCGATGGTCTCCTGTACTTGCCATTTCCTATTTCCGTTCGAGGTCGAACAATATTACCGCATCCGCGGTGAAATAGATGAAGCGTACGCCGTCATCGCGTATAAATACATGAATGGTGTGCTGTCTGTTCTTTCCGACATGTCGGAAAGAACAGACACCGCATCGATCTATGTTATGTACGTCTTCAGAAAGCAAATTGCGTGGTTATAGGCTGTTATTCGCATGAATTTATGGGTTGCTCGAAGGGATACTTTGGTATGGAGTATGGATACAGAAAACTATGGTTTTGTGAAACACAATTTGCTCTTTACTCATACGAAGTAATGAGTGCTATCCATTGAGGATATCTAATTGACTTCATATTTCTAGATATCTTGAAGGTATTTGACACCATTCTTCACAAGTTACCTATAGGCTGTCAGTGTAGCTAAATACCTAGGTACATCTACATACATATTCCGCAATCCACCGTAAGGTGAGTGGCGGAGGGTACACTGTACCACAACTAGGCATTTCCTTTCCTATTCCACTCCCAAATAGAACGAGGGCAAAATGAATGCCTATATGCCTCCGTACGAGCCCTAATTTCTCTTGTCTTCGTGATCACTACGCGAAATGTAAGTAAGTGGCAGCAAGATCGTACTGCACTCAGCTTCAAATTCCGGCCCTCTAAATTTCATCAACAGAAATTAACGAAAAGCACTTCGTCTTTCCTCCAGCGATTCACAATTGAGTTGCCGGAGCATTTCCGTGACACTCGCGCATTGGTCGAACCTACCAGTAACAAACCTAGCTACTTGCCTCTAAACTGTTTCTATGTTTTCCCTTAAACCGATCTGCTGCGGGTCCCAAACACTTGAGCAATACTGAAGACGTGGTCGTACAAGCGTTTTATACGCGGTCTCCTTTACAAATGAAGTACATCTTCCCAAAATTCTACCAATAAACCGAAGTCGGTTGTCCGCCTTACTCACAACTGTCCTTACATGTTCGTTCCATTTCATATCGCTCTGCAATGTTACGCCTAGATATTTGAACGACGCGACAGCATCAAGAAGCTCACTACTAACGCTGTATTCAAACATTATGGGATTGTATTTGCTACTCATGCGCATCACCTTACATTTTTCTACACTTAGAGCTAGCTGCCATTCTTCGCACCAAGTAGAAATTTTGTCTAAGTTATCCTGTATGCTATTACAGTCAGTTAAAGACGATACTCTCCCATACACCACAGCATCATCAGCAAACAGCCGCAAATTACAACTTACTCTGTCCATCAGATCATTTATATAGTTAGGAAATATAGCGGTCCTATCACACTCCCCTGGGGCACGCCTGACGATACACTCGTCTCTGATGAACACTCGCAGTCGAGAACAACGTACTGCCTTCTATTACTTAGGAAGTCTTCCATCCAGTCACAAATCTGTGAACCTATTCCATAAGCTCGTATTTTCGCTAGCGGTCTGCAGTGTGGCACCGCGTCGAACACCTTTTTGAAGTCGAGAAAAAGTAGTCCGCCTGTTGCCCTTCATCAATGGCTCCCAAGATGTCATGTGAGAATAGGGCAGGCTGAGTTTCACATGAATGATGTTTCCTAAACCCGTGCTGATTCACAGAAAGAAGCTTTTCCGTTTCAAGGAAATTTACTATATTCGAACTGAGAATATGCTCCAAAATTCTACATGAAACTGATGTCAACGATATTGGCCTGTAATTGTGTGGGTCAGTTCTCTTCCCTTTTCTTATAAACGGGAGTCACCTGCGCTTTTTTCCAATCATTAGGAACTTTTCGCTGGATTAAAGATTCGTGATAAATGCAAGGTAAGTAGGGGGCCAACGCCGCAGAATACTCTTTGTAAAACCGAACTGGTATTCCATCCGGACCAGCAGACTTTTTCGTATTTAGCTCTCTCAGCTGCTTCTCTACACCGAAAATACCTATTACTATGTCCTCCATTTCGGAATTAGTACGTCGATCAAATGATGGTACATTGCTGCGGTCCTCCTGCGTGAAAGAAGGTAATCCAGTTACGAGCCACTGAACTGCAACAGTCCCAAAGATGCAGTTTTAGGGATGATGAAATAAAGAGCCGTCCTACCGATTTGTTATGCCAGGTCGAGATTAGAAAGTACAGATACAGAAGAAATTTTTATTGCACAAAATTCTATAACTCGTAAACTCCTTTTCCACATAACTGCCGAAATTTTGCAGGCATTTGTCATAGCGTGGCGCAAGGTTTTGCATACCTTCTTCATAGAAATCTGTCGCCTGTGTCTTCAACCAGTTGGAAACAGTTTAATTTGGGGGAAGTCCATAGCGAGAGCACTTACTGTAAACCTACGCTTTTCCTGGATCTTGTCATCAATCGCGTGAAGCAGTCCTTCTGTAACCAAAGGTGGACGCCCACTTCGTTCTTCATCGTGCACATCACTACGCCCGCCATTTAACTGTCGGACCCATCTTCTCACCATCGAATCACGCATCGCATTTTGCCCGTAATCATCGCAAATTTGCCGATAAATTTCACTTGGTTTCACTTTCCTCGCATTCAGAAACCGAATCACCGACCTGATTTCACAGGTTTCCGAAGTCCACGACTTCATCTGATTTTTGTTTGTACAAATGGAAACAGGGTGGCTGCAGGATGAGGAAGTGGACTGACAAGGCCGTCAGCATCAAGCACGCTCTTCCTCGCAGCCTGACCTCTGCTACGGCTCTTCCAGGCGGTGGCGTGTCCGAGTGCCCTCAGCTCGAGGGCCCAGTTCCGGGCAACAGTGACGTCCGGCATGGCCTACTACCATATAAACACTCCACGGCCTCGGTGTCGCCAGCAGCGAGATGGCGTCCAACGTGGGAACCCTGATGATGCTGGTGGCCGCTGCGCTCTGCCTGATGGCTGCGGCGCACAGGAGGCACTCTCACCGAAACGTAAGTCGGAGCATAAGCACTGCGATCTGAAACGTTCACCACCGGTGTAGAAACTTTGTTGTTGAAAAGAGTACCAACACTACATATACAGCTACATACAGGGTGAGTTCTAAATGAGGAAAACATATTTCGTGCAAATTATCACATACTAAGCTGTTGTGGTCTTCAGTCCGGAGACTGGTTTGATGCAGCTCTCCACAATACCCTATCCTGAGCAAGCCTCTTCATCTCCACATAGGAACGGCAACCTACATCTGACTGAATCTGCTTACTGTATCCATCTCTTGGTCTTGCTCTGCGGTTTTTACCCCACACACTTCCCTCCAACGCTAAATTCACAATTCCTTGATGTCTAAGAATGTGTCCTACCAATCTATCCCTTCTTTTAGTCAAGGTATGCCAGAAATTTCTTTTCTCCCCAATTCTGTTCAGTACCTCCTCATTAGTTACGCGATCCACCCACCTAATCTTCAGCATTCTTCTGTAGCACCATATTTCAAAAGCCTCAATCCTCTTCCTGTCCGCACTGTTTATCGTCCATGTCTCACTCCCATACAAGGCAACACTCCATACAAATGCCTTCAGAAAGGACTTCCTTAGGATTAAATCTATATTCGATGTTAACAAATTTCTCTTTTTCAAAAACACTTTTCTACCCATTGCCATTCTGCATTTTATATCCTCTGTACTGCGACCATCATTTGTTATTTTACTGCCCAAGTAACAAAATTCATCTACCTCCTTTATTGCTTCGTTACCCAATCTAATTCCGTCAGCATCACTTGATTTTCTGACACTGCACTCCATTATTCTAGTTTTGCTCTTGTTAATGTTCATCTTATATGCACCTTTCAGCACACTGTCCATTCCGTTCAGTACTGAGCTACAAACATAAATTCGTTTTCCGCATGTTCCTAACAAGGAAAGTACTTGAGCTCGAACAAATATAAATACACGAAAATCGTGGGGGAGATAATGTGAATTTTCCCCATTGCACAAGTGATATTTCCTCATCTGCAAAGCTCTGAAGTCGCCCATTAGAGGCCTCTGCGTGTGCCACGCCGTACTGCACCTTGACCTGCCGGTACACTAGTAGTGACAGTGCAGTGAGCCTCTGTAGTTGCGTTTTGTTACTTTATTTGTGTAGTGAAACGTCGGATAGGTCGGAGATTGGTAAAAAATCCTGCTAATATAGTGTGACTAGTTGGGATGAAGTTGCGAAGAAACCTTCTTCGTGAAGATGCTATTGGTGTACAAGATGAATCATTCGCATGTTACCTGGTATATACTATAGTGTTTCTAATCTATTCTCATATTTCTGCACTGTAATAGATACCAGAAAACATGTCAGTGATTCATCTTCTACACCAAGACTGTATTCACGAAGAAGGGCTCTCCGGAGTTTCATCTCAACCAATCGCAATACATTATCAGGATTGATTACCAATCGCCGACCCATCTGACGCTTCACTGCACAAATAATGTCACAAAACGCAACTTCAGAGACACACTGCACTGTCCCTACTGGTCGCGACTGGTGTACCGGCAGGTCAAAGTGCAATGCGGCGTGGCTCACGCAGAGGCCTCTAATGGGCGACTGCCAAGTTTTGCAGATGCGAGAGTATCGCTAATGGAATAAGGGACCTCTACATTATCTCTCAGACGATTTTGCTACATTTGTGTTTGTTCGAGACCGAGTACTTCCCTTGTAAGTCAATAAATGACAATGCAACTGAATGGTAAAAATCTGGAAATATGAAGTGGACTTATGTGGGTTTGTGGATCCGCCTTAATGCAAAACACTCGTTATTTTTATTCCCAAACAACTTTCGGTGGAGAGCCCGCATTCCTCAATGTTTTTTTATACAATTTAAAAG
The DNA here is from genome assembly GCA_026315105.1 of Locusta migratoria. Taxonomy (NCBI): domain Eukaryota; kingdom Metazoa; phylum Arthropoda; class Insecta; order Orthoptera; family Acrididae; genus Locusta; species Locusta migratoria. Next base: position 182,792,642 of record CM048744.1, read on the forward strand.
TATGAAAAAGGACATATTTGCAAAACTGTAAAGCATACTGTAGTACAAGTTATACCCTTCTTTTCGTTTTATCATTCATGTTTATGTAGTGATACAACGAAAAGAAGTGTATACATTGTACTACAATATGCTTTACAGTTTTGTAAATATGTCCTTTTTCATTCTTTTAGATTAAATAAAAAATCCACTGAAGATGGCGGGTCCTCAGCCAAAACTAGTTTGGATATAAAAATAACGAGAGAAGGTCTTCTTCACCATGAGTCCAGACCACAAAGATGTCATCTATGAATCTATACCAATGTAGGGTGTGCAACTGCTGCGTCTTAAGGAATGCCTCTTCCATGCGATCCATGAAGAGGTTGGCATAGGATGGGGCCATACTGGTTCCCATAGCTGTCGTCCTGAGTTGTTTGTAGGTGAGGCCCTCAAACGTGAAGTAATTATGGTTGAGGAAGAAATTAGCAAGTGTGACAAGGAATGATCACGACCAAAAACGGTCTTCTGCCGTCCTCCCAATTCCCGCAACATCCTTGTCAAACAACATTCCAAAACCACCCTCCCTACCTAATGGTTCCTAGCCCTGTAACCGATCCCTCTGTAAAACCTGTCCAAAGCATCCTTCCACAACCACACACTACAGCCACACCACAGGAAAAACCTGACCCATTCAAGGCAGGGCCACATGCGAAACAACACATGTTATTTATCAACTAACATGTGTCCACTGTGCAAACTTTTATGTTGGTATGACCACCAACAAATTGACTGAATGCATGAACGTCACAGACGGACTGTTCGCCTGGGGGACACACAATACCCTGTGATAGAGCATTTCCTCCAGCATGATTCCAACGACCTTGACACGCGTTACGCCACCTGAGCCATTTGGATACTACTACCAAACACCAGTCCGTCAGAGCTACGGAAATGTGAACTTGCCCCCCCCCCCAATATATCTTCTTCTTCCACCACCCTCCTGGCCTAAATCTACGCTAACCTGTCCCCCTCCTCCATCCTCAACCCACTTATACACTTATACCCTCATCTCATATATATGTTTGAGTGTGTGTGTTTATCTATATCTTTCTATGCTAATAAAAAACGTTTTAAATAACCCTCCTCCTCCAATCCCCCCACCCCACTCAGCATTATTTGGTTCACTCCTCTTTGGTTATATATCTTTTTGGCATGGCTCAGTAGTAATATACAGTATATCTGACTTCCACAATCCTGAAACATCATTCTCATGTCGTAGGTTGTGAATTACCTTCCCCGTCTCTTCCTTGTCCCTTTTTTCTTCCCTTCTTTGCTATTTAAGGAAGGAACCCTGTTCCGAAAGCTAGTCAGCCCTATTTTTTCGTCCCTTTTCTTCTTTGTGTGACTACCGGAGGCGCAACACTTAGGTAATTACTGGCCAACCAATCTATTTCTTTTTAAGAATAATTTATTATATTTTATTATTTTTTATTATATTTATATTTTTTATTTTATTATTTTTCTTCACATTTCATATTATTTTTTTCACATAAGGTTTCAGAACAATTCCAAATATGATTGATACAGTTCGGCGGTCAGCTTTCCAGATTTTGAACACGTGACGAAAACATTTCCAAAGTCTCTCTGGATATCCTCAACTGCTTGCGAGACATGTGGAGCGAATTTTCTATTGAGTTCTCGCAGACAAAAGACCCCTGCGTGTATCAGTTAACCGTTTGCAGTAAACATATAATACACTCGCGTAAATATTAATCACACCACTCGATGCTCTACTTCAAAATAAGGCAAGGGAAGCTGTTACAAATATCCGAAAAGTCTAACGAAAAATTGTCATTGTGGATCCACGGTTTGACAGTCGAAGTCCTGGACCACTCGTGAGGCGACGGCACTCGGAAAGTCATTCAGGTTTACGAGTACACAAGCTACAGCATGAAAACAGAAAAACGTTCATTACTCGAACGTCATTAAATTTAGACCCATATAAAGGGTGTTTCTAAATGATACCGACAAACTTTGTGGGGTGGTAGAGGAACAAAATGAGGTAGGGAAACCGTGTCCGGAAACGTCACCCAACGGCGCTACCGAACGTCAAAATTATAGTGTACAGGATGACCAGCCAGTCTAAAATAGTTTAGGGAAATAATTCAAAAATTTATTTCAAAACTTCGCCTAAGTTTTACAAGTGTTCTTCCACCGCGACATACGCCTTGACAATGTGACCAAGCCGGCCAGAACCAGTATTGAGTGCTGATTCTAAAATCACGCCACCCTTCTGGCGTCCGTGCTGAAACTACTGACGTTTCCATGCTACCGTGGAGCCAATAGCAGACACCCACGTTTGATCACGTGAGCTACTGCTGGAGGACTCTGAGGTGCGAGCATCAGTTCCTCCGCTCTCTTCAGTTTGAGTTCTTGTAAAGAACAGACGCACTCAAGAGGTCCAGCCTCGGTGCGGGGCGAACGGCCGCATGCCGTCCGCTCCCGCCTAGCGGCTGTTCGGCATCAGCCACCAACTGTGTGAACCATTGCCGTAATCTTTCCCATTTTTCTAATCCTCTAACTTAGACTGGCACTCATTCATTACATCCGTACCCAGGGCGAGTCCCGCTATGTATCCCGTATTTCAGAATATACCAAATATTAACTTGTATCCTGTCTTTTATTTGCCATTCAGCTACCGTTCCCTAGGGCGCCCACAAGCCTTCACCGCTCCGCCTTCCATCCTGACAACGCTTCCAACCCATTCTATTTTGCAGCATTAGGATGGGTTGTATAATTTTCCTAGCATCCATGGGATAAAGATCAAGTGCTGTACAATAGGTTCTGGCACCTGCCGCTAGGCCACCCCTCGGCCGGCGAACGCGTCGTTCTATGCACACACAGACCGCGGCAGGTCTGTAATATGTGGTTCGTGATATTCGGGGCTGGCGTGTGGTTGCAACGATCGCCTAAGGAGAGGATGGAGCTAACAGCTGTTTGGGCAGGCCCTGTTTGCTATGAATGCAATGCTCTCTAGCCGTCGTGATGGCTGATGGTGACGTACTTGGGCTTCTCCCCATGGTTTGTTGTCTCGAACCTCCAAAACAAACTTCGATGTTCTACGCTATAGAATAGTGTAATGGATGTAACTTGTTGTTGTTGTTGGATTTTTGAAGGGACTAAACGGCAACGGTTATCAGTCCCTTGTTCCGGTTTGAGAGATAAAACGTTGTGTTAAGAGTTCCTAAGGAAATACGTTAACAAGTCACAGTAAAAATCACTGGTAAATATAAGAAAAGGATACAAGTAAAAACGAAGAAGAAAACACACCACTATTAAATCACATGATAAAAACCAGCTGCGCGAATAAAATCTAAAACACGTTCAACCACAGCAGCATCTTCTCCTAGCATAAAAGAAAGCGGAACTGGTAGATTAAAAGAATGTCGCAAGGCAACTAAATGTGGACAGTCCACCAGGATGTGGACCACTGTCAAGGGGGCGCCACAGTCACACTGTGGTGCGTCCTCCCGCCGAAGAAGGTGGCCATGCGTCAGCCATGTGTGGCCGATTCGTAGGCGAGGGAACAACAGATTCCCTACGAGACGACCGCAGTGAGGACTTCCATGCGACCGTAGAGAGCTTCACTGCACGAAGCTTGTTGGGTTGAGCAGAGTTAGCACACTCGTAATCCCACAGGCTACGGATCTTCCGATGGAACTCGAGTCGGAGATCGCTCTCTGGAAGACCAAAAGCCAATGGACTGGAGGAAGTAGCCTGCTTAGCCAGCTGATCCACACGTTCGTTTCCAGGAATGCGGATGTGGCCTGGGGTCTAAACAAAGACCACTGAGCAACCAGACCGAACAAGCCTGGAAACAGACTCCTGTATGGATTGCACCAAAGGGTATTTCGGGAAACATTTGCCGAGGGCTTGCAAGCCACTCAGGGAGTCAGAACAGATGACCAGAGACTCCCCAGGGCACGCTCTGAGATGTTCAAGTGCCCGATAGATGGCAACCAATTCCGCAGTGAACACTCTACTCCCACAGGGCAGTGAATGCTGTTCGATATGCTCACCATGGATGTAACTGACAGTCGTCTTTTACAGTAGCTGCTGGAGTGTACAGCGATGGGCCACATCATATGAAGAACGGTAGATATTTCGTGATGTCGACACCTTTATTGTATTTAACGGATGGATACCATAAATGCAAGGAAATGGAGCCATACGTGTAAAACTCCGCAGGCGCCAGCGCCTATAATTTTCACGGTCGGTAGTGCCGTTGGGTGACGTTTCCAGCCATGGTTCCCAACCTCATTTTGTTCCTCAAGCCATCCTCTACAACCCCACGAATTTTGTCGGTATCGTTTAACAACATGCTGTATATTACTAATAAACTCTCATCTTTAGATGTACATCACTGAAAACGCGATTTTCCATAATCAACTTTGACTTTTTTGTTTATTTGTTTCTTGTTATTTGCAAAAACTACTGATTGTTTCTTAATTTTGATATAGAACGTCCATGCAAAACGTGATCTAACCCACATGTCACACCCTCTCCTTGTCAGTACAAAATAATTGTATGTGCTAATTACAAAGGTGTTATTTTTCATACAGACATCTCCATTTATTTCGTTCTAGGTCATGGGTCTCAAGAACTTGAACGAGACGATGAATTCCTGCAATAAAACGCATCCCATTTCAGCAGGTAAGCTCCACGATTTACAAACTGCAGTGACGTACAAACTTCAGCTGTTTACTACATTTTCGTTGTTTCGTTCAAATGTTGCCATTACTTCTTAAAATTAATTACAGCTGATTAGAAGCAGTGTTGAGCACATTTATGACGGACATCAAAGCACCCGAAAAATGGAGTCAGTGCCGGTTTCCATCCTGTGCCATGGTTAATTTTTTACTTCTCAGATAAATCACCTCAGAGAATGCTGGACGCCGTATTGAAATAGGTTTCTTTATTTTTCGGTCAGATCTTTGCTAACATTGAAAGCCGACAGTCCTGTTTCTTTAACACTCTGCGTACAAGATTATATATATTATATTCATATTACCGCAGCTAATTTAGCAGGGCGTGAACATTTAACTCCCATAAACGGCAGTCACCATTAGGAACCATTCGAATGGTAAATTGTTTGACCCTGATTTACAATGTGGTCTTCAATTGCCCACAAATTCAATAAATGTTATTATACACAATTTAGTCGGGACCGTCATACTACCAGTCTGAATTGCCACAGAATACATGACATCAACTGCGAAATGGGGCAACCTGAAAATGTTAAACCAGCCGGGATTCGGACCTAGGCCTCCTGCTTTCTAGGCAGTTGGGCTGACCACTCCATCACCTTGTAGGTGCGGTGATCACTGTGTCCGCAGTGATGTAGTGGTCAGCGCAAATGTGTAGGACGCAGGAGACCCGGGATCGAATCCCGGCCGGTTACACATTTTTAGCTTTGCCCATTCGCAGTTGATGTCATATATTCTGTGAATATCACTAATTTGTATCATTTTGTGCCGCGGAAAGCCCAATATTGGTGGAATGGGGTACAAGGTAACAGTCCCCATTCAAACATCATTAATACACCCACGTTGCATGCACGATACTCTACAAAATGAATTCTACGTGCTCTACTGAAATTTGTATTGTAAGGCATTAAAATAGAGTACCTACAGAGATATTACTGTCAAGAGCTTGAACACAAGTACCGTAACTTCCATTGATATCGCGTAAAAAAAAGTTGCAGAAAGAAAACGTCTCTGACCGTTAAGCGAAATTAAGCTAAGCACAGTAATATACTACAAGACCGGCACATTGAGACATAGCCATGCCACGTGGTATGACATAATCATTCATGACCTCTTACAAGAAAAACCGACAATCTAACGATAATCTCGGGACCAAATTGGGCCCAACGGTACGGAAACTTAATTTTGTTACACTTAGGGTGATTACAGGGGATTGTTATCTTACTAAACATGGAAGGAAAACAAATGTTTAATGGCAGGAACCATCGGTAATCATGTAAGCCACCACGAAAAATCGATTAATTTCTTGTACGTTACTCATGATTTCATATCTTAAACTAGCGCAGTTTACTGTGCGCTTCAGTTATTCGCTATTAAGCCGCATGTTTAGCTGCCAGTCGATGGAGCTGATGGCTCATGGCTCTTTCAAAAATAACCGTCTGCAGAGGTCAACATTCCATTCAAAGAAAAGGCACAAAACACTACAGATTTCGGAAAATAATTTACGCACAGTAGTTTAGAAACGTTTTGTAAGCTCACTGAAGGTGATTATTAGCTACTACCAGGCATTGTGAATTCAGAAATATAGAAAACTAGAAAAGGCGGGGACGCATGTTCAGCACGCTCATTATAAAGAATAAAGGAAAATTCTTATTTTGGAATAAAACATACGCACTTCATAATGAATCATTTCTCCCTGATATTCACTTGTAAATTAAATTGCAGGCCTGAAGCTGATGGCTCACGTCCCACACCAAATTCCGTTACAATTTCAAAATGTTCAAATGTTTGTTAAGCTTATGGGACTTAACTACGGGGTCATCAGTCCCTAAACTTACAAACTACTTATGAACTTCTTACGAACTAGGACGGCACAAATATCCATGCGCGAGGGGTGATTCGAACCCCCGACCGTAGTGGCCGTGCTGACTGTGACTGGAGCGCCTCAGTCACCTCGGCCACCGCGGCCGGCTACAATTTCAAATCCCACATTATACTATTTCTACATAAAAAAAAATTACACAAATTTGCACCGCATACTTGATCTCGCAATAGAACGGCGATAGTTGTAGCATTATCGATCGAATTACACAAGAAAATCGACACAAGTAAGCACATTTCCGAAACTTACATCAGACCTAACATACTCACGTTTGCTCTGCTCCAGGACCCAGCTAATTCTACTAAACATGACGGAACCCTCGCCTTAACTACTATCCAGTTAAACGTGATGGGCAGAGCTCTCCCATTGGCTGAAGGCATAACGGGACCAACCGCCAACCTAACTACTACCCTACAAGATTCGCGAACTGCCGGCTAGCACCCTCTGGTTCCACAAGAAAATCTCTACTGTTCTCTCAGAAGGCTAAGGTTGGCTATCCTACTTGGAAATTTCTGCTACTGCTAACCCGCTACAATCTCTGTTTCCGTACCACCTCTGCCGCACTCACATATTCTCACACATGGGAGGGGAGATGGGTGTTGTGGAGCCGGGCACCTTGAATTTTATTTATTTATAGCATTTATGCGTCCACTGACCTCTTTCCCTAATTTGCACTGCAACAAAATATAGACCAAAATGACCTTTAAGACTAAGCTCGTCCAAAATTAAGAACTCATCCATCCTGTAGCCATTAATAAAAATGAATAAAAGAAATATGATAGGAAAAAGTAATGAAGCGATCTAACAGTACCGCTTCAAAGTCACAAATTTTCTTCAATGTTAGTAGTATAGGGCGGCAGATTTCTTCTCAAAACATTTGTCCGAAGTAGGACGCTTGCACATTTATTTAAATAAGTGTATAATTTAATGACGGAAGTATTTACCTAATAAAAATAGACAATCTAGTACTTACAATTGCTGCAATATGGCAGTACAGTCTTTCAGTTAATTCTTCCACAGTTTCTTCGTCATTCTGCCACAATTCCCTCCTTTAATCCATCAATTGTCTTTCCACTAATTTTAAAATACTCTATTCATTCTTTTCTCTTTTTTTCCTTTTGTATACACTGTCATAAAAATAACCTACTATCCTGCTTTCAAAGCATATTTCTAACTTTTTATGCTCTCGTACTAATGAAGCATAACCAACGAAGCAAAACTGAGCGAAAGAGGCTTGTAGTAGAAAATTTCATCCTAGATAGGGAGGTGGGCTAGGAGAAACGTACTAGAACTTTTGACCGGTAGAATGTGAACACGGAAATGGCGGGAGGAGCGTCGTTTCTTGCATATTTTTCTTGAATAGTTAAAACACCGCCGATTATAGGGAACGTTTTCCCAAATACGGAATCAAACTGTGTTAAATTTATTACAAACAGTCCCACTTTTGTTGGCGGATGTTATAAAATCAAAGATTATTAAATATATTGTTTTAATATGCTTGAAACCGGTTGGTTGCTTTTAAACTAATAAAGAAAGTATACAACTGAAGCGAGATTTTCCTCAAAGATCGTCAGAATGATCACTTGACGTTCTAACAACAGAATCCAACGCAGTAAAGTGCCGTGCAGGGCAGCCAGATGATACTGTAACCTTCTCAACAAGAATCCACGTTAATCTTTAGGTCCTCTTATAACTGGTTGGGTATGTCAGTCAGAGGAAGGCAACGGCATACCATCTCCAAACAGGACCATGCCTAGTCAAGCACTGTGGTGTTCAAACCAATCTTCGGATTGTTGACTGCTTTACCTTACATTAAAGTCAGCAGAAGATGAAAAGCAAAATCATTTAGATAAGATATTTACATGGTGCGAAAATTGGCAGTTGATCCTTAATAATGATAATTGAGAAGTCATCCATATGAACACTAAAAGAAATCCCTTAAACTTCATTTACACGATACATTAGTCAAATCTAAAGGCCGTAAATTGAACTAAATACCTACGAACTATAATTATGAACCACTTAAATTGGAAACAACACACAGAACATATCGTAGGGAAGGCGAATCAATGGCTAAGTTTCATTGGCAGAACAATTAGAAGATGCAACAGTTGCACTAAAGAAACTGCTTACATTACAATTGTGCATCATATTTTGGAATATTACTGCCCATTGTGGAATCCCCACCAAGTGGGGATAACGGAAGATATACAGAAAGTTTAGAGAAGGGCAATTCGTTCCGTGTTGTCGTTATATAGGGGATAGAGTGTCACAGAAATGATGCACGAGCTGGAGTGGTAATTATCAAAAGAAAGGCGCTATTTGGTGCGACGAGATCAATTTAAGAAATTTCTGTCACCAACTTTCTCCTCCGAATGCGAAAATATTTTGTTGGCACCCACCTACATAGGGAGGCACGATAATCATAATAAAATGGAAAGATTCAAGTGTTCCTTTTCCTCGCTCCCTATTAGAGAATGGTACAGTAGAGAGATATCACAAAAGCGATGTAGAACACAGAGGAAGGGAACAGTTCACGACAATAATCTACGAACTATGATAACTGAAGCTTTCAGCATTGGGCTCTTGTTATACATCGAAAATAATGTACCGTGACCTTATTTTGCCCTTGTCAATTGAGCGTTCTGTCATCTTCGCATTTGTTTTTTTAAACTCCTTAGGATAACGCAAAAACCCCGAAGAAAGTACGTCACGGCATATTCTAGTTTTGAAATGATGACTCTGTAGGTATACCATCCTAATGAATCACAGACATTGCCGTGGTGGGGTGGCTTGCGTGTGTCGACGATACAGATAGCCGTACCGTAGGTGCAACCACAGCGGGTATCTGTGGAGAGGCCAACAAACGTGTGGTTCCTGAAGAGGGGCAGCAGCCTTTTCAGTAGTTACAGGGGCAACAGTCTGGATGATTGACTGAGCTGGCCTTGTAACATCAACTAATGTGCCTTTGCCATACAGTTTCTGCGAACGGCTGAAAGCAAGGGGAAATTACAGCCGTTACTTTTCCCGAGGACATACAGGTCTACTGTATGAATATGTGAATCCTCTCTGGTAAAATATTCCCCCCCCCCCCCCCCCATTCGGATCTCCGGGCGGGGTCTACTCAGGAGGATTCTACGGATCGGAGCGTGCAATGTAGATCCCTTTATCGGGTAGGAAGATTAGACAATTTAAAAATGGAAATGGATAGGATGAAGTTAGATATAGTGAAGATTAGAGAAGTTCGGTGGCAGGCCGAAGACGATTTCTGGCTAGGTGAATACAGGATTATAAATATAAAATCAGTTAGGGGTATCACAGGACTAGGACTGATAATGAATAAGAAAAAAGGAATGTATGTAAACTACTATCAACAGCACAGTGATCGCATTATCATTGTCAAGATAGATACGAAACCAACATCAACATCAGTAGTACAGATTTATATGCCAACTAGCTCTGCCGATGATGAAGAAATTGAGGAAATGTATGAGGAGTTAAAGGAGCCTGCCACGGTGACCGAGGGGACTGAGGCGCTCCAGTCACGGTATGCACGGCCACTACAGCACTACAAACTGCTTATGTACTACTTACGAACTAGGACGGCACAAATATCTATGCCCGGGGGGGGGGGGATTCGAACCCCCGACCGTAGTGACCCTGCAGGCCGTGACTGGAGCGCCTCAGTCCCCTTGGCCAACGCGGCCCCTAGTGCAAAATGGCTAAGCGGAGTGGCTAGAAGCCAAATGCAGATCTGTAGAAGAACGTATAACAAGGGGAAAAGTAGATACTGCCTACAGGAGAATAAAAGAGACATTTGGGGAAAAGAAAAACAGCTCTATGTATATCAAGAATTCAGATGGAAAACCAGTTCTCAGCAAAGAAGGGAAAGCTCAAAGGTGGAAAGTGTACATAGAAGAGCTCTACAAAGGAAATGAACTTAGAGACAATGTTGTAGGAAGGGAAGAGGAAGTAGATGAAGGTGAAATAGAAGATACTATACTGAGAGATGAATTTGACAGAGTCCTGAAAGACCTAGGAGGGAACAAGGCCCCGGCAATAGACGACATTACCTCAGAACTACTGTAGTCTCTGGGAGACTCAGCCATGATAAAACTGTTTCACCTGGTGTGTAAGATGTATGAGACGGGCGAAATACCCTCAGACTTTAAGAAATATGTAATAATCCTCATTCCAAAGAAATCAGGCGCAGACAGATGTTAAAATTACAGAACCATCAATTTGATAAGTCATGGTTGCAAAATTTTAACACGAATTATCTATAGGAGAATGGAGAAGCTGATAGAAGCTGACCTCGGGGAAGATGAGTTTGGATTCAGGAGGAACGAGGAACAAGGGAGGCAATATTCACTTTACGACTTATCTTGGAATATAGATTAAGGAAAGGCAAACCATCATTTTTAGCTTTTGTAGATTTGGAGAAAGCTTTTGACAATGTTGATTGGAATACACTGTTTAATATTCTGAAGTCAGCAGGGGTAAAATACAGGGAAAGGAGAGTTATTTACAACTTGTACAAAAGACAGACCGCAGTTAATAGATTCGAAGGGCATGAAAGGGAAGCATTAGTTGGGAAGGGAGTAAGACAGGGTTGTAGCCTTTCTCCGATGTTATTCAATTTGTACATCGAGCAGGCGGTGAAGGAAAGCAAGGAAAAATTTAGAATGGGATTAAAGTTCAGGGTGAAGAAATAAAAACATTTCGTTTTGATGATGACATAGTAAATCTGTCAGAGACAGCAAAGGACCTGGAAGAGCAGTTGAATGGAATGGACAGTGTGCTGAAGAGAGCGTATAACATGAACATTAACAAGAGCAAAAACAAAGATAATGGAATGCAGTCTTAGAAAATCAGGCGATACTGAAGGAATTAGATTAGGAAACGAAGCAATAAAGGTGGTGGATGAGTTTTGTTACTTGGGTAGTAAAATAACAAATGACGGTCGCAGTACAGAGGATATAAATTGAAGAATAGCAATGGGAAGAAAAGCATTTTTGAAAAAGGGAAATTTGCTAACATCGAATTAAGTGTAAAGAAGTCTTTTCTGAAGGCATTTGTGTGGAGTGTTGCTTTGTACGGGAGTGAAACATGGACGATTAACAGTGCGGACAGGAGAGAATAGAGGCTTTTGAAATGTGGTGCTACCGAAGAATGCTGAAGATTAGGTGGGTAGATCGCATAACTAATGAAGAGGTACTGAACAGAAGAATTGGTGAGAAAAGGAATTATTGGCATACCTTGACTACAAGAAGGGATTGCTTGGTAGTACACATTCTTAGACATCGAGGAATTGTAAATTTATCATTGGAGGGAAGTGTGTGGGGTAAGAATCGCTGAGGGAGACCAAGAGACGCATATAGTAATCAGATTCAAATAGATGTGGGTTGCCGTTCTTATGAGATGAAAAGGCTTGCTCAGGATAGAGTAGGGTGGAGAGCTGCATCAAACCAGTCTCCGGACAGAAGACCATAACAACGACAAAGTACTGCAACAATATTTACAGCAAATGTTTCGCATTTTTCCAGATGATTCTTCTGTTCTCCAGTATTTCGTTATACGATATAGTTTCTTCAGCGACTTGTATTTCGTATACTTTACCCTTCAAATGTCTATTCTCGACAAATTCTGAGATTTCGGTATTTTAAAATAATTTTGTATGGTATCAGCCGTTCGAGCTGAGACACTTCCCTTGTAAGTACAATAGTACCATATTGTGGGTTGGGTACGTGACGGGCTCGATGGAAGGGGTTGGTTGAGTGTAGATGCATGGGGAAAGATAGTTCACGAAATTGTTGTCATGCACTTCACTCCCTCATAGAATTATCAACTGAAAAGCGAGCAGATGTGTAACCTTTGCTCTCTGTCGTATATGAAGCAACTGCAGGGTGTTTCACAACATGGTAGCGATCCTTTCGCTGCGTACTTACGGAACATGGCAACAAAGTGTTCATATGTTCATGGGGGTATTAATTTGTGCAAGTTGCGTTAACATTACGTGGAATACAGACCGTACTAATATCCCTGCAATTTTTTCTACACTACTATGGGGGTAGCTATCGTATTCTTCCAGGAGAGGCAACTTCCTCGTCGCGAGAGCTGCTCGACTGTGAGTTTACGGATAGACTACAACTCTCCAGGATATCTTTTCAGATCTCTTCCGCGATTACAGAGTGGGGATAGTTTCAATTTATGAGGTTTATACGTACTTGCAGTTATTAATTGAGCTGTAATATAACAAAGCTCGTTAACTAGAGTTATCAGCTGTCTACCACACCGAAGATCCTGCTTTAAGTGAAGCATGCTGTGAATAATTATCCTACAATGTCAGTTTCGCTGTTCCCCATTATTCATGGCAGAATTGATATCAAATGGATGTCACCAACCTCAGGTTTCCGAACATCTGAATAGACATAGGCTTCGATTGGGGCATTCTGAAGTGGAAATTGAGAGCCTAGATTTGCCGTCTCTGACAGAGTTCTCACTGTCAAGCCTCAAAGATTTTATTTATTAATCCTGACGTTTATTTTCCTTCGGAAATACCACCTTAGTTTCCTTTTACTACTTACTCATGGTAGATATTGCAAGCTACAACACTTGCTGCGTGTCTTTCATGTCCTTGGATTCTAAAATTTCCGCTTGGTTTCTGTAAAAATTGTAACTTCTATTACGAGAATTTGGAAGACTTTATTCAGTCAACATTATGAAAATCTTCCCATAAATATTCAAGTATATTAGGTAACTTCAAAGTTTTTCATTATTCATCCTGAGGTTTATTTTCAATGTCAAATACCTCCTTGGTTTCCTTTTACTGTTCACTCAATATACGGATTGTAAGCAATAACCCTTATTGTCTTTCCAAACACTGTATATCTTTCAAGTCCTCAGGTTCTTAAAACTGATTCCTGGTTTCTATACAATTTGAAAATAATCTTTCACACTCGATATTTTATCGCTGCTATCATCAAAATTTCAAAGATTTTATTCAGTGATCAATTTCATAATCTTTCTCTAAATATACAAATGTTTTCGTTTGTGTGTGCCTTTCTTAACTTTCGTAAGTGCAGCATTTCTTCTCATATTTCTGTACTTCTTCGAATCACAAAGTGAACTTTCCCGAGGTAGACATTTACCAAATTTTCCTCTGTGAATAATTCCTGGAAGTATTTTTTCAATTAGGACTTATTAAACCAATAGTTTGGCAACCAGCTGAGAAATTTTATCTTGGTTGGCACTCCGAAGGATCTTAATAGTTCTGAATATTGTTTACTACAGATAAATTTTTTCAACGTAGGTCTTTTAGCTCTCTGTCAAATTCTTCTATCATATATTCTTCATTTTCTTTCGTTTCCATTACTTTAGTACTGATTTCAATTTACTTTTCCTTGTGTAATGATTTCGCATATACTTTCAGATACCTTCTTTGATTGTGGATTGCCATCTGTGACTTTGATATTCATACAGTTGATTCTCCCTTCTAAAGCTCTCTTTGGTTTTTCTGTATCTTTGTTTAGATATTCACACTTCTACAGTCTGTATATACAAGTGAATGGTAGTCGGGAGTATTTCACTTTAATGTGATATACAAAAGCACGTATTGACTAAATAGATGGGACGGTGAACTCAAATCTTTCTTTCTTCTACCTTCCTTGTTGACTAAATATTCTTATTATCGTCAATTTGAAATGAGGCACAAGGCAGGATCAATCTAGCCCCTATGTCATCACAAACTTTACCAACTTATTACAATAGTGGTGGTAAAAGTACATAGACTTAGTGTGCTTCATCATATTTTAAGTAATGTTCTGATCTCTGAAACATATAAAATGATTTTAGAAACGAATAATATATAGTTGTATTGCAACTATGAACATCTTGGTGAGTGCTGAAACGTATTATAGCATTTCTAAAAAAAAAATTCTGTTGTTATTTGTATATAGTGTTATTTTTAAATGTGTTTCAGACGCTCTGCTTCAACGTGCGCTGAACAATGGCACGTTACCTGATGAATCAAATGAGGATGCCCGTGTAAGTTTAATAAACGAGTTCACGTAAGATACAAAAAATATTTGGATGCTCTTGACTAACATATTAAATTTTTATTCCAGTGCTTTATAGAATGCATGGAACGTGCGAAAGGAACGGTAAGTAACAAGTTTAAATTTTAGTTTTCATTGTAATAAAATAACTAAATTTAAAAACAATAAGTCTTTATATCTGTCTCTTACTCTTTCACAGCCATTTCCGCTCTCATCTGTCATTCTCATCCACTGTACTGTCTCCTCTGTCTAGCTTGTATCCTATTTCAACATGAAAGAGGCGATGTTTTCGTATAAAACAATCTTGGTTGTACAAAAGCGATGTTTCATTTATTTATGCATGACGCGTTTCGCCTCTTCTGGGCATCGTCAGACGTTGAAAGGGGGAAGATTTACAAACTTGTTTAAAAACAGTAGTTAACTAAAACTACCTGAAATCTTGCCTAAGCAAGAAATATTAGAAGTAGGGAAGGTGCAAACTGATAAAATTACAGGCACACATGACCGCATACACGTTTTGGCGTGTGGGGAATGAAGATTGAACTAATAAATACTGCTAAATAGCAGAGTTTAACAAATAAAATTATTTATCACTGAGGTAGCAGAGCGTAAAATTATTAAATTCAATAAAATAGAACCCTTACAACAGGTGTGGTAACTGTTGCTCAAGAATTGCAATTGGACAGGGGATTTCCTGTGAGAGAGGACACAGTTCGTAGTAATCGATGGTAAGGCATCGACTGAAACAGAAGTGATATCGGACGTTCCACAGGGTAGTGTTATTGGTCCTCTGCTGGTTTATTTTTTTTATTATTATTATTATTTTTTTTTTTTACATAAACGATTTAGAGGAAAATCTAAGTAGCTCTCTTAGGTTGTTTGCTGATGACGCCGTCATTTACCGTCTAGTAAAATCATCTGAAGATCAAAACGATCTGAATAAGATATCAGTATGGTGTAAAAATTGGCAATTGACTCTAAATAATGAGAAGTGTGAAGTCGTCCACATGAGTGCGAAAAGATATCCGTTAAACTTTGTTTACAAGATAAATCAAGCAAAGGTGAAGGCCGTAAACTCCACAAAATACCTAGGAATTACTATTACTTCAGATTTAAATTAGAAAGAACACGCAGATAATGTCATGGGAAAGGCGAACCAGAGACTGCGTTTTATTGGCTGAACCCTTTAAACATGCAATAGAACTACAAAAGAAACTGCATACACTACGCTTGTCCATCCATTTTTGGAGTATTGCTGCCCATTGTGGAATCCTTATCACGTGGGTTTGACGGCAGACATTGAAAGATTCCAAAGAAGAGCAGCTCGTTTCGTATTGTTACGATACTGGGGAGACAGCGTTACGGAAATGATACAGGATCTGGGATGGGAATCATTACAACAACGGAACTTATCGCTGCGGCGTGGGCTACTCACGAAACTCCAATCACCAACATTCTCCTCCGAATACGAAAATATATTGTTGACTCCCACGTATATAGGTAGAAATGATCATCAGAATAAAATACGAGATATCAGAGCTCGAACAGAGAGATTCAAGTGTTCTTTCTTCCCGCGTGCTATTCGAGAATGGAATGGGAGATGAATAGTATAATACTGGTTCGATGAATCCTCTGCCAGGCACTTAAATGTGATTTGCAGAGTATCCCATGTAGATGTAGATGTTGAATAGGGGACAACGAAATTAATGGTAAAACCTAATTTTGCAGCATGAGGCTTTGTTTACTCATTTATGGCCGCTCCCTGCCACAACCATAAGCATTGTGGCACAAGCATTGTGGAAGGGAGCGACTGTTACGTGAGTGAACAAAGTTTCGCGCGGCTAAGGATTTATAACTGACTTCGTTGCCCCTCCCCCCCCTCCCCAATTCTTGAGCAACAGTTACATTTGTTGTGAAGGTTTTATTTTACTGAATTTAATAATCTGACGTTCTGCTACCTCAGTGATAAGTAATTTTATTTGTTAAACTTTGCTCTTAAGCGGTATTTATTAGTTCAATCTTCATTCCCCCCACGTCGAAACGTGTCATGTGTGCCAGCAGTTTTATCAGTCTGCACCTTCCATATTTCTAATGTTTCTTGCTTACGAAAGATTATACATATTTTTAATTAGCTCCTGTTTTATAAAAAAGTTTGTAAATTTTTCCTCTTTGAACGTCTGATGATGCCCAGAAGAGGCGACACGTGTCATGTGTAAATAAATGAAACATCGCTTTCGTGCAACCAAGACTTTTTACCAAAATATCTATTACGGTTGCTGTACCAGCGCCACAAAAATATGGGGTGGAGTGATTTTAGTGAAAGAGGCGATGTCGTATTCTTAGAAAAGGCACTTGCGTCGATCTTCTGCAGCCATAGCCCATCAATGCCAAATTGAACCTCACTGTTCTGTAGTTGGACCCACGAACGGTGGAGGGTTGCGCATGCATCTTCGCCGGTTTCAAGCGGCAATTGAAGTACGCGTATATACGAGCTTTGTGCTTGAAGAAACCTTGTAGCCCGCAAATAATGGTACTCGCTTGCTTGAACACAGTTTGTTACATGCGAGCATCATCAGCGACGACAACCTGCAAGATATAGACTAAATCAAGTTTAATTCTGGCAATGCCTACGACAGTCACAGCAGAGCGTTCAGAACAATATTCAAAACGCCCATTGGCTGTCGAAAAACGCGTGACGCAGGTGCGCAGGCGAAGCCTAAACTCGACCACCGTCTTTTGTGGGTCCAACTATAACGGATACGTTCATCGTACGCCCCACATTGATATCTGCGGCTATTTCACACAATGTCTTAAGCTAAATCTATAATGACGATTACATGTTGAATGTAGTGTGCAGGCCGTAGTTTGTAACTAAAGTCACGTTTTGTTCACTAACTGTAACCATGTACATTGTACTCAGTCACTTATTATTACTAACCACATTCCGTTTTGGAGACTTTGCTCCGTCTCAAGGTGACAGTTTGAGCTGTCAGTTCTGACCGATTTATCTCGGTAAATCAAAGACTTCGGTGTATATGTTGGACATTTGCGTCAGTGTTTCGTTTTATCCTTGACAGCTCAGCATATGAACGTCTCACTCAATCTCTCTAATGAAATTACGAGTGAAAATGATATGACAGAAAATTGTCTGACAGTATGCCAAGACAGGGCACATAAATTATGCTGAATAAGACCAAATTTAATATTCCTAGTTGTGCATCAGCCACTGTTACTGTTGCTGTTGCTGCCACCACCACCAATAGCAATAGTAATAATAATAACACTAACTGTGGCAGATACAAAAATCATATTTCAGGTGGAAAAAGTTTTTATTTATTTTTTTTATTTTTTTATTTTATTTTTATTTTTTTTTTTTTTTTTTGGTTACTGTATTGTTCTCGGGAATCACGTATGATACCAATATTTTGAACACCCAAAACTATCTCAGTTGTAGTTGTCTCCTTTTTCCATGTGTTAACAACAGCTTCTTGTCATCAGCTTCATTTTCTGTAGGTCGTGAAACTAATAGTAACGGACAGAAATTAAGTGATAGAATTTTGGCGAATGTCTCATAAAACATTATTTGTAAAGTAGTTTTCTTAGCTGCCAAAATACCTTTAATAAAGATATCTTGAATAATAATTTATTTTCACTTCTGAAGATTGGCAGAAACAATTTTTGGTTTAGATATAACGTGCATAAAAATATTCACAGGTAAACACCGATGGCACGTGGAACTCGACGCGAGCGAAGCAGATTGAGATCGACATGACCTTAGGACTTCGCAAAAACATTTCAGAGGACATCAGCAACATAGTTGATGAGTGCAGCACCAAATGTAAGTACTGATGACCTGTTAATTGTAAGTAAGTACTCTCACGTAAGTGTATGGACCATTATTCTTCAGGCATCCTGTTCTTTGATCTTTCTCTACCAGGACAAAGTTGTCTACCGAATATAACAATTGGGTCAGTGGATAGCATTCTTTTATTGTTCCTTTGTAATTAGCCTGTAATTCACATGACATATTGGTTAGAACGATTTAGATTAGGACTTTGCTGGGCGTCATTTGATATTTTAATCAACTATGCTTCCGTCAATGGTATTCAGCCTCTCCTACCCCGATATTTTGCACTTACATTCTTACAAAAATCACCAATCCTTTTTTTAAAAATAATATGAAAGGTTTCAGCAGCTCATTGTGCCGTCATGGAATCTGTCTTCACTCTATAATTGCAGAATATTGAAAACTAACCTAAAATAAAATGCTAACACATCGTCAACATCTTCATCTGCAAGTCACAATGAAAGTGAATTGTATACAATATGCTGCGACTCCTTTGATGGGGCTTAGGTCACGTCAAAATACACAGAAGTACCAAGGAAACTGGTATAGGAATGAAACTTCCTCGCAGATTAAAATTATGCCTCGGACCGGTATTCAAACCTGGGACTTTGCCTTTCTCGAGCAAGCGCTCTACTGTAAAGTTTGGAAAGTAGGCGGCGAAGAACTGGCAGAAGTAAAGTTGTGAGGGCGGACGGTGAAGCCTGCCGGGATAGCTCAGTCGGTAGAGCGCTTTCCCGCGAAAGGCAAAGGTTCCACGTTCGAATCCCGGTTCCGGCACATAATTTTAATCTGCCAGGAAGTTTCATATCAATGCACGCTCCGCTGCAGAGAGAAAGTTTTCTTCTGGATACATCACTTAGGCTGTGGCTAAGCCATGTCCCTACCATATCCTTTCTTCCAGGAGTGCTGGTACTGCAAGATTAGTAGAACTATGGCAACGTTTGAAGTTTGGAAATTAGAAGGCGAGGTACTGGCAAAAGTAGTGAGGACGGACCGTGAAGCGTGCCAGGATAGCTCAGTCGGTACAGCGCTTTCCCGCGAGAGCCAAAGGTCCCAGGTTCGAATATCGGTTCCGACACACAATTTTAATCTGCCAGAAAGATTCGTAACAGCGCACCCTTCACTGCAGAGTGAAAGTTTCATTCTGGAAACATCCCTTTGGCTGTGGCTAAGCCATGTAGCCATGTCTCCACCATATCCTTTCCACCAGGTGTGCTATTTCTGCAAGGTTCGCAGGAGAACTGTGAAGTTTGGAAAGTAGGAGGCGAGGTACTGGCAGAAGTAGTAATGACGGACCGTGAAGCGTGTCGGGATAGCTCAGTCGGTAGAGCACTTGCCCGCGAAATGCAAAGGTCCCACGTTCGAATCCCGGATCCTGCCCACAGTTTTAATCTGCCAGGAAGTTTCATATCAGCGCACACTCCGCTGCAGAGTGAAAGTTTCATTCTGGTATATGCATGCATATTCAACACACAAACATTCAGAGGATGGTTCTGTGGTGGGTAACTCCGAATATGTCAATAGGTGTTTGGTGCACGCGTTAGATCGGTTATTGTTGTTTCAAGGCAGGTTATCACCATTGAACGTGGTATTGTATTCGGGGCACAAGAGATATTGCCGTACGATCATTTCACGAGTGCACAGTGAATATCGGGAATCCGGTAAAACATCATATTTCCGACATCTCTGTCGCCGGGAAAATATCCTGTAAGAACGGTACCAACGATTAATAAAGAGAATCTTGCAACGTGACGGCTTCCGGAAGTTGATGCAGATTTCAGTTCTGGGCCATCAACAAGTGTCAGCATGTGAACCATTCAAGGAAACATAATCGATGAGGGGTTTCGTAGCCAAACGTTCATTCGTGTACCGTTGCTCTCTGCACGAAACAAAGCGTTACGCTTCGACTGGAGCCGTCAATACCAGCATTGGACTGTTGATGACTGGAAACACGTTTCCTGGCCTGACGAGTCTCGTTTCCAATTATATGGAGCGGATGACGTGTACGGGTGTGAATCCAACCTCATGAATCCATGGACCCTGCCGTGCCAGCGGGCGATGTTGAAGCGGGCGTAGGTTCTGTAATGGTGTGGGGCGTGTGCAGTTGCAATCATATAGGACCCCTGATACGTCTAGATACGAAGCTGACACGTGACACATTACATACGCTTCGTGGTTAATCACCTGCACGCATTCACGTCCATTGTGCAGTCCGACGAATTTGAGTAATTCCAGCAGGACAATGCGAGACCCCTCACTTCCAGAATTGCTGCAGATCCGTTTCAGGAACACTGTTCTGAGTTTAAATGCCACTGCTGGCCACAAGAATCCCCAGACATGAACATTACTGATTATATCCGGGATACCTAGAAATGTGCTGTTCAGTAGAGATCTCAACCCTCTCGTACTCTTCGCATTTATGGACGATCCTGCAGGATGCATGGTGTCAAACTGCCATCCAGCACTACATCAGACATTAATCGAGTCCAAGACCTGTTGTGTTACAGCACTTCTGCGTGCTGTGGGGATACTACACGTTGTTAGGCAGGTATGCCAGTGTACATACTAAAGTGTCTAACAATTGAGGCGACCGAGAACAAGAAGTGGACAATCTGAGTTGGAGTATCGATCCTGAACAAATTTTCGTGTCTGCATTGAATTATTTCATTTCCCTTTAATAGCCAGTTAGTTATTTCTTTCTTTACTCTTTCTTTCTATCTTTTTAATGCCTTTGCACGTCGGTTGCGAACTACGTGTAGTGTCTATTCTAGTGCATTCTATTTTCATGCTCCCCATGGGCTCACGGTTCTTTCGTGAGTTCGTGCGGCGCGAGCACGGGACCCCCCAGATAATACAGTCAGTCTTCCGTCCTTCTGTACTTCCCGGACTGCATTTCCTTTCCCCCTCGCCTCCTTTCCCATCCTCACTCCTTGTAAAGGTGATGCGCATGAGTAGAAAAAGCAATCCCATAATGTTCGAATACAGCGTTAGAAGTGAGCTTCTAGATGCTGTCGCGTCCTTCAAATATCTAGGTGTAACATTGCAGAGCGATATGAAATGGAACGAGCATGTAAGGGGCAGTTGTGAGTAAGGCGGACAGCCAACTTCGGTTTATTGGGAGAATTTTGGGAAGACGTGCTTGACCTGTAAAGGAGACCGCGTATAAAACGCTTGTACGGCCACGTCTTGAGTATTGCTCAAGAGTTTGGGACCCGCAGCATATCAGTTTAAAGGAAGACATAGAGGCGGTTCAGAGGCGAGCAGCTAGATTTGTTACCGGTAGGTTCGACCAATGCGCGAGTGTCACGGAAATGCTCCGGCAACTCAAATGGGGATCGCTGGAAGAAAGACGACGTTCTTTTCGTGAAATTCTGTTGCGGAAATTTAGAGGGCCGGAATTTGAAGCTGAGTGTAGTACGATCTTGCTGCCGCCTACTTACATTTCGCATAAAGATAACAAAGATAATAGAAATTACTGCTCGTACGGAGGCATATAGGCATTCTTTTTTTCCTCGTTCAATTAGGGAGTGGAATAGGAATGCGTCCTCACCGCGCACCTGCTGCATCATTTCAAACGTTTTGGCAGCAGTTTTGCTTAATTACTGGCAGAACTTAGTTTTTCTCCATTGCACAAACTGTGACATATTAAGGTCCGACTGGCGCATTCAACTCAACGTTATAACAACGACCGTACGACTGTTTCCAATGAATGCACTGAACTGTCTCTTGCAGGGACGAGAGACTAACTGACACGATATCACACCACAGCGCCACATATGCGCTAGCGCCGTCATGCGGTCACTCTCAGAACTTACCGACCGTACCACGTATGTCTTCCCTTTCGTTACTAACTGATCAGCGCCATTTCACTCTTCGAAGCACATTTTTGCCTTATACACTGCATTTCATGTCTGTAAGGTAAGTATTTTGCTTAGAACTGAGTCCTACAACATACTCTCTTTCTGTAAAGAGAGATGGTAAACTATTTGCAGCGGAAAAAGATCCGAGCTGAAATCCGGAAAATTCTTGTCCGTTGATAAAGATCAGCATTTTTGTTAAACGCCTTGCTTCCAATAACTGATGTAGTTTGATTCTCTTGAGCCGAGATAATTCAAATCTCTTCTTCCTGAATTTGTGTAGTTTACGGAATGACTTTCCCTCGGTATTAATCTGTGAGTTTTATCTGGTCTTTTGACCGTTGCCTCAACCGAAGTGTATCCAAATACAAAGCTTTGCAATCAGATTTTTTAATATGCTCAATTACTCGGCTATAAATCCCTTTCCACAAGAGGCGTCACCTCTGCTCAAATGTTCAAATGTTTGCTAAGCTTATGGGACTTAACTACGGGGTCATCAGTCCCTAAACTTACAAACTACTTATCAACTACCTTATACTAAGGACGGCACAAATATCCATGCCCGAGGGGGGATTCGAACCCCGACCGTAGTGGCCGTGCAGACCGTGACTGGAGCGCATCAGTCCCCTCGGCCACCGCGGCCGGCACACCTCTGCTCGATATATTATTTGTGGTGTACTAAAGTCCTTCTATTCTATAATCCAGACCCATTATATGGAACTTTTTCTTAAAGAATCACTCGATTTGTATATTTTTCATGTTTTAGTCATTCCTTTTCTTCATTCTGATTTGCCTGCTTTCTAGGCAGTTGCGCTGACCCCTACACCACTGGAGACACAGCGATCACAACACCTGCACGGAATTACTCAAGTACGCCTTCCGTCAGATACAAATTCTCAACTTTACCCTGCCCACTAAAACTCACTCATAGTTATTGTAAACTAATTCCCGTAAGAGAGAGGGCCTAGGAGTGCCTATGCACTGAAGAAAGGATCATTGCCTGTCATCGGCATTTATATAAGTTATATATAATCTAATCTAAGGAGAAGACACACATCCACGTACACCTATGCGACAGGGAGGACTCGAACCTCTGTCGGGGAGCAACCGTGCGTTCCGCACCAAGGCGCCTTAGAGCGCTCGGCAGTTTCACCGCGGCCTGGTGGTATAGTTCATTGTCTGTAAACACCAAGATGTTATTTCACTGTCTCTAATAGTTTTCGAGTACGCTATACGATTAGCGAATTCCAAATGTTTACATTGATATTGTGTAGATAAAGATTCAAATTTATTACTTGTTTGAAGTTAAATGTCGATACAAGTGCAGAAAAAAAGGGAACGCACGGAAAAACGGAGCTTCGAAAGGGTTCTTCGTTAAGTGAGGTATTTTGGTAATCAGTAAGGAGCCAGAAGTATTGCTGAGACATCAATACTTTTTGAGATGTAACTCGATAGGTCTGAAGCTGTTTACAAACGAAAAAATTCAAGTATTAAAAAAATAAAGCAACTGTTATACTAATTAAAATTAAGATTTCTCACCTATTGAGAGACACAATAGGGAGTTATGCCGTACAAGAGTTTGACATTTTTACTTGATTATTTTTTTTTTTATGGGGGGGGGGAGGCATGAACGGGATTTTCCATCGCGGTGGAGAGTGACGCGCTGTCGCGGCTGCCAGCAAACACTTGACGTGACGGCGCCGCAAATTTTGAGCCTGAATGACAGGTGCCAATAGCTTCCATCAGGCTGTAATTGCCTGCAAGGAGATGTGTTTACCTACAAAACGTTTACGGTTTCGTGGCCAAGTCATAATATCACATACGTTGGTATTTTGGCCATTATATCCGAAATATAGTAAAATTTTTGTTTATTTGCCATTGCAAAGCGTTTTCAGTTGATCTAAAAGAAGCTAAACAACATCACACAATAACAACTTCAGCGAGTCCTGAAACAATCAGCAATATCCACTACCTTTCTTTCACATTAATTTGTATTAATAATCTTAAATCTTTAAACCAGCAATTCGTATATATATATATATATATATATATATATATATATATATATATATATATATGAGAGAGATATATATATTTTGTATTTACATTACTTTCTTGTTTTGAAGTTCACCTACATTGTTGTAAAAATGTTCAAATGTTAATATAGGTTATGGGACTTAACTACGGGGTCATTAGTCCCTACATATGAACTAGCTAATCCTAAGGACGGCACAAATATCCACGCCCGAGGGGGGATTCGAACCCCCAACCATAGTGGCCGTGCAGACCGTGACTGTAGCGCTCAGTCCTCTCGGCTACCGCGACCGGCTACATTGTCGTATTTTTCTTTAAAAAAATGCCATATTCTAATATTATATATAAAGGTAAATAGGTAAAGCAGTCAACAATCCGAAGATTTGTTTGAACACCACAGTGCTTTACTAGGCATGGCCCTTTTTTGAGGTGGTATGCCGTTGCCTTCCTCCGATCTTTGAACTGACTTACCCAGTCAGTTATAGGGGGACCTACAGTTTAACGTGGGTTCCGAACCAAGGTGCTACTCGGTATTTTTCATATGAGAAATACTGCCAGAGGTGAAAGAAGTGGAAAGTGACAGATAAAAATCCCAGGATGTGGCGATCTTTGGATTTGTAGTCTGGCACTCTACCACTGTGTAACCGAGGCGCACCCACGTCTAAATTCGAATTCTTTGGATCACTAAAGGTATGTTAGCCTCGAAAACCCGGTGGCGGCACCGTCGCTCCTGGGGCACTAAGTCCTCTAACAGAATGTCATTACCCATGGCAATGACGTATCGCGTGTCATTAAGCGAGTATGTGATCACGTACGTAATGTACGTGCGACGACGACGTGACTGCGACTTCCTGTGTGTCTGTATTTTTTTCCAACCTGTGCAATGCGAAATATCTAGGAAATTTTAGAGAAAAATATTTATTGTGACACTGAACTAGGTACATTTATGGTTATTTTCGTTTAACGCTTGCAATTCCTGCGCAGTTTGTGTTACAAAATATTTGTGTAGCAATACCACTATGTAACAGAAAAAAATAAATACCGAGCAACGCTCGTTCACCTGATATTAGAAAATGAAATGAGTATGGGAATACATTCGATTAATGGCAGATGTTTCCTTGAGATAAAAAAAATGTCAAAAAAAGTAGTACTTATGACTATCAAAGAAAATATGTAAGTAATTTGGTATCAAAAAGCATTGACGTGAATTTTCTTTTTAATATTTTTATTAATGTCATGTCTTCTTCTTTAGAGTTCTTTGGTTAGTGATAATGTTATGTTAGGTGTTTAGCAAATGTGAAGTAGTTAGTTCCACACTTCCAGTCTCTCATGTCTTTGTTGTATCTGACATCAAACGTTCTGTTTTTGTCCTGCATGTCTGCTATCACGAGTATTACACTGGCTTTAGTATAGTCAAGCTCTTTTTGTGTGTGCTTGTGTCTTTTGAGGTGATTTTTGAATTGATTTATCTGTTGCATATACAATGTTTATGCCCTGTGTTAATTTCTTAATATGAGTTTGTATATTAATGTGTATCATCTTGTGTCTTCTCTGATTTTTTTGTTTACTTATCGTGCGTAGTTGTTACGAGATGGAGTGTTTGTAAATTTGTATATAGTTCTCTTCTTTTTTTTTTTTTTTTTTTTGTTGTGACTTTGTGTTTTTAAATTTCTTTATAGTTTGTCGTTTAGCTTTGTGAATGTCATTTTGTACCCATTGATTTCGGCTATCTGCATTTTTGTGTTAGGTTCTTTTTGATTGTTTTCTTTGCTGCATGGGAGTTGGGGTGCGGCCTGTTTCTGTCGCCAACTTTCACAAAGATAAGAGAAATTGGGGCTCTTACCGAGAGGCACACAAGCATATGTTTTTCATCGTGGTCTCTGGGGGTGGAAAAGAAAAGGTAGTGACTGGTAGTGGTATGCGGTACGCAGCGCCACATATTACCCTTACACTATATCGCGGCGGGCGAAAACAAATGTCAATTATTCTCGTACCACTTCAAAAATGATAAAACCACCACCGCCAGAGTCGTTTGCTGTGGGGAAGAAAGTCTTATGTTCTGTAAAATGACTTCGCACATAAATATTAACAGAAGTGTCTGTGTATTTGTTTTTCTTAATTGTTTACGGTTGTGGCATACTGCCACAATATAGTATCCGAGTAACACCATTTGGTGGTTTGCGGAGTATTTATGTAGATGTAGACTTCCTGCAACGTTCTCTGTCATTCCGCACTACTGGTTGGCAACAGCCGAAGCACGGAATTAGGTGCTATGCGTTGACACTGCAACTTCAGCGCCAACGTTTGGAGTGGAAACTAAACGTTCAAATGTTTAAAGCTTATGGGACTTAACTGCGGGGTCACCAGTCCCTAAACTTACAAACTGGTTATGAACTAGCTCATACTAAAAACGGCACAAGGATTCATGCCCAAGGAGGGATTCGAGCCCCCGACGGGGAACGGCCTCGCGCATCGTAGCATAGCGCCACAATGCGCTCGGCCCCTCCGCCGCGGTGGAGCGGAAATTGAATCGCATTTCTACACTACCCATAGCAATCGTAGACTGGACATGCCTAGTAGTGGTACAGTGTTCAAATGTTCGTAAATCTATTGGACCAAACTGCGTGGCCATCAGTCCGTAGCTTACAAACTATTTAAACTAAGGTAAACTAACCTAAGGAAAACACACACTCCCATGCCCCAGGGAGGACTCGAACCTCCAACGGCGAGCAACCGCGCGCTTCGCAGCGAGGCGCCTTAGACCTCTCGGTTACTCCACCGCGGTTGGTACGGTGTACCCTGCCCCCACGCACCTTATGGGGGATTGCGAAGTATATATTTAGATGGGAAGAATGGTGATGAAAAGATACCATTCTTCCAATGTTTTGGAGAGGCACAATGATGGATCACGGAATATCAAGCTGTTAGTAGCGTCAGATGTGACTTCAGATGATGGTTGTTAGTGACTGAGAGATGGTAAACGCTACGTGAGGAACATCCTGCGTCATCATGTCTTACCTTTCACGCGACAGTGTCATGATACTATTTTCAACGAGTCAACGCTCGTCCGCAGATGACATGTGTCTATAAGAAGTTTCTGAGTGATCTTGAGTGCTCCTGTGGCCTGCAAGATCCCTACATCTGTCCCAAACGGATCGTGTGTGCTAGCAGCTGTGCGTCGAATTGCTCCAGCGCTTACTATATTTCGTGGGGCTCATTGGCCTGGTGTAAGTCTTTCAATTGGACGACACTTCGGCGACTTGCGTGTCCCTAGCCTACTCCAGTTATCCAACCAGGGAAAGGGGACTTACAGATTAACGTAGAATCCGAACCACGCGTCGTTTCTAGCGGCTCCTCACATTATTGAGAGATGAAGGCTGGGTTAAAACGCCGACTGAAGGAATCCGAGGTCCGACTGTGTTTCGAAGCTGCGACCCTTCGGTTTCCAGTTGAGCGCTTTCCCGGGCCCGAAGCCCCAGTGCTAATAAGCAGGATATCAAGGAGCGGTTCAACAATTGTGGACCAGCTATAATCAGGAGAGGACAGTTGCTTAATGGGTCCCTTCCATACTGTCCACACATCAAGGTCAGAGGGGTGTGATGTTATCCCGATAAAGTAGGCTCACTCTCCTAATTTCTCGTTAAATCTAACTCGGTTTTTAATCCTCCTCTCAGATAATGATGTTCCATATCGTGTACTCTTCTCACAAACCACAAGAGGTAGGGTTGCCATCCATCCAGATATATTAGGACCCCCACCGTCACGGACCTTCTTCTTCCGACATCCCAACAAGACCAAAATCATTATACGCTCTTGGATCAAGTACTGAAGTAATGCCGCTTGTTTAACGCAACATGTATTCGCAGATTTATCTATTTTTATGTATGCAACTAGTTTTCAACCAGTTTCCTGGATTTTTTTATGAAGTCGCGAAGGAAATGTTCAGTTAGTGGACTATTTACATCAAAACTATAAACTTCCTCTTTACAAGGCTGTTATATAATTTTTTCTTGGATAATTTTGAAAGTTGAATGTCATTCCAGAACGAAAATAAAAGTAACTTCTAAGACTCATTCTTTTGAATTTTTTCAAGAAATAGGAATGTACAAAGGAACATATTTTATTGAAACATATGCATACAAGAAAAATTCGATGATTTAGAGCAGTTCTTGTTTTTTCAAGCATAATTTACAGTAATATTTACTACTGTTTCAAATCGTCTGGTACACAGATACCCACATCAAACTGCTTACATCGCCACCGTGTTTCTTTCTTACTCTTTTCCCGGTTTATTTTTTCCCTTTATCTGCACAAACTTTACAGCATTTCGCATACGTGCTGTAGCTGGGGTCTTTTCTGGGGAGTATCGGAGAAACACTCGGACTGCACTTGATTGTGACCCAGCTGTTGACTTCTGAAACCCTTCCACACTACCATGACTAACTGCCGTTTACCTAAAGCATTGATGAATGCCACCAGAGATGATGTAGTTTTTATTTGTTTGCTTATACACAATCCATTACTCACTGCTGCTAAAAGAAACGAATGAAAATCTTCTCACACCATTTCATTGCCTTCAGACAGAAAGGGTTATAGAATGACAGCTATCTACCCCTATTTTACCCTCGTTATATTCTATTACAACATATAGTAACTTACGCATGTCTGCTTGTCCTCCGTTGATTCTGGTACTTGTTGCAGGCGAAGAAGATCGATGTCTGTTAGAAGGACAGTACACGTCTCAGGCCGACTTTTACCGCAAGTCCCTTCCTACAAAACATCAAAAACATCATTTCCCCATTTCTAAGCTTCACAGCTTTCATTAGGAAGACCCTTGCTATTTTTCATTAGAGTGTCTACACCCAAGGTTTTATACTGCCCCAGATACTCCAATACAGCAGGTCTGGCCACCAGTTTAAACGATAAAATGTACAGCGTATTTTTTGTCGTATTAAACAGCGCAGGAGACAAAGCAACATATGGCTTACGGCTGTGTGTGCGAGAACATATTGCGTACAGGATTAATGTGTAAAGTGTTAAACCGAAAATTCTAAAAGCAAATGCCAACTGTTGAAACACAGTATTTGTTTTCTATTCCCACACACAACGCCACTGTAAAAGAGTATTTTTGCTGACCTCGGCCTAGTGGAATGGTGAATGTAGTCGATTGGTGACAGGGACTGTGGATTCAGTCTTACAGTCCCAATTTAGCAAGTGTTCTTCGCATGGAGTTTAATAAATACATAAAAGGGAGAAAAGACTTGCTGAAAAATATAAAGTCCTCTGAAAAATAGGGTGTACCAACAACTACTTATACGTAAATTATATCCAATAAATTTTTACTTCATTTCTGCACTCCCAGCACAGAGTGTGCGGGCTAGATCCATTGCTGGACAGGACAACCTTACCGGGGAGTTTTCGAGGCCGCAACGAGAGAACGTACTCAGGTCAGCTGCTACAGTGAGCAGAAAATATAAGGGCGAACGCCTGCCGTTTGGCTATCCATTGTGCAGCAAACATGTGTTTCTATACTAACACGTCGCTAATGGAACGTCTCACAATGGGGCAGACACGATTTACGACGTTACTGGACATCGCTTAATTACGTGAGCTCAAAATAGGAGGCAGGGGAGATGGAGGGAGGAGGAGGGGTCCTTCAAAATCTCATAAAAGCTCATTTAAAGTGGGTGGATGAAGACAATGAAAGTCTCACGACACTCTCAATCAAGGAATACACATTATTATAACGAATAACACTTCGCTCCATTGTTTATTTCGTTATACTCTTTTTAGTGCACCATAAACGTAGTTATCACTTTCAATTCTAATTTAAAAGATATTTATTTATTTTTATTTATTTAGCGTATCCAAGACATCACTATATAAAACTATTTTGTAATGGAAGAGAAGGATATAAATCAGTTATAATACGTGATAGTAGTGGCAGTGAAAATACAATAAAATAGAAAATATGATAAAAAAAGCACAGAGGACTAGTAAACATGTCATTCTATCATGGATTACAAAATTCATATCCCAGATGAAGCTCATTACGTTGCAGCATGATTGGCTTTGTTATTTGCTGCGAGTACATCGTATATCGTTCAAGGTTCGTCCAGTTTCCTGCAGACGAGTACGGCTTTCGCTCGTCTGCACTGGTGTAGCCCCCTTTATCCAGGATTATTCTGCATCGTGATACTCCCGTGCGTAGTCTGTTCAGTGATTTCCAGATCGTATGTGGTAGTTCGTAGCCAGCTGCAGGTTCTTCTCTGGGGCTATTCCCTGGTATTCTTGGTTTTACGTTTCGTCACCTTCTCTTCGCGGTTGAGGTGGTACAAGTGTCTATTTTTTAATGTAGGAAACTCTTGTTTTAAGTTTAGTAGGTTGGAGGTTATAATCTGCAGCTGTCTTGAGGGGCTATGTCCATGAGTACGTACAGCTGATTTGTAGGAGTTGGACCAAAATGTTCAAATGTTTGTAAATCTATCGGACCAAACCGCGTGGTCATCAGTCGTAGCTTACAAACTACTTAAACCTAGGTAAACTAACCTAAGGACAAACACACACACCCATGCCCAGGGAGAACTCAAACCTCCACGGCGAGCAACCGCGCGCTCCGCAGCGAGACGCTTTAGACCGCTCGGCTACTCCACCGCGGCGGGGTTGGACCGATACATCTTGTTATGGTACGTTCAGACATATTCCGCTTGGATGCAGTTTTGCCAGACAGGTGATTGATATATATGTGATACCGAGTAAATATGATTTAGGTGTTGTTCGTGGTATAAAGCAAAAACATGAACCTCACGTGAGTTGGAGGTGGGGTACCGCATGTCACCAAATCTTAACAAGGGGGCAGGGGTGGGGGTCCAAAAATTTATATATTAAAAGAATACTGCTCACGACCGCGGTATAAAGTATGTTACGTATGTATGTGAAAAATATAACATGTACAACGTTGGACGACTTTATGCGCAAAGAATCCTACCCTGAATAAATTTCTAAAGATATTTCTACAATATTTCGATGTTTGCCTGTATCTTTTGTTACGCTTCATCTACTGGTCAGTTTTGTTCCGTGGGTGAAAACTGGTCGTTGCGGAATTTATACGTGCAGTAAGTCATCCAGATAAAATATTCAGCACACTGGTTTCTTCGAAGCGCTGTAACTGGTACTTGGTGGCCATGTGACTCTCCAATGAAGCCTGGGTTAGGAAAGCAAGTTGGTCGAGTACATTCAAAGACACCATCCTAGTATGTTTTCAGTCAATTCAGGAATATTACGGAAACTCTAAAATTGTATGGCCGGGCGGGAAGTTGAACTGACGTCCTCCAAAGTGTGATATCAGTGTTCTAACCACTACCTTACCGCTCTCATCTTGTTTGAAATTATTGGAAGGGGCGTTGAGAAGACAGAAAGACAGAAATACAGAAAAAAGCTATCGTATTTGACTCTATCCAGAACGACAGTGTTACTGAAATCATTTTGTTGGTGTATCAAGAGATTACCCAACGCCTTTACAGCGAATGATATACCTCGTACAGAATGTAACAAGGAGTAAAAAATAGTTCTCGTAGAAAGACCCACGAAAAATTTGAAGCCAAACACGGATTAAAAATTTCTTTTCTAATCAATGATGTAAAACAGTTTCTTTTGGTAGTAGGTAACGAGACGCAGGATAGGATGATATTACTGGACATACTGGAAAGCCTTCTATTCAACAGTAAAGAAGACCCGTGGCACAGTGTTTCGTTTATAAAATCACATATAAACACTTTATGGCAGGTTATCTGAACACGAGAGAAGCTGGAGATTAAACAAGAAAGGCTCATACTTTCCCGACCATGTCGTATCGTAAAACCACCGATATATGATGTAAAGTATTTCATTTTGAAAAGAAAAGTAAAGTACTGACTCTGTTGGAAACAATGGAAATCAACAAAAGTATGAGACACAATGCCAGTTTAGCGGTAATTGATTATTTCTGTTAAAATAAGAGATCAATATATTATATATCATCAGTTGTTAAGTGTGCATCGAGATAAACAACTTTCTTTCCATTTTCAGTTAATAAAATTATGTCTGCACAAATTTAATGTAATAAAATCCTGTGGCAAATTGTATCTTCTGCTAAATATCTTTGTGAGTCGCATGTAATTATGTGCGACATTCATTTGTCACCTGAAGATGGGCTAATAAGCCGAAAAGCCTTTAGTGACCAAATAATTAAGTAATTTTTGCAGAAAATTTGGCAGTATTTCCATTTTTACATCTCCTGTCTTCTATTTCAACACTATTTCCAATAACAGACTGTGGACTCCAATCAATCTTATTTTTATGGCTGTGCTCTCTTTCGAGAATTTCGGACACTGCTTCTTCTCAAACTTCACGTTAAAACTCAATTCTGTCTGATGGCTCTCTTCAGGAAACATAAACTCAAATTGCCACAGGTGTGGCTGTGTCCAAGATGACAACAGTTGGCAGCTCACGCTTCAAACAGGAAGGTGCTAACTTACCATTAGGTGTTCGATGATGTTAAGATCATTTTATCTTCGTAAAGATTTCGCCGACTGTACCGCTACAGGCTCGCTTTTTCTTGGCGTTTTGTAAACGCTGGCTCCGAAAGTCTTCCAGAACGGTGTTCTGTAATGGGAGAGGGCACTTTTGCCTTCTGCCCAGAGATCATTTACTGTGTTTGCTGCATCTCAGCTAACAAATAAGATCACGCTGGATGGCTGTGCCCAGTGTGTCTGCTTCTGTGGCATGGTTACGCCTTTCCACTGTGTAGCTTTTCAAACTGGGACACACTTCATTGAAAATTTCCTGTCATTAGTATTGTTATTACCATTCTCTTTCTGATGAAAACTTTGTATTACTATGTTCCATGAACTTGATCTTCATCATCAATGGTAGACAATGAAAACCTGGTAACTCCATTTGTCTGTGACAAGATTTTAATTCTAACAACTTATTATTTTTGTTGCTGACGAAGCACTTGGTCTCCCAGAACACTTTCATATATAGCTGCACGGGTAAAAAACTTACTTATATCACTTTATGTAATTTTTATATCATATATTTGTCTCTCCTGTAAAACGCAAGAAACTGGAATTACGAATTTTTCATTGCCCACGAGCGATATAATTATGGATATCATTATTTGGGTGATAATAAGTTCATCTTAATTAAAGTGTCACTTCATATTTAATTATTTGTTCGATGTGCTTATATCTCTATTGTGTTTTTCAAAGTGACAACGTAGCTTTTGTGACGTACACATTATCAAAACACAAGGAAAGGTGAAGAAATGAAGAGGAGGCACTGATTGTGATCAACATAATAATAAAATTTTTAAGATGCTCATTTTTACAGAATTGGCCAATATTTGCGTCCAAACGTATTTTACATGTGAGTCAGACAGAGAGACTTATAGTGTGCAAATCACTTGTATCTTCCATGCAGTAATGTTTTGGGAAATATTGAAACATGAACATTATTTGTAGTGAATTTTCATTCAAGTGATTACGAAATCAGTTACAAGGTTTCAGAAAATCTGTTGCCAGCACCATATTTTATTGTATTTTATTAATTTTTTTCAAAATGCTCACTAAAGCCTTTTTTCAGCATATTATGTAATTTTTAGTGTTTGCATCTGATTTGTGTCTTCGTAATTTCATCGTGAAACACTAGAATACTGTAATCTCAGTTTAATACAATTCATGTTAATTCGTTCTTGTCTTTTCACAGCGGGGACTGGCTCTTGCATGACAGTCTACCTGATCAAGAAGTGTGTCGACTCTCGGATGTCTGTCTTCCGAGAACCCGCGCAACATAATACCCATGAATGAGATTACATGGGACTTCTGATTAAGAAACAAAACTTATGTACTATTTCAATAAAGACGAATTGAAGCAAAAACATTTCTACGGCTGTTTCTGTACTTCTACCCCATAACTTCTGCCCACTGATTTTCATGAACAAATGTATCAGACCAGAGAAAGTTTATTAATTGTAGAATGTAGATTTGAAATTTGTGTGTGATCTAACTAACAAGGCATCTGAGAAATCCTTTAATGCTTTTTCCTTCTGATCTTTCAGTGTAACATCACTGCAGATTTAGTGGTACACTTTAGAAAAGAAAAACAAAAATTTTTAGTGCACAACGTTAAGGTACGGAACTGTAGTAAAACTACCCATATTTGCTTTCTCTTCACATTATTATTAATAATTTAAAGTGAGAGACAGCCATACTCCAGTGTGAGGTGTTTTCTAAGGCCTTCCGTGATTCTCTCTCTTTCCAAATCGACTCCCTCTGTTTTAAAAAAATCACCCGTGTGCTATAAAAATATATTGCATGATGTAAATTTGAAAGTTAACTAATCGATAGTAGAATCAGTTCACATATTTGTTTCAAATGATAAATCAATCGACCAACACCTATTGATGGCTCAAGTATGGCCAGCCGGATGCAATGAAATAATGAATTAGTTGACAATGTGGGAAACTGGTAACACGCTGAGTCGAACATCTAACACAGACGCATTGCTTTGACTCACACTCCCAAGGTGGTGCGTCGCGCTAGCACCTGGCATTGAGAATGAAAATGTGATGCTTCAATAGAACCGACTAGACAGTAATTAGGACAGAGGGGCCATCATCGATGGAAATGGTCAGACCTGAGTGATATAATAACCTCTGCAAAAAATTCAGATGTATTGTATCCTAATTTTCTGAGGCCAGAAAAAAAAAAAGCGTGTATTCCAGGATTCTACATTGTATCTTTTCCACTATAAGACATATCATATCTTATTGGTCATGAACTTTAGGCTGAAACTGAAAAAAAGTGCATCAAGGTAGGAAAATAAGGAAATGGGTCATGGATAAACTGAAAGTTTTTGAGAATTTCAGAGAGCTTTAGGCAACAATTGACAGACAAAGGGAAAATAAAACAGCAGAAGAGGAATGGGTAGAATTGGGAGATGAAATAGTGAACGCTGTAGAGCACTAAACAGGTATAAAGGCAAGGCCTACAAAATCCTTGGATATCACAGGAAATAGTAAATTTAATTGATGAAAGGAGAAAATATTTAAAAAATGCAGTAAATGAAACAGGCAAAATGGAGTACCGGCGACTAAGAAATGAGATTGACAGGAAATGCAAAATAGCTAAACAGGAGTGGCTAGAAGGCAAATGCAAGGATGTAGAAGAATGTATAAATAGTGAAAAAAAAAAATAGACACCGGCTACAGGAAAATAAAAGAGACATTTGGAGACAAGAAAAGAAGCTGAATGAATATAAAGAACTCAGATGGGAAACCAGTTCTCAGCAAATAAGGGAAACTGAAAGGTGGAAAGTATATAAAGAGGCTCTACAAAGGAAATGAACTTAGAGACAATATTGTAGCAAGGGAAGAGGAAGTAGATGACGATGGAATAGGAGATACCATACTGAGAGAAGGATTTAACAGAGCACTTAAAGACCTAAGTCGAAACAAGGCCATGGAGTGGACGACATTCCCTCAGAACTACTGAAGTCTCTGGGAGAGCCAGCCATGGCAAAACTGTTTCAATGATAGGTTCCAAAATGGGTAACGCCAAGATCGCTAATATATATATATACGTTTATTTAGACGACCGGTGTCGATGGTATCTGCAATCATCTTCTGGTCAAAATACATTTTTTGGCCAGAAGATGATGGCAGATACCATCGACACTGGTCGTCTAAATAAAATTATATACTAGCGATCTTGGCTTTATCCTTTATGGAACCTATCATAATATTAGATCTCCTCCTCACAATATAAATAGACAGAGTAAAAAACAATTTCACCTGGTGCCTAAGATATATGAAATGCAGAATGGCAATGGGAAGAAAAGCGTTTTTGAAAAAGAGAAATTTGCTAACATCGAATATTAATTTAAGTGCAAGGAAATTCTTTCAGAACTCATTTGTGTGTAGTGTTGCCTTGTATGGGAGTGTAACATGAACGATGAACAGTTCGGACTGGAAGAGGATAAGGCTTTTGAATTGTGGTGCAACAGAAGAATGCTGAAGATTAGGTGGGTGGATCGCAAAAATTATGAGGAGATACCGAGTAGTATTAGAGAGAAAAGAAATATCTGGCATGCGTTGACTAAAAGAAGGGATCGATTGTTAGGACACATTCTTAGACATGAAGGAATCGTGAATTTGGCGTTGGAGGGAAGTTTTTGGGGTAAAAATCGCAGGGGGGGGGGGGGGGAATGCAGTAAGGAGATTCAAATGGATGAAGGTTGCCGTTCTTATGAGGAGATGAAGAAACTTGCTCATGACAGAGTAGGGTGGAGACTACAACAACTACAACATATTTTGCACAACTGACTTCCAATCAAGTGCTGTCATTTTATATGGACGATGAACGAATATGATTCACAAAGACTTATTTCGATCGATCACCGTTAAAAGTAGACCACTGTACTTAACAAGAGCCTTGCTTTGTCACTAAAATTAGCAAATAAGGTCCGTGTGAACTATTGGTTACTCCCTCCTACAAAGCCTTATTACCTGGCACAAGCTGAGAACTGACTCGTTTCAATTACTTCAGTAACAGGAAGTTAATACTACAGTGGTCAATATACATAGCAGCTCACACGTTATTACACACAGACATTAATAAGCAAGTCGCCACAATTAAAGTTATCTTATACAGGTGGCTAGGAAAGATTTATGGCGCAACGGAATTCACACTTAATTAGCATCTGATCTTATTTTCGGCACTTGTGAAACAATATTAAATAAAAGAGGGAAGGTGCTCTAAAACTACAATTTATAGGCAACTTACGGATTATGCTGAACTTAAACTTGTTTTTTCAGATAAAAACAAACAAAATGGGGAACCAATTTTTGTTAATATAATAAAAATGCATCTCTTACATGAATTAATGCGGACGGTGCACAGCCTAAATTATACATGATTAAACGCTACTGGGGGGAAGGATTCACAAACAACACTCATTCTCACACACACACGCAATGCGACAACGAAACTCACCAAAAACAGCGTGCTGAGACGAGGCGGAAGCAGGTGCCGCTATCGTAGGCGAAATTAGGAAGTCGGAGGTAGCACAAAACACAATATACAAACACTTGGAAGCTGGCTCTTGTCTGTCGTGCCTGTTTTAAGATGGTGCGTGTGTATAGCAAGTTAAATTACATCTGAATTGGACCGAGAGCAAATACGCTAACGCTGACACACAGCTACGTTACATGAACGCACTCGACTGAAGGTGAAGTGGTTGAAAGTAGGATTCATTATACAAAATCACGGTGGATTATTAAGGTGCAGTCTGTTATAAATCGAGCTAGGTACTGGTTTTATAAGAGAAGTGGCGTGAACTCAGGCGACTAGCTGCATACCCTGGAAGTCAGAACTCGGACCCACGTGGTTCCGAAAACCGATAAAATTGAATAAATTCAGTTTCCGAAAGATAAAGAAAATTAACTACTACATGCATCCCATAGAAATGCTTAGAATTATATAAGGAAGCGAATGAAATACAGCTACAAGCGATACGGGCTGATTACCGAGACGGATGAGGTCCTGTCTCAGGAAAACCACAAAAATGAAATAATTACAAAGTAGGAAAAATAAAAATAAGAATTACTGCATGCAACCCATAGAAATGTTTAGAATTATACAAGGAAGCTATTGAAGGAGGTTATACAAGGCTCAGAGAGAATTATTGACACAGACAGAGTTTGCACTATAAGTCGGAGAAGAAACGGCAGAATTAAAATAGGCGGGGAGAGAAGATCGCAAAATATTAGTGGAAATCAGAAGGATACCCGCATAGTTACTTGCCTGATGGGCATGGAACAAACAAGAGTGGAAGCTGAAGGCTTTGTTGTATGGACCAACCACGTGGAACACATAGCACTCACGAAAGGAAACGATGAGAAGAATTTTACATGCACTGTATCAAATGAACATATCACCTATTAGAAATCGAGCCCCACAAAGCTAGAAAGTATTTACACAGAGTTCATACACCGCCACATGATCAAAAAAGGTTTTAACGAATCAGGCCGTTATCAAACTGCAACTAGAATCATACACACCGCATTTATCTATTGGAAATCACTGAATTGAAAAACGAGAACACATTTCCGCACACGATCGGAGAAAATATTTAAAAAAAGGTAAAAGATTGTAAGTTCATGAATCTACGTTAAATGTGCTAGTCAGTGAAACGCTACCATCTCCAGAAACAAGAACAGAACCAACCTTACCTCTCCAGACGACCAGCCGAACGTGAATCGCCGTGCAGCCATCAGGCCGCGGGGAAAACGACCGGAAACCGGAAAATCCCTGAAAAAGCGGTGGTGGGAACGGAGAACAAGTACACTCGCGCTGGTGGAGGTCCGCTAACTAGCCCGCAACGAAAGGGTGTGGAAACCTCTTTGGTCACCTCAGCAGCTATCGACTCGGAGCCAGAGAGAACGATGCAAAGCGAGCTATCACTCCCCACATTTAAACAGCCATAGATTCTCGCACACACTTAAAAGTACAACTGCACATTCTCACAGGGACAGTGGTGTAGCGGAGAAGCCGTTTTATGCCACATTAATTAATATAATAATAAATTATTAACATAACAAAATAAGAAAAACCTAGCAATATTAACTAATATTTTAACACATGAAATAAAAATACCATTCCTCAAGCCTTGAAAAGAGTGGGGTTTACGTTTTAACAAAATGATAATCTAGCGACATCAAATAAATTATAACTTTACAGAAACTACACAAAAATATATGAAAGGCGACAGACGGTCGTCTTTCACCGTGTCACATTGCTTGTACCTGCAACTAGCAGTATACAAGGAAACGTGGAAGAGCAGGAATGAAGTATTCGTCTTTGCTATTAGTTATTTAATTATACGAAAATTTCACGCAAGATTAATTACTGCAGGTTTTCTTAAAAAGTTTAGAACATTAGAATTTATCGCTCACTTTCAGAGCCTTAGAAAACGCAAGTTAATTACTATGCTAATAATGAATCCTTAGTTAATGTTTATTGTTAATACTTCTAAAGCAAGAAAAGTCACTCCCTTATCCTATGAGCAATTAAAAACACAATTGCTTAAAATGTTGAGAATTTACTATTATCGCTCTCTGTCGGAGCCCTAGAAATTGTAAGTTAAATACAATAGCAAAGACGCTTTGATTAATGAATGTTGGTCCAAAATTCAATATCCATTATGGAGGGTGTGGGAGTGGGGCGAAAGGGGGCGGGGGGGGGGTATGCATGTAAACAGAGCACACAGCAGAGATCCATCATTCTCCAGCAACACCTGAAGATGGCAAGAAGTCAGCTTGCCAAAATATCGCGGCTTTTAGGCCATTGCTCCCGGCCAAAATCTCGAGAAATTTTCAAAGATTTATCCAATTGTATGTACACATTTTCAAACTAAAAAATTGCGTAAACTAAAAAAACAAGGCTTTTTATGAACGAAAATAATTAACTTTGCAGCACTAGCTGTTGTATTATATAAACCTATTATTCAATAGTTACCACTACTTTCAGTTGTGCAAGGAATACAAATAACCCACAACTGGAAATTGAAATGTTTGTAGAGTTTATGGGCCTTCACTGCGGGTTTATCAGTCCCTAAACTTACAAACTATTTATGAACGAGTCACAACTAAGGAAGGTACAAATATCCATGCCCGAGGGGGGATTCGAACCCCCGACCGTAGAGGCCGTGCAGACCGTGACTGAAGCGCCTCAGTCCCCTCGGCCACCGCGGCCGGCAAACCACAACTTGGTCTCACAGACTGCTTCGCAGTGAAACACACACTTGTTGATATATTTATAGAGATCTTACACAGGCGACAGTGAGTTTACATGATGAACAGATTTAAAACTCACAATCGGATACATGTTGATGAAGAATTCTCGGGCTTCCAGCCGGGTGGCGGTTTTCTTCAAACTTCTTCAAACTTCACCAGAAGATGACGGGTATGTCACTCGTCGAAACGTCGCAGTTTGAAGAAACCGCCACCCGGCTGGAAGCCCGAAAATTCTTCATCAGCAATATACGCCGGAAAAGATTACATTCTCATCGGATACATGTTATTTCCATTGAGAAAGAATGATTCTGATCGTTCTTAGACGCCGTATAAGTGATGTACATAACAGTAGCCAAAGGGTATGCACGGTTATATTCCGTGTCTTTACATGCTGATGCACTTTCAGGTTGGATTTGAAGTATGTGGCGACTATGGAGCAATACCGCATTTACAGCTGAGATCATA
Organism: Locusta migratoria; assembly: GCA_026315105.1. Classification (NCBI taxonomy): domain Eukaryota; kingdom Metazoa; phylum Arthropoda; class Insecta; order Orthoptera; family Acrididae; genus Locusta; species Locusta migratoria. Next base: position 182,833,361 of record CM048744.1, read on the forward strand.
GGCAGGTCATCAAATGAGTAATGGCAGATCTGCATTTGGCCTAGCTTCGAAGAAATGTTTAACCAATGTACCACACATGGAACAAAACCCGTACAACTGAGTGTAGATTTATTAAATATTCTTCCTGGGAGAAAACTGTACTATTAGCATAGGATAATCCCATCAGGGCATAGGTATAAGAAAGAAAAAAAAATAATAAAGAATCTGGCACATATATATTTATTTTTATGAGCAAAATTTGATTCACTGTATATCCAGACAAAGGAATATGTATTTGTAAATCTTATGTTCAAATCTGACATACGAGACGTAGATTAAGTTCACGTATAAACAATAGTTTGGGAGTAGCTACTTCAGCTCACAGCATTCAGCACAAAATTCGGAAGTTTGTGATCTGTTGCTAGTTCTGACAATGTTTGTTCGTCAACACGATGTAATCAATGTGCCAAATTTAAATGTCAACGATGTGGGGATTGGATCAAGAGAAAATTTTCATTGCTTGCGTAATACACAGCTGTAGCTTTCTGGGGGTGAATTTGTGTGATACCTTTAACAAGAGATTATTTATTTTGAATAAACACGCTGGCTTTGGTTTCACGGAGTTCTATTCATAAAGTGTAGAGTTAGAAACTGGTAAGTAATGTCTAATGTAATGCAGAGTCTACTAACATGGTGGTAGGTATGAGAGGGAAATGGGCTGTTCGTCAGTTTCGCTGTTGCACCGAAGTCATAAAATCATTTTAATACACACATAAAAAAGTGTTGCATTACTTTGGTCAGAGTCTCCTGAACAGTGTCGTTGAATTTGCATATTGTATCGAAAACAAAGTTCCTTACGTTGTTCCGCTCGAAGATGTAAAAAATCACGCATGAGTCGTGCCAACGCGACAGAGTGGGTAAGACGATCGATCAGTTTCAGGAAGGAAGTACACTGCTTGTACTGATTGTAGTTCTGCAAAGCCTAGAAGGTGAATCCCAAAGTTTGATTGTATCCGCATGGTTACTTTGTGTCAGGAGGGACTCTCATCAAGGAAAGTTTCCAGACCTTTAGGAGTGTTCTACGCCTACATAATATGGACTCTTCAGTCACATTTAAAAGCCTGCGTAAGGGTTTATCGATCAACTTTCAAGTATTTCTCTTCCATTCCGATCCTTAATAGCGCTAGGGAAAAAGGGACACCTAAATCTTTCCGTTTTAGATCTTATTTCTTTTCTTTTATTACTGTGATCATACCTACCGATATAGGCGGGTGCTAACAAAGTACGTTCGCATACGGAAGATATATATATATCTCGCTGTGACGAATAACGTCCTTCTTTTAACAAATTACACCGCAACTCATGCATAATTTCTGTGGCATTCTCTCTTCTGTATAGCGATAATACGAAACGAGCTACCCTTTTCTGAATCTTTTCTATGTACTCTACCAGTCCCAACTGGGATCCCATAATACGAAGTAGTACTCCAAACTGAGAGAGACAAGAATACTGTAACCAGTTTATTTAGTATATTAAGACAATGAAACACGAATTTCTTTTAGTGTTCATGATTATGGATGATTTAACACTTTTCATTATTTATGCTCAGCTGCCAGTTTTTTTCATAATGCAGATATCTCATCTAAATCGTTTTACAGCTGCTTGCGAACCGAAGATGACTTAACCAACCCACAAATGACAGCATCATACGCGAACAGTCTAAGAGAGCTGCTCAGATTGTCTCCTAAATAGTTTATAAAGATAAGGAACAGTAGGGGCAACGCCAGGTATCACTTCTGTTTTACGTAATGACTTTACGTCAATTACGACGTACTGTGTTCTTTCCGACAGGAAATCACGAATCGAATCGCACATCTGTAACGATATTTCATAAGCATGCAATTTGATTCGAAGTCACTTGCGAGACACAGTGACAAATACCTTCCGGAATCAATTCGAGATCACTTTTTTATAGCAACCATTACTTCATGTGAGTAAAGAGGTAGTCAATTCTAATGATTCTATAGTCTATGTTTCTATAGTCTAAGCAGGAGTGGCTAGAAGGCAAATGCAAGGATGTAGAAGAATGTATAAATAGGGGAAAAATAGATACAGCCTACAGGAAAATAAAAGAAACATTTGGAGATAAAAAAAACAGCTCTATGAATATCAAGGACACTGATGGAAAACCAGTTCTCAACAAAGAAGGGAAAGCTGAAAGGTGGAAAGAGTATATAGAGGGGCTCTACAAAGGAAATGAACTTCGAGACAATATTGTAGGAAGGGAAGAGGATGTAGATGAAGATGAAATAGGAGATACTGTACTGAGAGAAGAATTTGACAGAGCCCTGAAAGACCTAAGTCGAAACAATGCCCCTGGAGTAGACGATATTCCCTCAGAGCTACTGAAGTCTCTGGGAGAACCAGCCATGACAAAATTGTTTGACCTGGTGTGTAAGATGTATGACACAGGTGAAGTACCCTAAGACTTCAAGAAAAATGTTATAATCCCCATCCCTAAGAAAGCAGGTGCATACAGGTGTGAAAACTACAGAACCATCAGTTTAATAAGTCATGGCTGCAAACTATTAACGCGAATTATATGCAGAAGGATGGAAAAGCTGGTAGAAGCCGACCTCGGGGAAGATCAGTTTGGGTTCAGGAGAAATGTAGGAACACGGGAGGCAATACTCACTTTACGGCTTATCCTAGAAGATAGATTAAGAAAAGGCAAACCTACATTTCTAGCTTTTGTAGATTTGGAGAAGGCTTTTGACAATGTTGATTGGAATAAACTCTTTCAAGTTCTGAAGCAAGCAAGAGTAAAATATAGGGAACGTAAGGTTATTAACAACTTGTACAAAAACCAGACAGTGGCTGTCAGAGTTGAAGGGCATGGAAGGGACGCAGTGGTTGGAAAGGGAGTAAGACAGGGTTGTAGTCTTTCTCCATTGTTGTTCAATTTCTACATTGAGCAAGCTATAAAGGAAAGCAAGGAGAAATTTGGAGAAGAAATTAAAGTTCAGGGCGAAGAATTAAAAACATTGCGTTTTTCCGACGACATAGTAATTCTGTGAGATGCAGCAAAGGACCTGGAAGATCAATTGAACGGAATGGACAGTGTGCTGAAAGGTGCATATAAGATGAACATTAACAAGAGCAAAACTAGGGTAATGGAGTGCAGTGTAAGAAAATCAGGTGATGCTAAAGGAATTAGATTGGGAAACGAAGCAATAAAGGAGGTAGATGAGTTTTGTTACTTGGGCAGTAAAATAACAAATGATGGTCGCAGTACAGAGGATATAAAATCCAGAATGGCAATGGGTAGAAAATCGTTCTTGAAAAAGAGAAATTTGTTAACATCGAATATTGATTTAAACCTAAGGAAGTCCTTTCTGAAGGCATTTGTATGGAGTGTTGCCTTGTATGGGAGTGAGACATGGACGATAAACAGTGCGGACAGGAAGAGGATTGAGGCTTTTGAAATATGGTGCTACAGAAGAATGCTGAAGATTAGGTGGGTGGATCGCGTAACTAATGTGGAGGTACTGAACAGAATTGGGGAGAAAAGGAATTTCTGGCACACCTTGACTAAAAGAATGGATAGATTGGTAGGACACATTCTTAGACATCAAGGAATTGTGATTTTAGCGGTGGAGGGAAGTGTGTGGGGAAAAAATCGCAGGGGAAGACCAAGAGATGGATACAGTAAGCAGATTCAGACAGATGTAGGTTGTCGTTCTTATGTGGAGATGAAGAGGATTGCTCTGGATAGGGTATTGTGGAGAGCTGCATCAAACCAGTCTCCGGACTGAAGACCACAACAACAACATGGGACTTAACAACGGGGTCATCAGTCCCTAAACTTACAAACTACTTACGATCTAGAACGGCACAAATATCAATGCCCGAGGGGGGATTCGAACCCCCGACCGTAGTGACCGTGCAGACCGTGACTGGAGCGCCTTAGTCCCCTCGGGCACCGCGGCCAGCAGTAAAGAGGTAGCTGTGAGATAAGAGCTAACTGTATTTCAGAAGTATGATACTCTCTAAATGAGTTTTGACTTATGAGTGTATGGGCCTGTTAATTTACGTGTTTGTCTACTGATCTTCTGTACATAATTCCGCTATCACACTCGAATCACAGGAAGTAACTGATGAAATTGTCAATGAAGAGAGAATTATTAGATGGTTCTCTGTAAATGGACTCTCTTTAAATTTTGAAAAAAAAAAAAAAGCACTGTATATTCAGTTTCACACAATAAATGGCATCACACCATTAATTAATATTGACTTCAACCATAAATCTATGGCTAAGGTAGAATATTCAAAATTTTTAGGTTTATGCATTGATTTGGGATTGAATGGGAAGAAAAACATTGAAGATCTTCTGAAACGTTTGAACTCGGCTACTTATGCTGTGAGGGTGATTGCAAACGTTGGTGATGTACAACTCAGTAAACTAGCATACTATGCCTATTTTCATTCTCTGCTTTCTTATGGCATCATATTCTGCCCTAAAGCGGGTCATCAGAATAATTGCTGGAGCCCACCCAAGATCATACTGATCATCCTGCAGACATTTATTTAAGAATCTAGGAATCTTCACAATATATTAAATTTGTTATTAACAATCCAACTGAAATCAAATGTAATAGCAGTGTGCATAGCTACAACACTAGGAGAAAGGGTGAACTACACTATTCAAGGTTAAATTTAGCTCTGTCACAGAAAGGGGTTAATTATTCTGCCACAAAAGTCTTTGGTCACTTACCAAGTAGTATCAAAATTCTGACAGATAGCCAATTAGCATTTAAAAATAAATTAAGGGAATTTCTGAATGGCAATTCCTTCTACACATTAGATGAATTTCTAGATAAAAGTTAGTACTTTAGGGGAAAAAAAAGATAATAAAAAATAAATAAATAAAAAATAAAATAAAATATTCTAAAATTGAGTGTCATGTAATATTATGTATAGACACATTTCATTTAACTGACACGTTCCGCATCATTACGAAGTGTCGTATTCATGATCTATGGAACAAGTATTAATCTAATCTAATCTAGGTACGAAGCTATTGCATCAGCATATTCTGAAAGAAACCCAATTGATACACGATCTGGACAACAAGACTTGATTTTCTTAAATGACTACTCCAAGGATATTTAGTGCTAAATTACGCACGTTGGCAGCTGTTCCTCTTTCGAATTCTTGGATATACCCCATCTGCTTCGTCTTCTTTAGTGAAGCTGTACTGAACTATTGTGCTGTAGCAGCGCTGTAATCAGTTGCAACACCAGTGCTATCGTGTAGTGAAGGTATAGCGTCTGTTTCGTCGCCATTCTACTTTACACATTACCATAATTTTTTCGGATTTTTTACTAAATTACGAGACAGAATGTAAACTATTAAAATCATCTCGCATTGAAGCCCGGGCAAAATTTCAAATTTTCGTAAGAGATTGCGTCTCAGAAATGTCATGTCTGTTTAAAGTTGGCATGCTGCTTTTTATTTGCTTCTGCAAGAGCGATATAGCCCGTTTTGTACAATACGGTGGCTCAGCCCCTTAATTTGTTAGGTGTAAATATTTTAATTGCTATCGATAGCTTTTCTTTGATTGTAAACCACATCTCATCTACACTCACATTGCTAGTTTCTAAAGCCTACACATGCTCATTCCATAATCTTCTTTTATGAATAAATATGTTTCGTTTAGTTTGTGTGGATTTGGAATTTCGAAATTCAATTTCGCTGCGACAACTCTGTGTTCATAATCCCTGTATCTAATTTGATGCTGCTTATTAGCTCCAAATTATTTGTTGCTGGGAGGTCAAGTATGTTTCCAGAACCATTTACTATTGTAGTGTGTTCACAAACCAATTGCTCGAGATACTTTATGGAGAATACTTTCAGTACAATTTAGGACGACGTTTTACGCTTGCATCTGCTTTTAAACAAGCTTTTTTGCTAACATATCGAGGGTAAGTTAAAGTCATCACCATCTACAATTATACGCTTCGGGTACGTATTTGAAATATGATTCAAGCATTTTTTGAACATTCCTGCAATCGGATTATTTGAGTCAGAGGGTCGGTAAAAAGAGAGTCTTATTAATTTATTCAGATTCTCAGGTATACCCTCTATCCACACCAACTCACATGAACTATCTACTTCAATGTCGGTACGGGATAAGCCGATTTTATCAACAATAAATACGCTACCACCTATTTTATTCAATATGTCCTTTCTGAACACCATTTGGCCCTTGGTAAAAATTTCCCCTGAACTAATCTCCGGCTTTAGTCAGATTTCGCTACCTCTAATGATTTGTGCTTTAGTAGGGTAAGGTGGTACAAATTCGATATAGGTACAATTCCGATCAACATAATTTGTCAGTCTCGTAGTGTTGGTAGCATATGCCTTTGTGTGGCGTTGTAGTGTAGCAAGTTTCTACAGCTCCTCCTGTCTTTTCCAAGAATACACTGCGCTACGGAGAAATAATTTTTTTCTGTTAAGAGGTAGTGGAGCAACGTCGTCGAGCGCGCTCTTATAAATTATCTAGTTTCCCCGCGATTGCAAATTCTATATTATGCAATGTTTGTTACCTAAGAAGTATGCGTTGGTGCCCAAGGAAAAAAGTGCTTTTTATGTGGAAGAAGCAAGTGATCAAAATTTTACGAGGAAGTAATCATAATTGTACCTAGTGTGGTACATTTTCGATCGATTTTTCACACTTGTGTAACATTTTTTTGTGTTTATAGCAACATTTTTAATGGTCTAGTATTTGTGTTACATATTCGTTAAACATCCAATAACAAGTGCCATAGATAAAATTATCTCTTTTCTCATCATATTTACAGTACCAACAACATTTGTCCGAAATGATCGGATTTGTACCACATTACCCTACTTTAAATTAGCGCTTGGAGCTCTGGTACTTTTCACAGCTACGACAATTTACAACTGCTAGAGCAATGGTTTGTGTGTTTCCAAAACCCTCTATAAAAAAAACCGCCAAGTCCACGTCACTACACTATCCGTGTAGCCACTTCCTACTATTCAACTGAACCCGGAGCATAGTCAAGGAATCTGCAGCCTACACGGTCGCAGAACCGCCTGAGCCTCTGATTCAGACTACTGGGTTCTGTACCAGAGGTCAACAGTCGGTTCTGTAAACTAGTCTGCAGATGATGAGCTCTGGCTTCACCAATTCACCACTTCAGATAGCCGCCAAAAACCGGAGAGAATCTCTTCCGGTGTAAAACGACACACATCGTTGGTACCGTCATGAGCCACCACCTGCAGTTGGCTGCACTTTGCACTCTTGATGGATCTGGAAGGACACATTCCACATCTGGAATGACCTCATGACTTCACCCTGCATGCAGACGCAGTGCACACTGGCCTTATTTTCCTCCCTAGCAGCCATATCTCTAAGGGGCACCATTACCTGCGTGATGTAGGAGCTCCAAACTACAAGCAAACCCACCCTCTGTAATAGCCAGCAATTTGCAGGCTGGAGGGTGACCTCAAACAAGCAACATCATCTGGCTCAGGAACACTGTCCGGCAGAGATAGAGCCCCAAACCTGTTGGTAAAACCTACGGGAGAGGCCCCTCGTTAGGTTCGCTGCCTGTTACGCCCTGGGGCGAACTCCCAGCGACCATGGGTAGTTGTCTGCGTCACTGGAACAGTGACAGGGCTGGCCACAGTCGTGGACCGATTGGCAGACACATCAGATGTGCTGGACGTCCTCTGGTTGCCCACGATCGGCCCACAATAGCGGTGCCCCTCGAGTGCAACCTCAAGCTATTCAACCTAAGTTAACAACATAAATTTGCTTTATAGGTTTGGTCCGCCTTGAGCAAACACAAATGTTTTTTCATTTCTCCCATACATGTTTCGCTGGCGTTGCAGCATCATCAGTGGGATGTTTATTGTCTGTTAAATTAACAATGGAATGGTTGTTACTTTTGTACATTAACAGTAAAAAACTACAGATAATTGTGAGACTACTATACATCGTTTCTTATTTTTATTTTTATAGGTCTGCTAGGCCTACCTTAATACCACATGTAGTTAATTAAGTCTGTGGTTCTTCCACTCACAAAACGTCACTGATAGATTTTGACAGTTTGTCATCTGCAAACCAAAACGTGTGTATTTAATGTGGTGAATAGTTAGCTTATAAATATCGGGATTTTAGTGAAAATACAGGACGTAGTTTTTGTGTTTTGGTTTGATTTTATTGCAGCTACTGCTTCTATAACAAATGTCTAAGTGTTTATAGCAACTTTTTGTCACTTACTTTGGTGGATATGCGCTGTTTGTCGTGTTGTGGGCAGGCACTGTGTCACTTCCACTTTCACTCAATGTTTATGTTATGAAAACAAGATGGAGTAGTGTTAGGAACAGCTGACTGTGGTGGGGACGGGAGTTTTTGAATCATGTTGTTTCCATTTTAGTGTGTGTATGTGTGTGTGTGTGTGTGTGTGTGTGTGTGTGTGTGTGTATGTGTGTGGTGTGTGTGTGTGTGTGTGTGTGTGTGTGTGTGTTTATAGGTTTTCTGTAAGTTCTTTGAGGGCAGAAAATATGGTTCCGTTGCAGAGGGCTGTGTATTCATTTATTATTTCTTTTCTTTCTATTATGGCTTTCTGTATATGGTAGTTCTCTTCGATTGTTAATTTTTGTGGGAGGCTTTTGCTGTGTTTCAGAATCTTTAGATCAGTATTTATGTCAGTTGGTTTGTGGTTCATGTTTATGAGGGGTTCTGCAAATGTGGTTCATGTTTATGAGGTGTTCTGCAAATGTGGAATGACTATTGCTTTTTAGTGCTCTTCTGTGTTCTGTGTATCTGGTATTGAAATTTCTGCAAGTCTGTCCAATGTAAACTGAGTTACAATCCTGGCATGTCAGCTGGTAGATGCCAGAAGTGTTATGTTTGTCTGTGTTGGTGTTGGTTGTCTTTAGTTTTCTTTGTATTGAGTTAACAACGCCTGAGGCTGGAAGCGAAGTGTCTCCAACTCAGCTCACAGCCTGCACACAGCCTTCAAGTCCCCATCCATGACTACAGCACCCAGAGAAACAAATGCGATATCTGATTCTACAGCAGGTAAGTAAAATAAAGGCGGTATGTGCCGCAGAATTAAAATAAAAGAGCTAATAAATTACACAAGCAAGAGTAACTTAAAGGAGTGTCGCTGTAAAGAAGACGCTTGTTTGGTGCTGCGATCCAACGCGATGCTCTTCGGACGTAGAAGAGGTACAGAGGTACCGGAAATGTTGATGACTTGTCTGACTTTGGCCACCCAAAGGCTACCACAGCAGCTGATGACTGCTATTTGCGGATCTCAGCTGGAAGGGTCCCTAAGAGAAACGCCACGATGCTGAATAACGATTTTCGTACAGTTACAGCTACAGGACGTTGTGTTTCGCCTCAAACTGTCCGTAATAGGCTGCATGACATACAACTTTACTCCTGACACTAAAGCGGGGACCGGTTTTGGCAACGTGACACTACATACCGCGGCACAGGTTTTCGAAATCTGTACCAACTAGCATGCCTCTAGTACATCTGAGACAACGCTGTTGCCACATTTAGTAACTTACTTGAGATGAATATATGATAGAACTGTACTTGTTAGATGATTATGATGATTGGCATTTTAGGGTGCTGAACAGCGAGGTTTTCAGCGCCCGGGTACCTGTTAGAGGCATGATATCAATTGCTTCCTTGATCTGGGTAACAGAATGTTCTCGACGGTGCCTGATTTAGTGTTGTTTAGTTCGGTTCTCCCCCCCCCCCCCCATGAACCACAAGTATTGGGGTGGCTTGCGTGCCTCAACTATAAACATATACATACAGTAGGCGCAACCACAGCGGAGGGTCAGACAAACGTGTTACTCCAGAAGAAGAGCAGCAGCCTTTTCAATAGTTACAGGGGCAACAGTCTGGATGATCGACTGAGCTCTCCTCGTAACATGAGCTAATGTGGCCTACAAAGAAAGGAAACTCACGGTTTAACGTCCCGTCAACAGCGTGATCATTAGAGACGGAGCTCATGCTCTGTTTTTGGGTAGGGATGGGGAGAGAAATCGGCCGTGCCCTTTCAAAGGAACCTTCCCGGCATTTGCCTGGAGTGATCTGGGAAAATCACGGATAACCACTTTCCTTTCGAATGCGAGTCCAGTGTTTTACCACTACGCCATATCGCTCGGTGGGAAACTACAATCGTTTCTTTTTTTCCGGGAACATGCAACTTTATGAATATTTGATGATGGTGTCCTCATGGCTAAATATTCGTGAGGTACAATAGTGTCCAATTCGGATCTACGAGCGGTGACAACTCAGAACGATGTCGTCATCAAGAAAAACAAAAGAAAAATTCTACGGATCTGAGAGTGAAATGTTCTGCCTTTAATCGGGTAGATAGAAAATTTAGAAACAGTAATGCATTGGTTACAGTTAGATATGACAGGGATTAGTGAAGTTCGGTGGGCGGTCGAACAGGATTTTTGGTCAGGTGAATGCAGGTATTATAAATATAAAAACCAGTTGGTAGTAACGTAGCAGTAGGTCTGATAATGAATAAGAAAGCGGGTAAGTTACTACGAACATCATAGTGAACGAATAATCGAAGCAAAGATAGACTCGAAGCACAAATTTATATGCCAACTAAACCGATGATAAGGAGATCGAAGAAATGTATGAGGAAATAAAAGAAATTATTAAGGGAGAGGAAAACTAGATTTTGATGGGGAACCCCTACTTGGTAGTAGGAAAGGGAAGAGGAGAAAATGTAGTAGGTGAATAAGGACTGAGGAAAAAGGAATGAAAGAGGAGATCTCCTGGTAGAATCTTATGCAAAGCATCACAAACACTTGATTTAGTCACCGTGAAAGAAGGTTGTATACGTAGAAGAGATCAGGAGACAGTGGAAGGTACCAGATTCACTTTATAATGGTAAGGCATAGGTTTAGAAACCAGGTTTTAAACTGTATGACATATCCAGAGGCAGATATACTGACCAGGACTTATTGGTTATGAACTGTAGACTAAAACGTAAGAGACTGCAGAAACCTGCACGAACTGAAGGAACCAGAGGTGTTTGAGAGTGTCAGGGAGAATTAGGCAAGGAATAGCTGAAACAGGGGAAAGTAGTACAGTAGAAATTGATCGGCTAGCTCTGATATATAATGATGGCCGAAAAGGATCGTATAAGTAGAAGGACAAGGCCTAATAGAAATCCCTGGATAAGAGATACTGATCTTAATTAATGAAAGGAGAAAATATAAAAATATAGCAAGTGAATCAGGCAAAAGGGAAAACAGACGGCAAAAAATGAGGTTGACAGGAAGTGCAGACTGGCCATGCAGGAGTGGCTAGAGGAGAAATACAAGCCCGTAGACTGCATAACTAGGGAAAATATAGATACCGCCTACAGGACAATAAAAGAAACCAGTACTAAGAAGGGAAAGCTGAAAGGTGGAAGGAATATATAGAGGTCCTATGCAAAGGAAATAAACTCGAAGACAGTATTCTAGAAATGCAAGACGAAGTAGAGGGAGAGGAGATAGGAGATACGATACTGCGAGAAGAGTTTGACAGAACACTGAAAGATGATATTCCGTCTGAACTTCTGATATGGTTAGGAGAGCCGGCCAAGAAGAAATTGTTTCACCTGGTAAGCAAGATGTTTGAGGCAGGGCAAATAACCTTCGAATTCTATTCCAAAGAAAGCAAGTGCAGACAAATGTAAAAAACTATAGAACTATAAGTTTAATAAGTCATGAATCCAAAATACTAACACGAATTATTTACCGACGAATGGAAAAACTGGTGGAATCCGATCATGGGTAAGATCAGTTTCGATTTAGGAGAAATGCAGGAACACGGGAGGCAATACTCACATTACGAATTATCTTAGAAGATAGGTCAAGGGAAGGCAAAACTACATTTCTAGCGTTTGCAGATTTGGAGAAGACTTTTGCCAATGTTGAATGGAATACACTGTTTCAAATTCTGAAGGTGGTAGGGAAAGAATACAGGGAACGTAAAGATATATTAAGCTTGTACAAAAACCAAACAGCTGTTATTAGATGCGAAATCCATGAAAGGGAGTAAGACAGGGTTGTAGAAGACTTTCCCCAATGTTCCCCAATCTGTACATTGAGAAAGCTGTAAAGGAATGCACGGAGAAATTTGGGGAAGGAATTATTCAGGGACAACAAATAAAGCCTTTTAGGTTTACCGATGACATAGTATTATAGACAGCAAAGGACCTGGAAGAGCAATTGAATGAAATGGATAGCAAATTGAAACGAAGGTATAAGATGAACATTAACCAGAGTAAAACAAGGGTAATGGAATGTAATGACAGAAAATCTGGCGATGCAGGATGAATTAGATTAGATAATGAGACAATTAAAGTAATAAGTGATTTTTGTTATTTGGGTAGCAAAATAACTTCTAATAGCCGAAGCAGAATGTCTATGGGATGAAAAACGTATCTGAAGATTCTAAATTTGTAGACATGCAATATTAATTTAAATGTTAAGAAGCCCTTTTTAAAAGCCTCTGTCTGGACAATAAGGAATTCAGACAAAAACATGATAGAAGTTTGAAATGCGGTGCAACAGACGAAAGATGAAGATAAATTAGGTAGATCACGTACCTGATGAGTAGGTGCTCAAAGAACTGGGGAGCAAAGGAGTTTCTCCATTTCCTGACTAAGTAAAAGGGATTTGATGTTGGGACACAATCTAAGACATCAAGGAAATGTCCACTTAGCATTAGAAGGAAGAGTGTGGCGAAAAATCGTAAAAGGAGACCGAGGAACGAATTCAATAAGCAGATTCAAAAGGATATAAGTTGCCGTTCCTATTCTCAGATGAAGAGGCTTGCACATGGCAGGGTAGCATGGAGAGCTGTGTCAAACCAATCTGTTGACTGTAGACTACAACAGCATAAGTTCAATTCTTTGCGAAGTAACGAAATATCCAAGAAGTGTTATGTTGAGCATCCTAAGTGTTTATAAATTTACTGTGACTCCTGCCTCTTTTCATTTTTGTAGAACGATATTGGTATTTCAAGATGTCATGGTCAAATATGGGTAGTTGTCAGTAATTTGTCAACAAATCGAATCGGTCCAATGACTCAGGATCTAGTATGGTAATTGCAGATATAAATACTCCAGAATTTACTGAACGCCAAAGTGCAGTAATGCAAACTTTACCCAGCAAATATAAAAGCAGTTTATTTGCCTGCCGGTCTGGTAAGAAATCAAATTGACATAGTATTTTATCTAATGGAAACTTTCAATCTTCCAATCTTTCTAATGTGGTTCTAGCAGGATCTAATATTCCTCTTATAGCCCCTACATCAAGTGGCAGGTATAAGCGCTATCACCGGGTTGAGATTAAGTAATGGACTGTAAGTGTGGCAGTATGTTTTATAGGACACGTCGAAAATACGGGAATGTACCTGAAATACAGTATCGCATTATTTTAATATGTATTTTTCGCGTAGTCTGGAGGCAGTGTGCCTGTTCAACTTTCTCGATTGTGTCACACAGTACATATGCGATGTTGCTGTCTGAGCGCCACTGGCTAGTATCTGTAAACTCTCCCACAATTCTTTTTTTTTAGCTCATTGGAAAATTTTCCATGCCCCATTACCTCAATATTAAAATCTATACCAGTGTAGAGACAATGTACTTTAAAGAGTAATTTGGATGCATAACGGTTGGCAATTGAGTCCTTTCGCATAAAAATCACACTGTAATCAAACTGTAGTTTTCATGTTTACCGATTAACTAACGCAATGTCCTTCACTCTTAGAGCATTCTCTGGCTACGAAAGCTGTAAAGAATACACGAAGCGAGTTTGCAATTGCGAATATAATTAATCATTAACTGTACGATATGTCAGTAACATATAAAAATTGGTGTTGAACCGGGACACGAACCTGGTTTTTCGGTTTTTCACTAACTGTTGTAACTACCGCTGCTCTCCTGCCGGACCGATCAGACTTTCGTATTCCACACATAGCCGGACGCGGTGGCCGAGGTGACTGAGGCGCTCCAGTCACGATCAGCACGGCCACTACGGTCGGGAGTTCGAATCCCCCCTCGGGCATGGATATTTGTGCCGTCCTAGTTCGTACGTAGTTCATAAGTAGTTTGTAAGTTTAGGGACTGATGACCCCGTAATTAAGTCCCATAAGCTTAACAAACATTTGAACATTTTTTATTCCACACATAGTATTCTTTTACCCTATAAAAGTCCCACAGTTACCATAGTTACTCTGATTTCCGCACAGGCCAAGACATTTATTTACAGTCACAGCCTTCCTTTGGCTTGTCTTTTGAAATTCAGTATTGTCGTTTTTATGATTTAACCAGAGTTATGCCCTACAGCATATAATCGACCAGAGTGAAACATGTAATAGAGGTGACCACCTTCTCAACTTTACAGCAAAAACATTTAAATGAAAAGATGCTGACGTATTAGCGCTGTGTTTATTGCTAATATGCTTTATTGTTTATTGCTCCATGTTAAATTGTTCCTCATATGACAGGTCACTTGTTACCATCATAATACATCAATCATACATGTATTAAATGTCACATGACGCGAAATATGAAGCCTCTTAGTAGTCATGTTACATAAAATAACAAAGCACATCATGTCCGTCTGTAGATCTGGAAGTCACATTTTGACACTTGGCAACTTACATGTAAAGTTCAGACACATCTCGCCCTATTGTGGTATGTGAAATCTCATGTGACTTGTAATAACCTATGTGACACGTTTCGTATCATGTAATGAAACATTGTATATGTCATGTTGTGATGTGATATGTACATAGCATTATACTGTGCGACATGGTATATCATAACACAATGTATCACATCATGTATAGTGAATGGCTACATCAAGTGGTTTTACATAGTGTATCATGTTTTGTTCTGTCCTACAAGTACTAATTATGCAATATGATGCACTATGTAATGCTAATTTACCTCTAGTGTAAAAAATTGTTGGATTGTAGTCAACATAACACGCGTAATCTATCATCATTAATTTTAACATCTGCAGCTGATGATGATCACACATTCAAACATAGTGTGAAAAGATTTTTATCATTTAAATGTTTCTGAAGCTGCCAGGTAAGTCGAAAATTTCGTCATCCGCTCTATATAAATGTGGCCACTGCATTTTCGCCTTTTGGTGTGCTGTTATAGTTGCATCGTTCATTCTGACAGTTATTATTCCTAGCCAAATAGAAAGCAGTTGGGAATGAACGAGTTGAGCGCCATTTTACGTAACTGCGGGGGACCTGCTGGGCCGCGCACAGCACTCGGTGCCGTCAGAGCGAGCACTCTGAATGCGCTGCAGTGATAAATGATGGAAGGCGCCTGACAGCGCGCACAGTGGGGCAGCGGATGCACCGGTCGGATGACGCGAGCTCGAGTGTCTTCCGGGCTGAAGTCAGGGCCGTAGCGGCGGGGTGGCACTCTTCAAAAGGGCGGCGGCGGCACACGCCGGCCAGTCTCCAGCACAACACCATGGCGGTCATCCTCACTGCGGCATCCACCCTTTGGTTCGCGGCGGCGGCTTTCGCTGCCGTGGTCACTACGGAGATCCCCACGGTAAGCGATCCATACACTCACTGTACGAGGGGCGTTTAAAAAATCCGTGAAAAATAAAAACTACTAACGTGTTTGGGGAAAACCATTTTTATTTTTTGACATAGTCTGCTTTTAGACTTGCACTCTTGTACGACGCTGTTATAATTTGTTGATCCCTTCCGAATAATAGGAACTGTCAAAGCCTGCAAAATAGCTATTAGTTACTGCAATCACCTCCTCGTTTGAATGTAATCTTCGTCCCGCCAGCCATTTCTTCTACGTCTACATCTACAGGGAATACTCTGCAAATCACATTTAAGTGCCTGGCAGAGGATTCGTCGAATCACCTACATACTATTTATCTCCCATTCCATTCTCGAATAGTGCGCGGGGAGGAAGAACGCCTGAAACTCTGCGTACGAGCTCTGATTTCTCGTATTTTATTCTGATGATTATTTCTACCTATGTAAGTGGGAGTCAACAATATATTTTTGCATTCCGAGGAGAATGTTGGCGGTTGGAGTTTCGTAAGTAGTCCACGCCGTAGCGATAAGCGCCGTTGTTGTAATCATTCCCATCCCAGATCCTACATCTACATACATACTCCGCAATTCACCGTAAGGTGCGTGGTGGAGGGTTCACTGTACCACTACTAGATATTTCCTTTCCTATTCCACTCCCAAATCGAACGAGGAAAAAAAGAATGCCTATATGCCTCCGTACGAGCCCTAATTTCTCTTATCTTGTCTTTGTGATCTTGTGTGCAGGATCGCACTACACTAAGCTTCAAATTCCGGCCCTCTAAATTTACTCAACAGAAATTCACGAAAAGAACGTCGTCTTTCCTCCAGCGACCCCCAATTGAGTTGCCGGAGCATTTCCGTGACACTCGCGCATTGGTCGAACCTACCAGTAACAAACCTAGCTGCTCGCCTCTGAACTGCTTTAGGTCTTCCTTTAAACTGATCTGCTGCGGGTCCCAAACACTTGAGCAATACTCAAGACGTGGTCGTAAAAGCGCTTTTTACGCGGTCTCATTTATAGGTGAAGTACATCTTCTCAAAATTCTCCCAATAAATCGAAATCGGCTGTCCGCCTTACTCACAACTGTCCTTACATGTTCGTTCCATTTCATATCTCTCTGCAATGTTACGCCTAGATATTTGAACGACGCGACAGCATCAAGAAGCTTACTACTAATGCTGTATTCGCACAATATAGGATTGTTTTTCCTACTCATGCGCATCACCTTAAATTCTTCTACATTGAGAGCTAGTTGCCATTCTTCGCACCAACTAGAAATTTTCCGTAACGCTATCAATCCTGTATCGTGACAACACAAAACGAGCTGCCCTCCTTTGGACTCCTTCGATATCTTCCGTCAAACCCACCTAGTAAGGATCCCACACTAGGCAGCAATACTCCAAAAAAAGGATAGACAATCCTGGTTTCTGCAGTTTCTTTAGTAGCTCTGTTGCATCTTTTAAGGGTTCTGCTAATAAAACGCAGTCCCTTGTTCACCTTTCACACGACATTATCTCCATGCTCTGTCCAGTTTAAGTCTGAAGTAATTGTAACTCCTAGGTATTTAGTGGAGTTTAAGGTCTTCACTTTTCATTGATTAATCTTGTAAACAAAGTTTAACGGATTTCATTTCGTACTCTTGTGGACGACTTCACACTTCTCATTATTTAGAGCCGAGTAACAATTTTACACCATACTGATATCTTGTTTAGATCGTTCTGCAGTTCTTTTTGATCTCCAGATGACTTTACTAGGCGGTAAATGGCGGCGTTATCTGCAAACAACCTAAGAGAGCTGCTTAGTTTTTCTCCCAAACCGTTTATGTAAATAAGGAACAGCAGAGAACCAATAACACTTCCTTATGGAACGATATCGATGCCTTACTATCGATTACTACAAACTGTGTCCTCTCTGACAGGAAATCCCCTAATCCGTCACAAATTTTGGGCGATATACCATAACCACGCAATTCAAATTGGGGAACAATTAGTAGTCCGAGGGAGCAATGTCTGGAGAATAGGGGGGATGTGAAACGAGTTGGAATCCTATTTCCAATAATTTTGTCACCACAACTGCTGATGTGGGTGCTGGTGCAATGTCGTGATGGTAAAGGATTTTTTTGTGGGCCAATCGCAGGCGTTTTTCTTGCAGCTCGATTTTCAAACGGTCCAATAACGGTGAATGATATGCACCTGTAATAGTTTTACCCTGTTCCAGATAGTCGAGGAGGATTATTCCTTGCGAATCCCAAAATACCATCGCCATAATATTTCCGGCCAAAGGACCGGTCTTCGCCTTTTTTGGTGCAGATTCTCCCTTGGTGATCCACTGACTGTTCTATGGTCACATGAGTATAGTAATGTATTCATGTTTCATCCACAGTAAAGAAGCGACAATTAAAGTCCTGCGGATTCTTCATGAACAGCTGAAAATCTTCCTTGCAACATTTCACACGATTCCGCTTCTGGTCAAGCGTGAGCAATCGCGGCCCCCATTTTGCGGACAGCTTTCTCATGTCCAAATGTTTATGCAAAATGTTATGTACTCGTTCATTAGAGGTGCCCACAGCACTAGAAATCTCACGCACCATTTTTGTCATCCATCACAATATCATGGATTTTGTCAGTGATTTCTGGAATCATAACCTCCACAGGGCGTCCAAAACGTTCAGCATCACTTGTGCCCATAAGGCCACTCCGAAAATTTTGAAACTACTTATAAAATGTTCTAATCGAAGGTGCGGAATCACCATAATGTTTATCAAGCTTCTCTTTAGTCTCTAGAAGCGTTTTGCCTTGCATAAAGTAATATTTAATCACCAAACGAAATTCTTTTTCGTCCGTTCTTTGCCAATCGGCTTCCTTGACTCACTCGAATGCCAAATGCGAAGATATAGACCAATATGGCTGAAACATGGTGTGCGTTCTTTCCAAAGATGCTACTAACTAATCATGACCTCGATATCCACCATCTCTCGGACTTTGCACGAACTTTCCAAACGCACCTCATCCGTTGCGAGGTCATTATCAACGAGCAACCGATTTTTAGGCATATACCTAAATCTTAGCCTGGCACAAACCTTTGAAATTCCTATAAAGTGATGAATGATGAAATATCATTATTTACTCTACAAGCAAACAAAACTTGTGCCTCCTTGTAGTTTGCTTATTAAACTAAGGAACAATGAGGAATTATTAATAGTTCTAGTCATTTTCTAACTAGTGGCAAGTCCACCTTTGCAACTGAAGTTAAACAATTGCCCTTACATGCCATCGGCTTTTAAAGTTCCGTAGCTCAATCAGTGAAAACGGAATCCTCACAGGATCACTTTCTCAGTAACTTAGTTTCTCGTAACGAAGAAGTCAAACATAGAGTGCTACGTAGAATGGCCGGGTGGTCTTAGTCGTCGTGCTACGGACTAGGCGGCCGTTTCCCTGCAGTTTCCAGTCCACCCTCGGGCATGGCTGTGTGTTTGAGTAGTTTGTAACTCTAGGAACTGATGACAATAGCAGACGCGATAGAGTGGCAAAACGTCACAAGGGGCCTAGTTGCGAAGCGAGTCTCGCTGCTCGTCGTCGGAGATTCGAATTTTCCCTCGGTCATGGGTCTTTTTGTTGTCCTTAGCATAAGTTAGCTTAAGTTGTAGGCCTAGGGACAAACATTTGAACATTTGACAATAGTTATTTGTTTTTGGGTAAGAATCTGTCTTGATCAAAATACAAGTGTTTTGCTTCTGTATGCCCATACTGTTTCACTACACTTGTAGCATCTTCCGTGGGTCCTTTTTATTGATTTTAAAATGAAAAATAAAAAAAATATTTTTAGTTTTTACAGTTATTACCTGTTCATCCCGTTAATTATAATGATGTACAAGACTTTCATATATGTATATATACCTTGTTTTACGTGCCGGATTGGTTGGGATTCCTACATCACCCCTGTAGGTCTTTGCTTTTGTCATCTGCAACCGTACGGCACTTACATACAAAACTGTTTGTTATTGAAATATTTGGTGTGCTTTCTTGTGCTGTTTTAAGGTTAGGTCTACAGCTTAATTTTATGTTATTGGCATCACTCTGTGTTTTTCCCCACTTTATTTCCTTCTGTTTGATAATGAAATATGTTATATGTTCAACTTACATTTGTTGGTGCCTTCATCGGTGTAGTAGAGAAGCAGAATAGGAGAACTTTAGTGTTCACTGTTACTGTTTGTAAACTGTTAAAAGCAAGATGGCGGATGGAGTATACAGCTGATTGTGTTTTTAGTGGGAAGTTCGAATCTTAGCAAGATGGTGGGTGGAGTTGACCATTGACGGTGTTGTTGGTGGGAGGTTCGAATTTCGATTCTATGTGTGGTTTTTTTCTTTTTTTTATAAATGGTGTTTTCTGACAGTACTGAGAATATATGTATGGGAAAACAAAAACAAAATAAATAACAGTGTTTTGCTGAAGGCACATCCTCATCCAAAAACAAATAACTTACATATTTATTAAGCAAACATGGAGCAAACAATGGCTTCAACATCAAGATGATTATTTGACAAAACACTTTGGTCTAATAGGTTTACAACAGGTTTCTGCTACTGCAAATCCACGAATGGATATTTGCGATCACATTTGTTCGGTCTTCTTTAACTCTTCAAGCATGGATCAAGTGTCAAGCGTTTCTTGTTCATGTTCACTGCCTGTTGTTGCGGAGCCAATTCCTCAATTATCAGTTTAGCAAGATACCTTTCATTTCGTATCAGATGATCTAAGAAAGCTGCTTTCTTGCACTTGATTATGGTTAGCAGTTTGGTGTTTTTTCACTATTCTCAAGCTCTCTTCATTTATTTTCCTTCCGTCCCTGAAATTTTAAGTATCCTTCGATATAACCACACCTCGAATCCTTCCACCTTGTTCATAGTTTTCACTTTTAACTTCCAACTTTCCACGTCATACAAAACTACTGACCAACTTAACTCTTTATAAATCTAATTCTAAGATTAATATGTCATTGCCTGTAAACACTTGAAAGACGACCGTCTGTCGTCTTCCATATATTTTTTATAAAATTGTAATTGACGTCGCTAGATTAGCATTTTGTTAGAACTAGAACCCCACTCTTTTCAAGGCATGAGGAATAGCATTTTTATTGCATGTTTTAAAATATTAGTTTCTGAAATGTTAGTTAATATTGCTACGATTTTGTTATTTTAATAATTTATTATTGTGATTATGAATCTGGCAATAAGCACGGCTTCTCCACTACGCCACTGTCCCTGTGAGAATGTGTACTTGTTTTACTTTTAAATGGATATGCGAGGATCTAATGGCTGTCTGAATGTGGGTAGTAATAGCTCGCTTTGCATGGTTCTCTTTGGCCCAGAGTCGATAGTTAGTCGTTACCAACCCCTGCTGCTGATGCAACCGAAGAGGTTTCTATACCCTTTGGTTACAAACCAGTCGACGAACCCTCTCCAGGGCGAGTCTCACGATCTTCTCTCCCCACCACCGCTGGGTTTTGCCCGGTTTCCGGTAGCTTTCTCGCCTCGTGGCCGCTCGGTCTTCACTTTATGCTGGGATCGTGATGAGGTAACGTTGATTCTGCTCTGGTGTTCGGCGTTGATGGTGGCTATTCGCTGTCTAGCAAGTTTAACTTACACTCTTGAACTTTGATTCATTTTTCGGAATATTTTTTCCGACCGTGCGCGGAAATGTGTGCTAGTTTTTCAATCCAGTGATTTACAACAGATAAACGCGGTGTATGTATTACTAGTTGCAGTTTGATAATGGCCTGGTATATTCAAACCTTTTGTGATTATGTGGCGGTGTACAAACTCTGTGTAAATTCTTTCTATCTTTGTGGGGCCCGATTTCTAATGGACGATATGTTCATTTTTGTACAGTGCCTGTACAAGCTTTCTCATCGTTTTCTTCCGTGTTCCACGTGGTTAGTTCTTAGAACAAAGTCTTCAGCTTCCACTATTGTTTGTTCAATGCCCATCAGGCAAGTAACTATGCGTGTATCCTTCTGATTTCTACTATCATTTCACGATCGTCTCTCACCGCCCATTTTAGTTTTGCTGTTTCTTCTCCGAACTTGTAGCATGCACTCAGTCTTTGTCAGTAATTCTCTCCGTGTCTTGTACAACCTCCTTCAATATCTTGCTTATGAAAATCTATGTATTTCTAAGGGTTGCATGCCGTAGTTTTCATTCTCACTTTTCCCGACTTTGTAATTTATTTCATTTTTCTGGTTTTGAGATTGGACTTCATACGTCTCTGTAATCGCTCCCTATCGCGTGTAACTGCATTTCATTCGTTTCTTTTTGTAATTCTAAACATTTCTATAGTTTGCGTGCCGTAGTTAACTTTCTTTATTTTTCGGAAATTAAATTTATACATTTTTATCTGTTTTCGGAACCACGTGGGTCCGAACTCCACCTTCAGGGGTTTCCAGCTAGTCACCTGAATTCACGACACTTCTCATAAAATCGGTGCCTAGATAGTTTACTCTGACATTGCAACTTAAGAGTCCGCCGTGCTTCTGAGTGTTGTTGTTGTAGCTGTGGTCTTCAGTCCGCAGACTGGTTTGATGCAGCTCTCCACTCTACCCTGTCCTGTGCAAGTCTCTTCAGCTGAGAATATGTTCAGCAACCTACATCCTTTTGAATCTGCTTACTGTCTCCCTCGGTTTCCCCCTACGATTTTTACCCCATACACTTCCTTCTAATGCTGAGTTGACAATTCCTTGATATCTCAGAATGTGTCCTACCAATCTATCCCTTCTCTTAGTCAGGATATACCAGAAACTCCTTTTTTTCCCAATTCGGTTAAGCATCTCCTTATTAGTCACGTGATCTACCCATACAATCTTCATCATTCGTCTGTAGCATCACATTTCAAAAGCTTCTATCATCTTTTTGTCTGAACTCCTTATCGGCCATGTTTCACTGTCAAACAATGCTACACTCCTGACAAATGCTTTCAGAAAGAATGCTACACTCCTGACAAATGCTTTCAGAAAGGACTTCCGAACATTTAAATTGATATTGGATGTTAACAAGTTTCGCTTCTTTAGAAATGCTTTTCTCCCCACAGACATTCTGCATTTTATATCTTCTTTACTTCGGCCATCAGAAGTTACCTTGCTACCCAAATAACAAAATTCATCTACTACTTTTATTGCCTCGTTACCTAATCTAATTCCTTCAGCATCGCCTGATTTTCTGACATTACATTCCATTACCTTCGTTTTACTCTTGTTAATGTTCATCTTATATCTTCCTTTCAAGACACTGTCCATTCCATTCAATTGCTCTTCCAGTCCCTTTTGCAGTCTCTGACAAAATTACTATGTCATCGGCAAACCGCAATGTTTTTATTTCTTCTCCCTGAACTTTAATTCCCTCTCCAAATTTCTCCTTCCATTCCTTCACTGCTTGCTCAATGTACAGATTGAAAAACATTGAGGAAAGGCTACAACCCTGTCTTACTCACTTCCCAACGTCTGCGGCCCTTTCTTGCCCTTCGACTCTAATAGGCGCTGTCTGGTTTTTGTATAGTTTGAATATAACTCTTCGCTCCCTATATTGTACCCCTGCTGCCTTCAGAATTTGGAAGAGTATATTCCAGTCGACGTTGTCAAAAGCTTTTTCCAAATGTACTAACGTCAAAAACGTAGGTTTGCCGTTCCTTAGCCTATCTTCTAAGATAAGTCGTAAAGTGAGTATTGCCTCCCGTGTTGCTACATTTTTCCTAAATCAAAACTGATCTTCCCCGATGTCAGATTCCACAAGTTTTGCCAATCGTCTGTAAATAATCCGTGTTAGTATTTTGCAACCATTACTTATTAAACTGATAGTTCTGTAATTTGTATACTTGTCTGCACTTGCTTTCTTTGGAATAGGAATTAAGATATTCTTCTTGAAGTCGGAGGGTATTACCCCCGTCTGATACATCTTGCATACAAGGTTGAACATTTTTTTCGTGACTGGTTCTCCTAACGAAATCGGACGGCATATCATCTACTCCAGGGGCCTTGTTACGACTCAAGTCCTTCAGTGCTCTGTCAAATTCTTCTCGCAGTATTATATCTCCAATCTCATCTTCCTCCACTTCGTCTTCCCTTTCTAGAATATTGCCTTCAAGTTTATTTCCTTTGTATAGGCCCTCTATATGTGTGATGAATCCGATTTTTAACCACTTCACCTTCAGTGGAGTGCGATCATGTAACGTAGCTGTATGTCGCCGTTAGCGTATTTGCTTGCGGTCTAATTTAAATCCAACTTAACTTTGGCATACTCACGCACCATCTCAGATCAGATATGACAGACCAGAGCCATCATTGCAGTTTCATTGTATATTATGTTGTGTGGTACTTCCGGGTTTGCTGAATTTCGCCTACGATAGCTGCGCCTGCTTCTGCCTCGTTTCAGCACGCTGATTTTGGTGAGTTTCGCTGTTGCGTTGCGCGTGAGTGACCGAGTGATTGTTGTTTGTAAAACCCCCCTCCCCCAGGTTGCGTTAAATTCTGTGTAATTTATGTTACATTCAGTGCTGAGCATCGTCAGTATTAGCTCACGTAAGGAGATGCATTTTTATTGTATTAACAAAATTGGTTCCCCATTTTGCTTGCGTTCGACCTGAATAAAGGAGTTAAGTTCAGTATAAATCTGACTTGCCTATAAATTGTAGTTTTCGAGCACTTTCCCCCTTTTATTTAATATTGTTTTTCACCAGTGCTGAGAACAAGCTCAGATGCAATTTTTTATATTTAAGTTCCGTTGCGCCATAAATGTTTTTCTTTAGCCACCTTTATGAAATAACTTGAATTGTGGTGGCTTGTTTATTAATGCCTGTGTGTAATTTCGTGTGAGCCCTACGTATATTGGCCACTGTTTCGTTAACATCCTGTTATTAGAGTAATTTGAACCATGTCAGTTCTCAGTTTGAGCCAGGGAACAAGGTTTTTCAGCAGGGAGTAGCCGGTAGTTCACATGGATCTTTTGCTAATTTTACTGCTAAAATTAAAGCTTTTTTTATAACAGTAAACTCTTATCTGGGTACCTCCTACCAGAATTAAGCTTATATTTCGTACAGTGGCCTACTTACACACTTTACTAAATTTCACGAATGCTCTGCGGACCTTCACTATTACAAACCTGATTTCCATGTTTACAAAAATTTGAACATAGAGTTTCACAATTCACTCAAAATTTATTGTTGATACAGTGCGTTTGGAGTACATGGAATCATTACACGGCTTAGTTCAATAGCTCAAACGGTACTGGAGTACCCGGTGTCGATCCATAATCAAACATCGATATTATTTCGTGATGTAGCCACCAAGAGCGCTATTGCAGGCGCTGATTCTGGAATCCATTCGAAGAAACAGATGATAATGATGATCATTTATGGCTGTTAGACCCAACTGGGGTTGTGTTCGGCTGCCTGGTACAAGCCTTCTTAGCTGACGCCACTTCGGCGACATGCGTGTCAATGATGATGAAATAATGGGCCCCGAGCGAAAAAAATCTCCAGCCCGACCAGGAATTGAACCCGGTGCCCCTGCGTGGTAACCCACAACGCTGTCCAATGGACTCCGGAGTCGGGTGATGAAACAGATGGTGAATACATTCTTAGGCTACATTACTCCGCATCTGCTTGACCTGTTCAAGTGATTCAGCAAGGGTTGTGGGTTGAAGAGTCGTACGTGTCAGTGGTCGTTCCATCAGATCTCACACGTGCTCGATGGGAGACAAGACGGGAGATCGTGCTGGCAGGGAAGTTTCTGCATGGCTCGCAGAGCTCGTCGAGTTCCATGCCCTGCATTACCCTGCCGGAACAACAAATCATCATCCGATTGCTAAATAACAAAAGAACTGGCGTTAAAACATTCTGAACGTCAGGACAGCTGGCCACCGTTCCCTCCATAAACACCAAATGTGAACAGGAATTGTAGCTTACTGAACCCTATAACCATAAGGCCTTTGGTGGGGTCACCATGTCCCGGAAGAATGCACTACACGAGACAGCGCTGTCCATGTCTCCGTCGTACGCGCAATCTGCAATCTAAAGATCACGGCCCGTCATTCCAAGTGATCCTCTGACGGTATCAGTAGCGTGAGTGGAAAACGGGCTAGACGTGTGCGTGCCAGAAAACCTACGTCTACTAACAGGTTGGCAACAGATTTTATTGAGACATCTGGGCGCACAAACCCTGTTATCCGTTGTATCCGCTGTTTGGAAGCTGTAATACGTGCCACTCCTGCCCTTACAATACGACGACCTTGGCGGACGTCCGTGCCGAGTGGACATTCAGAACTTCGTCTACGGGTTCCCGTTGCCATTATAACTAGTTTCGTTTCGCAACTCAGGCATCACATTCAACTTGGGTGGCATTTCTCCGAAAGGTTCATCCGCCGCACCGAGGGGCACGACCCAACTTACTCAGTTGGCTACAGGAAACATGAAAGCGTCTCCGTGTTTTTCTCGATTTCAAAAAGGCAATTGACGCGATGCCACACTGCAGACTGCTAACGAAATTGCGAGTATATGTAATAGATTCACAGATTTGTGACTGCCTGGAAGACTTCCTAAGTAATAGCATGTAGTACGTTGTTGCTTACGGCGAGTGTTCATCAGAGACGAGTGTATCGTCAGACGTGCCCCAGGGGAGTGTGGCAGGACCGCTATTATTTTCTATCTATATAAATAGTCTGATGGACAGAGTAAGTTGTAATTTGTGGCTGTCTGCTGATGACGCTATGGTGTATGGGAGGGTGTCGTCTTTAATCGACTGTAATGGCATACAGAATGACTTATATAAAATTTCTAGTTGGTGTGAAGAGTGGCAGCCAGCTATAAAAGTAGAAAAAGGTAATGCACATGAGTAGGAAAAACAATCCTATAATGTTCGAATACAGCATTAGTAGTGAGCTTCTTGATGCAGTCTCGTCTTTCAAATGTGTAGGCGTAACATTGCAGAGCGATATAAAGTGGAACTAACATGTAAGGACGGTTATAAATAAGGAGGACAGACGACTTTGCTTTATTGGGAGAATTTTGGGAAGATGTACTTCAACTGTAACGGAGACCGCGTATAAAACGCTTGTACGACCATATTTTGACTAATGCTTGCAGCAGATCAGATTAAAGGAAGACATGGAAGCAGTTCAGAGGCGATCAGCTAGGTTCGTTACTGTAGGTTCGACCAATGCGCGAGTGTCTCAGAAATGCTCCGGGAACTCAAATGGGAATTGCTAGAGGAAAGACGACGTTGTTTTCGATAAATTCTGTTGAATAAATTTAGAGGGCCGGATTTTGAAGCAGACGAACGATCTTCCAGCCGTCTACTTACATTTCGCGTAAATATCACAAAGACGAGTAAGAGAAATTAGGGCCGTACTGAGACATTAAGATATTCTTTTTTCCATTGTTCTATACTATGTTGGTTGCATTGCGTCAGGTTCAGCCTCCACTTTGGAATTCAGGGGTGATACACTTTTTTTTTGGTGTCAAGTGTACATAGATGGTGCCTGCTTGCTTCACACCTTAATGTCACACTGAGCCTTAAGGCTGTAAACATGCCATTCTAAACGGTACACACAGATGCTCTGGAAACTATGGCACTATGCTATATGCTGTCCGACAACGTATCAGTACGTCTACGATTATCTACGCGGCATCTGTCAACATCGGTTTTAAGGTGTACTAATTTCTTTTTAATTTAGTCGATGATGGTCTGAGTACTTCCGCGGATTACCGATACTATAAACAAACCTTTCACAGAAGTATACATGTTATTCTTGCTGTCCACGAAACTGCCAGGTGGTTACAATTGAATTGCAGCTACTCAAAGAGGTTCGGCGTGGGCTGTAACTACTGTATGGCAGCCAAAATTGGTACATACGCTAATGCGGTAATGCGCAAACGATTTGCATCGGAAAAAATACTTCTGATTCTGGCCACCAGGTGCAAATATGGCGCTGTGATTACGCTAATGGATTAGGAATGGCGCGTGAGCAGATAAGGTTAAACAAATGGAGGTGGCTTATCGTTGATTTTTTTATATTGTTCAATATGAACACCGGCGACATCAGCGAAGTGCTAAATCCGTAAAACGACGTGATCGGCAGTTGATGGTAGCAGATCAAGAGGAATCTCAGAAACGTGTTTCCGTTTTCTGGCCTTCTGGCCAAGTAGAGATCGAACGTGTCACTGTTAAAAGCATTCCTTTACACTTTTCAAAGCCAAAACATGATTTCCAAAATGCGGTTGACATGGTGTTCCACTGCAGACAGCTAATGAACGTTCAAGCTGAAATACTTCTTAAGTAATAGAATCCAGTACATTGTTCTTGCCAACGAGTGTTCATCAGACACAAAGCTATCGCCAGGACTACCCCAGGGATGTGTGATAGGACCGCTATTATTTTGTGTCTCACGAACAAGATGAGTAGCAATTTGCGGCTGTTTGCTGATTATACATAGGTGCATGGATGGTGTCGTCGCTGAGTAACCAAATTTGTACTTGATGTGATGATCGCGACCAGTAACGTACTGCAGGCGAGTAGGAGAAACAACGCTGTAATTTTCGAATACAGCGTTAGTAACGTGCTGCCTGATACAGTCACGTTGATTACTTGTCGAGGCGTAACGTTGGAATATGTAATGTCAGTCTTTGGGAAGGGGAAACGTTGACTATGTTTTATTTGAAGAGTTTTGTGGAGACGTGGTTCATCTGCAAGGGAGACCATATCTAGAACACTAGTATGACACATTCTTCAGCACTGCTCGAGTGTTTGGGATCTCCACTAGGTCGGATTAAAGACATAGAAGCTATACATTAGCGGGCGACTAGTTTTGTCAGCGCTTGGTTCGATCAACACGTGAATTTTGCAGAGATACTTCGGGACCTGAAATGGGAATTTCTGAAAGGAATGTGACTTTTTCTTCGAGGAAAACATATGAAGAAATTTCGAGAGTCAGGATATGAAGCTGACCGCAGAAAGATGTTGATACCGCCAAATTACACTCACCATAAGGATAATAAATATAAGAGAAATCAGGGCTAGTACGAAAGAATATAGATTGTCTTTTGGTCTCCTTATATTTGGGAATGCAACAGGAAACGAAATCACTAAGAGTTTTGCGACTTGGCCGCCGCCAGTCACCTTGCGTTGGCTTGCGGGATATGCATATATATGTAGATTTAGAGATAACACGTTCGTGGAAGTGTACAGGATGACCAGCCAATTTAAAATAGGTTAGGGAAATAATTCAAAAATTTTATTTCAGAACTTCGCCTAAGTTTTCCAAGTGTTCTTCCACTGTAACATACGCCTTGACAACGTGACCAAGGCTGTCCACCTTGCAGGGCAGAGCCGGCCAGAACCAGTATTGAATGCGGATTCTAAAATCACGCCACCCTTCTGGCGTCCGTGCTGAAACTACTGACGTTTCCATGCTACCGTGGAGCCAATAGCAGACATCCACGTTTGATCACGTGTTCTACTGCAGTAGGACTCTAAGGTGCGAGAATCAGTTCCTTCGCTCTCTTTCGTTTTAGTTTTCGTACGGAACAGACGCACTCAAGAGCCCTAGCCTCGGTGCGGGGCGAAAGGCTGCATGCCGTCTGCTCCCGCCTAGCGGCTGCTCGATATCTGCCACCAACTATGTGAACCGTAAACTTTATCTTTTCCGTTTACTAACCCGGTAACTTTTACTGGCACTCATTCATTGCATCCGACCTCAGGGCGAGTCCCGATATGTTACCCGTATTTGATAATATAGCCAATGTTAACTTGAAGCCTCTTATTTGCCTATCAGTCACCCTTTCCTACGGCGCCCACAAGCCTTCACTGCTCCACCTTTTATCTTGACAGCGCCTCCAACCCATCTTATTTGTACAGCAGTAGGGTGGATTGTATTATTTTCGTATCATCCGTGGGATAAAGATTAAGAGCTGTAGAGAAGGTCGTATAACAACAGTGATAGCCATAAAGTTTCTCTCTTTCAAACCAGGAAACGCACTGTACAAGGTGGTCTAGACAACGAGCATACATCAAGGTACACAAACTACACCTGACAGACTCTCTTTGTCCATTCTCTTCAAAGAAGAAAATAAGAAGAATAGAGATGATTACGAATCCTCCCCATAGAGTGACATAGGGCAAGTGAAATTACGTGCACAACACGCTGTATCCAGTCCTGTGTATTCATTGCATGTTATAATATAAAATGGGTCTCATCATTATTTAGAATATTGTAAGGCTCAGTGTTAGTTCAGAAGTACGCTATGGATCGTGATGTTTCGGTTGCTTCATCGTTTGGATCTTCCACGGGTAGTTTGTTGTTGTGGTCTTCAGTGTAAAGCAGGGGTGGGCAGACGTGCAGACGTGGGGCCGGGTGCTCGCTTATGCCCGAAGGGCTTACCCGCGGGCAGTTCCCCATCCATCTCTCCGCTATCATCGCTAGCAAGGCGCGCAAAACGTCGTCCATTTCTGGTTAATGTCCTAGAATTTTTGTTGCCGAAGTCTCTCTGACATTCATGGTAGAGCAATATTAGAGAGTATACAATGGCTGAGGAGGAGTTTAGAACATTCTGACTCCTGTGGAAACTAGATTTTACATTTCTACCTGAACTTACAAGGTACATGAATGTCAGTAGTACAATTTTGGTGATGTACTCACCGATTAATTTCCGACCTTGCAGCCATTGTTTTTAATAAAATTGCTGTTATGGATAAAGCAACTTTCAGGATGGACTTTCACGCACGTTATTGCACTAAAGCCGCGCGGGAGTAGCCGCGAGGTCTAAAGCATCATGCAACGGTCTGGGCAGCGGCTCCCGTCGGAGGTTCGAGTCCTCCCTCGGGCATGTGTGTGTGTGTGTGTGTGTGTGTGTGTGTGTGTGTGTGTGTGTGTGTTGTCCTTAGTGTAAGTTAGTTTAAGTAGTTTGTAAGTCTAGCGACTGATGATCATAGCAGCAGTTTGGTCCAATAGGTTTACAAAGGTTTGAACATGCAAATTGCATATACAAAAGCAAACACTGAGTGCACAGTCTTATGAATTTGTTTCATTATTATATGCTTTTGTGGAAAATTTTGGTAGGTGATTTAGCGAATTTTATCGATTTGACACTGATTTAGCGTAACATTGTTAATATTTACAGCCATATTCCTCAGATGGACGTTCAGTTTTTTTTTTGGAAAAGAAACTTCCGTCTTGAGCAACTGAAAATGTTTATTCTACCATGGTTATAAATTTCCGTCTTCTGCAACTGAATTTTTTTATTCTACAATGCCATTTCAAATGCAAAATAAGGGAGCTTTTACATTTAAGACTAGCAACGCACCCCGGCTTCGCGCGCGGATAGTATGGGAATAAGATATATGCGAACTCTTCGAACTTTTCGCGGAGCGTCTCGCTCTAACTTCCCTCAGTTCATGACTTCCGTTCCCTCGACTGAAACTCTGTATTTTGGCATCTGCAAAACTTAGGTATTTCATGTCAATATTACGCTATGGCATGTCTTGACCGTTATTAAACCTGAATGACGAAACACGCAAGTATCGTATTATGAAACAATATATACATATATCAACGTGTACGGTATAGTTCGTACTTTTCGTATAGACTTTTCGTATTAACTTTTCGTATTAATTGATCTATTACGCGCCATTTTGATCCTCACACTCACCCACTACTGTGCTCCTTAATGAAATATTTACTTAAAGCTTGCCTATGAAACCACCACACCCTTGGTGAAAACCATATGTAAAAGTGTTACGTAGTTTTTGAGTTTAACTTGTACAGATAGATTCAGTGGAGGGGCATTGTTTTATCTGTATAAATATCTATAAAAATCACAGAAGAATTGTACGATATAAAAGTTTGGCTCTTTCTCAAATAAAGGAAGAACTGTAGTTCTAAATGCCAGCACTAAACATTTACGTATATGTTAAAAATATCTTGATCCGACCGCTGCCAAACTTCTCAGGAACATTCGATGAGGTAATATGAAGATTTACTGAAGACTGAATGAAAATTGGTCCAGTGGTCTTGGAATCTAAAGGAAACACAAAGACATAAATACATACATACACACATATCCATCTTTACAGGTATAAAGAAAACAACCAAACTGATTTAGTAGTTTTGAAAGAGGCATACGATACGCAACTTCTGAAATTCAGTCGGAGTTCCGTGACTTTCACAGAAGTGGCGTGGTCAAAAATTAAAAAATCACTCACTGACAAACATGTAAAAACAATTCGACTATTTTACAGTCTAATAATTGACTTGCAAAATCCTTCGTGAAGAGATCGCACGCAAAGCTAACGTGATTACAAATTCAAATGTAGTCTGTCGATAGGTTATTATCGGCAGTCTTTAGTAGTGTTCGCGAGAAAGGGAATACGACCTGCTCGCGTATCGTGTCCATACGGCCAACACTCATGCCCAAATTGCCCGTGGGCAACTCACTTCACCATACCTGGTGTAACGATTGGTTCGATGCAGCTCTCTATGCTACCGTAAGATGTGCGAGCCTCTTCAACTATGAATAAAAACGGCATCCCACAAACATTTTAGTCTGCTTACTGTATTCGTCTTTCGGTCTCCCTCTTTACAGGTATAGCCGGCCTCGGTGACCGAGGAGACTAAGGCGCTCCAGTCACGGTCTGCACGGCCACTACGGTCGGGGGTTCGAATCCCCCTCGGGCATGGATATTTGTGACGTCCTAGTTCGAAAGTAGTTCATAAGTAGTTTGTAAGTTTAGGGACTGGTGACCCCTTAGTTAAGTTCCATAGACTATACAAACATTTGAACATTTTTACAGGTACAGATAAAACAACCAAACTGATTTAGCACACACTTCACTCGAATGCTAAATTAACCATTCCTTGATGTATAAGAATGTGTCCTACCGTGTCCTACCAATCTACGCTTCTTTCACATCAGTCTTACCACATATTTCTGATTTTGCCAGTTCTGTTCAGTATGTTCTCATTACTTACGCAATGGCCAAGATGGCCGCCAGTGAGTGACGCACGCTAGTTAGGCTCGCAAGTTTATCCGGTATTTGGAGGTGTTACTAAGCAGTTTGGCTGTTTGAAATAGTCACAAAACGTGTGTTAAGTGCCAAGTGTTGAATCGCTATAGTATTCGGAGTGCCTGTAATCGTGTAACTGCTTTGAAAATGGAAAGTCGTCGAACAACGCGCAGCACCGCCAACGGCCAGTCCGGCGAGGGTGCAGCAGGCGAGCCGGTGCCGGCGACCGCGGCCGCGCCGCCCGCCACCGCCGACATCGCCGCACTCGTCAGGGCTGAGGTAAGTGCAGCGCTGCAGGCGGAGGGCGCGCTCGCCACCGTGCTCCAGACTATCACCGACGCCGTCACTGCCTCAGTGACGCTCAAAATACAGCAGACGCTCGACAAGAATGCCAGCGAGATATGCGCTCTGAAAAAGACCCTGGAGGACACCGCAGACAGAGCACGATCTCTCGAGCAGAAGCTAATCGAGAGAACAGATGAGCTCGAACAACATCAGAGACGTAACAACCTAAGACTGTTCGGGATTCCAGAAAATAGTAGTGAAAACACCGATGAAATCGTAGTGAAGCTGGCCACTGAAAAGCTAGGGGTGCAGGTGACCCTTAGCGACAACGACAGAAGTTACAGAGTAGGACGTAAGACAGGGGAATCCACAAAACATAGGCCCATAATAGTGAAGTTTGTTTCCTACAGGAAGAGATCCGAAATCTTTAGAGCCAAGAAGAAACTGGTAAAATCAGGTCTGACGATACGTGAAGATCTCACTTCCGAGCGGTTAAAAATTTTGAATAGTGCAATCGCAACATTTGGCCTACACAATGTATGGACAAGTGATGGCAGAATAATGGTGAAGACGAACAATGGCAAAATATCAATTACAAATGCGAATGAACTCGAAAGCCTCTGCTTTAGGAGATAAAAACACTTGCCGCCACTACTTCTACAAGTAGCTTACTATTTTTTTTTCTTTTCTATTTTCTTTCTTCTTTTGCTACACTTTATATCGATTTTGTAAAGAAAATCTTATGTACATTAATATCTATTATACTACATTAGTTAGCTTTCTCTTTATTATTTTAGCAAATTATCATGATTTGATTGGTGTTATTTGTTGTTACACTTTTTTTTTCTCTTTCTTCTAGCAAATTATCATTATATTTTTAGTGACACTGACTGGTTCACTTTAGGATAGTGCTGTTTTACTATTAATCTCATACTTACATTATTAATTACGGTACCATATTAGGTTTAAATTCAATTTTATATAGCGTTGGTCTCACGCATCATTGGCAATTGCTCACTCTACTATCGATATTGTTATCTTTATTTAGTGTTGTTCCGTGCAGATTATTTTTACTGTGCTTGGCGAGATTCTCCCCCCCCCCCCTCAGCGCCACGCTGCCGCTCGGCGGACACAGCCGTGCTGACCTTGGCTGCAGCGCCTCCCTGTCCCTCCCCTGTCTCTGAACCCACCTGACCTGCTTCGGCTCTCTCTCTCTGCTGTCCTGCACTCCTCCCCCGACCCCCCGGACCGCTAGCCCCCAGCCACGCCACATTCCAATGTGTCCTGCGTTCGCAGAAAAGGACGCCGCCACCCCACAGCCCACTGCCGTTGCCCTACCGACTAGCGGTATCATCGCGCGCGCTACAACTGAGCGCACAAAGCTCCACGTTGCACACGCAAATGTTCAATCTCTACAAGCTCATTTAGTTGAGTTCCGCCATATATTTCAAGACTTGGATCTTCATATAATTCTTCTATCGGAGACCTGGCTCAAACCAAGCATTACCACCAGTTCCGTAAATTTAGACGGCTATGTCTTCCTAAGACACGACCGATTGAACAAACGCGGAGGCGGCGTTGGAGCTTACATACGCTCTGAATTATCTCCTACCGTGTTGCACACATCAAATAATGATGAAACTGAACAAGTGGAATACATGTTCGTAGAGATAAAACCCCTCAAAGAAAAGTGTCTCATATGCGTCCTCTATAAACCTCCGAAAGTAGGTGCGTTGGACTGCTTCGAAACTGCCCTCTCAGACCTCGAATCACCTTATGAGCACATAATTATAGCGGGAGACACTAACATAAATTTTCTGTTCAACAGTCCGTCCTGTATGAAGTTCAAGCGTATGCTTACGTCTTCGAATCTGACCTTACTTCAGCTTGCACCCACCCATCACACAGCTGATAGCCACACTTTAATAGATATATTTGCAACAAGGTTTCCAGACAGAGTAATTCGAACGTCACAAACATCTGCACCTGGCATGTCTGCCCATGATGTAATTTTCATGACATACTCGCTAGAATGCCCCAGGAAGAATCCACTTCTAACTACATACCGTGACTTAAGACGCGTCAACTTACCTGAACTGACAGCTGATGCACAAGAAATAGTTTTCGAGCCAACCTCCGACACCCTCCCGGACGTAAACGAGAAACTGCACAAAATTACAAATAAACTTAACCAGCTGTATGATAAATATTCGCCCATCAAGACCAAAAAAGTGAGAAGGAAACCTGCACCCTGGCTAACTGATGAACTAAAACAGCTCATGAATCTCAGGGACAATGCACATCGGACATACAAACTGCACCCTACACCTGAAAACCACACCGCTTACAAGCAGAAACGTAACAGAGTCAGCCAGGCTGTGAGAAATGCTAAACTCAGATACGCCTATTCATTAACCGACAACATAAATAGACCGGCCGTCCTCTGGAAAAACATGCGCGGTCTTGGTATTGGAAAAGTAAAAACTGCAGCCGAACCCACTGTCCCCATTGAGGAACTAAATCAGTATTTCACAACGCCTACCACCACAATAGATCACCAAACGAAACAAACACTTATTGACCATATCAAGAGGATAAACAACGCTAACCATGATAAGTTTTGTTTTAAGCATGTTACTGGAAGTACAGTCAAAAAAGCCATTATGCGTATTACATCAGCGTCTACTGGGGATGATGGTATCACTATCCAAATGGTAAAGCTGATTATTGATCCACTGCTGCCCATCATAACAGATATATTTAATCAGTCCTTAGCCACAAGTGTTTTTCCTGATGCATGGAAACGTGGACTAGTTAAGCCACTGCCAAAAAAGAACATTGCCACAGCACCCTCTGATTACAGACCTATCTGCATTCTTCCGGCACTATCCAAAGCTCTAGAATATATAGTAAATGATCAGCTAACCAGCTACTTGACTATTAATAACCTTTTTGACGAACACCAATCAGGTTTTCGCAAATATCGCAGCACAACATCTGCTTTGATAAAAGTGACAGACGATCTTAAGCAGGCAATGGATAGACAAGAGGCGACTATTATGTGCTTCTTAGACTTTAGCAAAGCTTTCGACACTGTGGACTTTGACATTTTACTTGCTAAACTTAGCAGCCTAAATCTCTCTCAAGGCGTGGTGCAATGGTTTCGCTCATACTTGACATCGCGTCTTCAGTGCGTCATGTCCGGCACCAAAAAGTCACAGTGGAGAAAAGTACTATCAGGCGTACCACAGGGCTCGGTATTAGGTCCACTCCTCTTTTCATTGTACGTAAGTGACGTATCATCGGTCTTGTCCTTTTGTAAATACCACATGTATGCCGATGACCTCCAGTTGTATTTAAGTGCAAAACCAATAAACCTGAAGACAGCAATCGAAAATTTTAATTCTGACCTATGTGCACTATCAAAGTGGGCACAGAATATAGGATTAAAGCTCAATCCAAGTAAAACACAAGCAATTCTGGTAGGACATCCTAGGCTCATTAACCACAAATTCCGCGAATCTCAACCATCATTAATATTAAATGACACACCTATCTATTTTTCGCCCTCGGCAAAAAGTCTGGGAGTGATAATAGACGACAAACTAAATTGGGCTGAGCACACAGCCGCCGTGTGTAGGAAGGCATCAGCATCTCTTCATGCCCTACAGAGATATAAGAAGTTTTTTCCTCTCGATCTCAAAAAGAAACTTATACAAACACTTGTAATTCCAATTATTGATTACAGTGATGTTATCTTGCAAGGTCTTTCTTGGGAAAGCTCAAGACGTCTGGAACTAATCATGAATGCCTGCGTTCGATATATATGTAACATCCGTCTCTTTGATCACATTTCACCATCTTATATGCAACTATCCTGGCTCCGTGCTGACAAGCGGAGAGATTTTCATACACTCTGTTTCCTCTACTCTCTTATCAACGTACACTGTCCCTCATATCTTTCCTCGACCTTAACACTCTTATCTGATCAGCATAACAGAACTACTCGTTCGTGTCAGAGCAAAACCCTTTCTGTCCCTATCCATCACTCAGCCGGTTTCTCGAAATCCTTTTCAGTAGCAGGAACGAGGCTCTGGAATCATCTACCTCAGTATATCAGAGAACTGAATAACACTGCCAGCTTCAAACGACAGTTAATGGATTATCTACTGAAGCAATAATTACGCCAATCTTTAATACCCTACGGTCCAGGTACGTCACATCCATTCCTCCTCCCAGATATTCTCTTACTGCCATTGCTCTCGCCAGGTACAGCTTTCTTAACTTCCTTTTGTCAGAATTCGCCTTGCCTTAACCAGTCTCGATTCAAAAGTACATCCTGTATCTGCTAATATCAATGTTGTTACACCAACAGCAGCAGAAGGTGTCTCAGTGGTACTACTAGTATTAATCCTATTAGAATTAAGTCAATACCTTTTATTTTACATCCTTTTACATGTAGTTAACTTTTATAAATTATGTTATTAATTGCTTATCTGTAAAAATCATTGGTATGTTATAGGTAACTCAAATGTAAAAAAATTCTGTATGTGTAAAACCCTGGTTCGATGTAAGAGAGGGCCTGATGGCCCTAATCTGATCAGGCTAAATAAATAAATAAATAAATAAATAAATAATCTTCAGCAGCACCAAATTTAGAACCTTCTATCCTCTCCTTATCTGAACTGTTTATTATCCACATTTCAAGTCTTTACGCCAGATGTTAACGGATTTCTTTTCTTTAGAAATGCTTTACTGCCCATGGCCTTTCTGTATTTGATATGCGTAACTTACTTGCACGGATACTAGAGTAAAATATACCTCAAAACGTTCCGTACTGTTGATGATGGGATGGACAGTTCTTATGACCCTGCACGAGCACTGGTACCACACGCGGAACTCTTTGCTTGGTCGCGTCGAGGTTGGAGCAGCTTTCTACCTTGGTCTAGACACCTTTTAGAATTTAGAATTTAGAGAAAATTTTAGAATTTAGAGAAAGATTCCACATCTGACTGCATTTCTGTCTGTGGTACCAAACATTTTTGACAAACGTCACAATTTTCAAGTGCTGTACATTGACGAATCCGAAAAAGTCGATTCCGTCGGGTGTTCCGTAGTGTTTTCCGGTCGTGTCCTGTCTTTTTTTTTTTTTTTTTTTTTTTTTTTTTTTTTTTTTTTTTTTTCTTCAGCGGAGCTGCATGTGATCCTCAAGTCACTGTAACAAATGGAGCGTGTTCAAAAATGTTCAAATGTTTGTAAATCTATCGAGCCAAACTGCGTGGTCATCAGACCGTAGCTTACAAACTACTTAAACTAAGGTAAACTAACCTAAGGACAACACACACACATACACACACACACACACACACATACACACAACACACACACACTCATACCCCAGGGAGGACACGAACCTCCGACGGCGAGCAACCACGCGCTCCGCAGCGAGGCGCCTTAGACCGCTCGGCTACTCCACCGCGGCAGACGTGTTTACGTAAACAATTTGTTCTTTGCTCCGATTCCCATTGTGACCTACAATCACTGCAGAACATCTATCCATCTGACATTATACACCAGTTCATTCATGAGCAACTGTACCTGCGCCAACGGCGGAGTTATGTGGTGTCATTTCTTTGGGTACTAGGGCATGTGGGGATTCTTGACAACGAAGCGGCTGATGTTGCTGCCAAGGCGGCTGCAGTGACCAGAATGTCACGGAATGTGCTGTTCCCCTGCGGGACGTCTTCTCTGTGTTGCGCCAGAGGTCCCTTCAACTGTGGGAGGATACGTGGCTGACAGTGACAGCTAACAGACTGCGGTTGGTTAAGCCAAGTGTCCAACCGTGGCAAACCTCATGCCAGTCATACAGGCAATATCCATATGAAGTTACCCTGACACACCTCCGCATCGGACAGTGTCCTTTGACACACAGATTTTTATTTCGTCAGGAGGAACCCCCCTCCCCCGTCTTGATATGCCTGTGGCGTGCAAATCACTCTACGCCACATTTTAACACAGTGTGTGCTGAGAGGGTAGCGTCGAATCCTGGTGGTGCTGTGCCCTCTGTTTTAGCTCATACCGAGACGAGTGTGACAAATGTTTTAAAATTTTGTGAATCGTCTAGACTCGGGCCCAAGCTTTTAGACTGGAGGTTTTAGTTTGTTGGAGAGTGGCTGGCTCATCCTTTTCATTACGGTGATCAGCCAGCCACGATAGAGCTAAGGAAGCGCACTGCCGATGTCATCGATCCCTAGCCCCACACACTACTTCAACTACCTTAAAATAACTCAAACTAAGGACAATGCAAATACCAATGCCAAAGGGAGAACTGCAGCCTCTCACGCGAGTGGTCTCGCGATCCTTAACGTGGTGCCCCAGACCGCATGGCCATTCCCGCTCGACTGACTCATGTTATTGTTTGACGAATGACTGCGTGGATTCCATACAGATAATGCACAGCTGCAAAATTTTCTCTGGTGGCCACAACTGGAACAATTCTTTGAAGCGTATATTCGGTCCACATTAATGCTTAACATTACAGCTCGCGGTGGACCTCAATGAGTATCTGCTCTTATATTATAATTTCTGATCCCACATCCATCATTACGAATGTTCTGTATTCACTTTGATGGTGTTAGTCAATAAAAAATTTACTTGCCGATTTGCAGTACTGGTAAACAGATGGTACTGGTATTTATTACTACCTAACCCGACATTGCCCGGGTATTTATTTATTACAATCTGTACTTACTCTCTCCCTTCCTATCTCTGACCATCCCTTCCTCTGCTCATCTCCTCGTCTCCTCGTATATGTGTGTGTGTGTGTGTGTGTGTGTGTGTGTGGTGTGTGTGTTAACTTTCATTGTGATCGGTGAATAGGTGGGGAAGGTACCCTCAGCCATGCACCATATGAAATATTATGTAATGTTCCTCTTACTTTGAAGGTGAAGTGTGTAAAATTTCGTCAGGTTCGGAATGAAATTGTACATTTCGTCTAATTCGATAAATCCACAACGCACTATACGAAATTTCATGTAGAAAGTGATCTTCCTCTTGTTCTGAAGATGAAGTGTGCAACATTTTATCAAAAATGTTCAAATGTTTGTTAAGCTTATGGGACTTAACTACGGGGTCATCAGTCCCTAAACTTACAGACTACGTATGAACTACTTACGAACTAGGACGGCACAAATATCCATGCCCGAGGGGGGATTCGAACCCCCGACCGTAGTGGCCGTGCTGACCGTGACTGGAGCGTCTCAGCCACCTCGGCAACATTTTATCAAGATCCGATTAAAACTGCAGATTTTGTTAAGGTCCGTAGGTAAATCACCCTCCGTCGTCACTGTACGAAATTTTATGCACACAGCCACCTTCCTGTTGTTCTGAAAAAAAAAGGATCGAAATAAAATTGTATATTTTGTCTAGGTCCGTAGGTAAAGTACCTTCCGCCATGCACAATACGCGCCATATCTCCTGAACTACGTGTCGTTACTTCACGTGCAGTAAATTTGATTGAAAGCGGTCTAGTGATTCAGGAGGGGATGTGCAACATTGATGTTTTATGAAGCAGTTTTTCGCGCATTTCATTATCACGTCACATCTCCTTAACTAACCGATGTTCGTGATCCTTACAACCGATCTTCCTCTTGGTTTGACGATAATGTGTGCAAAATTTTAACAAGATTGGAACAAAACTCGACTTTATATATAACTAGCTGAAAACACTTCGTTTCCCGGATACGTAATCGTTCCTTTCTTACATTTAGTTCATCCCCTTCTTACTCCTCTGTACATGAACAGAAATCAAAACCTATACTTATCACCAGGAAAAGGAAATTTGCCTCATTCACAACCACAATATACCTTAATAACAAAGTGCTTCAACAAGTAGACCATCTAAAATATCTGGGCGTTATAATCGACAGTAAGTTTACATTCAACAAACACGTTCAACATATTACAGATAAATGCACGGTCTTGATTAACGCTCTTTCCAGATCAGCAAGACTCAACTGGGGTCTGCGGGCTACCGCACTGCAAACTATTTATAAAGGAGCAATACTGCCTATATTATCGTACGGCTCACCGATGTGGATAGACGCACTAGAGCGACAATACAACCGTACCAAAATTAATAGAGTCCAACGGTTAATAAATTTAAAAATGGTTAAAGCTTACAGAACGACATCCAGCGAAGCACTTTGTGTTCTTTCAGGTCTCATGCCTTTAACACTTAAGATATAGGAAATAGCTAAATATTATAACCTGGTCAAAACCAAAGACGCCAAACAGACAATCGACATCGCCCTAGAGTACAGAAGCTGGGCACACCCAGCAGACTTCACAAGGATAATTGAGAAGGACGTCAGCAAAAGCTACGCTGTTGAAGTATACACAGATGGAAGCAAATCAGACGACGGAGTGGGTTCGGGGATAGCAATATTTGTTAATAAGAGGCTTACTTACCAGATGCAGCTAAAACTGTCTAATGAATGCTCAAACAATCAAGCGGAACAATTTGCCATCGTCAATGCTCTTGAGTTCATAAATAATCTCTCGAATACTGATACAACTGCAGTAATTCACACCGACAGCAGAA
Organism: Locusta migratoria; assembly: GCA_026315105.1. Classification (NCBI taxonomy): domain Eukaryota; kingdom Metazoa; phylum Arthropoda; class Insecta; order Orthoptera; family Acrididae; genus Locusta; species Locusta migratoria. The sequence continues at coordinate 182,874,927 of CM048744.1, forward strand.
TTACTTTGGACTCTTTGCGAAATCCGAAGAACCACAACTTGTTGATTGAAGAAATAAGAAGTAATATCAGAAGGTTGCAGACACACAACTGGCTGGTGCATTTCGAATGGGTTAAGGAACATCAAGGGATATGGGGAAATGAACTAGCTGACAACCTTGCTAAAAGAGCAGCTCGATCACGACAGTCAACACGCTATAACAAATACCTACAAGTGCCGTAAAGAAGAAACTTCGAGAAGAGTTTAGGAACAAATGGGACATTGAGTGGCATAGAACAAAAAACGGGGGAAGCACTAAACCGTATTTTCCTACGATCCGACAACGTTTAATGATTAAACTTCCAATATCTCCGAATTTTACAGCTATGCTAACAGGTCATGGGAAACTGAAAGCCTACTATCAGCGGTTCAAAATAATTGAAGACGGAACGTGCACATGTAACAGTGCTGTCCAAACTATTGACCACGTGCTTTTTGACTGCTGCAATTTAATGAGAGAGAGGGACAATCTCAGGAAAAAAATAGCTGCCAAAGGAGGAGGTTGGCCCGTCAGTAAATATGACTTAGTACATAAATCCACCCTGTCCATTTCCCCTCCATCTGTAGTGAATTTCATCCTGTAGTTTCGTTTTCACGTAACTCAATCCTTATCACGTCATTTCTCGTTAACAATGTGACACACAACAGTGTAATCTTCTACGAGAGTAGAGTGGAATATTAGTAAACTGGAAGTGAAATTCCTTTACGAATACTGTTAGTAATGAAGACGTTGCAAATCAAAACATTTTGCGTCAGTGGGAGGTTTGTCTTGCCTCTCATTGTTTATGACATCATATCCTCTTAACAATGTGTCGTAGGTGGTTCTTACCCCTACAGCAATAAGGAATATGTGAACCAATACGATAAGGAATATGTGCACCAAATTTGGTTGAAATCGGCCTAGTCGTTTAGGTGACGTGCAACATTGTCAAGTGATGCGGCAAGTGTCTGTGCATTCCATTGTTTATGACGTCTTAGGTCCTTAACTGTGTGTTGTACGTGATCCTTACACACAAAGTGACTGTCCACTTGGTTTGAAGGACAAATACAAAAAAATTTCATCACAATCGGAACAAAATTGAGGATTTCATGTAAGTCCATATGTAAAATACTCTGTACCATGTTCCACTTCCAATTTTATACAGACAATGACCTTTTTCTTGCTTTGAAGGTTAACTGAGCAAAACTACATCGTGGTCTAAATTGCATACACTTCATATCTCCTGAAGAATGTGTCGTGGCTGGTTCTTACCTCTGCAGCAATTGTTAACCCATGGTACAGAATATGTGCACAAAATTTGGTCGAAATCGGGTCAAGTGGTTTAGGAGGAAATGTCCAACATTGTCGTGTTGTCGTGTGTTGCAGCAGATCTTTGCGCATCTTATTGTTTATGATGTCATAATTATTCCCTGACCTACGTGTTTATGTGACTCTCACACTCACGGCAACATTTCTCTTGGTTTGACGGTGCATAATTTCATCAAGATTGGAACAAAACTGAAGATCTTTAAATAATAAAAGCACACAAACGGACACACTATATGTAAAGAAGAAGAAGATCTTGATGATGACTGATAACTGCTGCAAATAACAGGACCAAAAGTAAAAAGTGTGAAAACGAGTTCAATTTTTTAGCGAATTAAGTAATTTTTAAGGAGGAAGTTTTTGATGAGTCGTACGTTCTCTGTCAGGGTTTGTGACCAGTTTACACTAAGTCGAAGAAAAAGGAATTTTAACGTGAAAAACTCTTAAAAATAGTGCATTACTGAAAGATATGCATGTTGGCAATCAGTAGTAGAAATACGAGAAACGATAAAACAGAATGATATAGAAGGGGTAATAATGACTGTAATGAAAACAAAATGGATGGAAGGTACCAAGGAGACTGTTCGCTGGGTTTCTTGAAATAAGAAGACACCAGCACAAAGATCCTGATTACATTATATAATATGCAGTACCTGACTGCCACGGTGGAACAGCCGTGTGCACTGAGACGCCGTGCTGCGATGCGCGCGGCCGTTCGCCGTCGGAGGTTCGAGTCCTTCCTCGGGCATGGGTTCGTTTAACTTAGTTTAAAAAGTTTGTAAGCTAGGGACTAATAACCCAGCAGTTAAGTCCCATAGATTTACAAACATTTGAACATTTCTCTTGAAGACTGCGGTGCACGACAGCGACTAGAGAAAGATTTTATCCAGTAGAAAACAGCAAATGGTTATTGACTATTTCTTGAATATTAGACTCAGTCAAATAGTAAAAAATAAAGATAACCTTTTGAAAATAATTTGGACATTAAACCACTAAGTGGCCTTTTTATTTTTATCTCCCGTATGTGTGAGATTTAGTTCAGGGACAGTCCGCTAAAACCTAACAGAAGACTCACAAACATATTGAATGTTAGTATATTTTAGAGTAACATCATGTTATGGAAAATTCAAAACAGTCATTGAAATATTCTATTCGAGTACCTGACCGCAATAATTTCTTTTTGAAAATAGAATTACTATTAAATAAGCAAGGTCCTGTGCACGTAAATTCAGTTCTGTACAAAGTATTTGAGGAAGTTCAGACTTTATATTTCTTTGTTTCAGGAGGATATACTCCAGCGGGTACAAGTATGTAACAAGACCTATCCTGTTTCTCAAGGTAAGATTGCCATTTTAAGTTTAATATATTCTATGTCACCTTGTCCTCTATTTTGTACAATAAGTTGTTTTTGCAGAAATTTCGAAATATAGACTATTACATTAATTTTTATTTTTGGTTATTTGAGAGTATCAATAGCGAATAAGAGCCTTAATTTTTTCCGAAATAAAATATATGTGGAGTGGAGAGCCCCGTATTCAGGCATAGACGACAGACGATTGCAATTAACTGTGAGAAATTTTGTCTGATGTGTACCTGGCATACTGTTTCTAGCAATATGTTCCTCTAATGGGGATGTCATCTTCACGTGGATAACTTGGCCACTATGTTATAGAAATGACTCATATATTTACAGTAGATAGTAATGGTCAAACCCCAGCCATTCTCCTAGAAGAATCACGAACTCGTCTCGACAAGAATGAGCAAAATGCTCCAGAAATTTATGCTCATTGTCCATGAGTGTGGATTACACAAATCTTTTTAAATGTCTTTATCTTTACATAAATACGCGAATAAAAATTTTGAAGTACAGACTTCTAATACTAATTACTGAGGCTGATGAAACTTATATACTAGCAATAGTAGTAGTAGCAGTTGGTTTCTAAGGGACTCAAATATTCCGTACTGATATCACTTGGTTCCTAGAAATGCTCCTGTCTTGTGCTGCCTCTTGCCAGTTATAATGAATTGCTGTTCGTTAGTCTCGTTAAAACTCGAGAACGGCTGAATCTATTTCGCAAATTTTAGTCTTCAAATATTTGTGTAAGACCAGGGAAGGTTTAAACGGTGATAAAATATGGAAAAGTTGTCCGGAAAAGAGGAAAATCGGGAAAAACTGAAACAACTTTTTCCAGTGAGCCATCAATACCGTTCGTCCAATTGCGATAAAATTTTGATCATTTGACGTTCAACGAAAGATGAACGTTCTTATGAACTAAAACTTTGGGAAAGTTCCCCGGAAAATTTGAAAATTCGCGAGAAACTGAAAGAACTTTTTTCAATGAGTTATCAAATTACCTAGACGTGATAACTAATATAAGTATTTTCTGAGATACGGTAAAGTTAAGAAGTCAAAGAGTAAATATCTTTTCCAGAGAGTAATTATTGTTCGATATTTCGCTTTATATAATTCAAATCAAAAATATCTTGAATTGCACACTTTCTAAAGTATCTTATCCGTTACTTAATCGATCAAGTTATCTCCACACCAGATTTCATCACAATAGATTCAGTGGTTTATGTAATGATATATAGCCAACTCGGTTCAGCCGTTCTCGAGTTTTAGCGAGACTAACGAACAGCAATTCATTTTTATCTTTGACAGTTCAAACCGTGTAAAGCGAACTTTACTCTTTCAAAGTATATTTCTGAACGCACCTAACACAACAAACAAGTCGTTATTTTACATGTTTTAAATCTAAATTATCCTCACCATTTTTCCATACTTTATCACCTTTTAAACCTTCCCTGAACTACCACGAATGTTACATGAACATTATCCTGGACATGTATGCGTGGTTTACCCACTCTTACCGCCCACTATCGAGCCGATACTTAAGACTATCTGATGATGTCTTTATAAAGCTACTGGGTTTAAAATACATATCATTTAAATTAATATGGTTTATATTAAGAGGCAAGTGATACGAAGTTCACCGGGTCATCTAGTTCATTCTAATTCTTTTCATATATTGCTTGTATCATTGCGCCAAGTGCTTCTTGGCGACCCCCTTGGCCTTTTGCCACATGACAACTTCTTCACTATTATTGGCACAATTTGGTCCTCTTTTATTCTTGTTAGGTGGCCATCCCATTGGAGTCTTATACCATTTATTTATGTTAACTAATATTGATTGTTGTGCTAATATGTGAATTTTGTGTTGTTTCTTCTCTTTCAGCATTGTCATCCAGTTTCATAATCTGGACCAAAGCTTTTCTTGTAGCGCTAATATGTTGATTTCTTGTGGTCTCTTCTCTTTTAGCATTGTGATTCATTATGATAATCTGTACCAAAGATTTTCTTGTGAACATTATTTTCGAAAATTTGTAATTTGTTCAGTGTTCAAATGTTCGTAAAGCTATGGGAGCAAACTGCAGTGCCCATCAGTCCCAACTACTTAAGCTAACTTACGATAAGGACAGCACACACAACCGTGCCCGAGGGAAGATACGAATCTCCACATATATATATATATATATATATATATATATATATATATATATATATATATATATATATATATATATTCGAATCTCCACATATATATATATGGAGATTCGAATCTTCCCTCGGGCACGGTTGTGTGTACTGTCCTAAACATTTAACCTTCTTCAAAACATAGTAAATCGTTATATATATACTATCAACGATTTACTATGTTTTGCAGAAGGTTAAATGTTTACTTACCCAAATTAGTTCCAATGCAGACAAAAAAAAAAAAAAAAAAAAAAAAACTTTGTTCTCCACCAGGTTAAAGGTTCATTTACCTAAATGGATTTCAGTGGAGAAATACTACTACTACTACGACTACTATTACTAATAATAATTGTTATTATTCTGGTTATGTTATTATTATTTAAAATTATTTGATCACTTTTTGCAGTGTTTGGGACAAGTCACGTGAAAGGAGTATGAGTTATGTTGATAATTATTTTTCTTTAATTATATAACAATAAACAACGATTTTATGCAAACACACACACACATTACTCCTCACACATAGTTTACTGTCGCAGTCTCCGTGCATTGCATTATGCCACGGCTTCCGATGTCTTGACGACACCGCACTTGAATAATCAAGCGCAACATCAGAACTTTCTCTCTGGTGGCTTTCGGTTTAATAAAGCCAAAGTATTCGTAATCTTTCAGTTTTCGTATTTTCTTTTTCGTTCTTCTGCGTGTTATTATTGTCAGCAGCTTGGATGGATGAGCAGTTAACGTGACATACAATAGTTCTAGCATTTTCCCCCTTGCAATCTTTATAACTTTTTGGATGGTAGAAACATCAGAATAAGTTTTGCATCAAATACCAAACAAAAATTATGTAGTTTCTGTCCTATGGTGAATTGTTGTTTATTAAGTAATACATCTTGTGGATATATCACTTCTGTTGTATTCAAACAGAACCTACAATAACGTGTCTTGAGGTATGTCCATTGTGTGGCAACCTCATTCAATACATGATCCATCGTATGCTGCTCTCTGATTTATCTAATTCTACAGTGGCAATCCTGATTAACTCACGTTTATGGTTGGCGAGGACTTCCGGGATAGTATTTCCAATTGAAACCAAGAATCTTCAGTTGGAGTCGTATTGGATTACCATGCATAACAATCCAGTTGTGTAATACCGGCAGGATTGATGAAATCGTCACTGATGCGTGCAAGATGAACATGGGCGTTGTCATCCATAGACTTGAATTATTCTGAGAAATGCTGATGAAACGGTTCAGCTAGTTGTCGGAGGATTGTATTCCCTGTACTTCGAAGTGTAGGTAACAGTAGCGTCTGAATTCCCCACATACAGGGTGATTCTAAAGTCACTAAACATTTTGTACTTAAAAGAAATTTTATTAACGAATATGTAATAGCACTGCATCTTTTTTACTGTAGGATATAATTTCAGTACATTTCAATGTTACCACCTTGCATGACTAGTCACACTAACCGCGCTCAACTGTAGACCAAAAAACCTGCCCAAGCATATCTGGTGTAATCTCAGCAGCTGCTGCTCGAATCCGCCTTGTTAAGTGTACAGTGCTGAGGATCTTCACCTGGTATACCTTAGACTTGATAATAGCAAAAAAGTCTAAGTGTGTCAAGTCAGGAGACCGGGGTGCCCACATCCGTAAGAGGCACAACGAAGCCATCCGCCGGGAAGTGCTTGATTCAGATAATCCCAAACAACGAGGGCAAAATGGGGTGGCGCACCATCCTGTAGAAAAACAACAGTATCCATAATCCCACCAGATATCAACTGGGGCTCCAAAACCTGTTCCGACATACCTAGGTGTGTGGTTCCAATAACAGGTTATTCTGCGAAGAAGAAGGGCCCGTACATTGTTGACCTCGTTATTCCTAACCACACATTCACTTTTGCTGTGTCCCGTTGCCACTCCTGCTTCACACTTTATTGTTGGTCTGACTAAATCCTGCAGTTGTGTCCATTCACATGTCCACAGGTATGATATGTAACTTCATCTCTGAACAAGACATTGTGGATCAAATTATTATTTTCCACAGCTTGAAGCAGGTCATCACACATAGCTCGTCTGGCTGCATAGTCCTCTGCTTCCAGCTTCTGTACGACCTGGATATGGTACACACGTTCGTGCAGCTTGTAACGAAGAACTGTCTATACATTGTTTTGAGGAATACCGAGCTCCCTACTAAGTCGCCTGGTAGATGCGGAAGGGCTGCGTGTGATCGCCTCCTGCATACTTTGCACCGTCTCTATCGTTATGACCGGCCTCCCTGGAAGTTCTTCATCTGCCACACTATCAGTACGTTGGAATTTATTGACTAGGGTCTTGATAAGCCTGCTGGGGCAAAGTCTGTCCGCACCTGTTCATATGTCAGTCAACGAAGACGAGCAGAAACAACAGCGATTCGTTCTTCCTTGGTTAGCATTCTGTCTTAGTACTTGCAAGAAATAAATATTCCGTTACTACATCACTGAAATTTATAGTGACTTTAGAATCACCCTGTATATCCGCACAGAATATTGTTGATCCCCAACTTTGCTGTGCTCCATTGTCAGTAGGGGTCTGTAGTGTAGCATTACCAGATTCCCTCCGTATTCGTTATCAATGGTCATCTAGTATCATACACATCCTTCATTCATCTGTGAAGAGAACTTCGTGCCTATTTCCCACAATTCGTACCTGGCGATTTTTGACCTACCTATATCATGGAGCATGATATCTGGGTTTGAGGTCTCTCCATCGCCGTCTACAATACAAATAGTTCTCTTGGAGTTTCGTACAGTCTGGTTCCACCTTCCCTCCCTGTAGCTCTCGCAAAATCATTGTTTGTGTTGGTGGTAATCTGGTTGTGGTTCGCCATCATCAAGTACATTTTCAGGTTAGACATGTTAACCTTTTCAGAAACCGAACATCATATTTGTGGTCTTCTTCTTCTACCATTGGGTATGTACCCTTACGCCTTCTTTGATATCCTGTATTGTATCATACGTTACAGATGGTCGTGCCATTCCTTCCTCTAGTATCATATCTTTTCCACTACTCCGACAACATTGAGTTCCTTGCTTATCTCTCTATTCCTGTGTATCCTGCCAAAGGTCTTAGAAGTATCATTTCTGCTGATTCAAGTGTCAGTAATTGTTGGTTTGTGGAAGTCCATACTTCCGGTTCATAGATTAATAAAAGTACGGCCACTGTAGTAAAACAAAATTCTTGCTGTCTCTTTTCTGGCTTTAATCAGGAGTGTTTCCTTAACCGTAACAAACATTTGTTAAGTACCTTTGCAGCTTCTTTTCAGGCTTTTTATCATAAGTATAAGCTATATTACAGTCCATCAATATATAAACAGAATTGACTGCTGTTCTAGATATTATAAATTGTGATTAAGAATATCTGTGCAACGGTACTGAAACTGAATTACCCAGGACAGGCGGCGAGGACGCTCGTTTGCTTACTGTCCCACGGGGTTTCCCCCTTCTACTTGCTAAATTGCTCAAAGTAGAGTGCAATGGAGGAAACCACTGGAGGTACATTTGTAAAGAGCCACCGCTAGCTCAATAAATAAAGGTGATTTAGCTAATGAAATGTTAATTTAGATGTCAAAGATTTCTTTGTACACAACATTTCTTGTGTAAATCTTTCCATCTTTATTAAGCTCTTCTTCTAGACGACCATTAAGAATTTTTAACTTTATGCACGTTCTTTCATGGACTCTTGAACAGGCAACATAAAGTTGACCATATCGGAATGCAAGCTCAGAAAAAAAAATGACAACACGCACGAGCGTTTGCCCATGACACTTATTGATAGTCATAGCAAAGGCAAGTTTTACAAGAAATTGTTTGCGTCTTAATTGAAACGACAATTCTGTTTGAGATGGAGCCTTGTTTTTCTCTGTTCAGTAGATTCTTATTGTCGAGAAAGCCGTTTGTGTGCAGCTTTAACTTCATTTCTCTCCTCTTCAGTGCTGTATTTTTTAGGAGGTATGTTTAAGAGAAATTACATAAAGACGTCGTTAATACTCAAAACATTATTGTCAATGTAAACAAATGTTCACTTTCTTCTTGACACGCCCTCCTATCCCAGTAGCGTACATCGACATTTTAATAATAAGAATTATATAATTTCAACACTGTATATTCTTAATTCGTATTAGTTACACTGTAAGATTATTTCGACTTAATAGTCATATTCAGATGTTATGCCACATTCTGTTACGCTGTACATTCCAATATTATTGTGACGTGATATATTTTATTATTATTTTTTCTTCTTTTATATATCACGTAACTTATAATATTGTGCTGTCATGCAAGTTCTTTATCAAGTTACGGATTTTGACATTTATTTGACAGCTCTACAGAGATGTAATAATTAGTTATTAATAATAATTAATAATATTACATCTCTGTAGAGCTGTCAAATAAATGACAAAATCCGTAACTTGATAAAGATCTTGCATGACAGCACAATATTATAAGTTACGTGATATTAATATTATATAAAAGAAGAAAAAAATAATGAAATATATCACGTCACAATAATATTGAAATGTACAGCATAACAGAATGTGGCATAACACCTGAAGATGACTATTAAGTAGAAATAAGCTTATAGTGTAACTAATACGAATTAAGAATATACAGCGTTGAAATTATTTAATTCTTATTATTAAAATGTCGATGTACGACATCACTAACACTGTGGGCCCTGCAGATAACCAGTGGCGTACGTTCCGCAGGAAAAATTATTGCCTGTATGACTCTGTGTTGGCTATAATCTCCCTGATATTATTCTAGTGGTCGCGTAGTGAGATATAAGTAGGAGGAAGCAGTATTTTGGTCGACTTTTCATGAAAAGTATGGTTTCGGAACTTCGATCGAATGCCTATCTCCCAGCGTCTGCTTCTGTCCTGCTATGGTGATCTTTATTTCTACGTAAACGCAGCACTTTATCCTTGTTTATGTTGAGGCTCAATTGCCATTCCCTGGACCGTGCGTCAAAATGCTGCAGATCCTCCTGCATTTCGCTAGTTTTTTTAGAGTGTCGCGATGTATCGATAAACTACAGCTTCATCCGCGAAAAGCCTCACAGAACTTTCAATGTTATCTACAAGGTCGTTTCTACGTAATATGAAAAGAACGGTCCTATAACACTCCCCTGGGACACGCGAGAGATTACTTCAGCGTCTGAAGACTTCTATCCATTGATAATGATATGATGTGTTCTGTTAGCTAGATAAGCCTCAATCCAGTCATGCAGTTTGTCTAATATTCCATATGGGCACATTTCGCTCACCAGGCGACATTGCGGAACGGTATTGAACGCCTTGCGAAAGTCAAGAAACACGGCATGTACCTGGGATCCCGTGTCTACTGCCCTCTGGTTCTCGTGCGAGTTGTGTTTCACATGATCGTTGCTTTCGGAAACCACGTTGATTCCTAAAAAGGAGATTTCTTGTCTCCAGAAATGACATAATAGACGAACATAAAATGTGTTTCAAAATTCTGAAACTGACCGGTGTCAGGGATGAAGACCTATAGTTTAGTGCATCTGATCGACGACCCTTATATATTTACATCTACATCTACATCCATACTCCGCAAGCCACCTGACTCATTGTTCGCGGAAAGAAAGATTGTTGGTATGTATCTGTGTTGGCTCTAATATCTCTGATTTTATTCTCATGATCTCATCGTGAGATATACGTAGGAGGGAGCAACATACTGCTTGACTCCTCGGTAAAGACTGTGGAGAGTGAAGGTGGTCGAGCTGCTATATTAAGGATTTCTAGGAAACCTGAGAAGAACAGAAAGTGGAAAATGAGAAACACCTTCGAGTCTCGAAACTAATGCCGTCAGGGGTCTAAAAACCAAGAGTTAGTGAAGGGAGGCTAATAATGAAGAATGTACGAGAAGTCTGAGACTGGAAAATTGTGACATCACTCGACCAATGTTAATGTGCTTGTTCTTTGTGGGTGTCTGGGCTTCGTGCGGACGAACAGTCATAGATACTGGTCATTTGTCGCAGTTGTTGCCAGAGGGTGATCAGTACAGAACAAATCGTGAACGCCATCTATGTTTTGAAAAAAGACTTCTAGGACCTTATCACATCACTTTGACTACCGTCTATTCGCCTTGCAACTTCTTGACCTTCGTGAAATAAAGCAATAACCCGTCTTTGATTAAACGTTGATATTCTTTTTCTTGCCATCGGAGATCATCCATATAATGTCTACAATCTCTCTACATTGTTCCTATGTTGTTGTTGTTTTGAATGACAGTGTACATGTTACTGCCTCAACTACATTCAATGCAATGTGTATGCTTTCGATAGACTGGTGGATATACTAACTTTTTTGACAAAGTTTTTCGAATAGTCACAACGTAGATTCAGAAAGAAAATGTTTGTTACATACACGGGATACACGAAACTTTCTCTTAATGTTTGTATATCTCGGAAAATCTATTGGAACGACGACAGTTTCATAGACGAAACCCATCCATTTAAGAAATCATTTGGTAGTCATTGCCTCCAAGTTACTTTTGAAATTCCGACGGAATATTAACTATTTCTTTTAGAGCTCTTCTGAAGTGTGACTGCAATAATGGATCACCTATGTTTTCCATAACGTTCCAGTTACTTTTTCTATCAAATAATCTGGTATGTCATTCCCTAATAGAGCCTTCAGTCTGTTCATTCCACCTATCATCTCCATCGTCCTTGTTCTCTGCTTTTCATAGTAGGTTGTTTTGCCTTCTACGTACGCCGAGTTATTCCTTTCGACCACATCTCTTTGATTTTTCAAATTTTTCCTTTTGTCACTCCGACTTGGTTGCCCTGAAGTTTTAATTTATTGCATAGCTAATATTTTATGGTACATTGCTCCTAAGGAAAATGGCAGTGATCTAAAAAATTTAATAATGTCATAATTGTAGCAGTCAAGATCGCATATTCCATTTTCTTTTATTTTGTTATGATGGTCCATGTAGATAGAAACCGGTCATCATAATAAAATATTATATGCGATCTTGACTGCTGCAATTATTATATTGTTGCATATCTGATGTATCTCTGCCTTCAGCAGAAATTTATCGCACTGACGTCATCGATCATTCTAAGTATTTCTTCTGCCACACAAATATTTTGTACACATGACTCAGATTTCAAGTGCTGGTGCGATTAGCCTTTCTTAACAATCCATAAATTGTGTTCCAGAAATGCTGCGCTCCTTAGCGTCTACCGGTGGGCTTCTTTCTGATGAATCAGACGTTAATACTCGGGTAAGTCTAGGTGGTGGAAGTCATTAAAAGTTATGCACTAATCTAAACATAATGGTTACTTAGTTAACGGTGCATTCCTTTCATGTATGTTACAGTGTTACCTGGAATGTTACGAGCGCTTAGGAGGAACAGTAAGTACTTTGCTAAATAGTTTACTTTGAGATGTTTCACATGCTTCATATAATTTTTGCCCTTATGGACAGTGTTTGAACTCGAATATCTCATGATACAATTTTCACTTCTTTCCCTTCTTCCTCTTCTCTTCCCAAAATCTCTTCATCCTTTGGTTGTGCTCCTGTTTCCTTTCTTCTGTCCACAATGTTCCTGTCTTCTTCTTCTCACGTACCATAAGTTTTGAATTCTTAATTTTGTTTCTGAATTCTTTTCTGCCTTCTATCATTTGCCTGTTGATTCCCAACTGCCTTAAGTCTTCCTCTATTTCATGATACCAATTTGTTTTCTGGCTTGAACTGCTTACTACATCAAAGATTCTCTTTGTAAGTCTGCTCTTGCCCATTCTCTGTATGTGCCCATAGAAAGTTAATCTGCGTTTTCTGATCATTTCTCTGAGTCTGTCAGTGTACTATAGGTCCTTTCATCCATATGCCATCTCTTTGTATTGCTTCAAATATTTTCCTGTGAATTTTACGTTCTATTTTCTCTTGATGCCCGATGCTCCAATTGTGGTCGTTTCTGACGCATACAGTGCCTCTGGTAATACGACTGTTTTGTAGTGTCTAAGTTTAGCCAATCTTGATATGCTTATCTTATTATAATGTGACCATGTGCGTTTGTATGGTTTCTGGAGTTTTTCTGTGCGTTCTCGTTGGATTCCTTGTTTGATCCTCCCATTTCTATATATTCTCCTAAGTATTTAAAAATTTGCACTCTTTTTACGGATCCATACATCGTATGCATTGTGTGTACATTATTGGTCTGTCGTTCTATGTATTGCGTCTTCTCGTACGATATCTGTAGGCCAGTTTTGGCAGCTATTTCATACAAACATTCCAGTGCTTCCTTTGTCTCCTGTGTGTTATTTATGAGTGTGGCTGTTATCTGCAAATACTAGACATTTTATGATGATTTTCGTTTCACGTGTTCTTCTCAGCTGTATTCCTTTAACTTGTTTCTCCCACTGCTTAACAATTTTGTCTAGGACCATGTTGAACAAGACTGAGGAGAGTCCGTCTCCTTGTCGGATACCTGTATGTATCTGGAATGGTTCCGAAATTTCTCCCATGAACTTGATCTTGAAGGTGGTGTTTGTGAGTGTCTGTTGTATAAATTTCCTGGTTTTGTTGTCGATGCCGTATTCTTCCATTACATCAAAAAGGGTTTGTCGGTCTATGGAGTCGTACGCTTTTTTAAAGTCGACAAATGCAACTACAGTATTTCTTGTCTGTCTGACTTTCAAAAGTGTTCTCAAATTCCAGATCTGTTCAATGCATCATCTTTCTTTTCTGAAGCCTACCTGGTATTCTCCTATTTGTGGATCTACTTGTGGTTGTAGCGTGTTTAATAGCATCTTAGAGAAAATATTGTATGCCACTGCTACTAGTGAAATACCTCTGTAATTATATAGATCTGACTTATCTCCTTTTTTGTGTAACGGGTGGATCAATGCACATTTTCATTCCTCTGGCATTTTCTCTGTGAGCCAAATTTCTGTGATAAATTCATGAATTTGTCATCTCAGCGACAATACCATCCTCTCCTGCTGCTCTGTTATTTTTCAATTGTTTTATGGCTTCCTCTATCTGATCTATTGTTGGTGGATTAGAATCAGGGTTGGGTGTGGGTTTATGGAATGTAAATTTTTCTGTGGGTTTCTGACAATTTAGAAGCTCATCAAAGTATTGTTTGAGAATTTTGCAGTTTTCTTTCGTGTTTGTTTCCAGGGATGCATCTGTTCTTCGGAAGCAAACAATAGGAGGCTGATAGCCCTTAATATGTTTTTTGAACGTTCTATAAAAATTTCTTGTGTTATTTCTCTTGAAATCTTCCTCAATTTCCTTTAGCCTATTGTTGTCATATGCTAGTTTTTCTCTTCTTATTTCCTTCGACGATTGTTTCTGAACTTCGTGAAATTCCTTCCATGTTTCTGAAGTTCTGTTACTGCTGAACTTCTTCCATGCCTGCAGTCTCCTCTCAGGGGCTAGATCACAATTTGAATTCCACCATCTATGTTTTCGTTTTCTAGGAGGTTGTCCCCAGCGCATTGCCTTCTGAACTTTTTTTTAGCAAAATCTGTCCAAGTGTCTGTTGAATGACTATTAATCTCTTCAACGATTTTGTCTCTGTTTATCTGCAAGTATTCTGGATCAGGATTGACTATTTTGTTTTGTGTTGTGTTTTTCTGTCTTGGGATTGGCCTAATTTTTACTTGTAGTAAATAATGACCAGACTCAGAGACTCCTTTACGCCTTCTGATGTGTAGGATTTCCTTTGCGCTATTCTTGGAAATGGCCACATGATCAGTCTGAAATTCGCCCTACACGGTGTTGGGTGCTTTCCATGTTGTCAATTTTCTTCTTGGCTTTTGAAATTGGGTTGACATAATTTTGAGGTTAAAATTTTGGCAGTATTTTATGAGATGTTCCCCATTTTCGTTTGTTCAAATGTGTGCTGAGTGCGGATCTGTGATTTGTCTGTGTTTTCTCTCCTTACCTAACTGTGTTTTGAAGTCTCCCATTAAAATTTGTACTTGTCTTTCTGGTATGTTGTTCGTTACTTCTTCCATATCTTCCCAGAAGTCTTCAACTTCTTGTGGTTTTTTTTCTATTATGGTCATTTGTACGTGCATGTGCATGTGCAAGTCAAGGAATAAATAAAGATTTAAATAAAACATGGTATAGGTTTTCGAAACTGTACTCATAAACGATTAAAGGAAAAAGTGAAATTACAACATTAGGAGCAACAATTTATACCAATGCAGATTTCCAAGCAGAATAAGGATGAGATCCATTGACAGATAGTTAAAATTAATAACAAAATAATAACAGATATTTCGAAAAAGCTCTTTTTTATTCGGTATGACATTACAATTAATAATTTGTACACTAAAAATTGTAGCCGCAGGAAAGTTTACAGACACTATACATGCATATAGTTAAGTGTACCTAGTAAATTTTATCACCGTACGACACAAAGTTCATGCGATAATAGTACATAAACAGTAACGTTCATGGAAAACGGCCCCATCACGAACTAAGTTCCAATATATTACTTCATTACTACTAATTATATACCCAAGAGATTTTACACACATACAGCCCTTATAAAAATCAATATAAATATATACCTGAAAAATTACAGGAATAAATAAATAAATATCCAGGCAACGCTGGGTTTTCAGCTAGTAATAAATAAGAAAGAGAAAATTTAGTTAAATTTGTTTTATTTGCATGTAGTTTTAACTTGTTGCCCATTAATTGCATAGACATTTTCGATGGGGCACAACAATTAATTTCTGTAAAACACAGATGCTTTATAAAATCTGGACACAAATATTTTTTTTTTAAATCGAATAGTTTAATTTCTACAGTACGAAAAGATATAAATGTCAGAGAACTGCAACTAATAAAAACAAATTCCTATTGAAGACATAAAACCAATTAATGCAAGATATTTACAACCCACATAAAACGAGAACAAGAACTACAAAATTAAGTATACGGGAAAGAAAAAGAGAATATTTGGGCATAACACAATCTTTAAGGGAACAGCACAAGATTGTTTTGAAGAAGGTATAAACAATAAGGGAAACAGAAGAAATATTTTTAAAGTCTTTCTACTTTTAATGGAGCCTCTATCCCTAAAATAATTTACTTGGAAAATGACACTTTATAAAGAAGAAAAGAATCTAAAATGTAAATATGGTTAAAATATTGGAAAATATAAAATTTCACCGCAATATCAACGTAGAACCTTTGACAATAAAGTTCGATGAATAGTCCTGTTAAATTAACATAGATGAACTATGAATTACAGTTACCCTGAAACTTCCTAGCAGATTAAAACAGTGTGCCAGTTTCGGGAATGGAATCTAGGACCTTTGCCTTTCGCGGGCAAGCGGTCGACCAACTGAGCTATCCCGGGACGCTCTATAACCCGTCCTTACGCCTTTACTTCCGCCAGTACGTCGCCTCCTAGTTACCCAACTTCACACAAGTTCTCGTCACGTTTCATTGAATGTCAGAAATATCGTCAATTCTCTTTCCTTTCAAAGCGAGTCTGAGTCGATGAAATAAGAAGAAGTCGGGAGTGTTGAGATCCGACGAGTATGGTGAATATTCCAGTTGCACGACAACGCCCGCCCACACAGAGTCAATAACGTCAAACAGTTCCTGGGAAGAAAGGTTGAACTATAAGATGATGGTTAACTATCCCACACCACACATTTACACTCAATGGATGCAGACATTCCACCAGACGAAGCCAACGGAGGTTGTCAACAGACCAATGTATGTATCGGCGGTTTAACTGACCAAGATTGGAAAAATGTGGGTTCAACACTAAATAAGATGCATGATGCTTTTGTTCCCATGCAGCTCTTGATGGAGAGAGACGTGAAACGGATGGAACCGATGTCGATGGGGATTGCGAAGGACACTCGCCTGGCCAATGGCACTTCGTCGTGCGATTGCGCGGGAACTAATTTACGGATTATCATCAACAGCAGCCAAAACATTAATTCACCACTTCCGTCATGGCGTTTTACTCCTGTTACGTGGTCCAATTATAATATCAGATTTACCTAACTTGTTGCCGAGGTGGGCAACCTCTATTTCGATATGTTTCTGCATAACCGTATAAGTATTAACTGCATTCTTTCTACACTCCAAAATATACTCGTTAATAGATAATATTTTATTATTATTTTGTTTTAATAGGTTATTATGTATTTTTTATATTCTTGGCTAGCTGAGTAAGGGCTAAAGGTCTCTGATTTGTACGAGTATTTTTACAACACAGTTCCACATAACTAATGGTAAAATATCTTTCAATTTTTAATTTGTTAGTAGTTATTTGAAATGCTACGTGGAACCAAACACCTGCAACGGACCTATGGTAGTTTTGTTTAATGAATATCTTAAAAATTTTGTTTCACTGTCCACGGTTTGATATTTACACACCACAATGAATAACAGATGAACGTCCCCTGACATAAAAACTGATTGATAATTGCTTACTGAAATCTGCCTATTCAGAAAATTATTAAATGAAATAATTATTTTATCCTTCCCATGTAGTCTGAAGTATAAGTCACTGTTAAGGGCTAATAACGCGTCACAAACTATTTTCTTCATACCATATCTTTGTCGTAAACCGCTATTTTTACCGCTATTTTTTATAAAAAGCATGTAAGCTGACTGTCGCGTCCACAAGAGCTGAAATAAAATTAATAAATCATTACTAGTTTGGTTACCACCCGACCCTGATTTATATGAATTACTGCAATCAAGGTCGATGGCTGTTCGCTGTGACAACTGCTAACCTTATTTCTAAAAAATCTCTTGAAAATATATTAAACTGTATCAATACTAATTAAAGTTGACACACGTATTGTTTTTAATACGTATATTTTGTATATTAGAATAGAAGAACAAGAACAAAGAGAACAATTTCTCGGGCAACATACATTTATATGCTAATAACAGAGATATTAATATTTTTATTATAATTACATTATAGACGTTGCATGTTAATGAATATAAATGTCTTTGTTGGCATCTCCTGTTTACACAAGTGGCGCATTTGAAATAGTCTTTCATTACATACACAATCTTATTGTCACAAACGGAAGAACATTACAACTCTCCATACACCATGAGCATGTCAGCCTTTTCTGCATTCTGCATCGTCTACTCACAGCCTACTGCTTTGACACACATTAAATGATTAGCAAGTCCCAATGAACTTAAGAAAGACACAAGAGAGATGTAAACAAACACCACAACATCGTACCTAGCAAATACGCAGGTTGCATCGGGAAAACAAGTGTCTGATTGGGAACTATTCAGAATATGATATGTCGTAAATCAATAGCACCAGAGTCCTGCAACGAACACCACTTACATTCTATTCTACCCTCCATGTAGTCTGTTACTGTTGCATTAAAAGTGTAAGTTTGTACAAAAACTACACTTTCTATGTATTATTAAAATCTGTTCATTAGCTAACAAGACGGATCCCTGCATACCATTTCATGCTATGAAAACCGCACATCAATAACACTTTCCATTTTTGCAATATTTGCAGTGCAAATTTTACGTGATTTATCTTGTATAGATGACATACAGCTAGCAAATCACATGAAGTTGCGTTCGTGGATGATCTGGTATCAAATATAATAAAAATTTGAACTATCTTGACAAAAAGCTCAATGCAAATCTGGATGACCAGAATATCTAGTACTCCAACTGCCATCTACATCGGCATCACCCTCCTCCCGCCTTCCCAAGAAGGCACAAAGCTGCGTCGGAGTGGCCGTGCATTCTAAGATTCTTTGCTGCGGTGTGCGCATCTGCTCCCTCTCGGAGGTACGAGTCCTCCTTCGGGCATGGGTGTGTTTTTGTTGTCCTTAGCGTAAGTTAATGTAGTACTTAACAGGACTAGGGACTAATCATCCCTGCAGTTTGATCCCATGGCATTACAAACATTTGAATATTTCAAGGTACAAAGCAGAAAAAAATTCCCGCAGTGCTATACTAAAAAAAAAAAAAAAAAAAAAAAAAAAAAAAATGTCAAGTTTATGGGACTTAACTACGGGGTCATCAGTCCCTAAACTTACAAACTACTTATCAACTACCTTATACTAAGGACGGCACAAATATCCATGCCCGAGGGGGGATTCGAACCCCCGACCGTAGTGGCCGTGCAGACCGTGACTGGAGCGCCTCAGTCTCCTCGGCCACCGCGGCCGGCAGTGCTATACTGTCGAAACTGTCTGGAACCAGCACTTTGAGGGCTCAGCACTAGCTGTATTCTACCGAGTAACTTAAAACTGCTTACCAGTTTGCATAAGAGATGCACATATAGTTGACGTTCAACACAAGGAGAAAATGCGTGTCATCTCTGGAGCAGTCAGTGGCACGTTGGGTAAAAACCTTCGACGAAGGTCGGCAAACTATGGCAGGCGCACCGGGCTGATCGTCCTAGCGTCTCTGATTACGGAATGTGTAGTTCTGCCGCGTTAGTGTACACTGACCGACGCCAGACGATTCGTGAGCTCTCTCACAAAACCGGATTAGTAGTTCCTATGACTGTGTTTTGCATCCTGAAGGATGAGCATGCGAAAAATTGCATGACGTTAGGTTTCACATGAATTGACGGAAATTCAGAAATGTATGCGTTACGACGCTTCTCAGACGCACTTGTAGCGCTATGAACACGGTAGAGAGACTTTCCTACGCCACATCGTACAGCTCCGTTTACACCGAAGCGAACACGAGCGAACATAGGCGAATGCGCATTCGCCAGGAATTAGCCTGTGCGCGCGCGCATTGGCTTGTGCTTGCGAATAAGCGTTTACACCGGAGCGAGCGGAAGAGAAATCAGCACGCTGCCGCAAGGCGAGCATACGCAGTTTGTCGCATACGCTAGCGCTGAAGCGGAGAGGTCACGAACTTCCTTTGATGGATCGCCCTGAAACCGACACCCAGCGGATCACAAGCGAGCACTTGCGAATGCGAGCCGAGCATGACCGAACAGCGCGCGCATAGCGTTTACACCAGAGCGAATGCTCGTTCGCTGCTATTCGTTCGCTTGTGTTCGCTTCGGTGTAAACGGGTCTGTAACGCCTGAAACGGCAATCCAACGAATGGCGGCATTATGGGTTGTCACAAAATTCGAAAGTGCGTCAGCGCCCCAGTGTGGTGAAAGTACGATTAGGATGCTGCTATCCTAATGCATTACGTTCCTCCACGGCAGTCTGTCAAAGCAGAGTATTGCTGTTCGTTATTGGAGAATCACCTGCGACGAGCACTGCGAAAGAAGCGACAAAACTTTTTGCGAAACCCACCCATCATTTTGGATGACGATGCACGGGTGTATACAGCGCAAGCTGTGGCTGCTCTGTTCGGTCGATGGGACTCTGACAACTTAACAAGCCACCATACTCCCCAGACTCAAGTCCTTGTGACTTTGATTTGATTCCGAAGATGAAGAAATCACTTCGTGGCACTTGTTTCATAAATGTTCCAGAGATTCGACAGTAGACCGTTACATTCGTACCATCAACACAACAGGCTCTGCTAACGGTATACCACGCCTTCCACGTCGCTGGCAACGGGTTCTATGCAACGCTGCTGACTACTTTGAATGACAGTAACAGGTGCAATCATGTAACGCTTTTGTATCTGTTGTGAATAAATAGTTGCCACTATTTAAAATCCAACCTTTATTTTATGGATGTTCAAATGTAAAAGTAAAAGTATGTAACACTTTGGGATAACGTAGTGCGACATCTAGGTAGGCGAAGGATGCGTCGGCACCTCTTCCTAAAAAATTCAAGGCTGCGCCCTCAGCATGCAATACTAATGGAATCCTCGAGCACGGAAAAACCATTAACAGTGACGTGCACTGTGAGACACTCCGCAGCCTACGGAAGCCCATCAATAGCAAACGGCCTGAACTGCTCACGGAGGGAGTGATTCTGCTCCATGGTAACGCGTGCGCACCCACACGTTTTCAGGGTCATACAAAGTGTACTGACCAAGTACAAGTAGGAGCAGCTTGAGCATCGTACCTACAACCCGGACAATTCGCCCTGTTACTACTATCTGTTTGAAACAAATAAAGAAAAAAAAATATCTCAAAAGGAAGCGCTTCAACTCGGACGACGAACTGAATAACGCAGTAGAGAACTGGCTCTTGTCACAGCCACGAAAATTCTTGGAACAGGAAATCCTTTGACTCGTTAAACAGTGGGATTACTTTTGATTAACGATTTCTGTTATACACACAGTGACATTTCGTACGTTTTCATTTGAACACCCCTCGTACTAAAGAACTTTTTTACACAAGATTTCCCTGCCACTGTAATGTCTATGATGTTTCCCTTTTCTCTCACTGCACGTTCTCCGGCCCTCCTACTGTCGCTGTCATCTCTCTCTATTTATCTTCCTTACCACAGTCTCCTTCTCTGCCGTTGTCTTTGTCCTTTCTTTTTCTCTGACATAACCACTCTCTCTTTTTTTCCACAATTTGCTGTATGACTCTTCAAGACCATTGTATTTTCTCTACAAATAACTTTGCGGATGGTTTGGTCTGGTTAGTAACCCCTTGTTCGAGAAACTGTGACACGCGCGTGGGTGTGGAGAAAGGGGGAAAGTAGGCAAAATTTGTCTAGTTAGCCGGCTGGGAATACAGACTACAAGAGCTTATGTATAGTCTCCACTCATCTTTCTTTCCTGTTTCAGTAGTCTCATTTCTCTTTTGTTCCCACTGCTGTTATCTCCATCCATTTATAATTCTGCAGTTACTGTCTCTCTCTCTCTCTCCTACCTTGACTCTCTGCTCTTTGTCTCTCCCATGCCAGTATCCATTCTCTCTTCTACCGTCACTGCCTCTCTGCTATTCTCGTTTAGAAAACAGCCCGAGAAAATCATCTAGACAAGGATAGGTAAAATGAGGAGACAATCGTGAATGAATAAATAGCGGACTGCGAGAAAGAAATAGGCTATAGCAATGCAAGAGAAAAAGACTGACACATGATAAAGCAGAAGAAGGCAACCAAAATGGAGAAAGAGGGCTGCAGGCAGTGGCAGTGGGAGACACAGGCAGTAGAAAATGCTAAAGGGAGGAAAAAGAGACAGTGGGAGAGAGACATACCTATACAGTGTCAGAATAATGGTGCTTTCGTGTATGAAACCTTCTTTTAATATGAGAGACTGGATAAAAGGATTTACTATATTCTGTGTTAAATGAGCGCGAATATATTCGCATTCCAAAATTAATGGTGAGGAAGGCGGGTGAGGACTGAGGCAACTGCTTCACCAATTTTCTGTCTTTTAAACACGAACGTATTTCCGTATTTTCCATGCTGCAGCAGGGAGTTCTACCAACACCAGACTACTTCTGTAGATCAGTAAAAATGTGACAGGAATTTATATCCTTCGACAGATTTATGTACACGGTATGGCGAGTTCATAAAACAAAGATCTATGTCGAGAATGCGATGACATATATTTTTGTGCTCCCAATTTTAAGTAAACTTCCGATATTTCTTCAAAGTGTCATACGCTGCTATGTATCAACTAAAATAAACCGCACGCAACGTGTTTTAACCTTTGCAAACTCTTTAAAATATGTTGTGATATTGAATTTGTTGCTGCGCAGTAACTGTGACGGGTAATGAAAATCAGTCCATTATCGAGTGAAAATAAATAATAAATAAAAATAAAAAAATCGACGAGTACATTTCTTAAAATTGAATAGTAATGTTCATGGCTTTTGCGAAACATTGTCTCTCGGCAAAATTGGCGCTTTTGGTAACCAATCATAGTTTTTCGGATTATTAAGGGATGAATGTTTGCAAAACGAGAAAATGACGTTCGTAGATATATGTCTACCTGTTAAATTTGAGCCATTTGGTATCGTTAATTGTTTAGATATTTGTTATCCATAACGATAAATGGTTAAAAACCAAAGAGTTTGCATTTAATACTGGCATATCTTAGATTTGTTTGAGGCAACTGAACGCCGTGTTTTTTAACATGTAAATGCTATTAATATTACAGAGCATTAAAAAGTATTATAATATACAAAATAAATAAATTAATTGTGATCTTGGCATTTTAATACTTCAAATATACAAAACCAGAGTAATCGTTAAATTATCTTGCACACTTATCATGTGCTACTGACTACTTTATAAAAGTAATATCTTCAAATTGTTGTATATTGTTTATACGTTTTTTAAGTAATGTGTAAAGTTAGACAATTGGGCTCTTTGGTGGATGCACTGGATGTGCCTCATTGCTGCAGTAAATAATTTCCCTCTGCTTTAATGTATTCTACCCATTACTTTGTTACCTTATTACCTTGCAAACTTTCCGCCCTCCGTAGCTCATACGGTAGATTAGATTAGATTGGATTAATACTTGTTCCTTAGATCATGTATACGACATTTCGTAATGATGTGGAACGTGTCATTTTAGTAAATTTTGTCTATACTCGACAATCTATATTTTAAGAATTTTTTTTATTTTTTATTTTTTTAATTTTTTTTATTTTTATTTTTTTAAGTTTTATCGAAAAATTCATCTACATTGTAGAAGGAGTTGCCATTCAGAAATTCCTTTAATTTCTTTTTAAATACTAGTTGGCTATCTGTCAGACTTTTGATGCTACTTGGTAAGTGACCAAAGACTTTTGTGGCAACATGATTCACCCCTTTTTGAGCCAAAGTTAGATTTAACCTTGAATAGTGAATATCATCCTTTCTCCTAGTGTTGTAGCTATGCACTCTGCTATTACTTTTGAATTGGGTCGGATTGTTAATAACAAATTTCATGAGTGAATATATATATATATATATATATATATATATATATATATATATATTGTAAAGCTACAGTGAGTATCCCTAGATCCCTAAATAAATGTCTGCAGGATGCTCTTGGGTGGGCTCCAGCAATTATTCTGATTACACGCTTTTGTGCAATGAATACTTTTTTACTCAATGTTGAATTGCCCCAGAATATGATCCCATATGAAAGCAGTGAATGAAAATAGGCGCAGTAAGCTAATTTACTGAGATTTATATCACCAAATTTTGTAATGACTCTGATAGCATAAGTAGCTGAACTCAGACGTTTCAGGTGATCTTCAATGTTTCTTCCAATTCAGTCCCTCGTCAATGCAAACACCTAAAAATTTTGAATATTCTACCTTAGCTATAGATTTATGTTCAAAGTCTAAATTTATTAATGGTGTCATGCCATTTACTGTATGAAACTGTATATACTGGGTTTTATCAAAGTTTAATGAGAGTCCATTTGTAGAGAACCACTTAATGACTTTCTGGGAGATATCATTTACAATTTCATCAGTTAATTCCTGTTTGTCAGGTGTGATAGCTATACTTGTATCATCAGCAAAAAGTACTAGCTTAGCATCTTCGTGTATGTAGAATGGCAAATCATTAATATATATTAAGAACAGCAAAGGACCCAAGACCGAATCTTGTGGGACCCCATTTTTGATAACTCCCCAGTTACAAGAATTAATTGTCTCATCTACATCATGTGAACTGCTTATTTCAACTTTCTGCACTCTTCCAGTTAAGTATGATTTAAACCATTTGTGCACTGTCCCACTCATACCATAATACTTAAGCCTATCTAGAAGAATCCCATGATTTACACAATCAAAAGCCTTTGAAAGATCACAAAAACTCCCTACTGGTGATGTCCGGTTATTCAAAGCATTTAATAATCAGCATCGCTGACTACCATGCAGGGGGCCTGGGTTTGATTCCCGACAAGGGACTGCGTGTTGTGTATTGTCACCAACTTTATTTTCATCATCATCGATATGCAAGTTGTCGAAGTGCCGTCAAGTAAAAAGACTATATAGGCGGCCTACCGCGGCGGAGTGGCCGAGCTTATTGAGGCTACGTTCCCCGTCGGGTGTTCGAATCCTCCCTCGGGTATAGATGTTTGTGTTGTCTTTAGTATAAGTTAGTTTGTAAGTATAGGGAGTGATGACCCCGCAGTTAACGCCCATAAGCTTAACAGACATTTGAACATTTTCTAGGCGGTGCAACAATCCCACGCACGATCTCCAGTCCAAAAATACGATACGATCATTTCATTTCAACTTGCAAACGAAAGATGTAATTATTGGGAAGATAATTTACTTTGCTGCACTTATTTGGAGAGAAAAATTGAAAGACGGTAGTAGACTCCTTAAGAGAGTTCCTTACATCTGCCTCCTAATAACTACCAATTCAGTACCGTTCAGTTGAAACCCAAACAAATTGATGCAATTGTAGAGAACAATATAAGGGTTTTAGCAAATAAAAATGTCAATTTCCACACTGACAAATCACAGAAGGTTACTCTCATTTGGCCACTGTTAAAGATTACCCATGATGCATCGTTAACTAGGCAGTGTATCTTGTAGACGCGCATACCATGTAGACGCGTCCGCTTGCACGAGATGCAGGCATACTATCGCTAGTAGACGGAATAGGATGGATCCTATTCTCACGCCTATGAAGTGAATTGCGCATGCGCAAACGACCGAGTGGGGAACCAAGCTGACGAACGGAGCCAAGCCGCGAATTTGTTTGGGAATGTGTACTTTTCTCCTGCTCAGGGGAAAGTAGTTCTTCGACTCTTATACAGTATATACAGGCTTTCTCAAGAGCAGTCGTAAATATTTTAGGAGATGGTACCATAGAAGAAGTGCAATAAAAATTCGATATAACATGTGTACAATTTTATTGAGAACAGAGGTATAGCTGTTAATATGAAAATCAAACAATCTTACTGCAAATGTAAATGAAGACATTTTCACTGATTTTTCTATCGGTTCTTGGTAGAAGATCATCGTACTGATTTCAAAGTGTAATTATGTGTATGTTCTACAAGATAATTTCCACTTAGTTACCGGTTCTCGTCTTACAAGGTCATCTTCAAACTTTAAAGTAAGTCGAAAATAGGATATTTAAATAAAAGTCAATATGATGGTTTAGCCGGCCGCGGTGGCCGAGGAGACTGAGGCGCTCCAGTCACGGTCTGCACGACCACTACGGTCGGGGGTTAGAATCCCCCCTCGGGCATAGATATTTGTGCCGTCCTAGTTGGTAAGTAGTTCATAAGTAGTTTGTAAGTTTAGGGAGTGATGACCCCGTAGTTGTCCCATAGACTAAACAAACATTTAAATTAATGGTTTACCAAGAGCCGACGGAAGTATCAGTCAAAATTTTCAAATTTGCATTTCCTTTATATGCTGGCGCTTGATAATGGAAAAATGCTGAACCAGCTGTAGCGATAAACTGTAAGCAGTGCTGTTCGATCTTTAATTACAATGCCTTTCAATGAAATTTACCACTTTGCAAGCACAAAAATCGGGAAATTAAAATGCTTTATGTTTGTTTGGATAACATACTAAGAGCTATACCCATTAAAAATTAAACACACATAATACAGCATTTTTATTCCAATTCGTCTTTATTATCATCTCCTAAAATATTTGCTATTTCTCCTGAAACATGCTGTAGTTAACAGGTGAAATATATGTTTGAAGCTGTATTTGAAGCTTTGGCTCAGTGAAAGGTCTACGTATAGAAAGACCTTCATAGACTTTTGAGCTTGACCATGATACACATAAGCGTCTCAAACCACGCGGCCTGGAAGTATTTAATCGCCTGCAACATTTTCGATCACAGACCAAATTTACTGTGACTCGTGATATTCATAAATATTAGTGGTGGTTAAATGGCGACTAAAACAGTTCCGTGACCTCAGAACCCAGAACCGTTGTTGTGTATATTTTACTTGCATATATACGGTAATTTTCAACCTTCGTATCTCGGCAACAGATAAAATTATGAAAAAAAAAAAAAAAAAAAAAAAAACAAAAAAAAAAAAAAAAAAAAAAAACCTTCCTAAACTTCTCAAATAATTCCCAGGATCATCTGATGACCATATCTTAAAATGTGGATAATTTGCGGTCAACAGAATATGTAAATGTGTCCATCCACGCAATCAGTACTTTTGACTCACAAAAATGTTTTTTTTTTTTTTTTTTTTTTTTTTTTTTTTTTTTTTTTCTGGGGTATCATGTAAACGAATACAGATTTTCGAAAACGGGAAAAGGATTATCTAGATAAACGCCTAACAACGTACACATGATATATAAGTCATTTGCTACTCACCTAGATATTACACTTACAAAGTTATATTTTCACATACGGCGCTTTCGAATATTTTGTTTGCCGCGGCGGAGTGGCCAAGCGCATTGAGCGCTATGCACCGATGCGCGGGGCCGTTCCCCGTCGGGGTTCCATCCCCCATCGGGCATGGATGTTTGTGTCGTCTTTAGTATAAGATAGTTCATTAGTAGTTTCTAAGTTTAGGGACTGATGACCCCGTAGTTAAGTCCCTTAAGCTTAATAAACATTAGAACATTTGAATAATTTGTTTTTGCGCGCTATTGAACACGGAACGTTAACTCGAGAACCAAATGAGACATCACACTGCCCTCAACTTCAAATAAAATTTCGATATGTCATCTACTTTTCATAACAACGAATGTATGACTTTAAGTAAATGCTATGAGACGTCTACGCAATACTTCAATAAATTAGATGGGCACAGCAGTAAATGTGACGAGAAACTGAAATAAATCACATATTTATTGAGCGAGGATATCACTCTGCAAGATGCTCAAAGATCAAATTTTGCCGAGCAGATTATTTTTCAAATCGTACGGTATCTTTCAAAGCGGTCTGAATGACTACGTATCTAAGCACAAGTTTCACTTTAGCTATCCAGGCATCATGGTTTTCGGGTATATCTTGATAATGAATAGAATCGGTCGGTGGAGAAAGGAACTAAGTCACTTTTTGGTGATTTTCCCTTTTTTACATAAATGTAGTAAACGGACCAAGATACACCTTACTGTGATGAAAGGAACTATGTTTGGCTTCTTCTTGTGGGAATAACATGAGATTGGTTTTATACGTGCTGAGGAGAAAGGAATCAAGTCAGTGACTTAGTTCCTTTCTCCGCCGTACGTCGCATCCCATCAGCAAATTCTACTGTCAGTGAGCATGTACTACATCGGCTACATGCTAGATGGCGTTGGTCTGCGGCATGCAGGTTTAGAAAGCGCAACAAAACAGTAATTTGGCGCCAACTTCGTCAGGTGTCACGATTATTGTTGAGTGTTGTAAGTAATGGAATACCGCTTTCTAAATGTCAAAAGGCCATGTGTGGAAGAAATACATGCATAACAAAAATTCCGGAAAATATAATAAATTTGATAGTACCCAGTATCACATCTTTCCCACTCAAAGAAAGTCACTATGCTGAGAAGGAAATGAAATACCTAGATGCCAGCTTGGATCTGAAAACTTTGCACGAAATTTTCCTTAAGAAATATCCAGACGTAAATGTGAAATACGACTTCTATAGGAAACATTTTAATGAAAATTACTAAGTAAGAATCAATATAAAAAAATATTTTCGGAAACTGATGAAATACATTCATGGGGAAGACACAGAGATTTTTGATGAAGAGAT
The DNA here is from genome assembly GCA_026315105.1 of Locusta migratoria. Taxonomy (NCBI): domain Eukaryota; kingdom Metazoa; phylum Arthropoda; class Insecta; order Orthoptera; family Acrididae; genus Locusta; species Locusta migratoria. Next base: position 182,903,356 of record CM048744.1, read on the forward strand.
TTTGAAATGACTAACTTCAAGTGATAACTCACTGTGATATGAACTATTCCGATCTTTGAATTCGATTAAATGATGTTCATGTTCAGCTGAAGATAATTTACCAATAAATTTGAGTTTTAATCCAGAAATATATATTTTTGAATGTATTATACTCTCGAAAAGTACAAATTCCTTCGTTGACTGGAGAAAGGAACTATGTTACAAATTTCAATTTTTTTTCAGAAGATACTTTGTAGAATATATAAAAATCATTTTCATTCACAGTATGTATGGTTAGAGTACAGCAAATGTCGAAAATTTCAATGCAATCTGTTAAATAGTTTAACAATAAAGCAGTTTTTTTGTCTATCCTGAAAAGTACAAAAAAGTGACATAGTTCCTTCCTCCACCGACCGATTCTAAAGATTTTTGAAAAATTAAATTTTTAGATAAATGTCTGCTGGTTCTATTATAAAAAATCTGAGCAATAAGCTATTGTTAGTTATTTAGATATTTGTAACCCACCGTGCAAATTCAGCTAGAAATCGAGTTTTGTGGGGGATGGCAACAAACTCCAGAAAGTCAAAGTATTTATCAGCAGCAGCAATAACTTCCAGAATGCGTATTGATTCAGGTTTCGTTAGCGGGAAAAACTTAATGCAGATGCGCAAGATGACGACACCAAACCAAGAAAACAAATATGAGCGCTGAACGGCACCTGAGATATTGCACGCTGAAGTGTTATAAGAGCTCAAGGCCCCACAATTCCGTAAGCGGCCGACTGCGAGTACCGTGGAAACCGAAGAGCGACTCGGCGGCCATTATGGTGGTAAACTTCCACGCCAACTTCAAATGGGCGTAAGAGTCATTTGATTAGCGTGTGTATTCATTGTTTGTGGATTGTAGAGTTTATGGGACCTAACTACGGGGTCATCAGTCCCTAAACTTACAAACTACTTATGAAGTAGCTAATACTAAAGACGGCACAAATATCCATGTCTGAGGGGAGATTCGAACCCCCGACCGTAGTGGCCGAGCAGACCGTGACTGGAGCGCCTCAGTCCCCTCGCCCATAACGGCCGGCCAGCTTTTCTTCTTCCTAACTAAATCGAAATATAACATTTATTTTTTTAGCGTTCTAAGTGCAGTATATGAACGGAATTTATCCTCAGACATGGGTTTTTGGCACTTTCTTAGTATATTCTACGATGGTGAAAGTTTTATACAAACATTAGTTTCGGAAGAGTTTCACAACACTTTGCGTCTTTGTTGGAGTGTCTGCTGCATTTTCAAATATTTAGATATTTCATACCATCAAAAAATAAAACAGAGCTACCTGGAACGCCTAATGTTAAAAATCCACTGTGAAAATGAAATATCCCATCAGATACATAATTGTAAAATAGCTTCTTACCTTGTGAATACAGTAACCTGCGACTACCAAATTCTTTTAAGACCATGAAGTATGCCATAAATGTTTCTTAACTTAGTGCACATAACAGTACCTAAAATGTTCAAATGTTTGTTAAGCTTATGTGACTTAACTACGGGGTCATCAGTCCATGAACTTACAAACTACTTATGAACTAGCTAATACTAAGGACGGCACAAATATCCATGCCCGAGGGGGAATTCGAACCCCCGACCGTAGTGGCCGTGCAGACCATGACTGGAGCGTCTCAGTCCCCTCGGCCACCGCGGCCGGCAACAGTAGTAGTAGGGTATCTAGCATTAGGATTAGCATTTTTAATGCTGTAAGCGAAATACCTTACAGCAGCCTGAACTGCTCAAAAGTCAGAAACTGTCATCATAGGGTTCAACTTCACAATGTGCAATCAGTGTGGCTGTTTGTCATTTATGTATGGAACAACACTTCTGCAAACCCCTTTCAGTTGTTATATCTATATCTAAAGCAGATGACCTTTAAAGTCGGTGTTACAAGTTGCTAGTATTAATTTCGTGAACAACAATTCGAACTTCAGTGAGGTAACTGATCTCGTGCCCCCACCAGTCATTTTACACACCATACAATGAAACTTTGTTAACTTCCTGTCCATCAGTACTGCCTAAAGTAGCTCCTTTTTAAGAGCTACCAGTATTTTAAAAGCCTGTTATTTACTTCAATGAATCCTATAGTGTCTTGACTGACAGCCTGTTAAGCAAGAGTAACTATCTCTGAACACAAGTAATAGGGCTACTCACTACTGTGACATATAATTGGAAAGACAGTATTCGTTCTTTTTATTCCTTTCTTAAATCAATTTTTGCAGTTAAACGCTGAGCATCTCTTCATCATTGTGCTTCTTGTACACTGCAATAGCCAAACAGTACAGACGTGACCATGAATTGGGTATATATGCCGCAGTAGCTATATAATACACGATTTATCTCCTAACAACACTCCTATGTATCTGATGCTTACCACTATCATGGCGGCCGCCCGAAGGTTCAAATTATCCTGTGACAGCAGCGCCGTTGGGGAGTCTAGTTTTTTCTTTTTTTTCTTTTTTTTCCGAGGTCTTTGGATGAGCTGCAGCTTGTACTCGCTATATTCTTCCGCAGCAGCACTATCTGAGCACGGTATGATAAATACAGCTGTCACGAAATTTATTCCCAGTTATAAATATGGTTCAAAGTTTTGAACTTGAGCACTAATGACTATGTTCTTCCCGTGGGTTCGCCGTTTCTTGTTTTGGTAATGTTCACAGCAATAAGCAGGTGTTCTTGATTTTAATGTCACGCAATAGGTAACCGTTGGATGGTAATACACACACACGCACACACACACAAACACACACAACATGTTCAAATGTTTGTATAGCTTATGGGACTTAACTACGGGGTCATCAGTCCCTAAACTTACAAACTACTTATGAACTACCTTATACTACGGACGGCACAAATATCCATGCCCGAGGGGGGATTCGAACCCCCGACCGCAGTGGCCGTGCAGACCGTGACTGAAGCTCCTCAGTCCCCTCAGCCACCGCGGCTGGCACACACACACATATACACGGGTACACTCATGCATTACGACGCACTTTAAATTTCCACTTTAAAAAAATTCTTTCTAGGCAATGCTGTTAGTCATCTACGACAGTCGAGAATTTCTTTTGAAATACTAATATTTAGAGTTGTGATGATGCTACATGCATATGGATTAACTTTCATCTTGTTGATATTATTTTACTTAATGTTGATTATTTGTTACTTCTTGTAAGTACCTTTGTGATAAATTATGTTTATTGTTTGTTTTCTAGGTTTAAAACACTGTCTTCTTTCCTTTGAGAGTAAAATGTAAGGAATATTGATAAAATTGTAAGACTATATATAAATTGTGTTCGTATGGAGGTAGAATCCTTATAAAATAATTGTTATTGAAGCGAACATTAAAAAAATAGTAATGAATAGTTTAAATTACTTTTACTCTAAAAACATAAGCTTTTCAAAATATTTTAACATGATTTGATGGCGGGCTTCCATTATCGTGTCTATTATCGGAAGTAATTTTACACCAAGCTTGCAGAAATTTCCGGTTGTCTCTTTGCCCGGCGTCTTACAACATTTTCATACTCACTGGCATTCCACATTTCAACCTTGTTTTTTTTTGTGTTTTAAGTTATTTACTACATATTTTTCTTTCTCCGAAGGTAAACAAAGATGGAAAGTTTAACCCAGAGAAGGCTGTAACTCTGCTGGTAAGCTACTATCCTAAAATAGCAGAGCTTGGTGTCGACTCTGTGACGGAAATCCTCAAAAATTGCAATTCCAAGTGTAAGTGTGTCTAAAATTCACAGATTACATATATTTTAAAGCTATGGCACAGAATAAGGAGTATACAGAAAGGAAACTCCCACTGCAGTCTGTCGTCCAAAATTTAGTGCGCATGCGCGGAATCAGCCATCTTGAAAAGCAGTAAACGTGTGATCACTCCCTACTCTGTGGCGTGGTAATGCGCCGTCTTTGTTTGTTAATTCTGTATTTTAACCGCCTGAATCGCATGAAAGTAAACAAGTATTTGGTACAGTCAAAAGAAAGAACTGTGTGTCAGTAGTTGGAGCTGTTCCGTTTTTATTATGAGCAGCAATAAAAGAAAAGGCGGCCGATGGTGTTCAGCAACTAATTGTCGCAATAATTCGAATACAAATAAGGATATAAGTTTCTTCACCTTCCCAAAAGATGCTGAGCAGTAAGTGAACGTCGCTATATGTGTAGTGAAAGTTAAATGTTATCAGTTTCGAATGAAGTAATGTGTGCGTAATTATTAAAAGTAGCCTTGCTTCTTCTCTTGACGATAACTCTCACTGTTGCTGTTGTTGCAGCAGTTCAACAGCATCGAAATGTTAAATTAAATTTATATTTTATAAGTTTAACGCTGCAGGGAATAATATAAAATGAATGAGAAAGAATAGTGCGTAAGTAGGCAGGTAAAATTTTACTTACGGCATTGGAGGCGTAGTGTGCTAATGTTGGCAACGAATGCTCTTCGGATACTCAAACACATAGATTAAGGGGAATAATTATTTTATGCTGTTCCTGCACCGTGGTTGACAGATACCTCTATATGCCCTTCTCCGATCAGTAAATTAATGATACTCCTAAAGCAAAAACAACTTTTATATATGCCCAGACGTCATTAGTTCTGTGTAATCACGTTGTAATGCTAAGTCAGACTCAATATTTTGTGCGAATTTATTCGTGTCAAATATAACCTGGCAGTTGTATAGTCACTTTCTTGTTTATAACTAATTTTCCACACGTAACTCCGCGTTATTTGGAATTTTTCTAGAGATAAACACCAAATAAAACGATCATCGATTCCACTGTACATTTTCGTAGTTGTATTAAAATTTAGGTCAATTTTTTTTCTTTGTATTACAATTAGGTGCAAGAAGATGGCGCAAAATAGATGAAAGCCGTTTCCTTTCGTAAAAGTCGGTGAGATTAGCTGCAGTTCGTAAAAAGTCTATTTCCAGCCAAAGTACTTAAGTGGCTATAATTCCTCGTTTACTGCTTTTCAATATGGCGTCGAGCGCAACGCATGGTAACATACAGATCAAAGGCGCCGCCCCCAGCTTTCCCTTCTGTATGCTCCCTATTCTGTGGCTATGGTGCACAACTGATTTTCTGACAACCTCTGTATCTAGCTTGATTACTGTCTGCCTTAGCTTAGACGCACTATCTTTCTTTGTTTCAGCTGGGACCGGTCAGTGTATGACATCTTATCTGATCAGAAATTGCTTCATCGCGGGTCTTAATGCTAAATCTCCGCATACATCTGTGTTTGATACTTCATCTTCACATATTTAAAAGTTGTGAGCATTGTCTGGCTTCAAATTTTAGAGTAATAAATAATTCAGCAAACTGAATTTTTTTTTTACTTACTTCCGTTATAATAAAAATACCACTATGCAGCTTCACCCCAACGATATCGTCAGTTTCTGGCGACTGTAATGTTACGTGGACCGCCCAGGAAATATTTATTATCTGATGTACTCGGTTTCATAATTTAACAGTTGTCTTTTAATGAACATTCCTGTGTTTAGATTAATTTATGAGAAGTTTCTTCAAAGAAATATTTTAAGTATCCACAGATATGCACAAACGAACTTTATTCACTCAGAAAAACACCATAGCATAATTACGCTCTTAATTTTTTTAAATTAAGCAAGAAGGAGCACCAGGCTTCGATTTTATCTTCTACTGTTAGCTCTTGACCTGAACGGTCGTAATTATGCGTCGCTCTGTAAATTTTATGATTTTAGTTGAACATTTGATTTCACTTGGATCTTTGTTAAGTCAGTGTAAGTGAATACTCCACCATTTCAGAATATAAATAATTATCTCGTAATCATGCATTTAATCATTAATAGTCAGCTCATTCCACCTTATAATATAAAAGTATTTTACATGTGCAAATCTCTTTTTTCAGATACCAACAGCCGCCATTACACGGCCTACGTAAAACTAATTGTTGGACAACGCACGATTCTACGATATTTCAGCTAATAGTTTTCAGAATTGTATGTTCCGCAAAAGCGTCCCTGAGATTTCTGCCGGTTTATTAATTTTCAATTTCTTTCATTTGGCTAACCGTGGTGATACGATAAATCGGCATTGTCAATGTGCAGTCAAATGTTCAAATGTTTGTATAGTCTATGGGACTTAACAACGGGGTTATCAGTCCCTAAACTTAAAAACTACTTATGAACTAACTAAGACTAAGGACGCCACAAATATCCATGCCCGAGGGGGATTCGAACCCCCGACCGTAGTGGCCGTGCAGACCGTGACTGGAGCGCCTCAGTCCAATGTGCAGTCCAACAGTTAATTTTTATGTAGAGGTTCGTGGTGCGCTGAACACCAACCTGAAACAGTATGGGGTGCGCCGCCATAAATTAATATTCTCTGACGAGGTTTTTTAAAAAAGGAAATTCATTTTCAGATTATTCAATTCTTTAGGCACTACTTTCATGTTGCAAATGTTCGGCGTAACCCATGTTGAAATATTTCATATGCATTTATTATTTATTATTTATTTTCATTATTTCGCGAAACATAATTTTTAGGCGCTAAAAATTTTCTTATTTATATTTCTCCACCATCTGTATGTGTGACTAAAATTCAAATCTTGCAGGGAGGAGTATTTCATGACTAAGTGGCAAAAAATAATCAGTAAAGGTGCAATAATATTGTTTTGAATTAAATCGTCTAGAAATAGATATAGTGAGGTGAATTAAATGTGTAAGTTTATCTTCAGTTTTGTAAGCAACGAAAATATTCTGCCACCAGTTCAAAATTTATCCAAAGGAAAACCTCATTTTGAAAATTACGGACGTAATATTGCACATATATTGGATCGTCAGTATATACTTCAACGTAGTACAGATTGGTATTCCATCGGGGAGACGTACTGGAAGTGTTTCATAAGATAACCTGGTTTCGTAACTCAGTAACTGACAGTAACCTCTTCTACGTGTTCATAACGTCAAATGGACTAATATTTGGTCTCTGATCCTTGCATTGTCCACACATATTATAAAATTAATTTCCCAGCGAAAGTGTCTGTATTGGTAAACGTTAAGAAAAAATACTTAAGATGTTTCTATGACCAAAGAGTCAGAGAGACTCTGACGTTCAAAGACGTCAACGACAACGAAACATTCATAAGCTTTTGTTGCATGTCTGATAGAATGTTGCTGTAACACACTTTTGAGATGCATTAAACTAGTTACAGTAAGAGTTTAGAATTCTTTGGTAAGGGAATTGCATTCTTTTGCTTCACGGCCGAATAAACTAGCTTTTTTTTTTTTTCATAAATGGGCCTGCAGCAGTGAGTATATCGTAATATGACATTTTAATAAATATAATCACCTTTACTGCTGCTTATTAGCTTTATTTAATTGTCCACTACAGCTGTTTCGCCGTATTTGGCATGGTTAAGTGGTCTGCAATAGTTAAATAAATTTTGTGAATATATTTTTTTCGATCAGATAGGGAGCATATTATACATTTTTAAATTTATTACTTTCTGTCTATTTGTTGCCTCTATATGATTTTAATAGGTACTTTCTTAGAAAGTCGTTTTTTAAATATTTTTAAAATAATGACTTTCTTGTTTTACAGCTATTTTCATGCTGTGTTTACAAAAATGTTCTATTGCATTATATCTTTGGTAACGATCTAGATTCTCTGAGATGATTAATTTCGAATTTTGTGATATCTCTGTTACAAATGTTTTATACGTTTGATGGATTTCCTTCTGTCATTCTTCTATGTTCGCTGAACCTCGTTCTAAAATTTCGTCCCGTCTGACCTATATAAAATATATACGCGAAAATTGTAACAAATTTTATATAGGTCAGACGGGACGAAGTTTTAGAACGAGGTTCATACAAGAATGACAGAAGCAAATCCATCTACTTTCTACCAGCACTTGAAAATTGAAAACCACACCACCACAAACATCGAGAGAGCTTTAAAAATATTACACAAAATTTCAAAAGGCACTGAAATGCACATTCTCGAAGAATTAGAAATATACATACACATGGAAGCTTCACCTAACGAAATTCTCAATGAACACACAGATTTTAAACACAAAATTTATTTACAAAATTTTATCGATTTAATTGGGTTTCACAACGGATAAATTCAGAGATGTAATGTTCCACAGTCAAGGATAACGCAAAATTTCGATTAACATACAATATCTCACACCAGAAAAAAGCATTTTCATACTCAATGATATTACAAAATTCCAAATGGCAAGCAATACCTCAGAAACCAAAGAGACACACTATTTCATAATCGGAGACACTACAAAATCAAACGTATAAAACATTTGTAACAAAGATATCACAAAATTCGAAATTAATCATCTCAGAGAAGCTAGATAGGCCAGTCGTCAGGTATGTTTAGGTCCAAAAAATTGCAGGAAGCTGAATTTTTGGTATGTTGTTAGGACATATTAGAGTAGTATTAAACCAAGTCTGCAGCTTAGAATTCCTTTAGCTTAACTTTTAAGAGCCAAGAAACCTAAAAAATTTCGCACTTTTTTCTGATTTTGGCTTATTACTCGTGGTGGTTTTTTCAAGAAAAGTCACTCACACCTCTATTAATGTAGATAAAATATTCTACAATTTAAGCCCAACCGCAGCTCTGTAAGTCCAATAGTTCCCGAGATACTGGACTTCAAAAATTGACTTATTTCTCCAAAAAGTTCAAATTTTCGATTTTGGCCTTCTTTCGGCTAGAATACTGGCTCCAGTGATCACCCCACGTGGAAAGTCACACATAAAAAAGTTATAAAGCAGTTATTTAGCTTTAATCTAAGTACAGAACGAAGTCCATAGGCCTAATAGGTTTCAAGTTATCATTAAAAAAATAAAAGTTGGGAAAATCGACTAGTTCAATAAATTAGTCCAGATCATTAATTTTTAAGGTAACAAACTTTTATTTACAGCTAGTACTACTTATAACACAATGTACATGTAAAAACGTAAGTGGTAAGTCGAAGTGAAAGTTGAGGTGGCCGAGGAGTGGGGGGTGTATCGTCAAAGGAAACGCTTGGTGACTCCTGCAACAAATTTACACCACAAAATAGATTTGTAGTAATGTAATTCGCTACCTCTCAATTTTAAAGCTGCAACAAACTGAAATACAATGCAGTATGTACCTACTAAAAATGTCTCTTACCATTCGTTTTAATGATAATGCCGGGATTTGGAATTTGGTTCCTACACATCTTCGTCTTCCTCTTCCTCTTCCGAATCTACCGAGACGTTCGAGGTGTTGCGGTATGTCTTGCCCTCGCTCACTCGGCAAAGAACAGAGCACTTGATCCCTGCTCTTTGGCAAGAGGAGGTCCCGTCACCACACCATTTCCTACATTTGCACGACATCATCTTCAGTAGTGCTGAGGGCGCTGGGACTTGGAATATGGCGAAAGGAGTTTCTGGCTTCTTGTCCAACTCCCGTCCTCTTTCTCGACGTGCAACCACATCTTAACCTGGTGGTATGTCCTGTAGGAGTGCTGGGCCGCTGCTTGTTGGGTTGGGGGTAGACGAGCAAGCTGGACTTTTGCACTCGCAGCTGACCCGAGGAAAAGTTCTTAGCGGAGAGTTTGAATGTTGTCGTCCTCTCCACCATATAGGGCGACCAAGAACTTGCAGACTGTGGAGGCTATCTCTTCTTTAGTGGCATGTGACGTAAGGAATGTGGGAGCCACGCCAATAAGCTGGGGCTTCTTCTCAATTATGCCCATCATTTTTGTTTTTCCTTGCCTGAAAATGGCAGGTACCGTGTCGCAACCAGTAAATGCGTGGAGGAACAGATCTAATCCAGGAGGGAGCGACATTTGTCCTCAGTTGAAGGATGTTTATGAGAACTGTTCGCAACTAGCTCCACCCCTTCCACTTTTTTGGAGGAATATGTTCCTTGTATTGGAGCCCAACCCATTGAGGAGAACCAACAAATCGACATCCTCTCCGGCTATTAGAACGTGTTCATGTTGTCGGCTCTTCTCCGGCGCTGTCCTGACGATAAGGCAGTGAGCGTCGTCTGTACTTTCTCTAGTCCTTCGCTCTCCATTCCAGCGCAAATAAAGTTGATCAAACGCTGCTTGTTATTTCCATTGGAATGAAATTTTCTCTGGGCCACTTTGATAACAGTACAATCTTGGAATATTATTTCGCTGCGTGCAGATGCTGCATAATGGCGTAGATGCTCAGCTGCTTTTGTGCTACTGACAGCCCCCTCCTTTGAGTAGCTATCGAACACCACAGCCACATTCCACCCATAACGATGGACAGTGCAGGAAATGTAGGTTGCTACAATTTCGCAGATGCTGTTGTTACGTTGCCAGGTAACTGTCTGTAGCAACAACAACAAAAGGGCTTTGTGTGATGGAGAAGGTTTCAGTGAGAGGAGTGAAAGCACTGAAGAAGGTGGATTTTGTGCCCTTCCGCATACCCTCCTCTGAAAATAGTACTACTACGGTCGGGGGTTCGAATCCCCCCTCGGGCATGGATATTTGTGCCGTCCTAGTTCGTAAGTAGTTCATAAGTAGTTTGTAAGTTTAGGGACTGATGACCCCGTAGTTAAGTCCCATAGACTTTACAAACATTTTTTTTTAAATAGTACTGTGGGGGCCATCAGGAAGCCAAAGTGCTCTCTTAAGTCTTGACGAGACTTTTTCGTAATGCACAGCCTTAGGAAAATTGTGAGAGGGTCAATAGCGACCACCTTGCCCCACACTTTAACTGTAGCTGTAGTCAATGTTCTTACCTTGTCATTCCTTTTGAAAGTAACATTGCCTGACGGACAGTAGTTTCTCATTCCAAGGAAATGGTGTATTGGGATTCAAAATACGTTTTTATTTTGTCGAAGTAGTATCTCGGTCAACACGAGAGGATCTCATGTCATATCCCAGAATTACTCCAAGCCCTCACAGATATCCAGCATGTAGACCGTGCGACCAGTCCAGTGCGCAAGGACGCTGCTGGAGATCACGCGGTTTTTCACTGTCACTGTTCCCTCTCCAAGCACTTCCCGACACATGAAACAAACATCCGACGGGGTAGCTCCGACATATTGTAAAAAAAGAAAGTACTTAAAACACCACCACGATCGAGATTACAGACGATTTTTGTTTGAAACGTTCTTCACAGATCCGAATACGGCCGTTTTTAGAAGGGCACACTGGGTGTAGTGAGGAAGACCTCGGAGACTAGAAGTTTGGGAGGGAGGACAGAACACCTGCTGGGTCACCACTCGGAGTAAGGGGGTGGGGGAGGGGGCGGGGGTGCCTTCTCACAACAAAAGGCCTCGCTACGAACTAAAGTCCCAATCCCTAAATGGCTGACCAATACCACATACTCTGTGCCAATGCTCACAAACGGAGAGGCTTTCGTTGTTTCTATAGCAATATCTACTTTCACAAATATATTGGTATGCACTAACACATAAATTACACCTATTTAAAAAAAATGCGTTAAATGAGTAATTCCTCCTTTTTCTTTAACATATATATGATAAGAGGACTGCAATTCGTCTGGGTCAGTTTATTGAATACTCCGATTTTTCAGACTTTTCGTTGTTTAACGATAACTAGAAATCTATTGGGACTATGGACTTCGTTCTGTACTTAGATTAAAGCTAAATAACTGCTCTATAACTTTCTTTAGTATGACTTTCCCCGTGGGATGATCAGTAAATCCAATATTCTTGCCGAAAGATGATTAAAACCGAAAATTCGCACTTCTTGGAGAAATAAGTCAATTTTTGAAGTCCAGTATCTCTCGAACTATTGGACTTACAGAGCTGCGGTTGGGCTTAAATTGTAGAATATTTTATCTACATTAATAGAGGTGTGAGTGACTTTTCTTGAAAAAACCACCACGAGTTATAAGCCAAAATCAGAAAAAAGTCCGAAATTTTCGAGGTCTTTTGGCTCTTTTTTGGCTAAAGGAATTCGAAGCTGCAAACTTGGTTTAATACTACTCTAATATGTTCTAACAACATACCAAAAATTCAGCTTCCTGCAATTTTTTTGTACCTAAGGCCATTTTTTTGTCTACGACGACTGGCCTAAGATCTTTACCAAAGATATAATGCAACAGAACATCTTTGTAAACACATAGCATCAAAATAGCTGTCAAACAAGAAAGTCATTATTTTAAAAATTATTTTAAAAAACCACTTTCTAAGAAAGTACCTATTAAAATCATATAGAGGTACAGATGCTGTGTGTATATTGGCAAATAGACAGTAAGTAATAAATTTAAAAATGTGTAATATGCTCCCTATTTGATCGAAAAAAATATTTTCACAAAATTTATTTAACTATTGCAGACCACTATTATTAACTATTGCGAAATAGCTGTAGTGGACAATTAAATAAAGCTAATAAGCAGCAGTAAAGGTGATTATATTGATTAAAATGTCATATTACGATAAGATTAGTAAACAGGTTCGAAGCGTCCCAGGAAAAATCAAAGCGCTCCTAACGAAGAGTTGCAATATGGTGTTTCGCCGAGTGTGATCTCGTATTTTCATCCAACAGCAGAACGCCATATCTGAGAAGGCCAGGTCGCTTTTCCCGAATCACATCTTTCAGTTTCGACAGAGTGGCACAGAACTGCGCAGTATTGACGGTTTCATCCTCCAAAACGTTCAGCAACAGAATTACTTGGGCTTCCCACTAAACGGTGAGTAGCACTTTACCGCACACAGAGTGCTTTTGAACTTCTTTCGGACCGGTGATGACGGATGTTTCTACTTCATAGCCATACAACGCTTCTTCCGTATTTAACGCCCTCTTCTTTTCTGTACGGCTTTTCTGAAGCTTATAAAGCGGTTTGACAAATGTCTCAATGTGCTTTGAAATTATGTAGAAATATAAAGGTATGTCTGATTTTCAATGTCTCATTCTATTTTTTTTTCTTTTATACTCAACTCTGCCCACAGTCGATGGAGAAAACTTATTTTCCAACTCACCCTCGTAATAAAATCTAAAAAGGAATGGTGGTTGGAGGGAGTCATTGAGCATACAGGAATGTTACGTCGGGGTCATTAGAGACGTACCACAAGATAGGTTGGTTTCAAGGATGGGAAATACGGTCATCCATGTTCTTTCAGAATAATAATCCCGACATATGCCTTGATACAAAAACCACGTAAAGCTTAGGCTGACCGGATACTGATCTGATTTCTTCTCCTCCCGGGTCTGAGTACAATGTGCTAACCACTCTACCACTCTGGTCGGTGATCTCTCAGATGTGGAGTTATAAGTGGAATTGGGGTCAACATGGAACACATGCTGGATCAAACATTATACAGAATTTAACAGAGCTTTCTTCGTAATTTCTAAAAGAATCGAAGAAAGTGTCAATAAAACGACTACTTCAGTTGATTTAGATGATCTGTAGTCTGGAGAAGCACAAGCAGACTATCGGAAAAAAAGAATCATCATCCCAAAGATAGACTGGTGGTCAGAGAGGTGCGACAACTATCACATATTCGACTACTCAAGTTATCGTCGAGAATAATGAATATAAAATGGGGAAGGGCAGTGATACTCTGTTAAGACCTATTATTGTGGGTTTATCAAAGGTGAAGCCATCATAGAGGCAATCTCACGTTTCACTTGAAGCAAGACATCACAAAAATTAAGACACATTCATAGGATTAGTCGACCTAGAAAACGCAACTGGCAATGTAAAATAGTCCATATTATTCGAAACTATCAGAAGAATTAATGTAAGATGTCGGGTAAAACGGGTAATATGCAATACGTAGGACAATCAAGAGGGAACAAGTAGATTTTATTACCATCAAAAGAATGTTCTGATTAAAATTGGTCTAAAACAGGTATGCGGCCTTTCAGCCCTTACTGTTCTATCTCTGTAGGGTGGAGCAACGACGGAACTAAAGAAAAGGTTCAGGATTAGGTATAAATTGGCGGAAAAAATACAAATCAGAAGATTAAATGATGACATTATTATGTTTCAAGAAAGTGAGACAGGATTAAAGGACAGAATGAATGGAATTAACATTCAACTGAGGACAGAATGTGAATTGAGAGTAAATCGAGAAAGACGAAAGGAAGATGAATGTTTGGGAAATTACAATAAAAACTGATCATCCAAAACGTTATGACCACTTACCTAAATTCTGTACGGCACGGTTAACAACGATAACGAGTGGGCGGTGAACGCCACGTTTAATCACATCACAGACGTGTTCCGTCAGGTTCAGATCTGCGCAGTTACTTACACTGAATTCCTCGAACCACTACATCACAGTCCTGGCCTTGTAACATGGCGCGTTACCTTGTTGTAAAATTCCATTGCTGCTGGGAAAGATGATCGTCATGAAGGGTTGTGCGTGGTCTTTAACCGGTGTACCGATGTTCTTGGCCGTCATGGTGCCTTGAACGAGCTCCACTGGATCAACGGTACCCCATGTGAATGTCCCCCAAATTATAATTGTGCAGCCGACATCTTGTCTCGATCCAGCCATACAGCGGTCAAGGAGTTGCTTCCCTCGAAAGCGAAGGATTCACAGCCTCCCATTGGCATAGGGATTTATCAGACCATGCAGCGCTATGGCACTGCGCCGACGTACAGTAACAATGGCCAGGGATTCATTTCTGTCGCAGACGTTTTGGTGCCAACATTTGCATTTGGATGGGTCGTCGGGTCCAAAGGCTCATCGTTAGCAACGTTCGGTGTGCTATCTGTTCGTCACATTTCTACTCTACCCAGCATTGATGTTAGTTCGTCCTGTCTTATTTTACCTGTCTACCGAGCTTACGACGTCAGACGTCTATAATGAGGGATTCCCCGGCCCAATCCCTTGACGTTTGGACGTGGTTTTACTTTGGTTTCGCCACTTGTTGATGACACTCATCACAGTAAAATCCAGCAACTCTCCTGCAGAACCTTTGGTCCTTCAAAATCTACTCTCGGTGATAATTATATATTATATAAATATATCAGTTTTTATATTCTACATGCGTACAGCACACTTACTGATACCACATGCATCATCGTGTGTCGGACTGTCATTCGTTGTCAGATGATTGTGTTACCACCTGGACGGGTTTACGTCTATAGTAGATAGTTGGTCAGAATGTTCTGGGTTATCAGTGTAGACGAATGAAAGAAGGACATAAAAAGCAGGTAAAGAGGGCATTCCTTGTCGAAGGAAACTTTCTAGTATCAACATTTCTCTTTAACGCTGGCAGCAGAGCAAATGATATTAATGAGTAAATAGGTGACCCGTGCAAACAATATGCATCATTAGTGGCCACTCATGTGAAATGGAGATAACTAAAATTAAATATTTATCATTTAAAAATATCGTATTATTGATATTAACAGTATATTAGACAACCTTGTCTTTTCTTAAATTCATTTCATAACACTTATTTAAAATTAATTGTAATTATAAAATGTTGTAAAGTTTTTGAAATTAAGGAAATTAGGTTCACAACACTTCCTTCCACGAAATATCAGCTGTGCGTTAGCCGTTATATTTTATTTCCACTTTAAAATTTTTGAATGTTTTGCGTTGGGGCGACTGACCTAAATTTTCATAGATTCTTTTAATATGTAATTATAAAATGTTGTAAAGTTTTTGAAATTAAGGAAATTAGGTTCACAACACTTCCTTCCACGAAATATCAGCTGTGCGTTAGCCGTTATATTTTATTTCCACTTTAAAATTTTTGAATGTTTTGCGTTGGGGCGACTGACCTAAATTTTCATAGATTCTTTTAATATGTAAGATAGCCTTTGGGATAACCAATAATGAAGAGAATCAAAGCATGTCAGAGATGGCGATGTGGGAGGAGATCAAAAATTAAGTGGACAGTTAAGAAATGAGTTTTTTTTTCTCTGTAGAATTAGTAAGGGGACAAATAAACCGCCGGAAATTAGAATTAGTACACATTTCTAGCTTTTGTAGATTTGGAGAAAGATTTTGAGTATGTTGACTGGAATACCACTCTTTCAAACTCTGAAGGTAGCAGGGGTAAAATATATGCAACGCATGGTTATTATGAAAGTTCCTGGGAGATTAAAATTGTGTGCCAGAACCGGGACACGAACCTTGGAACTTTGCCCTTCGGGGGCAAGCGCTCTACTACACTTTTCTTTTTCATCTGATAGATCTATGGTTCGCGGTCGTTGTTGCAGTTCGTTCGTGGTTGTTCAATGAATGGTTGGCTCAGCGTTTTTTATTACAGAGGGCGTTTAGCATCCTAACCGGGCGCGCTTAGCCACGGCACCCGGCTGCCACTGAGCTATCCCGACTCGACTCATGGCCTGTCCTCATAACTTTACTTCTGCCAGTACCTCGCCTCCTACTTTCCAAACTTCACAGGAGTTCTCCTGCGAACCTTTCAGGACTACCACTCCTGGAAGAAAGAATGAAATAATCACTCTGCAGCGGAGTGTGCGCTGATATCAAAATTGCTGGCAGATTAAAGTTGTGTGCCGAAACCAGGACTTTTGCCGTTCGGCACACTCCGCTGCAGAGTGAAAGTTTCATTCTGCAGGCAGCAGTTATTAGAGTCAAAGCGCATGAAAGGGAAGCATTGGTTGAGAAGGGTGAACGACAGGGTTGTAGCCTTTCTCCACTGCTATTCAATTTGAACATTGAGCAAGCTGTGAAGGAAAGTAAGGATAAATTTGAAGAAGGAAGCAAGGTTCATATCGAAGAAATAAAAACATTGTGTTTTGCTAATGACACTGTAATTATCAAAATGTTCAAATGTTTGTAGAGCTTATGGGACTTAACTACGGGGTCATCAGTCCCTAAACTTACAAACTACTTATGAACTGCCGCGGTGGAGTAGCCGAGCGGTCTAAAGCGTCTCGCTGCGGAGAGCGCGGTTGCTCGCTGTGAAGGTTCAAGTCCTCCCTGGGGCATGGGTGTGTGTGTTTGTCCTTATGATAGTTTACCTTAGTTTAAGTAGTTTGTAAGCTACGGACTGATGACCACGCAGTTTGGTCCGATAGAATTACAAACATTTGAACTTATGAACTAGCTACAAATAATGACGGCACACAAATATTCATGCCCGACCGCAGTGGCCGTGCAGACCGTGACTGAAGCGCCTCAGTCCCCTCGGCCACCGCGGCCGGCGAATAATAGTAGATCAAGTAACGAAACAATAATGGTGGTAGATGAGTTTTGTTACTTGGGCAGTAAAATCAGTGATTGTCGCAGTACAGAGGACATTAAATACAGGATGGCAATGGGAAGAAATATGAATTTGAATGTAAAGAAGTCTTTTCTGAAAGCATTTGCCTGGACTGAAACATGAATAATAAATAGTTCATATAGGAAGAGGAAAGAGGTTTCTTAAATGTGTTCCTACAGAATAATTCTGAAGTTTAGGTGGGTAGAAGGCGTAACTCATGAGTTGGGTTGCTTGGTTGGGATATGGGGACTAAACTACTGAGGTTATTAGTCCCCCGGTGGGGAGGAGAAGGAGTGAGGATAGGAAAGGAGGGGAGGGGGAAAGGAAATGCTCTCCGGGAAGTAAAGAAGGAATGAAGGAAGACTGCATTAGTTCGGGCCCCGTGCTCGCCCTGCACGTACTCACGAAAGAACCGTGACCTCCCTGGGGCGGCGTAACTAATGACGTTGTATAGAACAGAAATGAGTAGAAAAGGAATTTCTAGCATATTTGGTCTAAAACAAAGAATCGATCGGTAGGACTCTTTTGTAGTCATCAAAGAATCGTGAATTTAGCATTGGAGGGAAGTGTGTGGGGTAAAAATTGTAGAGGGAGACTAAGAGACGAATACAATAATCAGATTCAGATAGATTTTGGATACTGTTCTTACGAGGCAATGAAGAGGCTTGCTCAGGATAGAGTAGGTTGCAGAGCTGCTTCAAATCAGTCTCCGAACTGAAAACCACAACAACAACAACTTAGAGGTTTCCATTTCACTCAAGATTGACTGTTAAAACAATGCATATGGAGTAAATGTTCAAAAATGTTCAAATGTTTGTTAAGCTTATGGGACTTAACTACGTGGTCATCAGTCCCTAAACTTACAAACTACTTATGAACTACCTAAGAACTAGGACGGCACAAATATCCATGCCCAGGGGGGATTCGAACCCCCGACCGTAGTGGCCGTGCAGACCGTGACTGGAGCGCCTCAGTCCCCTCGACCACCGCGGCCCGGCCCCATCATATCCCACGCCTCTTCCTTTGGAGATAACTCCGGAGACCGCGCTAGCAAGCGAAGTTGCTGAACATTTTCACGAGCAATGTGTGGGCGAACATTAGCCTGCTGCAACAAAACATTGTCTTCCTATTGCAAGAATATAAAAATAACTGGTCTTATAACCAGTGGATACACTGGTTCCCATTAAATCATCGGAGTTTAGCTCTGTCGGGCTTGCCTAGTACTTGGCTGGTTGCCCCCGTGACAACATCTCCGTGCTCCGACCGGCCGGTGGTGTTTACGTTGCTCTCGCTGTGCTGTGTGTTGGCGGTGGCTGCTCCGCTGTTTCGAGGTGTTCGTGTTTCTTTCTTCAGGAACTGTAAGTAGTGATGGCATCTGAAAATAGGGAGAACAATATTCAATGTCAATTTTATCGTACCGTTCATTACTGGATGATGAAAGTACTGAAATTGACAGATAACGACGTAAAGGGATTCCAGTGGGACACGTTTTTGTATTCTTTGTTTGTAAAAGTTAGTAACCCGGAACTTTGTGACACTGTAGTGGACATTTTGATAAAAAAATCCGCTTCGGCTGCAATTAACTTTTATTTAAAAAAGCACTACCGGTTTCGCGTCCTGTAGACGCATAATCAGGTGCTCTGCGATGTACATAAATGAAAGAGACTTACAAGGGCGTCTTTTGAAGTTAAGAGAAAATATACAATAACATTGCTGAATGTAAAATAAAATTAAATAAACCGTAGAAAAGTACTCACTAAATTCCTTAGATAAACATATCTGCCTTTTAGCCTTCCCCAGCGTTCACGTAAAATTTAAAACATTTAAAAGCTTCTGAACTTTACGTCCTCATTAGAAGTATAAAACGCTGTTGCGTTAGTCATCTTTTTAAAAATATTTTGGGGGTGGAGGGCAGGTGAAACCTATAAGAAGAAGCAATATTTTTAAAAAAGTGTCTGGGATTTACACCGTACTCGACGCGAAAACTGATTGTACTTTTAGTATAGGGTAAGGTTCCTTACCGTGCCATGTGATGCGGCACTGGCCGAGGCAGTACTGGCCATTGAATCACGCGGCCGCTGTCACCAGGAGGGCGTTAGCGTCGCTGGAAACCTCACCGTTTCTAAACACGACGTGAAGGGTGAAGATGACTGTACACTGGCCAAAGCCTATGTTTATAGTATTCTAGCAGGACCCAGACAAAAGTGACAGAATTAAATTCTGAGTAAGATTTCATGCTTGAAATGGTTAAAACTGGTGGAAAAAAACGATCCAAGTGTTTGCATAACATTAATTATACTAAAATACACCACATGCGAGACCATGAGGATTAACATTCAATGTAGTGACAAATTAATGGCAATGGGCTCTGCGGATCACACCACCTTCGACACCCAGATATCAGGGGAAAACGCATACTGAACTGAAAAAGTGCTCTGTAGGAGTAAGCTACCTGTTTAAACCGGTAGTGCTTATTTAAATAAAAGTTAATTGTAGCCGAGCGGATTTTTTATCAAAATGAAAACATATGGCTGCGGATGCCCGAAATTCAAGATAACATGCTTACTATAAGGTAAAGCAGTCAACAATCCGAAGATTGGTTTGAACACCACAGTGCTTTACTAGACACGGTCCTGTTTGGAGGTGGTATGCCGTTGCCTTCCTCCGACCTTCGAACTGACTTACCAAGCCAGTTATAGGGGGACCTACAGTTTAACGTGGGTTCCGAACCACGGTGCTACTCGGTATTTTTCACATGAGCAGTACTGCCAGAGGTGAAAGAAGTGGAAAGTGACAGATAAAAATCCTAGGACCTGGCAGGGATCGAACCCGCGACCTTTGGATTTTTAGTCTGGCATTCTACCACTGTGCAACCGAGGCGCACAAAAAATAGTGAACGTTAACGATGGTGTAAGGGAATTTTTGCACGCTAACGGTAGAGTGACCAGTGTAAAAGTAACAAATGCTGGACTTGGTGTTAGGAACTTTCATGAGTTTAATTTACCATTTGAAGTAAAGAATGAGACCATATTGCATTGTCTCGGTGCGTACGGTGATGTTGTGTCCGTAATAAAGGAAAAATGGTCGTCAGCTTATCCGTTTCAAAGCGAAAATGGAATAAGGAGCGTGAAAATGATTTTGAGGAAGCATGTTCCGTCCTTCTTGTATATGGCCGGTCACCGTGGCTTTATAACATACAGTGGAGAGCCTCAAACGTGTTCATACTGTAATGGTACGGAGCATTTTCGTTCAAACTGTCCGAGACGTAGGCGCCCTGCGCACCTGCCGTTAGGCGGACAGGACGACGTAACAGGCGACGTGGGCCGCGGACGCCTTAGGTGCCCCCCACCCGGCCGCTCGCCGCCTAGAAGACAGGTTTAACGATATGGACGTTACTGCTAATGTCTCCCAGAATGAAGTTATACCTGGTGTGCCGTTAAATTCTCAGTCAGTAGTCCTAGTAGTAGTAGTAGACGGTATTTTGCCTGAAGAACCGATAGTACCTATTGCGTCGACTGACACTGGGTCAGAACCCGCTCCGGCTGCTGAAACAGCAACGGTGTGACAGCTGTTGTTTAGAAGAGCATTGTTGCCACAGTTCCTTTACCCAGGGCCGGATCTAGGACATCTGCCAAGGGAGCATCCATATTTCTAAATAAATGTCACAATCTCACAACATGAACTTATATTATTGACTGAATTATGATCAAAGGAAAACAGAACAATTTTAATACATACAAAAATATTACAAGATTACTCATTGTACAAAAATCAATTCAAAATTTCGCTTTTCGAGCTTTTTTTTTTTTTTTTTTTTTTTTTTTTTTTTTTTTTTTTTTTTTTTTTTTTTTTTTTTTTTTTTTTTTTTTTTTTTTTTTTTGCTGCAATACTCCTTTGATATCATCATAGTTTAGCGAAGCAGCTCGTTTGTGCTCTATGGATATTATACTCAGATTTGTTAAGCAGTCGTACTCCTCAAGTGTATTTAATTAGTTTCAGCTTGCTGAAACTTCTTTCTCTAGGCGAAACAGAAACTAGAATGGTAAGATATATTTTAATGCTGTAGTAAGGTTGGGATAAATAGTATAAAAGTGGTCCGATGAACCCTCTATCAGGCAGTTAAATGTGATTTACAGAGTATCCTGTGTAGATGTCTATCAATTGCACCGCTACCGAGAGAGGACTCTAGATCCTTAATGTTTTTTGACTTTCAATAAGAAGTGTGCGCACCTGAAATGCTTATACTTTATTTATTTATTTTTTATAAGGACTAGAGCGTTATTCAAATTTACATGTTCTACAAGTATTACCTTGATATGAAATATGAATTTTCATTTATCTGAAAAAAGGAAATCTATGCAAATTAAAAAACATTGGGCATTTACTTATGCAATAACGCAAACATCTCCCTCATTCTGGCTAATATCTAGTATATTTTTAAAGTTTGATTAGCTGAAGTACCTGTGACAGGGCAACATTGAAGTCAGCAACCAGGAATTTTAGTTTTATTAAATGATTTCGGTATTTCTTGCAGTCATTTTACTTTTATTAATTCTGTGTCAGTTAATTTTATTAAATTATACCAGAAATATACATTCTGTAAAAAAAAGAGTGGGTCAAAATTTGCCGCCCTCTAAATTCTGCCGCCCGGGGCAACTGCCACCTTTGCCCCTCCCTAGATCCGGCCCTGTCTTTACCAGTAGTGGAAAGTGTACAGTCGAACGTCTACGAAACTTTGATTGATGACAGTGTATTTGAGTCGCCACAGAAAGAGTCCGAAGTGATCCCAAGACCAGTAACTCAGTTTCTGTGAGGAATGAGTCACTTTCCGGCTCTGTGGCTGCTCGCCCTCAAAGGGAGCTATCCCTCAAAATCCTAAGCCGCGGCGTGATATTGCTTCCGACAGGCGTGGGTCCGATATCGGAGTGCGAGCACCAAGAACGTTCTCCTGCAGCTCGTCCCCTGAATGGGGACCTTATTCGTGTAGAGAGTCCCCAAAACATAAGCAGAAAGCGTCGTACAAAGCCACGCGCCGTGCCACTGCTGACTCCCGGTCGGCAGCCACTCACGGGCGCCAACAGCTGCTCGCAGCTAGCAGCCAACCCGCGCGTGTGGACGACCGACGAGAGGAGATGGTGCGCCGTCTTAAGGATATATTGCGTAATTCGGATGCGAGTAATACCATGGATGTGGAAATGGCTCAATGTGCGCAAAAAAGGAAAGCTGAAAGACTCTGTGTCAGGGCCTCCCAAGCAGAAATTAGTCACATCGGCTGCAATTTCGGGAGTGGTGACACAAATGGATGTTCAGGGTGCGTTCCCGAATGTTACCACTATCCAATCGAGTGTGTGGGAAACGAACTCCCTGAGGATAACGGTTGCCACCGTCTAGTTTTCTGTTTTCTTTGTGTTGCGTGCTTGAATTTTATTGTCTATGGTAGCACAATTACCATCTGTCATTGCTACCATAAATATTAACAGAGTTACGTCTAATGGGAAATTGCTTAGTTTGGAGGATTTTTTGCACTTCGTTGCAGCAGATGTAGTGTTTTTGCAGGACGTTTTAACCGATTCAATCTGTCTCAGGATATCAGGTACTTTTTAAAGGATCATAGTTCGCGTGTGGCAGCAGGCAATGAAGTACCGTGCCTTTTATTCCACAGTTATATCCCAGTGGGTGGAATATCTGAATCCGGCACTTCGTAAAGCCATTAAAGAATTTAGTGAGAATGTACGAGTATAATAGTGAGAAGTTTTTGATAAAACACTGGTCTCGTTAAATTTAATTTGATGGTCGTCCTCTTGGTAAACATGCTCCGCTACGGCCGATTTCTGTGTATGTCCCAGGCGGTAGTTTCTTTTGTGTTCACATAGACGAGTGTTGACACTTCTCAGTATTATGCTCGTACATACATAGAAGCCATTGGAATGTACAAACATCGTAATAATTTTAATAGAAAGAATGAAGGTGTTAAATTAGACAAGATTTGGAATTCAACGTTGCACAAGAACGTTGACAATAGATCTTCTTCTAGTAATAAGGTTGGCATTACCAAAGATAGTTGCTCAGCTGACATCTCGTGATATACTGTGGCGCCCTGCCTATATATGCGGCGCTCCCTCGAGGCCTCAACGCTTTGCCACTTAGCCTCCGAAGATGTCTTCGCAGCTGAAGACGAAACGTTAGGGGAGAGTTTTATCCATCGACCACGGAAATTATAAGTGAAATTGACGCCGGCAGTGAAAGTCTACATTATATGGTGTTTAATTTAGTTTTAGTTTTAGGTCTTTAAACATTCTGCACGTATCGAGAGCTGGTCAGCGTTCCCTCCATAAACACCAAACATGAGAAAGTGTAGTAGCTTATTGTTCCGCAGTCCAGGCAGAATCTGCTTTAATCACTGAAAATTTCGAGCTGCCATTCGAAGTGATTGTATGAGGGCACCGGTCGAGTTGTGTACGTCAGCCATTATGACGTGAGTGGCAGACGGACTAGAGGTGAGTAAACCAATAGTCCCACAGCTAGTAACTGGTGTGCAACAGACCGTGTTGATAGTTGTGGGTTCATAAACCATAACTGTATTGTAGTAGCTGCTACAGTTACAATATGATAATAATCTTGGCGGACGACTGCGCTGCGTGTATGTCCAGAACCTTGTCTACGGATGTGAGAATGTTCACATGAACATTGAAACCAGTATCGAAGCACAACTGACGCAGCGTTTGTGATATTTCTCGAAAAGGACCATCCCGCCTCTCGGAAGTGTACATTTCTGTCAACTCGATCAGTTGGCTGTAAGAAGCAGGATTGAGTCTCCGTGGCATGACGCCTGTTTTCTTCTCCAGTTGATTTAACAAAAAAAACTCAAATGTTCAAATGTTTGTAGAGCTTATGGGACTTAACTACGGGGTCACCGGTCCATAAACTTACAAACTACTTATAAACTAGCTTATACTAAGGACGGTACAAACACCCATGCCCTAGGGGGTTTCGAACCCTCGACCGCAGCGGCCGTGCAGACCGTGACTGGCACGCCGCAGGCCGGTCGTCCACTGCGGCTGGCTTGATTTAACACTCAGCCTTATAACTGGTATAGACAGGACCCGCCTTAACCATCCAGACACTCCGGGCGAGTCGCCATTTGGCGCTCTTTACTACATAAATTCCGAACCTTGCAGTGGTTTGCCACAGGGTATGTAACGGTTTTTTCGAGATTGTCCAAAATTATTACGCCATCTTATGCTCATAGTGTAGTGTTCGTGAATTTAAGTATTTTACAAAAAGAAAAATCGGAAATGAAATACAATGATTTGAAATCCCACTGAGACGCATCCATTTGAGTATTTTGTTGCCTGTGATGTCACTGTCCAGCATGCTGCCGCCGCTGTCGTAACACTCAATAGGCATACAAGTGATACATTGTCTACAACAATTCCAGAAAATACAAATGTTTTCGCATGTTCCAAAGAATGAGGAGATACGTAAAATATGGTCACAACACGCTCGTAGATCCCAAATAAGATAGCGATCGCTTATGCGTTTATTTCTGTGAGGATAATTTTTATGTTTCACTAGTTCACTGTTAATAATCATTCCCTGCAACAGCAAACTTTTAAAGTTTTATTATGTATATATTAGTAAGTTGCATTTAGATTTGCAAAACAGTTATTCACGATATGAATATCACCTGTCAGTAGATGTAACTAGAAAAAGAAAAAAAAGTGAACTAAAAAATAAAAGTTATTTTCTGACTTAACAGAAAATTAAAATGTAGGTGACAGACACGACACTCGTGTCTAGACGATAATAAACATAAAATTTACACCATTCACATGATACGAAATAGATTGTTTCCGAAAAGAGCTTTAGTGCAAAGCATACTTCGTCATCCAAACGTGCTTGTATACTTCTTGTATTCTAAAATCTGAAATCTTTCATGGGAGTTTTTCTTTTCCTACGGTACACTCAGGCGACATATTTCAGAAATTTAAAATGTTCATCTAGCCGGTTCATCTCACAATCTGTGAGAACAGTCTTGTGACCTCTCCTGGTAAGACTAAAAAATACAGGCCTTTTGAGTTATCACCTAAACGCAAGAATATAATTTCTGACTCGGACGGTACACAAACTGCCTGCAGAATAATAACAATTTGCGAAAGCGAATGTCTGTTCTGCTAGCGATACTGCGCTGCGTCGTCAGCACTAGACGCAGAATGACGGCTCCATAAGGAACATTTCTGTCCAAACCTGTCTTCTGTGGATCTTGTGTTGACATTGAGACCACAGAGCAATGCCCAATTGATGTTCGAAGTCTTGGGCGTAGTCTTGATCCATATTGTACTTTTTTTTGGCGACAGTCAACGGAAAAAATTGATGGAATGCGTGATCTCTCAAACTTTAAAATAGGCGTACTCGATTATGGACAGTTAGTGGGGCGAAAATGGCTGCACTGATAAACCTTTCACTTGCAGCAGTATCTCCGAAATTGAGAGCGAACACAAAACAAGAATAAACAGCATTAGCAAAGAGGAAATTGGCCACGAAACCCCAATTGACATACAGCAACTAACGAGTAATTACAACGATTTTGGCCAGACAACAAAAACTATTGCGGTAATAGCGACTACGAAACTCCACATCCACTCGAAAAAACAGTACGGCTGGAACCTTACATTTACGGAAAGGATGTAGTTGCCAGATACTTCATAAGGATAGCCAACGCAAAGCTGTGAAGTGAGTGGAACTACCTGGAACCGGCGTATCAATTGCGACAAGGCCGTTGGCACGGAGTAGATGCTGAGGACCAAATTTACTGATACAGTATTGCTGAAGTAATTGGAGGATGCAACAAATTATATATTGTTGGCATCTGCAGCTAAGTCACATTGCATGGAAAGCGCTTCAACTGTATGGTACTCTTTTATTCAACCAACTATTTTAGTGATGTAATTCTTCATGCTTTCCCGACGAGATCTTGACATTTTGGATAAACGGGATTACTGCCGGATGTATGCGTCGTTCTGGCACAATATTTCGGCCGCGTAACTCGCTGCCTTCTTCAGGTGCTACCTGAGACTGTCGTTTTTGGAGGACCTGGTCCAGTATTTATGCCCAGCAGACGCTAGGCGCTCTGTCTGCAGTCCGCGCCCAGCTGGCGCTGCTTGTAGGGTGTTGTCTCTTCCATGGCGTTCCGTCGGACGTCCGCGCCCCAATCGGCCGCCATCTGTGGCAGCGGCTACTCTCTGAGGCCCCTCCCACGTTGGATGCTCCCTCCGCGGTCCGCGCCCGTCTGGCGATGCTCCTGAGGTGTTGTGGCTTCCCTTGTGCTCCAACGGACGTCCGCGCCCATCTTGTCCACCATCTGTTGTCGGTGCAGCTGTCTGAGGCCCTTCTGGCGTCAGGCGCTCTGATCTTGGTCCGTGTCCGCCTCGCGCCTCTCCTGAGATGTTGTGGCTGCGCAGATGCTCCAACGGACGTCCGCGCCCGCCTCGGCCGACATCTGCTGCTATAACAGCTGTTTGAGGCCCCTCCTGCATTGGGCGCTCCATTCGCGGTCCGCGCCCGCATGGCGCTTCCTCTGACGTGTTGAAACCTCCCTGCTGTTCCGACGGACGTCCGCGCCCAGTTCGTCCACCATCTGTGGTCAGGGCAGCTGTCTGAGGCCTGGCTGGCGTCAGGTGCTCTGTTTTTGGTCCGCGCCCACCTCGCGCTGCTCCTGAGATGTTGTGGCTGCCCACATGCTCCAATGGACGTCCGCGCCCGTCTTGGCCGACATCTGCTGCTATGGCAGCTGTTTGAGGCCCGTCCGGTGTCAGGCGCTCCATTCTCGGTCCGCGCCCGCTTAGCGCCACTTCTGAGTTGTTTCTACTTCTTGTGGAGTTATTTGGTCTTTTCCGCTGGGCCTTAACAAGTTCCAGAGCCGGACTCCACGCTGTGCTTAGCTGGTAACCGCTATCTCGGTTTCTTCGGTTGTCAGTGACCTTTATTTCGATGGCCTCCTTTATGATGCTGTCCCAGAATCTTGGGGTCTGTGTCACAATTTTGGTTTTGTCATAGTCCATTGTGTGGCCATACTCTAGACAGTGCTCTGCTATGGCTGACTTGGTTGCCTGTCCGAGTCTGGTGCACCTCTGGTGTTCCTTGCACCTTATATTCACCGTCCTGATTGTCTGGCCGATGTATGACATACCACACTGGCACGGGATGCTGTAAATGCCTGGTTTACGTAGCCCCAGGTCATCTTTCACACTTCCCAGCATTGTCCCAATTTTGGCAGGTAGGCAGAATATGCTCTTAATGTCATACTTCATAAGAATTCTGCTGATCTTCGCAGAAATAGGACCAGCATATGGTAGGTATGCCACCTTCTTTGCCTCCTCTGGCTCCTCCTCTGTATCCTGTGGTTGGCTGGTTGTATGAAGTGCCCTCTGGATGTCTCTGGAGGAGTATCCATTTCTGCTGAAAACCAGCTGAAGGTGTTCAATCTCCGTGGCAAGATTTTCTGGATCTGACAGAGCTCGGGCCCTGTGCACTAGAGTTTTCAAGACTCCATTCTTCTGTGCTGGGTGGTGGCAGCTACTGGCTTGAAGATATAAGTCAGTGTGGGTGGGTTTTCGATACACACTGTGCCCCAGAGTGCCATCTGCCTTCCTCTTGACCAGGACATCCAAGAATGGGAGCTGCCCATCCTTCTCTAGCTCCATGGTGAATTTTATACTCGGGTGGCGTGAGTTTAAGTGTTCCTGGAACTCCTCCAGCTTCTCCCTGCCATGGGGCCAAATGACAAATGTGTCATCAACGTACCTGAAGAAGCACTTGGGTTGATAAGTGGCTGATGCAAGTGCCTCCTCTTCGAACCTTTCCATGAAAAGGTTGGCTACCACTGGTGATAATGGGCTGCCCATTGCCACTCCTTCCGTTTGCTCATAAAACTGACCCCTATAAAGAAAATAAGTCGAAGTCAGTACATGCTTGAACAAGTCAAGCAGGGCCCCTTCGAACTTTTCCCCGATGAGATTGAGTGAGTCAGTCAGTGGCACTCGTGTAAAGAGCGATACCACATCGAAACTGACCAAGATGTCTGAGTCCACAGTGTGTAGCTGCCTCAGGCGTTGCCGGAAGTCCTCCGAGTTTCGACTTATTTTCTTTATAGGGGTCAGTTTTATGAGCAAACGAAGGAGTGGCAATGGGCAGCCCATTATCACCAGTGGTAGCCAACCTTTTCATGGAAAGGTTGGAAGAGGAGGCACTTGCATCAGCCACTTATCAACCCAAGTGCTTCTTCAGGTACGTCGATGACACATTTGTCATTTGGCCCCATGGCAGGGAGAAGCTGGAGGAGTTCCTGGAACACTTAAACTCACGCCACCCGAGTATAAAATTCACCATGGAGCTAGAGAAGGATGGGCAGTTCCCATTCTTGGATGTCCTGGTCAAGAGGAAGGCAGATGGCACTCTGGGGCACAGTGTGTATCGAAAACCCACCCACACTGACTTATATCTTCAAGCCAGTAGCTGCCACCACCCAGCACAGAAGAATGGAGTCTTGAAAACTCTAGTGCACAGGGCCCGAGCTCTGTCAGATCCAAAAAATCTTGCCACGGAGATTGAACACCTTCAGCTGGTTTTCAGCAGAAATGGATACTCCTCCAGAGACATCCAGAGGGCACTTCATACAACCAGCCAACCACAGGATACAGAGGAGGAGCCAGAGGAGGCAAAGAAGGTGGCATACCTACCATATGCTGGTCCTATTTCTGCGAAGATCAGCAGAATTCTTATGAAGTATGACATTAAGAGCATATTCTGCCTACCTGCCAAAATTGGGACAATGCTGGGAAGTGTGAAAGATGACCTGGGGCTACGTAAACCAGGCATTTACAGCATCCCGTGCCAGTGTGGGATGTCATACATCGGCCAGACAATCAGGACGGTGAATATAAGGTGCAAGGAACACCAGAGGTGCACCAGACTCGGACAGGCAACCAAGTCAGCCATAGCAGAGCACTGTCTAGAGTATGGCCACACAATGGACTATGACAAAACCAAAATTGTGACACAGACCCCAAGATTCTGGGACAGCATCATAAAGGAGGCCATCGAAATAAAGGTCACTGACAACCGAAGAAACCGAGATAGCGGTTACCAGCTAAGCACAGCGTGGAGTCCGGCTCTGGAACTTGTTAAGGCCCAGCGGAAAAGACCAAATAACTCCACAAGAAGTAGAAACAACTCAGAAGTGGCGCTAAGCGGGCGCGGACCGAGAATGGAGCGCCTGACACCGGACGGGCCTCAAACAGCTGCCATAGCAGCAGATGTCGGCCAAGACGGGCGCGGACGTCCATTGGAGCATGTGGGCAGCCACAACATCTCAGGAGCAGCGCGAGGTGGGCGCGGACCAAGAACAGAGCACCTGACGCCAGCCAGGCCTCAGACAGCTGCCCGGACCACAGATGGTGGACGAACTGGGCGCGGACGTCCGTCGGAACAGCAGGGAGGTTTCAACACGTCAGAGGAAGCGCCATGTGGGCGCGGACCGCGAATGGAGCGCCCAATGCAGGAGGGGCCTCAAACAGCTGTTATAGCAGCAGATGTCGGCCGAGGCGGGCGCGGACGTCCGTTGGAGCATCTGCGCAGCCACAACATCTCAGGAGAGGCGCGAGGCGGACACGGACCAAGATCAGAGCGCCTGACGCCAGAAGGGCCTCAGACAGCTGCACCGACAACAGATGGTGGACAAGATGGGCGCGGACGTCCGTTGGAGCACAAGGGAAGCCACAACACCTCAGGAGCATCGCCAGACGGGCGCGGACCGCGGAGGGAGCACCCAACGTGGGAGGGGCCTCAGAGAGTTGCCGCTGCCACAGATGGCGGCCGATTGGGGCGCGGACGTCCGACGGAACGCCAGGGAAGAGACAACACCCTACAAGCAGCGCCAGCTGGGCGCGGACCGCAGACAGAGCGCCTAGCGTCTGCTGGGCATAAATACTGGACCAGGTCCTCCAAAAACGGCAGCGAGTTACGCGGCCGAAATATTGTGCCAGAACGACGCATACATCCGGCAGTAATCCCGTTTATCCAAAATGTCAATTATTTTAGTGGCATTAGAGCCACATCATCAGGGTTATTTCTATACAAAGTAGAGAAAATGCCACTATCACGTTATGCGAATGTATGTTTGGGATATAGATAAGAAAACTGAAGGTGAAAAGTACTCACAAATCATTTCATATTTTTCTCTCAGTGACTCTAGACGACCAATTCTACTCTGGTCCTGTTTTATAAAATTATTAATAAATTGGATTGCCCGAATTTAAACAATGTGGAAATGGTAAATATGATAAAATTACGCATACATACCAGCGGCGTTGCGCTGGGACCGCACGTCGTTAATTATGTGGAGCTCGTTACAGAGCTGGTACGCCAGAAGTGCGCACGCGCGAAAATCAAATTGAGCGTGAGGTTGTTAGCGCTGTGACACAAGTATTGTAGCACATAAAGTTGGGTTACGTCTTTACATATCACAAAAATTGTTCTTACCAATAGAATGACCTTATATCACTATTTTGCATCGTCAAACAAGAAGCCACCTTTTTTAGTGTAATAAAAGATAGATTTTTTGAACATAGGCTCTAATCTGGCGATAAAAGAGCTCACACACCTGAAGAGCATTTTCAAAGCAAATGGATATTCGCAGCAACAAATTCGCAGAGCATTCGATGTGAGTCCAAGAATTCAAGCACGAGACGTGAAAGAAGACGAAAATAATAGTTATAGATCAAGAGCCTTCTTACCTTACGTGGGCGCTCTTTCGTCAAAGATAAGCCGCATTCTCGACAAACATCGTGTTAAGGTTATCTTCCGGCCACCAGTGAAGATTGCAGCCTTACTTGGAACAGTGAAGGATGATTTGTTGCTTCGTAAGTCAGGTGTGTACCAGATCCCTTGCGGAAAGTGTGATAATTCATATATAGGCCAGACAATACGCACTGTCCATGAGAGATGCGTTGAACACAGGAGATACACTCGCCTATTACAGCCAGACAAGTCAGATGTGGCTGAACATTGCATAGAAACTGGTCATTCAATGAACTATAGCGATGTGAAGATTTTGACACCCATATCTTCGTTTTGGGATGCTATATTTAAGGAAGCTGTTGAAATTAGACTGCCCAACAACTTATTAAACAGAGATAAAGGTTTTAATTTAGACAAAGCTTGGAACCCTGCACTTGGAGTATTGAAATCACAGAGAAGACGTGAAGGTGTTGCCGCCGCCGAGCATATATCGATAAGTGAACACCGGAGCGCTTCCGCCACGGGGGGCGCACGCGTGTGAGTACTTCGATATGCAGTATACCAGCATCTGTGACGCGCACGCGCATTGCCACCACGATCAGGCTTATAAGGCCGCGCCTGGCACCTCGTCGACAGTCTTCGACTCACTCTGAAGATGGCCGGAAGGTACGCGGCCGAAATATCAGCAGAAGAATGAATTTTACGCGGCTGCATTCCCGAAATCTATTGGATAGCATATCTATTATATCTTACATTAACATATTACATATTTCGAATTTAAATAATGCTTAAGTAGGCTCTCTTTGGGTATCGTACATGAAGACTACATGCCTTATGTATTATTATTTAAACAATCAAAAATTGCTAAGATGTGACGATGGTGCAGCTCAAGTTGTCCGTTGAGACGCTTCTTGCATCATAATATCTCAATCTCTTCCAGATTATTAAACTTATGAACCCTTTCTTTCCCAGTGGAGAATTTTTTATTTTATTTTATTTTTTCCATGTTTTTTTAATTTTAATGGAGTGCCCCTCTTCCTGTAGATGTTTGCTTAAGGCAGACTTAGAGTTAGCAAGAGGATGGTTTGGTACAAAAATGGGTAACTCTCTGTAGGAGACTATTATGCCACCTTACGAATCCCATCCTCTAAGAGTTTCATCTGTTTTTCTCTTTTGTTTTTTTTATTCTTTATTATTTTATTATCCATTATGATCCAGTAACTACGATTGTTTTATTCTACATGTTTTTACAATGCAATGTACATTTATTTCTCTAGAATTTTACACACATTTTTTCATTGTTAGTTTCTTATTATTTTATTCTAACTTACAAGCTACTATGTTATTATTACTAGTCTGTGTTACAAGCTGTGTTACTGGTTTCCTGGTGTTTATAAATTCACTATGTGTGTGATGCCGTGTCCACTGAGTTAAACCCGACGGATGTGCCCTGTCACTGGGTTGCTCCCCCCCACCCCCCTATCGCCTATCACTGCAGGTGTGTCATCATGGTAATTTCCCTTAATGTTTATCTACTCTACTACCTTTAACTACAACTAACCTCGGAAGTCTGAAGGATTTCTTGTTATCCGTCCGTTGGTATCCTCCCCCTCCACCCGTTCCAGGACACAGAGGTTGGCTGCCATAGGCCCCCTAATTCCGTGCTAAGCGGCATTGCCGAGGTGTGGAGGGTGAACTTGTTGTCATAGGTATTGATCCCCATGAAGTTATTCTGTATCTTTTTTTGAGATCAGATCCGTGAGTGTATTCAGTATGTGGAAAATTTCATTAGTTCGTAACAGCTCAAAAGTGTTGTTATGGGTCAACTGGAGACGTAGATCAGCGGCTTCCATATCGTAAGTGGGGCACAAGTACGCCAGGTGTTCTGGAGCTTCCTCTTCAGCCCCCCACTCACATGCGGATGTAGCCCTCTTCCCGAACCGGCTTAAGTATGTCGGATACGGACCTTGACCTGTTATGAAGTGCAGCATACCTCTACTAGGTCGACAATACTTATCTGTAACTTCGCCCTTACCTTAGGCAGCAATTGGTGGCTTCGTCGGTTGGTGGGGGCAGGGGGGGAATTCGAGTCCCTCATAGCATGGCTGGTTGTGTTATCTTTAGTAAAAGTTAGTTTAAGTTAGTGTAGGTAGTTTGTAAGCTTAGGGACTACTGACCCGTAGTTACGTCCCTTAGATTTACAAACAATTTAATATTTTTGGGTTCGTCTTTCTGTTTCCTCTTCGTCTTGAATGTTCTGACAAAGTTTTTCCCTCCTCCTTTTGGTTGCTAATTTTGACTCCACCCTGACCCCAACTATTTCTTCTACTTTTTCAAGGTTTCCTATTTAGCCTAAGCTGCTTATTCACTGATCTTTATATCGATAGAGTAGAGCCCCATTGACTCCAAGAGAATCCCTCCTAGAGAGGTTCTACAAGCAGAAGCATGTTACGCTGCACTTTTCTAACGGTCTTGGCAGGCACCACTCTCGTGAGCCTGTGTGCCCAGATGAACCATAGCCCATCAAAGATGTTAGTTCGCTATTATGGTAGAACCTGATGAGATTGGGCGGAAGATGGAAACGCCTGTTCTCTATCCCAGCGAGACTCTGTAAGACCACAATTGTTCTTTGTGCTATTGTATGCATGTGAGCTTCGAAGCTCTAGCGTTCGTCTATTATAACTCCTAGGTAGACTGCCTATTAGAGCCGAATGACTGGTGTCCCCTCAAATTTTACGGGTTTGCGCACAAGCTGTCGTTTCAACAGTAAGTATTTTGATTTTCCTTCAGTAAAAACCGCCTTGATCGCAAATTGTTTTATTCCTTATTTAATGACGCGATTCGCCCTTTAGCAGGGCAGCTTCAGATTATCTGCGTGAAAGAATTTACACAAAATTACAAGGCGTAATTACAAAACGGGGATCTACATCTACTTCTACATGGGATACTCTGCAAATCACATTTAAGTGCCTGTCAGAGGGTTCATCGAACCACAATTATACTATTTATCTCCCATTCCATTCTCGAATAGCGCGCGGGAAGAAAGAACACCTGAATCTCTCTGTTCGAGCTCTGATTTCTCTTATTTTATTCTGATGATCATTTCTACCTATGTAAGTGGGAGTCAACAATATATTTTCGCATTCGGAGGAGAATGTTGGCGATTGGAGTTTCACAAGTAACCCACGCCGCAGCGATAAGCGCCGTTGTTGTAATGATTCCCATCCCAGATCCTGTATCATTTCCGTAACGCTGTATCCCCTGTATCGTGACAATACGAAACGAGCTGCCCTTCTTTGGACTCTTTCGATGTCCTCCGTCAAACCCACCTGATAAGGATCCCACACTGGGCTGCAATATTTCAAAAATGGACGGACAAGCGTAGTGTATGCAGTTTCTTTAGTAGTTCTGTTGCATCTTTCAAGGGTTCTGCCAATAAAACGCAGTCTCTGGTTCGCCTATTACGTACGTGTTCTTTCCAGTTTAGGTCTGAAGCAATAGTAATTCCTAGGTATTTTGTGGAGTTTACGGCCTTCACATTTGATTGATTTATGTTGTAAACAAAGTTTAACGGATTTCTTTTCGTACTCTTGTGGACGACTTCACACTTCTCATTAATTAGAGTCAATTGCCAATTTTTACACCATAATGATATCTTATTCAGATCGTTCTGCAGTTGGTTTTGATCTTCAGATGATTTTACTACACGGTAAATGACGGCGTCATCTGCAAACAACCTAAGAGAGCTACTTAGATTTTCCCCTAAATCGTTTAGGTAAATAAGAAATAGCAGAGGACCAATAACGCTACCATGTGGAACGCCCGATATCACCTCTGTTTTAGTCGATGCCTTACCATCGATTACTACCAACTGTGTCCTCTCTGACAGGAAATCCCCTATCCAATCGCAAATTTGAAGCGATATACCATAACCACGCAATATTATTAAAAGCCGTTTGTGACGTATGAT
The DNA here is from genome assembly GCA_026315105.1 of Locusta migratoria. Classification (NCBI taxonomy): domain Eukaryota; kingdom Metazoa; phylum Arthropoda; class Insecta; order Orthoptera; family Acrididae; genus Locusta; species Locusta migratoria. Next base: position 182,938,314 of record CM048744.1, read on the forward strand.
GTCAAAATCATTCTGGAAATCAAGAAATTCGGAATCGATTTGCGAGCCCTTGTCGATAGCACCCATAACTTCGTGTGAATAAAGAGCTAGTTGTGTTTCGCATGAACGATATTTTCTAAATCCGTGTTGACCTTGGGTCAATAGATCATTCTGTTTGAGATGATTAATAATCTTTGAATACAGGATATGTTCCAAAAACCCTGCTGCAAATTGACGTCAATGAAATAGGCCTGTAGTTCAGTAGGTTAGTCCTACTGCCTTTCTTGAATATAGGTGTGACCTGTGCAACTTTCCAATCATTTGGTACAGATCCTTCTATGAGAGAGCGGTTGTATATGACTGTTAAGTAAGGTGCTATCGCTTCAGCATAATCAGATAGAAATCTAATGGGTATACAATCCGGACCAGAAGACTTGTTCTTGTTAAGTGATTTTAGTTGCTGCACTACTCCGATGATATCTACTTCTACGTTACTCATTACGGCATCTGTTAGTAATTCGAAATCTGGAATATTGGTTTCGTCTTCTTTGGTGAATGAGTTTCTAAAAGCTAAGTTTAGTAACTCTGCTTTAGTAGCGCTGTCATCGGCAGGATCGCCATTAGTGAAGGTATTGTTTGTAATTTTCCCCGAGTATATTTAACATATGACCAAAATCTCTTTGGGTTTTCAGTCAAATTACGAGTAAGTGTTTCGTTGTGATAAGTATTGTAGGCATCTCGCATTGAAATCCCGAGCTTCTGAGTACAATCGGAAATCCTGGGGATTTTGTGTTCGTTTAAATTTAGTATAATGGGACGTGGGCTTATTTTGTGTTACGAAGACAGTATAGAAGCGGTTGTCTCTGGTGATACATTAAAGGTAATCTTAAAAATCGGTTTTATGTTTCTCACATCTTTACCAAGTGCGTTACAACTGTAATTCGTTGTTATTCGATCATTTGTAGGGCTACAAGGAAATCCAAAATTCCAAAAACATAGAGACCTCGCAAAGAACTACCGTGTCACACCACGGAGAGCGCATTGTAAGCTTTATTTACCATTTAAACTGTATTCTTAACACAAAATAAACCCATGTCCCAGTATCCCCGTTTTGTAACTACGCCTAGTAATTTTCTGTAAATTCTGTCACGCAGATAATCTGAAGATGCCCTGCTAAAGGGCGAAACGTGTCATTAAGTAAGGAATAAAACAATTTGCAATAAAGACTTTTTTTTACTGAAGAAATATTTATTCTCACTGATGGCTGTACACCATGGACTGGAAATCATTTTATTTTGATTTTCTGGGTGCTATTTGAAATTTGGTGTTCTGGCGCTATGTCGCTAAAATCTGCATAGCGCATTCGACCCTTGGTTCTATAAATTCGCAGCTACAGCCGCCAACCAGCAGGACGAGGTCGTTACCATACGATATCACCTCTATCACATCCTCGCCGTTCTTTATACTCCTTAATAAAGGCTCCAAACGTATGTCCCATAAGAGAGGCCCAAGGACAGAGCTCCATCGGCACCCCTTCGTTAACCTTTCTGAAATGCACTCGCAAAGAGATGATAGCATAACTCTCTTTCATCACAATAGCTTCTCAGACACCCATACAGCGATCCTAGACACAATCACTAGAGATGAGCGAGAGCCACCGATGATTATCGAAGGTGCCACACATGTCCTCCATGAGGCCTCCTACGTACTTGTACAGTCTTGAGCCACACACCTTGGCTGCTAGGGAATCGTGTCCCCCACCTAAAACCGAACGGCCTGTCGCTCACCCCGCACAAGACCCGGTGTTCTGCCAGTCTGTAGCTTCTCAAGTAATTTCCCAAGCCCATCACGGGGGCAGATTGGTCTATAGGACTTGGGCAAGGCCGCATATCAGCTCCTTTGTTTATTATGACTACATTAGCTCTCTTACATGTCTTGGGATAACTGCCAGTTGTTAGGTGCTCATTATATGTTAGTGACTTGAGGAACTAAGAGGGGGGATTAGGAATTGCACCACTTCAGTTGGGATCCCATCCTGTCGAGTGGCTTCCCTCGCTTTAAAGTCTTTATCATGCTCGCCACATCTTCTTGTGAAAAGTTATAAACAGGCGTTTCGTTGTTGTACTGCTCCTCCAGTTCTGCTCGTATTATGCCCTGAGCCTCCATTATAGTGTATGCTTCAGGGATCCATAGCGAGCTGGCTTAAGACGTAGTGTTCCCAACTTCGATGAACCTCCTCTCGGTACATTTGGAGCCAGTACTGTCTTACATGCCAGATTGCACAAAGCTGGTAGTACCTCCGGGCCCGTCTCACCGACTGGTGCTCTCTTGTAGCTCAGCAGACCATGGCGATGTAGCGGCTACCACGGCCCACCTCTTGGATAGTAAGGCTGACTTGTCCGCTTGGTAGATTGCCCGAACCAGTTCTTCGGCAACGTGATTCACATCCATGGTTTGTCTGTGCCCTATCTTTGGCAATGTTGGAATGATCAACTCCCTTGCTAGACGCCCCCAGTCCGTTTTATTATAATTAAATTGTGTCTCTGTGTCCCAGTCGCATTCGAAGATGTTGAATGATGTTATGATCGCTTGTTTTTAATCTATTGTGGACTCACGAACCATCTATTTTCGCCGCCAGGTTCGGTGTGATGAGTATTGCGACAATATTAGTACCCTCACCTCTGCCGCCACTAGTAGTTATAGAGCCGTAATTTAGCATTGTCTGCATCACAGGTGAGCTATTACACAGTGAGGATTTTGCATTGAGATGTACAGTGACAAATATCCTTCGACCACGCAATGCCGTGACAATCATCATTAGGTGCTCTAGGTAAACGTCGATATTGACACTATATTGGAAATACATATTTATGGATGCCCCTGCTCCTGCAGGTCTTTTTAGTTTCATGACATTGTTGTGGTAGTTAGAGAACCGACTCAATACTGTTGCTCTTAGTGACCTGTTGGTATTAAGGTCAGTGACCACCAGTTATCAACTGACTTATATGTAGCGGATGTGCCCCGCTTGGGAGTATGGTTCCTGGAGACAGACTACATCAAGTATCTTCTCCTCCACCACCTTACGTAGCTCCTGCATCCCGAGTCTATCATTATGCGCATTTAATTGCCCGATGTTGATTATACAATCCATCTTAAAGGAAATAAGTGTGTACGCTGCACTCCGGCCATGTTTTATTACAATCGAAGGTAATACGGTCATTTTTAATGGTTGCTTGGTTATACGTTTCTTCCAGACCTTTTTTTCCCCCTATTTGCTTGAAAACTTTCTTGATAAGACACTGCAGGGCTCCGGAGTCGGTGCCAGGAAAGTCAACTTCCTTCCATACTAGAGCCTCAAGCATACTACGTGTCTCATTGCAGTGGCGAGGACTGTAGTTTGTTTCAGGTTGGCCATTTGTAATGCATGTTCTAAATTTGGATATATTCTTCGCAGATCCACCGCTGGCCACCTGACAGGGGGTACTGTCCCATACAGGCCGCCAGAAGGAGCTCTTTCCATCCTACCTGAGGAACTTTCATTTTCTTTATTGTCTGATGCCACTTACGCTGCTCAGATGGTCTTGAGTGTTGTTGTCACCCAGTTGGGGAAGGAGATGCGAGGTTGTCATCGGTTTGAGTGCCTGCATCGACACTCCTTGCTTTGGTTTTTGGGATATCGTAGCCACTAGCCATTTATTTCAGGAACTGTATAAATGACCCTCCTCCTCCTGCTGGCAACTTTCGTTTGTGTCTGGGCATCCCGCTCTTAGACTGGGTTTTCATCATAGTCTATGCGGTACATACGTTTTTACTCTAAGATCTTGTACGCGGGGTAATTTCTTCATGCAACAGGATTTTTTTTTTTGCCTCTTTTCGTACAGAAAACACAAGTCGTTGATTTCCGACAATCTTTTCTATGATGTTCCTCGCTCCCATACATTGAACAAGCTGGGTTTCTGGTGCAGTATTTCAGGATGTGGTCCAGGTCACCGCATTTGTGGCAGCGTGGTGCCACTAAATATTTTTTAACATTTACAGCAGGGTAAGCAATTTATAGCTTGCCCATATTGGTAAACGTCTTCCATCTAATGCCAGTGAACTCGACAATGTAATGGACAACATCACGCTCCCGCTGCCCTCTTTTGAATTTCAGCCTAATTTTTTTTCGAACATTCGCTTCATCCATCTCTCCAAAATTCTGTTTCCTTATCGTGTTGACCAATTATTGTTCACCTATTGCTACTGGGACATCATAAAGTATTACCAGGGGGTTTCTTTTTATAGGCCTCTCACTATTTACTGCTTTATAGTTTCGCTGAGCAATAACTTCTCCTTATCTTCCTCGGTTGCAACATCCACTATTAACGCTTTTTATGGTTTTTATTTATTCTAATTTTTTCCTTAGCGAGGTTACTCGTTTTGCTGAATATCTCTTGGACTGTTTTTGTATCATGGCACGGGAGTGGCCTCAAGAAAACCGTTATGATATTTTTTCTATAGTTTGCTGTGTTGTGCGTTTTGGCACCGAAGCATCACCAGACAGCGACGCTTGCTCTGGCGTCATCGGGGTAGTAGTATTTACAGGTAGCCTGTATCCCGCTCAGGGTAAGCAGGGAATTTCGCATCGTTCAAATTAGACTCGCTTGTCCGAGGATCCGCCATAAAGGAGACAAGTGGGAAAAAGTGGAGGCTTGTCACTTTCCACAGACCGGTCTCTCTGGCATGGGGAGGGGGGGGGGGCTGGGACTAGTTGCAGCTCGCCCACCAACTTCGTCCCAAAGCAAAGTCAAGGGCTCGTCTTCCTGAGCTGCTGGGTTCAGCCCGCCGTTGTCAGTGAAATGATCTCTTTCAACGGTCCCGTCATTGAAGATTTCACCTGGTAAATGTCGGCAACTACTCCCCGCACTCTAGAGAGGCGGATACTAGCCCATGCTCCCAACTAAAGGCCGAGGATTCATACCTACTCAGGTGGTGTACCGGTCACCCAATCGTTCTGGCGTCTGGGCCCATTTAACCTCACCATATCATCAGAGCAATGGCTTGGAGGAGCTGCCCCAGTGGACCAGCGGCACAGCGGAGTGCATCTTCCAACGCAAATTGGGATACCACGCCGACAAATGGGTCATCGACAGCAGAGGCGCAGATGGACACGCACCCCTGCAAGAGGAGAGAAAGAGAGAGCGGCAGAAACTGCATACCTCCCAGGGGACAGGTGGTCAGTCCCCGACGCAGTTCCCACTGTGCCACGCGTCCTTCACTTTCACATTGGGTTTGGTCGCAGCTCTTCCTTTGGTGACCATCATTGCCCAGGATTGACAGGGCACAGGCAGTGTCGGCTGCACCCCTCCTACCACTTAATCTGCATCTGTTTGTTTTCAAAGCCGATGGTAGGCAAAGTACCTACTTGTAAATAAATATTATATCAGGTGTAAAATTGCATTGTCTCGCTGTCATAACATTAAATAAAAAGTTCTCGGGTTTCTGTCTGCGTCAAGTGGTTAAAACTGAAGGAGCTTTTGGCCAAGCGCTCTTTGGCCATTGTGAAGTGGTAAGACTGCCTAGTGGCTGATAGTACGAGCTTATGTTACTTTGTCCACTCCCGAATGTTTGGAACGATGCTTTGTATGGAAGGGAAAGATGGACAGTGAAAAAACTGGATGAGTAGAAGATTGTAGAATTTGAAATGCGGTGCCTTATCAGTATGGTGAAAATTAGATGGATAACGAATAAGGCGGTACTCAGTAGAATCAATGGAAAAAGGAACCTACGGAAAACAGGCAAGGGACAGGACGATAAGTAATGTTCTGAGGCATTAGGGAATAACATATTACTAGAGGGATCTGTACAGGGTAAAAATTGTAAAAAAAAAACGCTAGGTGAAGATGACATAGGGTTAATCTGCTATTTAGAAAAGAAGAGGAGGAGACACATGTGGAAATCGTAGCATGCCGCATGGGAAGAGTGATAATATTTAGGTGGAGCAAAACGAAAAAGTAAAGAAAACACACTGATAGTTGACACCACGTCTTAGTAGTTTTTATTAATTACATTTGAGTTACACGAGGAGTGCCGCACGTGTGCGAATAGTAGCAATGTCATACAGACTTCACTTGAGGCGCTCAGCATAAAAGCGATGTGTCCGAAAAACTGTTATTTGAGATTTGAGATATAAAGCACTCTTCATTAAGGGATCTTTTCAGGAGACTAGTTAATGAAATCCCTAATTGAGTTAGGTGTTGTCATATGCCAGCATGTCACTTGGTATCTTAAACAACTGTATTATCTCCTCGGCCATGTGAAGAAAGTCCAGGGTTCATGCTATGTTTCAAAGTTTTGTTGTTCTTTCAGACCAAATAATAATTACTATATACTTCGACAGCTGCACTAGAAATAATCGGCATATATAAGTAAAACTTGTATACATTTCATTCCATTCCATGATGGTGGTGGTGGCGGCTGGTGCAGCAACAGTGTTGAATAATTAAATAATTCTTAGTCTCTGTTGCAGTATTCTTTATTACTACAATTATGCGTTTTGCGCTTTTAGTGCATCATCAGACTGGAAACAGACAAATGTTTTATTACAGTCCGTGTACCTGGCGGGCAGCGAATCTACTCACCTTAGCCACATTAGATTCTCTGCCCGCCAGGTACACGGACTGTAATAAAACATTTGTCTGTTTCCAGTCTGATGATGCGCTAACAGTGCGATACGCGTAATTGGAGTAATAAAGAATACTGCAACAGAGACTGAGAATTATTTAATGCAATTAAATGAAACTTGCTTTGAAAAAACAATACAAGAAAATGGTATGGAAGCATAAATCGTAGATCGTAAATTAATTGTGTCAAGGCATTCTTATGTACCGACTAATCCTTACTTTCGCTTGATAGAAGCGAAGAGCAGAAAAAAATAAATCTGATTTATTAGACAGATGACTGCATAAAAATTGTAAAAGAATGTAAGACTTCCTTTATTTTATAGCTCTCATTTACCATCGTTCCTTCAAACACACCACTTGTGTTGACAGCATACATCAAACACAGATGACTGAAAATGACGCTAATTCTGAAAACAACGATTAATTCGTCTAAGTGTAAGTGCATAAGTTAATTTAGTGAATATAATAAGTGATATTGAGATAAATAGAAACGTTGCCAATTACTGTCAGGGGACAACCGATACAAGTACATATTGACAGTTTGGAAAACAAAATATCCATGGGTGTACTGCCCGCTATAGTGTCCAACGGGAACAATATTTCGGCGATCATACATTGTCGCCTTCATCAGGTGAACTGACGGTCTGAGCTCCTGGAAACGCGCCGGCACGGAGATCCGCACCGGTAGCGATTAAATCGCCCACTACCGGGCTAGATACCAGTTCCCTTCGAGCCGCCGTAGCGTGCGGATCTTCGTGCCAGCGCGTTTCCAGGAGCTCAGTCCGTCAGTTCACCTGATGAAGGCGACATGTATGATCGCCGAAATATTGTTCCCGTTGGACACTATAGACCGAGGACTGATGACCATGCAATCTAGTCCCCTCTAAACAACAACAACACTATAGACAGGCTGAACACCCGTGAATAACTCGATTTTCAAATATGCCGGGAGAAACTGAAGTATCAGTTTGAAAATGTTTACACCTGTAAATATTTATTCTAAGTACTACATTTTGCACAGAAAGAATGAGGTGGTGTGTTATGTATCAATATAATCATTTATCTTTCTCAAGTTTATGTTAATATGTCTATTACCCTATATCGTAACGTCCGTGTATGTCAGTAACACTTTCTCTGGACTGTGCACTGGGTGCCTCATGTATTACAAAATGTCGCATGTGACATATGAGTGTATAAAATTGGACAGAGGTCAGCGAAGATTAAATTGTTCCATTGCAGGTTAATTGTAGAAACGATATCTCAGAAAACTACCAGAAAGTCAACAGAATCGTGATACCAGTTGTGATTACAGAGAAGGAGTCCACCAGGAACCGTAGATCCAATGCAGTGACGCCGTGCAGCTGATGCGAGGGACGTTGGTCGAGTGCCAGGCGCCAGAATCTGTGTAGCTCCAGCGCCTCCGTGCTGCCGAGATTGGAACGCACCTGCAGCTGGCAGAGAATGCGGGGCGTCTGAGCCGCTTCTGTGGAGAGCCCGTGCGGCGCCGCTATCACTTTTAAGACGACAAGCAACTGTCACAGCAGGAACAAGGTGCTTCTTTCTGCTGTACTACTATTATACAAACTGCATGCCACGAGATGGACCACAGTATCGTTATAATCAAGAAAACTAAGAACGTCTCGTGAGCCGAGAGAATCTCGCGGGACAGCTGGCACACTCTGGAGTAGACTCTCCTCAGAGTCCGGTAGTGACGTGGCTGGCGTGAGGTCGGCATCGCGGCTCTGAGGCACTCGTTGAGCTGACACATGTCACCTCTCACTAGAAGAACGAGCCCCACGTACCTCGAAGCAGCTGCTAGTTTAATACAAGATATTATATATGCAAAATAAGACGTTAAATTCCCGTACATCATGTATTGGATTATCGCGGTAGCTACAACTAGCGCAGCAGACACTGCGTAAGTCACTGCACAGATCATTGAAACAGTACTCGTTGAACGGCGAAGTCCCAGGTCGCCTCTGTCCCGGTAAGACAGCAGTCTCAGCATCCTCTGATATTTTTGGGTATTCTGAAACAGGTCTGTTGCGACGGCCGTCACGATTGAAGCGGTTTGTGTGGCCACATTGACGAACAGCCATGCTGAGCGTACGACTACGTCGTTTCTTATTTTAAACTCCGTGGTCGTGATAAGAGTAAGTGCTGGTGTTACTAGACTCAGGACGATAATAAGTACAGCGTACAGTGTACTAATGTGTGACCTGCGTAATTCACATCTCTCATTGTCCACTGTGAATGGAGTCAGCCCGAAAACCCTGTACAGTGCGTGGTACCACGCCAAAGATCTTAACAGTTCTCTTCTGTCAGCCATGTCAGCATCGTCTGGCGGCGCTGGAAACGTCAGCAACTGTAATGGTAAAGATACCTAATAAGAAGCGGAAAACTGCTTTACGTGGAAAAATCAACATAACTCTCGAACATAACCAACTAAAATCATACACGGCCTACAAGCAGCACCTCCATAACAGGTTTAGTATTCCTTAGAAGATTTTTAATGTAAGCGGTCGCCGGCCGCAGTGGCCGAGCGCTCTGCGGCGTGCCAGTCACGGTCTGAAAGTCCGCTGCGGTCTGGGGTTCGAATCCCCCACGGGAATGGATGTTTGTAAGTTTAGGGACTGATGACCCTGTAGTTAAGTCCCATAAGCTCTAAAACATTTGATTTAATGTAAGTGATCCATTATGCAAGGTCCGTAAGAATTACCATGAGCAAGGGCATTACAGTTATTTAGATTGTAACTGAGGATTCAAACAGGACATATCAAACTTGAAATTTTCGTATCAGATTAGGTAGTGAGACAATAAAAGGAAAGGGATAAGAGGTGTGGCAAATAGCTGGTTATGGTCTTACTTACAGAACCACATATGGAATGTATCACTTCATTTCGATATTAATGTCTATAACAAAATCAGTAATAAAGCGTTGTGCTCTGATGAAAAAGCAATTAAGTACGGTGTTCCTCAGGGCAATGTTCTAGGATAATTACTTTTCCACATGTGTGTGTGGTGATTCATGATTGGTTCCGTTTATATGTATACATATCATTCATCCTATCTTGCTGATGATACAAGCATAATGTTGACAGGATCCAGTCCTGAATACTTCCAGTCACTCTGATAACTCTATGAAAACACAGTCTGAGTGCTTTAACAAAAATGTTCTAATTGTTAATAGTGGAAAATGTGTGTATCAACTTGATTTCACCATCCTGTCAAAAACTACCAAAGTAAAGGTTAAATATGATGTATCTGAAAATATAAATGAAACAAAATTTTTGTGTATATGGGTTCAACCAAATTTAAAATGGGATTGACACACAAAGAAGTATCAAAGAAACTCTTCCTTGTGCTATGTATTAAGAATGTTAAAATCTACTACAGTAATGCAAATGTACCATGAACAGTTCAATCCCTGCTCTGCTATGGAATCATCTTATAAAGAAACTCAACTAACCGTACAAATATATTCAAACTACAAAAAAGAGAACTGCGGGCAATTTGTGGTCCTAAAAATATGGAATCCTGTAAATGTCACTTTATAAAACTGAATCTTCTACATGTCCCATGTCTATTCATCCTAGAAACAATCATATTCGCCAGGGAATACCTAATGAAAATAGAAAAATTAATCCAAAACAAGGATATTCACAGTCATTTTATTAAGAAGGCAATAAGATCTTCACCACAAGGTAATCATGATGCCAAAGAATCATAATTCAAGTTGATGTTAACACGTTGACTGCCACGATGACGTCAGAGGCGCGCACGCCCCCTGCCGTAGCCGGCGGCGGCCACACGGCAGCCAACGTGTTAAAATACACAATACGATTCCAGATCAAATAAAACTGGCTTCAAATCCAATATTTTAAAAGTAACAAAAGTCATTTCTGACAAATCACTGCTTCTATTCAAGGCAGAAGTCCTGGAAATGAGCTAAATGAGTCTGTTTTCTATGAAAAATTCTGTAGTTAAGAGGAGAATATTTTATAGATATTATTGTAACCTAAATACTTAACATTTTTTATGTATTGTTACACCTTGTTTAGTGTATTCGCAATGATTTTCGTACTTGTTTAATGTAATTTTTTCCATGCACTCTCCTTTTATATTTCCAGTGGTCATTCTCAGTATTTTGTGCCTGTGATTATTTGTGTAAATTTTTGAGGAAAAATCCATTTGATAACTAATTCTTAGTTAAGCATGTTCTTTGTTTGTATAATTTGTGTGTTACTACATTCATCAATAATCAGTTTCTCTGCTTCCTTTCTCATTGTATAATTTTTAGAGAGATGATAAATGACTTGTCCTATATCATGTGTACTTTTGTACAATATGTTATCCACAGGATATCTTTGGGAAGAAAAGCCTTTCTGAAGAAGCTAAATTTGTTGTTATCTAATATTAGTTTCAATTTCGGGAAATACTTACTGAAAATGTGGATGATAAGTAAGGGAAACAAGCTGGTAGAAGTCTTTGAATTGTGCTTCTACAGACGAGTGATGAAGATTAGTTTGGTAGATCACGTAACTAATGAATATGTGCTCAACAGAATTGGGGAGAAAAGGAGTTTCTGATATATTCTAACTAAAGAGATGGATTTGTGGGACCCTTCGTGAAACATCAAAGTATCGTCAAGATAGCATTAGAAGAAAGTGTGTGGGGGTAAAAATCGTAGAGGGAGATAAAGGGATGAATACAGTATGCAAATTCAAAAGGATATAGGTTGCCGTTCTCATTCTCAGATGAAGTGGTAGTGTCGAGAGTTGCATCAAACCAGTTCGCGTATCGAAGACCACAGCAACAAGAACATTTAGATGAAAGCCATGTTAGTTTCAATCAGTAACCAAACAACAGAACATGAGAGATTACGGATATTATGATACGAACTGCGAACTAAAATATCTATGTGTTTCAATTGAATTTGATTATTTCAGTTAATTGTAAATAACTTTCAATTGCAAGTAATAACACCAGTAACTACCAAGTAAAAATACAAGTGAAAATTGCAGTGAGATAAAATGGATACATGCACATATAAAGTCGAAGAAACATTGAAAACAAGAAGAAAGTTGTATTATCCTGCTAAAATTATTTGATAATGCATAGAAATCCTTAAAAGTCATACAAAGGAACACAATAATTTAGTTTTACGTATCATTAGTACAACAGTAGAAGTTAAAAAATTTTGCACTTTACGCATATGCATGTGACTCTTTGTATAGAGCTTCAAGTTTTATAATAAATTTCGGTAATATAGGCAATGATCTCGATACCTTGTAGCAATTAAAATTGAATCATACGTTGTTACTTATAGAAGTCGTTGACGAAGCAGTTGTCTTCTTCCTTAGCAATGGAATGTTCCGGCGTTGGCTACTCCAAGCGCCAACATCTCCTCCAAATGTGAAAATATATTGTTGACTCGCACTTACATAGGTAGAAATGATCACCAGAATGAAGTACGAGAAATTAGAGTCCGAACGGAGAGATTCTTTTCGTGTGCTATTCGATAATGGAACGGGAGATAAATAGTTTAACTGTGCTTCGATGAAGCCTCTGCCAGGCACTTAAATGTAGATGTAGCACATTGTGTAGGCACTGGATTTAGATTTCTTAGATTATGTGCCTCAGTTCGCCTAATACTACAGATTACGTTTTTTTCCTTAGATTATCTCTGCCTAATGATGTCCACATTGTTGTTTATCAATATTTTTATCGGATGATCAGGTTTTCCCATTATTTTAATATGCTTTTCTGCTGTCTTTATGATGCAGCTCATGGTTAGTCCCAGTAGAAGTTTTGAGTTATTCTTTTCATCTTCTTCTCTCTTGCTTCTACTTCATATTGTGGTCAATTTTTGAAGACACTTCCTTACACTGTTGATTTTACGCCCAGATTCTATCAAGTAAACCCTTTGAGGAGCATTGGAAGGTGTGTTGAAGCAGTTTTGTGAAACAGTTGAGTCGCCCTCTTAGTAAAGAGGCCGGCGAGTGGAGGTAGCCACGCCTCCAGTTTGTTCCACTCGCACAGCCACAAGCAGGAGTCTTCAAACAGCGCAGCACCGGACAGGAACATTTAGTTGTACCTCTTTCGGGACTTCCTAGGTAGCCTCACGATCGGTCGAATCAGGTTACAATACTGTGCCAAACTCTGCTGAAGTTCATGTACTTAACAGTCTTATGTAGTCCTTCCACGAAGTTGGTGTGACCATGGAGGTAGTGATATTAAGAGATGTACATTAGTCATTGCCTAAGACAGGCAGATGAACATTTAGATAGACTCACTGTTTATAATAAGGTATTCTGTACTATCAGAAACTCATTAAGTGAATGTACATGCAGAAACTCCCAGACATAGCTGTTGAATGAAATCCATAGTCATTTCATAAACCAGAAACCAATATATAAATTGATTTAAGATAAAATATGTTAAAGTCTTTCAATTGTTTGCTCTTATTACCTGTGTGTGGTGATTTATGATTGGTTCCTTGTATATGTAGACATATCATTCATCCTATCTTGCTATCGTTGTCAGAACCCACTCTCTTTATTTGGCGGCAGCGGGCACAAAAATGACGACGACCCAGAGGTACCAGGAACAACAACCAGTCTGCCTGATATCATTTACTTACTCCCAAAAATAATAGCCAGTTACTCTCGTGGTATTTGAAAATGTTCGAAAACCTTGGGTCCTTCATACAACACACTTTTTCGGTGGCAAAAGCTGACACAGAAAACCACGGAGACGGCGCCCACGACCTAGAGGTGTAATCAACCACAACCAATTTGGCCAATGTCATTTCCTTAGTTCCATCAACAATGACCAATTCATGTCATGGTTCTGATAATGGTAGGAAATAATTTTGGAAATTGAAAATAAATTTATTTATGTACATCCTCATTCTGTCAACTTTGATCACATGTACCTCAAAGCAGTAATTTATTACACAACTTAATATGTGCAATATAGATATTGTTAATTTTTTTTATTACTGGAGTGTCCTTGTTAACGGTATTTTACAAATAGTTGTACTTTGTCGTTCTATTATATATTGATTTCAGATGAACATATTTCTTTGCACACTTTTCTCGTCGTGTTGCTGTCAACAGACATGATGCTGGACTGACACTCGCTGTTCTGATTTTTCCTCAATTGTTGTTCATAAGATTAAGGTAGCTTTCATCTTTCACTGTGCCACCCTCTGTACAGCTATTTTGAAATACAGGTAGTACAGTATATAGACATTATTATTTACTAGTAATTTTATCAAACACTTGAAATTAAAGGCACTGGTTAAGGTATTTAAAGCTCTCATTGTTCTTATTTGTAATCACTATGGGCCTTTTCTACCGACTGATTTGTAATCTATTTTTTGTATGTAAATGGTCATTTACATATATAACAACATGTGGCATGTGACATATGAGTCTATAGAATTGGACTGAGGTCATCCAAGATTAAATTGCTCCTTTGCAGGTTAATTTGTAGCAACAATATCTCAGAAAACTACCAGAAAGTCAACAGAATCATGATACCAGTTGTGATTACAGAGAAGGAGTCCACCAGGAACCGCAGATCCAATGCAGTGACGCCGTGCAGCTGATGCGAGGGACTTTGGTCGAGTGCCAGGCGCCAGAATCTGTGTAGCTCCAGCGCCTCCGTGCTGCCGAGATTGGAACGCACCTGCAGCTGGCAGAGAATGCGGGGCGTCTGGGTCGCTTCTGCGGAGAGCGCGTGCGGCAATGCTGTCACTGTTAAGAAGAGTAGCAACTGCCACAGCAGGAACAAGGCACTTATGATCGCATCCCATTCTTTCTGCTGTACTACTATTATACAAACTGCATGCCAAGAGATGGACCACAGTGTCGTTATAATCAAGAAAACTAAGAACGTCCCGCCTCTCCGGGGGAACCACCTTGACGAAGCACTGTCCGTGCAGGTGGAGAGGCTTGCGTATCCGCATGAAGTAGAGGGCTATACCGAAGGTAGAGAACCTACTGCCGGAAAGGCCTCAGCTGATGGATCAGACTAAGAGTTTCCCACAACGTCCCGTCTTCCTTATCCTCTCTCAGTCCTTTCCCAGACCAAGCTGTGATGCGATCTGTGCCGAGGGGTGCGTGGCACATGGGTGGATGTGTCTCGAACGGAGCCTCATCACTGGACTGATGTAGGATATGAGGCCAATCAGCCTGTCGTCCTTCATTATTAAGACATTGGAAAAGCTGGTTAATGTGCATGTTGGAGAAAGGAGGTTAAGTAGGACTCCTCTACATTCAAACCAACATGCATATCAGCCAGGTAAAACATGTGAGACAGCTCTCCACCAACTCGTCGGGAAGGTGGAGAAAGCACTACACTTTCAGGAAATAGCCCTCTGTATCTTCCTGGACATTGAGGGGGCTTTTAGCTACACTACCTTCGATTCCATGGTTAGGGCATCAGAGGTGCATGACCTAGGGACCACAATATGTAGGTGGACTACGGCCATGCTCAGTGGAAGAAAGGTAGAAGCTACCATGATGAATGAAAAAATGGTAATCAACACCACTAGGGGTTGCCCACAAGGAGGAGTTCTTTCCCCTTTATTGTGGAATCTAGTGGTGAATGATCTCATTGGAGAATTAAACTCGAGGCAGTACTTTTACCAAGGATACACAGATGATCTTGTCATAGTAACACTTGGCAAATTTGCTGACACAGTAAAGAATATGGCACAAGGTGCTTGGGATATTGTGCAAGACTGGTGCAGAAAACAGGATCTGGGGGTTAGTCCTAAGAAGACTGTTGTTGTACCATTCACAAAGAAGCATATGCAACATTCAAGTTGGAATCTAAAGCTTTTCAATGAAGCGCTACCTGTGAAGTGGACAGTGACATATCTAGGGGTTACCCTAGATGAGAAACTGACATGGACCCCTGACATCAGGAATATTTGCTCCAAGGCAAAAGGTACTCTTGTGAGTACCAGGAGAGCTTGTGGCAAAATTGGGGCCTGAGCCCTAAGGGTATGCACTGGATATACACCACAGTGATCACCTATGGGGCGGTCGTATGGTGGAAGAAGGTAGAACAGCAGGTTGCTGCTAAGGTGCAGAGATTAGCCTGCTTAGCCATAACAGGCGGAATTAGCAGCACACCAACTTCTGGGATGGAAACCATGCTGGATATGCCCCCATTACACCTTTGCGTCAAGATGGAGGCAGCGGCTGGTGCAGACTCAAATCTGGCAACAACTGGAACTCTTTGGGATATCCAGAATCACACACTAAAATAGTGAGGTAAATATAGGAAAGGTTGGGGAAATGCCAGCCGACTATATTATAACCCCATACTGCTTCAACAAGCCTTTCAATATAACAATTGGAAGTAGGGAGCAGTAATGATGGCAAAGTAATGATGCCAAAGCCATGTTTTAAAAGAAGCTCTGCAATCCTGGGAGAGAGATAAGGCTCATGATTGGATTGCTGACAGGCCATGGGAATTTCAAAAAAACACCTACGTACAATGGGAGTAACAGAAGAGGACTCTAAATGTAGGATCTGTAATGACGGTGATGAAACTGCATCACATCTAATCTTCGAATGCATTGCATTGGAGAATAAAAGGCACATAATGTTTGGGACAACCAGACCCGAAGAAATTGTGTCTAATAAAGAACTGGTAAAGGGACTCCTTGCACTGTTCAAGGGCATTGGTTGGCTTTACTAAATATACAGGGAGCGATACCGCACAATAAACTTAGTTTCGGTGCGGGCAGTGGCGGATTGGTCCAAGACTGTTTTGGCTTCCCTGAAAGAATCAAATCAAATCAAATCAAGAACGTCTCGTGAGACGAGAGAATCTCTGCCACTGTTTGACGTAACTTCCCATCATCATGGAACCAAAAGTTATGTCAATTACTTCGACCCTTCTACTATTCCTGAATGTAGGTTCATCACCCCTGTTCAGGATCTCCAAGTTATTAGATAGGAGAAATTCAAGAAGGTGCTCACCTCTACTGTTTGTGTCCTTGCTGCCCCCCGATAGATTGTGGGCATTGGCATCACATCCCACCAACAGTTCGTCACCTTGCCGATGGCAGGCTTCCGTCAGTCTCCTCACTTCCAAAGAAGGAGGAGAGCTGTCTTCGTAAGGAAGGTATGCTGAGGCCAAAACAATTTCCCTCGTGATACCTTCCTCAGATTGCTGCATCCTGATGGTCACCAAGTCCCTGGAGCAAAAATCCATTATTGGTATGAAAGGTATTCCATTTCTAACATAAATGCATGTTCTGGAGCTTTTTAGATTTCTAGCATAAATCAGCTTACCTCCAGTACCACCTAAGCCCGATACAGCCCCTTTGTATAAATAGGGTTCTTGTATCAGGGCCACACCCACCTCCTGTCTTCCCAGGCGACGGCTCAGGGCAGCAGTGGCCCCTTTACTATGCTGCAGGTTTATCTGCAGCACTTCCAGTCCCCATCTTGCTGCCATTATTGCCTTTAAGGTCTTTGATTACCCTGACGCAGACCTGCGAGAACCCTAAATACAGTTTCAGGCCTTGCTCTCGCAATGCCTTCAGGGACTTCTCTCCGACCTCCACCACCAGGGTTCGTCCTTCCGGAACGACCTTTTGGTTAATTACCCTCCAATCCTCTGTCGAGACTTTTGGGGTCTGGGCCCTTATTTTCTCGAACAGAGTCTTTGGAGAGACATCCTTAAGGATCTTTGGTACCAATATTGATACTTTTGCAGTCTTCAGGAGTTCGGCTGCTGGCTTGACCAGCAGCTTCGCATCCTCCCATGGGGATATCATGGGCACCTTGTACTTAAGCCATTCTGCTGAGTGCTCCACCTCGCAGACAGAAATGAGGGCACCGCGATCTAGATAGACCCTCCTGAATTTGGGTCCTGGACCAGCGTCCCCCCCCCAATCTCTACAAAAAGGGTCATCTGCACGAGCTCTTCCTGCTGTGAGGTGATGCTCACCAGTGGGTATCCTTCTTGGACAACCGCCATTCTAAAGACCGAGACTGCAGTACTATAGGCCTGTTTCCCTATTTCCTGCCTCAGTCCTTTAGGATCATGCTTGTCCAGAGAGAAGGGAGTCTTAGATTCCTCCCTAACCCTCTTGCCACCTGTCTTTGACGTCGAGGGGGTCTGTGTATCTCCTTCGACCTGAGGCAGTTTCTTTTTGGAGGTCTTGGGCACAAGCCCTTTTGATTCCCTCCACTTATGCTTAGGAAGCCATTATTTTCCTTCCTTTTGCTTCTGTTCCTTGAGAAGTTTCCTCCTCTGAGCCCCAGACAAGGCCTTAATCCTAATCTGGTCCAACTTCTCTGTTACGGTTCCCACTTCTTGCTCAGGTCTAGACCCTGATTCAGAAGTAGGAGTGCACTCCATTGGCCCTGATCCCGATGCCTGAGTATCTGAGGTCTCAGATTGCCCCTCGGATTCTTTTAAAATAATTTTTTTCTCCGTGTTCATCTTAGTCCCACGAGATTTGGCGATTTATATGATCCACACCACGATAACCCCGCGCGGTGCCAGGCAACTTACTCAGCGAGGTCGCCCAGTATCCCTGAGGCTCCGTTCGAGACACATCCACCCATGTGCCATGCACCCCTCAGCACGGGTCGCAATACACCTTGGGTTAGGGGGCAGTTTAACATCGTGCCCGGGACGAGGTTATGATCTTACTTACAGAATCACACACAGAATGTATCACTTCAATTTGATATTAATGTCTATAGAAAAATCAGTAATAAAATGTTGTGCTCTGATGAAAAAGCTATAAAATATGGTCTTCCTCAGGGCAATGTTCTAGGACCATTACTTTTCCACATTTATGTAGATGACCTTGTTAATAATAATAATAAGTATTCTGTGTGCTGATGACACAAGCATAGTGTTGACTGGATCCAGTCCTGAATACCTCCAGTCACTCTCTGATAACTCCATGAGAACACAGTCTGAGTGGTTTAACAGGAATTTTCTAATTGTTAATAGTGGAAAATGTGTGTATCAACTTCATTCCACCATCGTGTCAAAAAACTATAAAAGTAAAGGTTAAATATGATCTAACTGAAAATATAAGTGAATTTTTTTTTTAGTATATGGGTTTAACCGAATTTAAAATGGGATAGACACACAAAAACCGTATCAAAGAAACTCTTCATTGTGCTATGGATTAAGAATATTGAAATCTACTACAGTAATGCAAATGCACCATGAACAGTTCCAATCCCTGCTCTGCTATAGAATCATCTTCTAAAGAAACTCAACTTACTGTACAAATATATTGAAACTGCAAAAAAGAGAACTGCGAGTAATTTGTGTGTCCTAAAAATATGGAATCTTGTAAATCTCATTTTATAAAACTGAATCTTCTACATTCCCCATGCACATTCAGCCTAGAAACAATCATATTCACCAGGGAATACCCCATGAGAATAGAAAAATTAATCCAAAAGAAGGATATTCACAGTTATTTTACTAGAGGGCAATAAAGTCTTCACCACGAGGTCATCATACCAAAATATCATAATTCAACTTGGTGTTAACATGTTGACTGTCTTAATTACGTCAGAGACGTGCACAGGGACCCTGCAGTTAAATTTCACAATAAGATTCCAGATCAAATAAAACTGGTTTCAGATCCAATATTTCAAAAATAAGTAAAGTCATTTCTGACAAATCACTGCTTCTGTTCAAGGCAATAATTCCTGGAAATGAACTAAATGAGTCTGTAGTTAAGAGGAGAACATTTTATAGACATTATTGTAACCTATATACTTAACATCTTTTATGTATTGTTACACCTTGTCTAGTGTATTCCCAATAATTTTCGTACTTGTTTAATGTAATTATTTTCCACGCAGTTCTACTTTTATATTTCCAGTGGTCATTTTCTGTATTTTGTGCCCGTGATTATTTGTGTAAATTTTTGAGTGAAAATCCATTGGACAAATGATTCTTAGTTAAGCATGTTCATTGTTTGTATAATTTCTGTGTTACTGTATTTATGAATAAGCAGTTTCTCTGCTTCCATTCTCATTGTATAATAGGTAGAGAGATGATAAATGCTTGTCCTATATCGTGTGTACTTTTGTACAATATGTTATCCACAGGATACATAATAAATAAGTAATTTTTGTTATTCGGGTAGCAAAATATAATCTGATGGCCTAAGTAAAATGATATATAAAATACGAAATATCTTTGGGAAGAAAAGCGTTTTTGAAGAAGCGAAATTTGTTGTTATCTAATATTAGTTTCAATTTTAGGAAATACTGAAAACATGGATGATAAGGAAGGCAAACAAGCTGGTAGAAGTCTTTGAAGTGTGCTTCTACAGACGAGTGATGAAGATTAGTTGGTAGATCACATAACTAATGAAGATGTGGTCAACAGAATTGGGGAGAAAAGGAGTTTCTGGTATATTCTAACTGAAGAGATGGGTTTGTGGGACTTTGTGAAACATCAAAGTATCGTCAAGATAACATTAGAAGAAAGTGTGTGGGGGTAAAAATCGTAGAGGGAGATAAAGGGATGAATACAGTATGCAAATTCAAAAGGATATAGGCTGCCGTTCTCATTCTCAGATGAAGTGGTAGTGTCGAGAGTTGCATCAAACCAGTTCGCGTATCGAAGACCACAGCAACAAGAACATTTAGATGAAAGCCATGTTAGTTTCAATCAATAACAAAACAACAGAATATCAGAGATATTTTGATACGAACTGCGAACTACAATATATATGTGTTGTAATTGTATTTGATCATTTCAGTTAATTGTAAATAACTTTCACTTGCAAGTAATAACACCAGTAAATCCCAAGTAAAAATACAAGTGAAAATTGCAGTGAGATAAAATTGATAAATACACAAATAAATTCGAAGAAACTTTGAAAACTAGAAGAAAGTTGTATTATCCAGCCAAAAATATTTGATAATACATAGAAATCCTTAAAAGTCCTACAAAGGAACACAATAAATCAGTTTTATGTATCTTTAGTACAACAGTAGAAGTTGAAAAATTTTGCATACATACACAAGTAAATTCGAAGAAACTTTGAAAACAAGAAGAAAGTTGTATTATCCTGCCAAAATTATTTGATAATACATAGAAATCCTTAAAAGTCCTACAAAGGAACACAACAATTCAGTTTTACGTATATTTAGTACAACAGTAGAAGTTGAAAAATTTTGCACTTTACGAATATGCATGTGACTCTTTGGAAAAAGGCTTCAAATTTTACAATAAATTACAGTAATATAGGCAAGGATCTCAATAACTTGTAGCAATTAAAGTTGAAGCATACATTGTTACTCTCTGTATATGTGTTAAAGTTTCACAATTACCTTAAGACTCCGTAAAAAGATGCAAGATTTACAAACATCAGACGATCTACATACACAAGAAATGTCAAGTTCAGCTTCACACAGTGTGTTTTTCAATATTTCATGAGTGATACCATCAATGTAAGTCAGAGTTATCATAGTTAAGTCCCAGAGAATATACAAGCATTTTTAGAGTTAGCATATCATAGACAATATTGCACAGTTTGAACAAATAGAAGAATGTGATCACAAAAACTAAATTTTTCTATTTTTTTTACTAGGAAACAGCACAACATTATGGGTGTTGCAAATTACAACACATACTGCTAGTTTGTAATGTTATTTCAATTATTTTAAAGAGAATCTTATGACTAAATATAACATTTTGTCACAATTTCAATTTTTGGGAAGAAATGGGTTAAATGTAGATGTAGAACATTGTGTAGGCAGTGGATTTAGACTATTTAGATTATGTGTCTCAGTTAAGCCTAATATTACAGATTACGTAATTTTCCTTGCGTTTATCTCAGCCTGATGAAGTAGAAATTGTTGTTTCTCAATTTTTTTATCGGATGGTCAGGTTTTTCAATTGTTTTAATATGCTTTTCTGCTGTCTTTATGATACAGCTCATGGTTAGTCCCAGAAGAGGTTTTGAGTTATTCTTTTCATCTTCCTCTCTCTTGCTTCTACTTCATCTTTTCATTCTTCATTTTTGAAGACCCTTCCTTACGCTGTTGATTTTACTTGCAGATTCTATGAAGTAAACCTTTTGAGGAGCTTTAGAAGCTGTGTTGAAGCTGTTCTTTTTGAATCAGTTGAGTCGCCCTGCTAGTAAGGAAGCCGGTGAGTGGAGGTAGCCACGCCTCCAGTTTGTCCCACGTGCACAGCCACAAGGAGGAGTCTTCAAACAGCGCAGCACTGGACAGGAACATTTAGCTGTTTCGGGACTTCCTAGGTAGCCTCACGATCAGTCGAATCAGGTTACAAAACTGCGCCAAACTCTGCTGAAGTTCATGTACTTAACAGTCTTATGTAGTCCTTCCACGAAGTTTGTGTGACCATGGAGATAGTGATATTAAGAGGTGTGCATTAGTCATTCTCCAAGACAGGCAGATGAACATTTAGATAGACTTACTGTTTATAATATGGTATTCTGTACTATCAGAAAGTCATTAAGTGAATGTACATGCAGAAACTCCGAGACACGGCTGTTGAATGAAATCCCTTGTCATTTCATAAACCAGAAACTAATATATAAACTGATTTAAGTTAAAATACGTTAATGTCTTTCAATTGTTTGTGGTGTGTGTGTGTGTGGTGATTCATGATTCATGATTGGTTCCTTGTATATGTATACATTTCATTCATCCTATCTTGCTATCGTTGTCAGACCCCAGTCTCCTTATTTGGCGGGAGCGGGCACAAAAATGACGACCACCCAGAGGTACCAGGAACCACAACCAGTCTGCCTGATATCATTTACTTACTCCCAGAAATAATCGCCAGTTACTCTCGTGGTATTTGAAAATGTTCGAAAACCTTGGGTCCTTCATACAACACTCTTTTTCAGTGGCAAAAGCTGACACAAAAAACCACGCCGACGACGCCGACGACCTAGAGGTATAATCAACCACAACCAATTTGGCCAGTGTCATTTCCTTAGTTCCAGCAACAATGACCAATTCATGCCACGGTTGTGATAATGGTAGGAAATAATTTTGGAAACTGTAAATAAATTTATTAACGTACATCCTCATCCTGTCAACTTTGATCACATGTAACTCAAAGTAATTTATTAAACAACTTAATATGTGCAACATAGATATTGTTTAATTTTTTTATTACGGCAGTGTCCTTGTTAGCGGTATTTTACAAATAGCTGTTCTTTGTTCTATTATATATTGATTTCAGATGAAGACTTTTCTCGTCGTGTTGCTGTCAACAGACATGATGCAAGACTGATGTAGATTGTTGCAGTCGATGACTCTCGCTGTTGTGATTTTTCCTCAATTGTTGTTAATGAGATTAAGGTAACTTATATTCATCTTTCACTGTGCCACCCTATGTACAGCAATTTTGAAATACAGGTAGTACAGTATATAGATATTATTATTTACTAGTAATTTTATTAAACACTTGAATTTAAAGGCATTAGATAAGGTATTTAAAACTCTCATTGTTCTTATTTGTAATCACTATGGGCCTTTTGTAATATATTTTTTGTGTGTAAATGGTCATTTACATATATTACAACATGTGGCATGCCACACATGAGTGTATAAAATTGGACAGAGGTCAGCGAAGATTAAATTGTTCCATTGCAGGTTAATTGTAGAAACGATATCTCAGAAAACTACCAGAAAGTCAACAGAATCATGGTACCAGTTATGATTAAAGAGAATGAGTCCAGCAAGAACCGCAGATCCAAGGGAGTGACGCCGTGCAGCCGATGCGAGGGACTTTGGTCGAGTGCCAGGCGCCAGAATCTGTGTAGCTCCAGCGCCTCCGTGCTGCCGAGATTGGCACGCACCTGCAGCTGGCAGAGAATGCGGGGCGTCTGAGCCGCTTCTGCGGAGAGTCCGTGCGGCGCCGCTGTCACTGTTAAGACGACAAGCAACTGCCACAGTAGGAACAAGGTGCTTATGACCGCGTCCCCTTCTTTCTGCTGTACTACTATTATACAAACTGCATGCCACGAGATAGACCACAGTGTCGTTATAATCAAGAAAACTAAGAACGTGTCGTGAGCCGAGAGAATCTCGCGGGACAGCTGGCACACTCTGGAGTAGACTCTCCTCAGAGTTCGGTAGTGACGTGTCTGGCGTGAGGTCGGCATCGCGGCTCTGACGCACTCGTTGAGCTGACACATGTCACTTCTCACTAGAAGAACGAGCCCCACGTACCTCGAAGCAGCTGCTAGTTTAATACAAGCAATTATATATGCAAAATAAGACGTTAAATTCCCGTGTATCATGTATTGGATTATCGCGGTAGCTACAAGTAGCGCAGCAGACACTGCGTAAGTCACTGCACAGATCATTGAAGCAGTGCTCGTTGAACGGCGAAGTCCCAGGTCGCCTCTGTCCCGGTAAGACAGCAGTCTCAGCATCCTCTGATATTTTTGGGTATTCTGAAACAGGTCTGTTGCGACGGCCGTCACGATTGAAGCGGTTTGTGATGCCACATTGACGAACAGCCATGCTGAGCGTACGACTAGGTCGTTTCTTATTTTAAACTCCGTGGTCGTGATAAGAGTAAGTGCTGATGTTACTAGACTCAGGACGATAATAAGTACAGCGTACAGTGTACTAATGTGTGACCTGCGTAATTCACATCTCTCATTGTCCACTGTGAATGGAGTCAGCCCGAAAACCCTGTACAGTGCGTGGTACCACGCCAAAGATCTTAACAGTTCTCTTCTGTCCGCCATGTCAGCATCGTCTGGCGGCGCCGGAAACGTCAGAACCTGTAATAGTAAAGATATCTAATAAGAAGCGGAAAACTGCTTTACGTGGAAAAGTCAACATAAATCTCGAACATAACCAACTAAAATCGTACACGCCCTACAAGCAGCACCTCGATTCTGTAGTTAAGAGGAGAACATTTTATAGACATTATTGTACCATAAATTCTTAACATCTTTTATGTATTGTCACACCTTGTCTAGTGTATGCCCAATGATTTTCGTACTTGTTTAATGTAATTATTTTCCATGCAGTTCTCCTTTATATTTCCAGTGGTCATTTTCAGTATTTTGTGCCTGTGATTATTTGTGTAAATTTTTGAGTGAAAATCCATTGGACAAATAATTCTTAGTTAAGCATATTCATTGTTTGTATAATTTGTGTGTTACTACATTCATCAATAAGCAGTTCCTCTGCTTCCATTCTCATTGTATAATATGTAGAGAGATGATAAATGATTGTCCTATATTTTAAAACTAACTACAATCATTTATGACAAATCACTTCTTCTGTTCAAGGCAATAATTCCTGGAAATGAACTAAATGAGTCTGTTTTCTATGAAAAATTCTGTAGTTAAGAGGAGAACATTTTATATACATTATTGTAACCTATATACTTAAAATCAATTATGTATTGTTACACCTTGTCTAGTGTATTCCCAATGATTTTCGTACTTGTTTAATGTAATTATTTTCCATGCAGTTTTCCTTTTATATTTCCGGTGGTTATTTTCAGTATTTTGTGCCTGTGATTATTTGTGTAAATTTTTGAGTGAAAATCCATTGCAGATATAATTCTTAGTTAAGCGTATTCATTGTTTGTATAATTTGTGTGTTACTACATTCATCAATAAGCAGTTCCTCTGCTTCCATTCTCATTGTATAATATGTAGAGAGATGATAAATGATTGTCCTATATCATGTGTACTTTTGTACAATATGTTATCCACAGGATACATAATAAATAAGTAATTTTTGTTATTCGGGTAGCAAAATATAATCTGATGTCCGAAGTAAAATAATATATAAAATGCGAAATATCTTTGGGAAGAAAAGCGTTTTTGAAGAAGCGAAATTTGTTGTTATCTAATATTAGTTTCAATTTTAGGAAATACTGAAAACGTGTATGATAAGGACGGCAAACAAGCTGGTAGAAGTCTTTGAAGTGTGCTTCTACAGACGAGTGATGAAGATTAGTTTGGTAGATCACATAACTAATGAAGATGTGGTCAACAGAATTGGGGAGAAAAGGAGTTTCTGGTATATTCTAACTGAAGAGATGGGTTTGTGGGACACTTTATGAAACATCAAAGTATCGTCAAGATAACATTAGAAGAAAGTGTGTGGGGGTAAAAATCGTAGAGGGAGATAAAGGGATGAATACAGTATGCAAATTCAAAAGGATATAGGTTGCCGTTCTCATTCTCAGATGAAGTGGTAGTGTCGAGAGTTGCATCAAACCAGTTCGCGTATCGAAGACCACAGCAACAAGAACATTTAGATGAAAGCCATGTTAGTTTCAATCAATAACAAAACAACAGAATATCAGAGATATTTTGATACGAACTGTGAACTACAATATATATGTGTTGTAATTGTATTTGATCATTTCAGTTAATTGTAAATAACTTTCAATTGCAAGTAATAACGCCAGTAACTACCAAGTAAAAATACAAGTGAAAATTGCAGTGAGATAAAATTGATAAATACACAAATAAATTCGAAGAAACTTTGAAAACAAGAAGAAAGTTGTATTATCCAGCCAAAAATATTTGATAATACATAGAAATCCTTAAAAGTCCTACAAAGGAACACAATAATTTAGTTTTATGTACCTTCAGTACAACAGTAGAAGTTGAAAAATTTGCACTTTACGCATATGCATGTGACTCTTTGTAAAGAGCTTCAAATTTTACAATAAATTACAGTAATATAGGCAAATATCTCAATAACTTGTAGCAATTAAAATTGAAGCATACGTTGTTACTTATAGAATTCGTTGACGAAGCAGTTGTCTTCTTCCTTAGGAATGGAACGTTGTGGTATGGGCTACTTACGAAACTCCAATCGCCAACATTCTCCTCCGAATATGAAAATCTATTGTTGGCTCCCACTTACATAGGTAGAAATGACCATCAGAATAAAATACGAGAAATCAGAGCCCAAACTGAGAGATTCTTTTCACGCGGTATTCGAGAATGGAACAGGAGATAAATAACGGTGCTTCGATGAACCCTCTGCCAGGCACTTAACCCATTTCTTCCCAGTGTTGCATACATGCAACACAAAATTTAACCTTACAAAATGCAGTCGAAATGGACTTACTATACAAAACTCACCACACATATGTTAAAAGGCATTCATGAGCTCTCTGTATATGTGTTAAAGTTTCACAATCAATGTAAGTCAAAGTTATCATATCATAGACAATATTGCACAGTTTTAACAAATAGAAGAATGTGATCACAAAAACTAAATTTTTCTATTTTTGTTACTAGGAAACAGTGCAACATTATGCGTGGTGCAAATTACAACACATACTGCTAGTTTGTAATGTTTGTAATGTTATTTCAATTATTTTAAAGAGAAACTGATGACTAAATATAACATTTTGTCACAATTTCAATTTTTGGGAAGAAATGGATTAAATGTAGATGTAGATGTAGAACATTGTGTTGGCACTGGATTTAGACTTCTTAGATAATGTGCCTCAGTTAAGTCTAATATTACAGATTAGGTAATTTTCCTTGCGTTTATCTCAGCCTGATGAAGTCGAAATTGTTGTTTCTCAATATTTTTATCGGATGATCAGGTTTTCCAATTGTTTTAATATGCTTTTCTGCTGTCTTTATGATACAGCTCATGGTTAGTCCCAGAAGAGGTTTTGAGTTATTCTTTTCATCTTCCTCTCTCTTGCTTCTACTTCATCTTTTCATTCTTCATTTTTGAAGACCCTTCCTTATGCTGTTGATTTTACTTGCAGATTCTATGAAGTAAACCTTTTGAGAAGCTTTAGAAGCTGTGTTGAAGCAGTTCTTTTTGAATCGGTTGAGTCGCCCTGCTAGTAAGGAAGCCGGTGAGTGGAGGTAGCCACGCCTCCAGTTTGTCCCACGTGCACAGCCACAAGGAGGAGTCTTCAAACAGCGCAGCACTGGACAGGAACATTTAGCTGTTTCGGGACTTCCTAGGTAGCCTCACGATCAGTCGAATCAGGTTACAAAACTGCGCCAAACTCTGCTGAAGTTCATGTACTTAACAGTCTTATGTAGTCCTTCCATGAAGTTGGTGTGACCATGGAGGTAATGATATTAAGATGTGTGCGTTAGTCATTGTCCCAAGACAGGCAGATGAACATTTAGATAGACTCATTGTTTATAATGAAGTATTCCGTACTATCAGAAACTCATTAAGTGAATGTACATGCAGAAACTCCGAGACACGGTTGTTGAATGAAATCCATTGTCATTTCATAAACCAGGAACCAATATATGAACTGATTTAAGTTAAAATATGTTAATATCTTTCAATTGTTTGCACTTATTATCTTTGTGTGGTGATTCACAATTGGTTCCTTGCAAATGTATACATATCATTCAGTCTATCTTGCTATCGTTGTCAGAATCCACTCTCCTTATTTGGTGGGAGCGGGCACAAAAATGACGACGACCCAGAGGTTCCAGGAACCACAACCAGTCTTCCTGATATCATTTACTTGTTGTTGTCCATAAGATTAAGGCAGCTTTCCTTCATCTTTCACTGTGCCTTCCTTTGTACATCAAGTTTGAAATACAGGTAGTACAGTACATAGACATTATTATTTACTTGAAATTAAAGGCATTAGATAAGGTATTTAATGCTCTCTTTGTACTTATTTGTAATCATTTTTGTGTGTGTAAATGGTCAACATTTTTTTTACAAGAAAACAAATACTTTTTCATGGCCTATACTCCTTGGCTTTGACTATTTTCTGTGCCACAGTACCTTTAATTTTTGTGACCTTTGCTCACCTCTGCAGTGGTGACTAGCCATCGCTCCCTAAACACTGGTCCAGAACATCATTTCTTCTTTGGTTCCTGTACTTCATTCGTGTCTTAATATCTCATTTACCTGTAATGACTATATATTCATCACCCACTGAATAAGTTTTATCTTCCTCTTAATGATTTCAGAGATTTGATGATGCTGGTTGCATATTCGACAGAGTCAATTATATTGTTTACTATACTAGACGTATAATGCGTTTCTTGTAGGTATAACTACCAGTTTTAGAAAATGATTGAATTTGTTTTATATATAGAGTACCTCTGTGTTCATGTTTTAATTTATTCCTTTCTTGGCTCTTATTTGTATTTTATTTCACCCACTGTTTTACTCGTCTCTATGCTCCCTAGTACTCAAGTTGTTATAACCTCTGTTGCAGCTACAGTCGGTCATATTTTGTGTTGTGCATTTACTTGTCATCTTCGATTCATGTTACTGTTTTGTCTCGTTTTGGATAAAAAAATTGATAGTTAAAGAAAACTGAGCTGTTTGCATCAAGAAAATAACAGAATAGCTTATAGTTGGTACGTAACACATAAAACCAAAAGGAGTTAATATCACAATGAACTCTGGACCCTGTGGTCAAGGCCACACTTAAGTTTCTTTTTGGAATAGCCACTTGGAGCGTACGATGATTCAACTTTGGTAACTATTCATTGCATTATATTTTCAAAGACATTAAATATAAATTCATTTCATCCTTTAAGAGTGTTGTTCCATTTCTTCCTGGTCCACTTTCGCAATTTCGTCTAGTTGTTTTCTTCTTTTGAAATGTTGTATCTGTTGTAGTTACATTGCTTTCCATGTCCTTTTCAATTTCAGTTAACCATGTGGTCTTGGATTCATAACTATTGAGTAATTCAAAGATCTGCTTGTTAAATCTATTATTATCCATTTTGTAGCTGTGTCCTAAAACTATTGTCTTCTCTTCCTCATTACAGCAGTTAATTTTTCAGTTTTGAAGTATAGCTCTCTGCTTGTCATTAACCTATGTACAGGTCTATTTTATGTAATTTAATTGAAATCCCAATATTTTCGACAAAGTTCTTCTTTTGACGTTCACTATTCTTAGAGATCTCCCCTTCTTATTAGTTTGAGTGTTTCTACCACATACAAAGCTTTTTGTCTAGCCACTATTTGGTAATATCTTCATTTTGTGTTCCATGACACATTCTTTCTTCTATGAAACATCATTTACTTTTTTTGCACTCTAATATCTATAGCTGTCTACTTTCTTACATTCACTCCACAAGATATTTAAAGCTTCTTGTTTTGTGTACTTTTTTGTTATGAATTGTAATTTTTTGAGAAGCATGAGGGATGTTTATTAAGATTTTTTGTTCGAACAGTTGTAGTCCTAATTTTGCTGCTTTGTTTGCAATTCTCGCAATATTCAGATTTGTTTTTGCTCGTTGTATAGTGAGTCTGTAAAAAATGTCATGACATCTGTAAAGGCTAAATAGTCTGTAGTGATTTTGTTTGTATTCTTTCCTAGCTGAATTCCTTTTGTATTGAATGCCTTCCTGCAGTCTCGAAATACCTTCTTTAAAACACAATTGAAAAGTAGAGGTACCTCCCTGTCGTACACCTGCTTTTATTTCAAACGATTTTAAGAGTTCTCTCCTAAATTTTAGTTTGGATGTTGTATCTGTTAATGTTGATTCAATTATTTCAGTTTTTTGGATTGAGTCCTAATTCCTTTATAATATAAATCTGTGCATTTCAGTCAATCGAATCATACAGTATTCCACAATCATCAAACATAGTCACATATATCAAGTTCCTGGCTTTTTTCATGTCTGTTATGTTCTTTAGGTTTAATATTTGTACTGTACATGACCTGACATTTCTAAATTTTGCCTAATACTCTCCTAGTTGTCTGCCAAGTACTTTTTTCTGCATTTTTTAAAAGTTAAGATCACGTGGGTCACCGGTAAGAAGGAGATACCCCTTTAGCTATTATGTTGACTTTTCTTCCCCAGCCGCGCTGGAGTAGCCGAGCGATCCAAGGCGTCTCGCTGCGGAGCGCGCGGTTGTTTGTCGTCGGAGGTTCGAATCCTCCCTGGGGAAAGGATGTGTGTGTTGTCCTTAGGTTAGTTTAAGTTTAAGTAGTTTGTAAGCTACCGACTGATGACCACGTAATTTGGCCCGATAGATTTATAAACATTTGAACAATTTTTCTTCCGTTTTTATGCCTCCCAGCGAACTGGCAGTCCTTTCTTGAGTACATGCGTGGCCCCGAGCTAATTCATTCTTTGTTCCTTCTTTCCTCCCTGACATGCATTTCCATTTTCTTTCTCTTTCCTGCTTTCCTCTCCCAACAGGGGGACCGATAACCCAATGGCGGACTAATAGTGTCAGAGGCCCAGGGCGGTGGCAAAACAAAAAAGAGCCCCCCCCCCCCCCGTCCACTTGGAAATGTATGTATTATTCGAGACTTGCAGGCCCTAAAAGGAAAAGGGGGCTAAAAAAATGTTCTTTCCTGGCATTTGGAAGCCCCCCCCCCCCAAGCCCACTCAATACGAGAGGCCCGTGGCGGTACCCCCCACCCCCCTTAGTCTGCCACTGTGATAACTGTAGCAGTTTGGTCCCCCTATCCCAAACTATCAACCAACATATCTGTATTATGCAGTGGAGGTATTAGTGCAAATGTCCATTCTTATGGTAAGCTGTGTGTTATCCAGTTTTCTTTGGCCATATCTGTCAAACATACTATTACGTTGTGACTAGGGTATTTCTGTAGTTCAGAAAGTTTATTATCTTCTCCAGATGTTTATTATTTTTAGGTTCTATTATTATTTCTGTTATTTCTTCTGTTGGTGGTGACTTGGACTACGGTGATAGTGGTATTATGTTATCAAATTAAATAATTTCTCTTTCGGTTGATCTCAGTTATGTAGTTTTCAAAAGTATTCCGCAAATATTCTGCAGTTCCCTAGGCTTTAACTGGAAGTTTTTTAATTTTTGGATATGTGTAAAATAAACTTGGTGGAACATATTTCTTTAAACTAATTCCGGCAGTGCTTGAGAGTACTTGAAAATATTATCAGAAAGGAAAAATTCCCGATGTTTTCGGCTTCTTAGGCCATCATCATGAGCCAACTCAACGTCGCTAACAATTCTTTACAGATGTGCGACTTACTAAGATGATGTTAAATTACAGAAGATACAAATTCACATGTTCATAGGAAATTGGCACGGAATTACATTAACTAAAATATAAAAAACTGATTTTACAAGTAATATTATCGATAAAAATAGGAGGCAGACAAGTGGCGAAATATTACTGAAATTGCAACATTGAATACATTTAAGAATTGTTTGTGACATTCATTGGTACCTTATGATGGCCTAAGAAGCAGAAACCAATAAATAATTTTGCAGAACATCATGAATTTTTCCTGTTTGATAATAGTTCTGAACTTAATGTAAAAGTTCCTAGCATTGTTCCGTTTGAAATCTGAGTCTATTGACGTTAGTTGGTTTTTCATGTAATCTACTTTGTTCTTTCTTGACGAATTTTGGTGCTTCTTTCTGGACTTCTTTTAAGTCATTTATGTTCTTATCATTTTTATTTGCATTCCAGATCTTCCAAACTCTTTGTCCTTTTAGACTTAGCTTGCCACACTCATCATGCATGTTTCCTTTTTTTGTAACCAGAATGGTTTCTTCTGCTATCTGTACTGTTCCCTTACGAAGTTAGTTCCATGTTTTAGATGCTCTCTTTTCCAAAAGATGCCCTTACATTAATTTCCTTTATTAATTATTGTGTTGCGAATTTTTTTAGATTGGTATTTGCTCTTTCTTCTACATACTAGCTTCATTTTGAATTTAATGATACATAGACAATGGTCTGAATCGAAACCTGCATCCTTTGCAACTTTTACAATTAGTATTTCTGATGTAGACTGTCTTCTTATAGCAACGTGGTCAAGTTGTTTCTCCCCACAGACTGGATTCTGGGATACCCACATAGTCGCTTTCCTAGGAAGGTTACAACTATGTCATGCTCTCTGCATAGACAAATGAGACTTTCTACATTTGCATTACTTATTTTATGTGCTGGATATTTTCCTTCAATGGATCGGTTATGCTGTCCTTTGCCAATTTGAGTATTAAAGTCTCCAAGCAATATTGTAGTGTTTTTGGATGGAATCTGGTTCAAGGTATTTGAGTTTCTGCAAAAAAATTCTGTTTGTTATTTGTGTTCATTTGTTAATGCATATATGTTTGTAATGGTATACAGTTTCTTTGCTGATTCAATGATTAGTGTTGAATTTTTTTTTATTGGTGGATTAAATTCTATTACTAAGTTTAATATTTTTTATTTATAATGAATCCTGTTCCAAATCGGGGTATATATTTCATAGTTCTTTTTCCAGGCTTCCATCAGAAACGTCTGTGTCCTTGTGAATCATGTGATTGTCCAAGTATACTGTGTTTCTGTAAGCGCTGTTATTGTTAAATTTTTCTGTTTTATTAAACTGATTAACGTTTTAAGTTTTCCTTTTTTTTATAAGTGAGTTTACATTAAAGGTATCCAAGTAGTTTTCTTGTATTTAATTATATTTGCTTCTTGCTTAAGGCACGTTTCAGGATGCTTCTCTTCATCCTTCGCACATTGCTGTAGGGCCCCAGAATTCTGAATCCAAACGCATAGAGGAGACTGGTTACTCCCTGGGGTAAAATCTCTTATATAATGTTATGAGAGAATTTTCCAAATTTAATCCTGTACAAATATTGTCCTGAGAATTAGGAATGTAACAAAGTGAACCCATCTTATTCTGTCAAGCAATTTCAAGAAATGATATTTCATGCATATTGGAATTGATTTTTATCTATACAGATATAATGACAATAAGTTGTAGCTCACTGCTACAGAAAGCCATGTATAGAAATGACACACAACTTAACTTTCAGTCACAGTCTTCATCAGAAATAGAGAACACGTACATTAATACAGAAATCCATGCACAAATCATTTCCATCTCTGGCTGATAGGCTCCGACTTCAGACTTGTGACTGACAAAAGCTTGTCCTAAGGCTACGTTGTGTGAGTATGATTGTATTTTCTATGTGCCTGTGCACTGCTCAGAAATGATCGTTACAGAGAGTAGCAACCGATCCGCATTATATTTATAAATAAAAATTAGTTAGCTCATGTATGAAAGAACATTACTTGAGATCAGCTTAACAGATTGGCTGAGTTTATTCCGTTATGTTCGTCGTTGCTAGGACAAGATTTGTATTGAAGAAACATTTTGAATAGTTTCCTTGATAACTGGAAAATTCCGGAAAATGTAGGGTCTTTTTCCATGGAATAAATTCAAGACCATAATTCACAATTAAAACGATGGATATGCATGACTCTTTTGTGTTTAGTTCATTATGATTCTGGAACAGTTTCAGGAAAGATTTCGGACAATTAAGGTTGAAAGTCTTAAAAACTGCAAAAAATTATGTTTTTAATGCATACTCGATCATAACTGATGAAAGAAATGACTCATCTGACCTATCACAGTGATATGTGGCACATGGGTATTTTTCATGGTGAAGTTTAGACGCCATATGGTGCAAGGCAGCGGCTGTCTTTCAATGAACTTCAACATTGTTTAGCCGATCACCATGAAAGCTGGCGATATTTGCTATTTCTAGTGGATAGAGGGGAGGAGGTGTTGCACAGATAGATAGGAGGAGATTGACATAGAGATGGTAAGGAGGTGATCGGTCAAGACGATGGAGAGTGGAATGATATTGAGAGAGAAATTTGGGAGGACAGGACATGAGGGGATGAGGAGATAGGTGAGAGGAAGAAATGACAAGAAAGATGGGCACAAAATAAGAACAAGAAGAAACAGATAGGTAGAGGGAGGAGTAAGTAACAGGAGAGAGGGAATGAGGAGATGGATTGGAGGAAATATAGAATAATTAACTTACGAAATATGCATTACACATACCAGGTTTATATCAGTAAGAGGCGAGGAGGACATGGACAATGAGAGAGTCTAGTGTTGATGGACCAACAGAAGTCTAAAACAAATAGCCTAATGG
This sequence comes from Locusta migratoria, assembly GCA_026315105.1. Taxonomy (NCBI): domain Eukaryota; kingdom Metazoa; phylum Arthropoda; class Insecta; order Orthoptera; family Acrididae; genus Locusta; species Locusta migratoria. The sequence goes on from CM048744.1 coordinate 182,972,845, forward strand.
AAAGACAAAGAAACTTATTTATCGGCAAACGTTATGATTAACGCTTTAAAATCATCAACAAATAACTATCAAAAGATGAATTAGGATTTAATTCCATCATGAATAATTTATCTGGGTGAGCAGTGTCTGTTGCAGCAGAGACAACTCACTAATTTGAAATCCGTCTTATTTTGTTTGAATAAATTCATGAATTTGTTTTGTGCAACAGTCAAATTTTAGGAATGATTCGGTTGTGCGAATCTCTTTTTGGTGAACTGATTGACTTAATGAGAGATATCGCACAGTCTAATCTACTGTAGATATAGGTATATTATGATATTACGCAGTTAAAATGTTTTTTGCTAAGCGCACATATCATTACGAAATTGCAACTGTGTGAAGCCAGGGTGGGTTGCTAGTTTATAATGTATATATAGCCTGCCAGTGTTGTTGAAGAATTGTTGTCTAACCTTTACTAGTCAATTACATAATTATGGAGTTTCGGTTAGAATATTTCAGTCTTTCAAAACGCAATGAAACCATAAAAATAATTGGAAATAACAGTAAATAAAAAATCAGGACTCCACAAATACACTTTCCTATGTCACCCAAAAATCGCACTGATCACTGAAATGTGGCTCAGATTTCGATGGTCGAAATACTTTTAAAATAAATTCGAAAAATTTCTGTATTCGTTGTCAAAAGTAGACTTGTCGCCTAACTTGATCAACCTGCGCTGGTCATCAGCTTCAATGTAAATAAGGCAATTGTTTATTAGCTTATTATTTGGTTACTGTTGTCAAGTGAAATCCGCTCTCTCAAGATGAAAATATTTTTAAGTGCACAAAGCTGCACTTCGACATTCACAGTCTTTTTCCCCTCTGCTGGCTAGTGAGCTATACTCCTAGTATCAGTGATCACCCTTCAAGTGTTGGTAATTTACCTATTTATTTATTTGTTTATTATTTAACATGCCCCATTACATAGCAATATTACATGTTTGATGGTTTGATTCAGGCGGTTACATCAAATGTTCTTACAAACACAAGTACAGTATACAAGTTGACAGGGTTTACAAAGGAACAAACAATTTTGTAAATTAGGAAATCTTAATTAATAACAAAAATTGTAAAAGTTTTACACATTAGGAAATCTTATTGAATTACAAGTATTGTAAAAGTCAGTAGTGTATTTATGTACTAAGTCATATTTACTGACGGGCCATCCTCCTCCTTTGGCAGCTATTTTTTTCCTGAGATGGTCCCTCTCTTTCAATAAATTGCAGCAGTCGAAAAGCACGTGGTCGATAGTTTGGACAACACTGTTACATGTGCACGTTCCGACTTCAATTATTTTGAACCGCTGATAGTAGGCTTTCAGTTTCCCATGGCCTGTTAGCATAGCTGTAAAATTCGGAGATGTTGGAAATTTAATCATTAAACGTTGTGGGATCGTAGGAAAATACGGTTTAGTGCTTCCCCCGTTTTTTGTTCTGTGCCACTCAATGTCCCATTTGTTTCTAAACCCTTCTCGAAGTTTCTTCTTTACGGCACTTGTAGGTATTTTGTTATAGCGTGTTGACTGTCGTGATCGAGCTGCTCTTTTAGCAAGGTTGTCAGCTAGTTCATTTCCCCATATCCCTTGATGTGCCTTAACCCATTCGAAATGCATCAGCCAGTTGTGTGTCTGCAACCTTCTGATATTACTTCTTATTTCTTCAATCAACAAGTTGTGGTTCTTCGGATTTCGCAAAGAGTCCAAAGTAATTCTGCTGTTGGTGTGAATTACTGCAGTTGTATCAGTATTCGAGAGATTATTTATGAACTCAAGAGCATGGACGATGGCAAATTGTTCCGCTTGATTGTTTGAGCATTAATTAGACAGTTTTAGCTGTATCTGGTAAGCAAGCCTCTTATTAACAAATATTGCTATCCCCGAACCCACTCCGTCGTCTGATTTGCTTCCATCTGTGTATACTTCAACAGCGTAGCTTTTGTTGGCGTCCTTCTCAATTATCCTTGTAAAGGCTGCTGGGTGTGCCCAGCTTCTGTACTCTAGGGCGATGTCGATTGTCTGTTTGGCGTCTTTGGTTTTGACCAGGTTATAATATTTAGCTATTTCCTCTTTCTTAAGTGTTATAGGCAAGACACCTGAAAGAACACAAAGTGCTTCGCTGGATGTCGTTCTGTAAGCTTTAACCATTTCTAAATTGATTAACCGTTGGACTCTATTAATTTTGGTACGGTTGTATTGTCGCTTCAGTGCATCTATCCACATCGGTGAGCCGTACGATAATATAGGCAGTATTGCTCCTTTATAAATAGTTTGCAGTGCGGTAGCCCGCAGACCCCAGTTGAGTCTTGCTGATCTGGAAAGAGCGTTAATCAAGACCGTGCATTTATTTGTAATATGTTGGACGTGTTTGTTGAATGTAAACTTACTGTCGATTATAACGCCCAGATATTTTAGATGGTCTACTTGTTGAAGCACTTTGTTATTAAGGTATATTGCGGTTGTGGATGAGGCAAATTTCTTTTTCCTGGAGATACGTATAGCTTTTGATTTCTGTTCATTGAATTGGAGTTTATTATTACTGGCCCAAGTCGATATTAATTGCATGTCTATGTTACAGATGTTCTCAGTGGCAAGAGGACTCTCTCCTTTGGTTAGAACAATCAGATCGTCGGCAAAGGCTATAACAAGAGAGTGTCCTGAGTAAGGCAATTTAAGCAAGAAATCATATAATATATTCCAGAAACCGGGTCGGCAACAAGAGCCTTGTGGGCATCCTTTGGTAGCCGATCTTTCTATGACCATGTTGTTGACATTCAACGTTGCAGTTCTGTGACTGAAATAGATACGTGTAAGGTTATACAGATCTGCAAGACAGTTAAACTCACGCAACTTCTTTAAAATACCTGGCCACCAAGCTGCGTCAAAGGCGCCCTGTACATCCAGACTCACCATAATGACACACATTTTAGTTGTGAGACTACTCTCCACAAATTCTTTTACAGCCATTAGCGTGTCAGTCGTACTCGTTTGTGGGGTGAAACCGTACTGGTTCTTATGCAACTAGGCTTGTCATCAATGAATTACCCAGTAAGTGCTTTCCCCCTTGTAAGTTACCTAGATAGTGGCAATAAGGACTGGGGCTGAGGAATACTCACAGGATACAACTGAACAAGAACCCACACACAAAACAAATTGGCACATACTCACGTACAACAACAAAATAACTCACAGAATATGCAACATATTAAAAAAACAGCGTCTCCAATAGAATACAGAACAGATAACACAACACAGAAGAAACTCTGAGCACATGAAACATACACAGATAGGTACAACGGTTCCGGTATATATGAACTCACATGCAACTCCTGTCACGCTGTGTACATAGGAGAAACGTACAGAAACTTCAGAATCAGATACTTAGAACATCTCAGAGCTCTAAAAAGTACCAGCTCCCATAGCACTTTTGTAGAACAATTAATGACGCACAAACATCACCCAACAAAAAAAATGAGACAGATTTAAAAATACTGAAACCTAGTCACAGCAAATACTAAAAACTGACAACAGAAGAAAATTTTCACATACGAAAGGCAATAGCGAAAGGTAAAACCGTCATGAATGAATACACTACACTATGAAATGGCACATTATTCAACTCTATAAAAGAACTATACAAAGTCAACAACTCAAGTAGCTATTCGATTTTGGCGCCACAAAAGGCGAGAACAACTGAACATCTGCAGAAACTCCAAACACGACAAACCACCATAACAGTGAAAGTGAAACACTATCTGTAGGTAGAATGAAACTTCACTCTGTAGCGGAGTGTGCGCTGATATGAAACTTCCTGGCAGATCAAAATTGTGTGCCGAAACCGGGACTCGAACCTGGGACCTTTGCCTTTCGCGGGCAAGCGCATAACCGACTGTGCTATCCCGACACGACTCACGATGCCGCCTCTCAACTTTACTTCCGCCAGTACCTCTCCTCCTACTTTCCAAACTTCACAGAAGCTCTCCTGCAAACACGTAAGACTAGCAATCCTGGAAGAAAGGATATGGTGGAGATATGGCTTAGCCACAGCCTAAGGGATGTTTCCAGAATGAAACTTCACTCTGCAGCGGAGTGTGCGCTGATGTAGTGGCGGAAGTAAAGTTGTGAGGCGGCATCGTGAGTCGTGTCGGGATAGCACAGTCGGTAGTGCGCTTGCCCGCGAAAGCCAAAGGTCCCAGGTTCGAGTCCCGGTTCCGGCACACAATTTTAATCTGCCAGGAAGTTTCATATCTGTAGGTACTTCACACACATCAACTGGCCAGAACAGTGAAAAGTGAAGTAAAAAGTGCACCAAAGTGACTAAAATGTCTTGTGATAAGTGTGGACGCATTTACCATAGAAGAGAGCAAGATTCTCCAAGCACAACTGTAACAACAAGCAATTTTCGAAATATTTGCGCGAGTCCTATACACGTCTTCCTTTGTTAGACAAACAAAGTTCACTCCTTTCATAAAGCGTACATCCCTCCAAAACGCTATTTGTTTGCAGATAGCAGGCCATGCCATGAAATACTGGAATGTTTCACTCTGGAACATAAAATGTAAAAACGCCACGTTTTTTCGAATTATAAAGTACAGTGCACATTGTAAATATTTCATACTTACAGATTTTACAAATATCCCACTGATGATGGAACGAAGGTTCCGAAACATGTATGGGAATAAATAAATAACATAACTGCTTGCAAAAAAAAAAAAAAAAAAAAAAAAAAAAAAAAAAAAAAAAAAAAAAAATAGGCGGCCCCTTTCCCATTTATTTAGATGACCTAGTTACAATAATTTTGAGTTTCCGACAAACAGTGCGCACCAACTCATATCCGTGATGTTGTTGTTATGGTCTTCAGTCCGGAGACTGGTTGGATGCAGCTCTCTACGCTACTCTATCCTGAGCAAGCCTTTTCATCTCCTCATGAGAACGGCAACACACATCCACTTGAATCTGCTTACTATACGCGTCTCTTGGCCTCCCTCTGCGATTTTTACCCCACACACTTCCCTCCAATGCTAAATTTACGATTCCTTGATGTCTAAGAATGTGTCCTGCCAAGCGATCCCTTCTTTTGGTCAGGGTATGCCAAAAATTCCTTTTCTCACCAATTCTGTTCAGTATCTCTTCATTAGTTATGCGATCTACCAACCTAATCTTCAGCATTCTTCTGTAGCACCACATTTCAAAAGCCTCTTTTCTCTTCCTGTCCGCACTGCTTATCGTCCATATTTCACTACCGTACAAGGCAACACTCCACACAAATGCCTTCAGAAAAGACTTCCTTACCCTTAAATCTTAAATTAATGTTCGATGTTAGCAAATTTCTCTTTTTCAAAAATGCTTTTCTTCCCATTGCCATTCTGCATTTTATATCCTCTGTACTGCGACCATCGCATGTTATTTTACTACCCAAGTAACAAAACTCATCTACCACCTTCATTGTTTCGTTACATAATCTAATTCCTTCAGCATCGCCTGATTTTCTAAGACTGCATTCCATTATTTTTGTTTTGCTCTTGCTAATGTTCATTTTATACGCTCTCTTCAACACACTGTCCACTCAATTCAACTGCTCTTCTAGGTCCTATGCTGTCTCTGACAGAATTACAATGTCATCAGCAAAACGCAATGTTTTTATTTCTTCCCCCTGAACTTTAATCCCTATTCCAAATTTTTCCTTGCTTTCCTTCACCGCCTGCTCAATGTACAAATTGAATATCATCGGAGAAAGGCTACAACCATGTCTTACTCCCTTCCCAACTGATGCTTCCCTTTCATGCCCTTCGAGTCTAATAACTGCGGTCTGGTTTTTGTACAGTTTTAAATAACTCTCCTTTCCCTGTATTTTACCCCTGCTGACTTCAGAATTTGAAAGAGTGTATTCCAGTCAACATTGTCAAACGCTTTCTCCAAATCTACAAAAGCTAAAAATGTAGGTTTGCCTTTCCTTAATCTATCTTCTAAGATAAGACGTAAGGTAAGTATTGCCTCCCGGGTTCCTAAGTTCGTCCTGAATCCAAACTGATCTTTCCCGACGTCAGCTTCTATCAGCTTTTTCATTCTCCTGTAGATAATTCGTGTTAAAATTTTGCAACCATGACTTATCAAACTGATGGTTCTGTAATTTTCACACATGTCTGCGCCTGATTTCTTTGGAATGGGGATTATTACATTTTTCTTAAAGTCTGAAGGTATTTCGCCTGTCTCATACATCTTACGCACCAGTTCAAATAGTTTTGTCATGGCAGGCTCTCCTAGAGACTTTAGTAACTCTGAGGGTATGTCATCGACTCCTGGGGCCTTGTTCCGACCTAGGTCTTTCAGGGCTCTGTCAAATTCATCTCTCAGTATAGTATCTCCTATTTCATCATTATCTACTTCCTCTTCCCTTCCTACAACATCGTCTCTAAGTTCATTTCCTTTGTAGAGCTGCTCTATGTACTCTTTCCACGTTTCAGCTTTCCCTTCTTTGCTGAGAACTGGTTTCCCAACTGATTTCTTCATATTCGTAGAATTGCTTTTCTTGTCCCCAAATGTCTCTTTGATTTTCCTGTAGGCGGTATCTACTTTTCCCCTTCTTATACATTCTTCTACAGATTTGCATTTGGCTTCTAGCCACTCCTGCTTAGCCATTTTGCACTTCCTATCAATCTCATTTCTTAGTCATCTGTACTCCATTTTGCCTGTTTCATTTACTGAATTTTTAAATTTTCTCCTTTCATCAATTAAATTTAGTATTTCCTGTGATATCCAAGGATTGTTTGCAGGTCTTGCCTTTCTACCTATTTTTTCCTCTCCTGCCTTTACTATTTCATCTCTCAATGTTACCCATTCTTCTTATAATGTTTTATTTCCTCCTGTTTCTGTCAATTGTTGCCTAAATCTCCCTTTGAAATTCTCCATAACTTCACGTTCCTACAATTGATCTAGGTCCCATCTCCTTATTTTCCTACCTTTCTGCAGTTTTTTTTCAGTTTCAGCCTACAGTTCATAACTAACAAGTTATGGTCAGAGTCTATATCTGCCACTGGGTATGTCTTGCAGTTTATAACCTGGTTTCGGAATCTATGTCTTACCATTATAAAATCTATCTGATACCTTCCGGTGTCTCCTGGTCTCTTCCATGTATACAACCTTCTTTTGTGATTCTTAAACCAGGTGTTTGTTACGATTAAATCATGTTCCGTGCAAAATTCTACCAGGCGACTTCCTCTTTCATTTCTCCTGCCCAGTCCATATTCACCTACTATTTTTCCTTCTCTTCCTTTTCCTACTACCGAATTCCAGTCTCCCATCACAATTAAGTTTTCCTCTCCCTTAACTGTCTGAATAATTTCCTTTAGCTCCTCATATATTTCTTCGATCTCCTCATCATCGGCAGATCTAGTTGGCATATAAACCTGTACTACTGTGGTCGGTGTTGGCTTCGTATCTATCTTGACAATGACAATGCGATCACTGTGCTGCTCATAGTAGTTTACCCGCATTACTAATTTCTTATTCATTATCAGTCCTACTCCTGTGATACCCCCAACTGATTTTGTATTTATAATCCTGTACTCACCTGACCAGAAATCCTGTTCATCCTGCCACCGAACTTCACTAATCTCGACTATATCTAACTTCAACCTATCCATTTCCCTTTTTAAATTTTCTAATTTTCTACCCGATTAAGGAATCTAACATTCCACGATCCGATCCGTAGAATGCCAGTATTGTCTTTCCTGATGACAACATCCTCCTGAGTAGTCCCCGCCTGGAGATCCGAATGGGGGACTATTTTACCTCCGGAATATTTTACCCGAGAGGATGACATCATATTTTCATACAGCAGAGCTGCATGTCCTCGGGAAAAGTAACGGCTGTAGTTTCCCCTTGCTTTCAGCCGTTCGCAGTAACTGTGTTGCAAATCCTCAATAGCTGATGTTACAAGGCCAGCTCAGTCAATCATCCAGACTGTTGCCCCTGTAACTACTGAAAAGGCTGCTGCCCCTCTTCAGGAACCACACGTTTGTCTGGCCTCTCCACAGATACCCCTACGCTGTGGTTGCATCTACGGTACGGCTATCTGTATCGTTGAGGCACGCAAGCCACCCCACCTCGGCAGTGTCTGTGGTTCATGGGGATAGATATCCGTGATACACATTTTATTATCAGAATCGATATGAGGTAATGACTGTATTTTTGCTGTCTTTGGAACAGAAGTACCTTTATCTTTCAACAAATAAACTTCTCCGCCTTAGAAATGTGTGGATGAAATGCTTAATGCCTTTGCGTTTACGAAGAATTGAAATAAAGAGATACCTGATTCGCATCACTCACGAAAATTCCAGTGTCGGAGATGCTAAGCATCTTCAGTGACAACAGAAAGCATGTTATTGAATTTTCTGGCTTACCAATCTGTTCTTTGATTGATAACACACATACGAACTGAAAATTGATTGATGAATGAATAATTGATATTTAAGTGACTTTAAGCTACTGTCTTCACTATTTTATGATGTTGACGGTGCTTAATTTAATGTGACTGGGAAGGGACTGAAATATCACTCTGATTTTGATAGCTCTATACAGTGCAATTTTAAGGAATTTCACAGTCCACTTATCTTATTTTTCTGCAATATAATTCTGTTTACAAGTCTTCAGTTGTTATGGTTATGTTTATACTGAGCAGTTGTGTGTCGGAAGTTCAGCAAGAAAAATACGAAATATTCTTGTTGGAATCCCAATCTGAAGATCCACTGTGTGGTTAAAAGGAACCTTAAATTAAGACAACATATCGCGAAGTTTAACAGGCAAACAAAGTAGGGAAATATAAAGGACCAATTGCACTCCACCTAAAAAGACTTCAGACGATACAACAAATGACCCTTACACTAGATTGATGTAGGAAAGATCCGTAGGTTCTTTCTATAAAACATTTGTTTCCGCAGAAAAGATGCCAAGCTTGCACTGACTAACCAACAAAACTGCGTAGAGGCTAAAATTTCAAGTATCACCATTAATGTCTCATGAAGAGACATCTATGTACACAAGTCAAAGAACCCAGTCACCCGGCAAATATGAAATCCGTACCTACAGCACATACACACACACACACAGCTAGGTTTCATAACACCTTCTTCAAACTGTATTGTTTGTATGGAAACGGATATCAAGAAATGTACTATAGAGCTAATTAATGCCTGCACTAAAAGTAACGGGCACTAATAATAATAATATAATTACGTGTGGTTTAGTGGATTGGTGCAAGTCATTCAATTGGATGCCACTTTGGCGACTTGCGTAAACCTGATCTACGAATAGTATCGAACCGGCGAAAGGGCACCTACAGTTTAACGGGCAATCCGAACCACGTGTGGTTTCTGGCAACTCCTCAATTCTTTGAGAGTTGAAGGTTGGGTTAAAACGCAGACTGAAAACAATCTGTGATTCCACCTAATTTCGAACTTGCCACCCTTTTGTTTCCTGTCGAGCGCTGTACCCCGAGATCACCACGCCCGACAATACGCAATAGAAATAAAGGAAATGAACTTCGATTGAACGAACCTGTACGGAAATACAACACAAAATAGAATCGTAGGAAAAGAAATCTAATGATGTATTAGACGTTTATAACATTTCAGTAAATATTTCTTATAGGAACTTTTCTAGATACGCCTTCACTATCACCCGCATTACGTTATGAACAATAACTAAATTGTTGTGATATCCTTTGCACAATGAACCTCTAAAAGTGTGTCGGGACTCATAGAGTCTAATATCATGTTTTTTCTTTAAGTCTCAAATTTAAGAACAAGCAAATACAGTCGAGAGAAAATAGATTACTACATATATTACGACTTATGGCTGTCACCGAATGTTGTCGGTCTGTCGTGTTGGTTTAGCTTGAAGTATACGCCGCACTTGGAATAGCGTTGTAAAACTAATGGGGCCATGATATGTACTGTGCGGCCACTGCACCGGAGTTTCGAGGCTCCGGGAATGTACGTGTGTGTTGTCCTAAGCGTAATTTATTTCTAGTTCTTTGTAAGTCTAGGAACCGACGACCGAACCGACGAACTCAGAAGTTGGGCCTATTTGATTTGCAAACATTTGGTCATTTTTTATGTGAGAGAGAGTGAGAGAGAGAGCGACAGGGAATGAAATGGAAATCTGTATGGTCGCTAGAACGCTTGGAGAATGACTGCTTCGGTATTCGTAAAAGCTGTCAGGTTCAAAGAAAAGTGGGATCAGTAATTAACATTCTCTCAAGAGCAGGACTGATGTGAAGATTTTTGAACACAAATACCAACTTTGAGGGTATGTCGTAGGTAGTTTAGCTGGTAGCGGAGGCACATACACCCGATCCTTTACAAACAGCCAATGGTAAAAAAATCGCAACTTGTCAGCTCTGGTGAACATGGAGACTATGAGAAAGAGGCTCTACATGGGGTTCAATCTAGCGGTCTAGCGGCCGGGAAGAACTTTGTTTAAGCAATCGTGTACGAAGGCATGCCAGTGAGGCAGTGCTTCGTGTAATTGAGGAAACAACCATTGTTGTAGCACATCAGTATAAGTAATACCAGCTACAGTTGTTTCAATGTAAAAGATTGGCCCGTAAATTTTCCACGGGTATATGGGGAAAAAAAAAAAAAAAAAAAAAAAGAGAGAGAGAGAGAGAGAGAGAGAGAGAGAGAGAGAGAGAGAGAGAGAGAAACACTGTTACCTCATGAGGATTTACTAACCCGCAAGATCCCATATTTTCAATGTTGGCAAATCCACTTCCGTGAATTGTCAATTCGCCACGGAAGACGACCATATCCAGAAATTTATCATTGGTATTTAGCAATATATTGTTTGGAAAATAGGCAAGTGCATTATAGTCTGCGGATTTCAGAGTTTGCAACAGTTGCTAACGACAAGGATGTAGTTGTAAGAGTCTCCTTAAAATTCTTCACACAGACATCACTGGAACTACTAATTCACAAGAGTTCCTCCGAACTGATTTCTTGGCGCTACACGCGAAAACATCTTTCACTCGTTTAACATGTTCTTCAATCATGCTTGATCGTCCGCTACTCTTTCGTTTGCAAATACAGCCTACGTCTTAAAACTAATGATACCAACTATGAATGTTGTTATCACTGGAGAAGAACAATGGAACTTAATACGGGACACATTTTGCAATCTAATTACTTATCCAAACTTTGCAGACTGTAACATACAAAAAGCTTTCTGCTTCCTGGTTTTCTTCTTGGCTACTAGCGCATCTAACGGAAGACGGATGAACCAGATCATGTGCATGCGCACTGTCACTAGTAGGGGGAAGAGTTTGAATTGCTCGTTCATTTGATGTATAGCCCTACTGACAAGGATACGTAGTCCTACTTAGCATCTCCTATCTGCAAGTCATGGCTAAGTAAATGGATTTTTCTTGGCTGAGGCGTCCATCTCTACCATAAACCGAACTTCGCCATTACCTCCCTTCCTCCCTATACCAGAATCCAATAACCACTTCTCACCATCCAGTAGCTTCAAGTGAAAAAAATTACACAATGCTCTATACGCTAATTACAAAAATATGATCGCCCTTTCGTCGTTTTCAGTAAAAAATTAAAAGTAAAACTTGAATAAAGTTATTCGTTCGTAACAGATGAGTTACGAGTAGTAATAACTTTAAAAAAAGATTAATGACCGATAAAATATACGAGAAATACTCAGCTCTGTTTGACAAGACCATTGACAGAACTAGAGCAATTCCTTGTACAAGTCTTTAGTCACAATATTCGAAGCAATATTTTCATACTAAGAGAGAACTTTTTGATTACTACCAAAAAAAGTTACACCAAGATCACAGCAATATTTTTAAATCAAGAAGTTCGGTGTAACCTATAGGGAAAGACACTGAATTGCATGAAATTTTTGCTTATTTCCTAATTTCTACGTCTCCTGTTAAAGTTCGTCATTACTTTTCATGAAACACCATTCCAAACCTTTGTCCATCACTATTTTATTATTGTCTCTATGTTGGTTTCTTGGCATCAACAGCATCAATTCATTATACGTCTGGTTCACCAAATAACCGAACAGGTAACTGGTATTGAAAATGTAGTCTTTCTTCCTCTCACTACGTATGAAAACATGTGTTGTTGTTGTGGTCTTCAGTCCGGAGACTGGTTTGATGCAGCTCTCCACCCTATCTCTCCTCAGTAAGGTTCTTCATCTCCTCGTAAGAACAGCACCCTTCCTCTGTTTGAATCTGCTTACTGTATTCATATCTTGGTCTCCCTCTGCGATTTTTTCCTCACTAACTTTCCTCCAAACCTTCAGCATTCTTCTGTAACACCACGTTTCAAAAGCTTCTATCCTCTTCCTGTCCGCGCTATTTGTCGTCCATGTTTCTACATCTACATCTACATGGGATACTCTGCAAATCACAAGTGCCTGGCAGAGGGTTCATCGAACCGCCTTTATACTATTGAAAGACTATTGTCAGTCGTCTTCCATATATTTTTTTATAAAATTGTAATTTATTTGATTTCGCTAGATCAGCATTTTGTTAAAACTAGAACCCCACTTTTTTCGAGGCATGAGGAATATCATTTTTATTTCATGTTTTAAAATATTAGTTTCTGAAATGTTAGTTTACATTGCTTGGATTTTGTTATTTTAATAAATTTATTATTGTGTTTATAAATGTGGTAAAAGTATGGCTTCTCCGCTATGCCACAGTCCCTGTGAGAATGTGTACTTGTTTTACGTTTAAGTGGATGTGCGAGAATCTAATGGCTGTCTGAATGTGGGTAGTAATAGCTGACTGAGGCGCTCCAGTCACAGTCTGCACGGCCACTACGGTCGGGGGTTCGAATCACCCCTCGGGCATGGATATTTGTGCCGTCCTTAGTATTAGGTAGTTCATAAGTAGTTTGTAAGTTTAGGGACTGATGGCCCTGTAGTTAAGTCCCATAAGCGATACTAACATTTGAACATTTGAATTTGATAGTTAGTCGTTACCAACCTCTGCTGCTGATGCTACCAAAGAAGTTTCTACACCCTTTGGTTACAAGCCAGTCGACGAGCCCTCTCCAGAGCGAGTCTCGTGTTCCCACAACCGATGTTTTTTTGGGTTTTGCCAGTTTCCGGTAGCTTCGCGCCTCCTGGCCGCTCGCTCTTCACTTTGTGCTTGGATGGTGGTGAGGTAAGGTTTGTTGTTCTCTTGTGTCCGCGGAGATGGTAGCGATTCGTTGTATAGCATGTTTAACTTAGACTCTTGAACTTAGATTCATTTTTCGGAATATTTTTTCCGATCGTGCGTGTAAATGTATTCTAGTTTTTCAATCCAGTGATTTCCAAGAGATGAAAGCGGTGTTTGTGTTACTAGTTGCAGTTTGATAATGGCCAGGTATATTGAAACCTTTTGTGATTATGTGGCGGTGTAAGAACTCTGTGTAAATACTTTCTAGCTTTGTGGGGCCCGATTTCTAACAGACAATATGTTTATTTTTGTATAGTGCATGTAAATATCATTCTCATCATTTCCTTCTGAGTGATATGTGTTCGGCATGGTTGGTTCTTAGAACAAAGCCTTCAGCTTCCACTATTGTTTGTTCCATGCCCATCAGGCTAGAAACTATGTGTGTATCCTTCTGATTTCAACTAACATTTCGCGATCTTCTCTCCCCGCCTATTTTAATTTTGCTGTTTCTTCTCCGATCTTGTAGTATCACTCAGTCTTTGCCAGTAATTCTCTCCGAGCCTTTTACAACCTCCTTCAATAGCTTGCTTATGAAATTCTATGTATTTCTAATGGTTGCATGCCATAGTTTGTATTTTTATTTTTCCGACTTTATAATTATTTCACTTTTCCGGGTTTTGAGACTAGACTTTTTCCGTCTCTGTGAACGTTCCCAATCGCATGTTGCTGCATTTCAGTAGCTTCCTAATGAGATTCTACGCAGTTCTAGAGATTTCATGCCATAGTTAATTTTCTTTATTTTTCGGAAATTGAATTTATACACTTTTATAGGTTTTCGGAACCACGTGGGTCCGAATTCCGACTTCAGGGGTTTGCAGCTAGTCACCTGAATTCACGCCACTTCTCATAAAACCAGTGCCTAGATAGTTTACTCTCAGATTGCAACTTAAGAGTCCGCCGTGATTTAGTGTAATGATTCCGATTTTTAACCAATCACCTTCAGTGCAGTGCGATCATGTAACGTAGCCGTGTGTCGCCGTTAGCGTGTTTGCTCGCGTACTAATCTAAAGGCAACTTAACTTTGCTATACTCACGCACACTTGGGCACAGGGCAAATCGGAAGCCTACACATACCGACAGGTATCTGCACGACCAATCAATCCACCACCCAGCGCAGAAGAACTCTGTTATCCGCTCAGTGACGATTCGCACGCAGCGCCTAAGTGATGAAGGCAACAAAACAGCTGAACTCAACAAAATACAAACGAAATTTCTGTCAAATGGCTACAACCATAGAGTGATTCACACTGTCATGGATACAAATAAAAGAAACAGTAGTAGGCAGGAAGTCGATAATAAGCATCCAGCAGCACGTATGTAAAAAACGTCACATATCTGATTGCTAAACATCTTCGCCGGGTTGGTATCCAGCCTTTCGTCTATAGTAGTCACAAGATCCAGGATGTACTTGGCTCCACAAAGGACAACATAGAGGCACAACACGCAGCAGGAGTATACAAGGTGGAATGCGATTGTGGGGAAGTATACATAGGTGAGACAGGGAGGGCAGTGGCAATGTGCATACGCGAACATGAACACTGCATTCGATTAGGCCAACACACTCAATCTGCAGTAGCCGAACAACAGCAAGACTGCAGCAAAAGGATAAAATTTAATAATGCCAGAATACTCGCCAAACAAACAGGGATGGTTAAACGCAAGATAAGGGAACCCATCGAAATTGTGATACATCCTAATAACATGAACAGAGAAGATGGTCTCAGGCATGCCTCCTCTTGGCTACCAGCCATCACAGCGAAATAGACTGCACTGACAACACAACACGCGAGCTTCAGTTGTAAGCAACTGCCGCCGCGCGGCCCATGGCCAGCAGGAGAGAAACGGAAGCCCTCACCTCATTCGCCGATGACCACCAATCATGTCTCGCTATGCAAGAAGCAATAGGCAACTGCTTCACCTCAGTATCCTAGCATAATAAAGTTTCCATTCTTCTGCCAAAAACCACCAATAACATCCTTGATTTTAAAAAATTATGACGTAATGTCTAACTGAAAGTAAATATAAAGTGTAGTAACAACCAGTCCACATCAGTATACCCAGATGAAGGCCACTGTAATGTTGGCCGAAACGTCGGTTATTAAAGTAATAGCCTTCTTACATCATGACACGGTACAACACACAGAAAACTTTTATGTCATCTAACTATGTCGATGTTCACAATGACGTCAGTGGCGGCTTAGAACCAAACGTTTCTAATTATCTCGCAAACGACTTGTTTGCGGACCCATGTTTACTGAGACAAGTTTGCTTCTATTATCGTGTAGCTTCAACCGTGAAAGTTTGCGTCATCCTTTAACATACGTACACTAACACATATAACCCATTTCCATGCCTAATATAGTGTAGGACACTCAATGGTATTCACAGCAGAGTTCAGTTGTGTCAGCTTGGATAAACTTAGTTTGTAAGATTCTACGCATGGTAAGAGTCAGTTCAGTAAGCTATTTGGTCCAGACTACTTTCTGGAGTGCGTTTCGTACATTTCAGTTTAATTTATCTGACCATGTGTTACCAACATAACATTAGCAGACACTCTGTTGCGCCTGCTATGTACCTATTTTGAATAACCCAGTTACGCAGTGACAGTTACACGACAGAAAGGTATACTCAAAGGCAAAGCTGGAAATATTAACAAGAACTGATTATGGAGATTTAATGAAATTTTTGAATTTTGTGAGTAGAGCAGGCAATTCGTTGTTATGGTCGGAATTAAGTAGGCGTACTGTTAAATTGCCCCCTTAAAAGTATGGACTATGAATGGTAAAAGTTTATTTTACATGAAAATGCTACCAGTGTGAACAATTACCGGAAATAAATGTCTACCAACTGAAATATAAGCCAAGATTTTTATTTGAAATAGAATGTCTCGTCCTACTTATGCTAAGAAGAGATAGTGTAAAACTTGAACGCAAGAAAGTGACTTTCATTCATCTATTAAAAGAATATATAAATGGGTATTACACAATTTTGCCGAATTCTCTAGTACTGAACACTAGTGAAAGAAAGAAAGAATGTCTTGGATAGGTTTTCAAGGATTCATAGTACAGTAACAAGTTGAAATAATGAAAGTAGATGCCGATTACACATACTTCTCTCCAAAAAAGTAGGCAACATAGGTTTGAGAAATATCTGGTGACTGGCAGGCGAAGGAGACACTACAAAACATCCTCGTGCTCAAACACTGCACCATGGAAGAAGGAGATGATAAGCCCAAATGATCACATCTCTCTAGAAGCTTCTCAGATTTTCTTTTAATTGAAAAGTATAGCAATCTGATCTTGAACCATTTTCTGAAATGGCGATTAGATTTATTTTTGAAAATATTGAATTTAGTATTTGACCTTTGGTTCTACCCTCAAAAGAGCCTCAGTTTACGATTACTATTTTAAAAGTTCATTCTCGTCTGGAAAATTGAGGCAGAAATTATCATTCGTGATTTATAAGAAATTTAAGTGCATACTACCCAAAAACAAAGCGCTGCCTGCTTATTAATTTGTCCCATCCTTCTGCTAGTGCATATTCCCTCTCTCCTCCATCCATTCCTCTTGTGCCTCTACTCTGTCTGATTCTACTTCCCCTCCCTTTATCAATCCTACCGGTTTCTATCCACGTTAGTCTTTATGAAAAAATGCACATCCAATTATGTTCAGATGTTTGTTAAGCTATGGAACTTAACTGCAGGGTCATCAGTCCCTAAACTTACGAACTACTTATAAACTACCTTATACTAAAGACAATATAAACATCCATGCCCGAGGGAGGATTCGAACCCCCGACGGGGGAATTGCTGGTTGATCCTCTTATTCAAATGATTCATTACTGAGTTCTTTACGTTCTGTTCCTCAAACTATTTCTTATGAGATTAGATTGGCTTTCATTTTGTTGTCATTACTTATTTTAAATGTTCAAATGTTTGTAAAGCTTATGGGACTTAACTACGGGGTCATCAGTCCCTAAACATACAAACTACTTATGAACTACTTACGAACTAGGACGGCACAAATATCCATGCCCGAGGGGTGATTCGAACCCCCGACCGTAGTGGCCGTGCTGGCCGTGACTGGAGCGCCTCAGTCACCTCGGCCACCGCGGCCGGCATTACTTATTTTAATTGTGAGATTTAATATGTTTAATTTATTGAATTTTCACATTGATTGTTGATTTATTATTTCCTTCTTTTCCTTAAACTTAAGCTTTTTGTTTTCTTCTTGTTTGGTAGAAACTAACTGGACTCCATTTGATTAGGAGTTAATTTCTGGTTTCAGCATTGATTATTGAGCTGGGGTTTTTACTTTAATTTTTCTTGCAAAGTATTCTAGAATTATTTTCATAAGAATATTACTTTCATTAATTTTTTACGTGGTGATTCTTTTTAATTATTCTAGTCTTTCCAGTGTTTTTTTTATTTTATTATTTTTTTTTTATTTTTGTGATCGTGGCACTTTTCCTTGTTTTTATGCTACGCTTATGTATTTGGCTTGTTCTTATCTTTTCAAAACATATTGCTTTTCTTAATCTAACTAACTTTATATTTTAATGAGATTATCTCATATTTTTGCAATGTGAACGATAATTAGGATATATGAGAAGTAAATGGTTGTTAAAATTTGTCCTGTTATAATGTATGGTTCTTCTGCTGGTCGTTTCCAATTCATGTTACAGAGAAATTGCAGTTACTAAGATACAAATTGAAATTTGATTTGCTGGTTGGAATGGTTTCCTCGGAATTTGGTTTTATTATAGAGTGGTATAGTTATTAAGATTCATATTGATGTTATTAGTGGAATAACTCCTTCTAATTTATTAGCATTGATCTTAAAATTGCATAAGCGAATAGGAAGTATCATTCATGTTGAATGTGGATTGGGGTTACTAAGGGATTGGCTGGTACACAGTTATCTAGATCTCCTAATATATACGGGTTAATTAAACTTATCAGATTGCAACACACAAAAAAATTTCCGCTTCCCTGTTTCCTTCTTGGCTATTAGCGCTTCTAACGGAAGACAGTGGAATCAGAGAATGCGCATGCGAATGGTCACTTGTAGAAGAGAGAGTTTGACTTGATCATTAATTTTATCTAAATCCCTGCTGACAAGGGTACACAGGATTAGAGTCCCCCTTTGCATCTCTTATCTGCAGCTCATGGGTAGGTAAATGGATTTTTCTTTCCTCAGGCGTCCATCGTTGCCATAAACCGTAATTCGCCACTCCCCCTCTATGTCTGAAACTAAAAACCACTTCTCAATATCCAGTAGTTTCAGGAGAAGAAAATGTTGACTACTGCTAAATACCTCTTTGCTCTATATGCTCTATATGCTATATACAAAACTCTACTTTGCCATTTCGTCGTCATAAGTAAAAAATTAAAAATAAATAAAACTTGAATAAAGCAATTCTTTTGTAACAGATGAGTTACATGTAGTAATAACTTTAAAAAAGATTACTGAACGAGTAAAATAGATGAGATATACTCAGCTCTCTTTAAAAGACCATTGGCGAACTAGGGCAAATCCTTTTACAAGTCTTTGGTCGCAATTGCTGACAGTTTTTATACACAATCTAAGCAATATTTACATACGAATATGGGACTTTTTGCTACTATCCAAAGAAGTTACACCAAGACCACAACAATATTTTTAAAGTTCTGAAGATGTTAGGTGTAACCTAAAGGGAAAGCCATTGAATTTCATGAAATCCAAAGAAGTTACACAAAGACCACAAGAATATTTTTCAAATTCTGAAGAAGTTATGTGTAGCTTATAGGGCAAGTCATCGAAATTCATGAAATGTTTGCTTATTTCCTCATTCCAACGTCTCCTATTCAAGTTCGTCGTTACTTTTCATGAAACACCATCTAAAACCTTTTTCCATCCGTTTTCTTCCTGTCTCTACGTTGGTTTCTTGGAATCACCAGCATCATTTCGTAATACCTCTGGTACACCTTTATAAAACAATAACCGAACAGATAACTGGTACTGAAAATGTAGTCTGCCTTCCGCACAGTACATATGACAACATTTCTACCTGAAATATGTTTTTACTAAATGAATAGATTTTTGTGAAAAAGTATTTTCAGAACATCGGAGTTCCACTGCAGTACTGGAAAGTAGTAAATGAAAAATTTCGTATAAAACTCGAATGTCATAAATTTTACCCATATCGCAAAGGAAGTGAAGAGAACTACACTTTTCAAGATGACTATCACAAGAAAAATAAAACAGATGGAGGGGATTAAGAGTTCCTGCATATGTTATCAGGCCCTTTTATTTTTGTTATGACTACTTACCGAATACAGTTTCACTGTTACTTGCCGACTTTTTGAAGTGCTTAATTCGCTTCGTGGTAATAAAGTTAAAAATGTTTCCCTAAATACCACGGGTTAAAATGTTCAAATGTTTGTTTAGCTTATAGGACTTAACTACGGGGTCATCAGTCCCTAAACTTACAAACTACTTACGAACTAGCTAACACTAAGGACGGCACAAATATCGAACCCCAGACCTTAGTGGCCGTGCAGACCGTGACTGGCGCGCCGCAGTCCCCTCGGCCACCGCGGCTGGCTACCACGGGTTAAGTTTAGAGTACTTCAGTTTACCTGAAAATATCATTTACAGTCCGAAGAAAGTCACTGTAAACGTATTACAGAGAGCAAAGTTCATAAATAAAACAGTTGTAGAGCAGAGCGCAAGTGTATAACAGCAACGCATCTTTGACAGTCACCGAGAATTTCTGCTTTTCACATTAATTTCTGCAAAGAGATTTAATGCAACTGTCTTTCAGAAAGGCTACCACAGCAACAGACAATCCACATGAATTTGCTACATGCATTGCCTTTTTTTCTAGATTCAAAGTCTTAGATAAGTATATTTATGTATTATATATTAAATGCAAAGACACGGAGCGACTACCACTGCAGGTTATTATAAGGAAATACTAACCTGTGAGAGCAAAAGGCTCCCTTGTGCAACGACAGGAATGGTTGTCTGATATTATTTCACCCTCTGTGGCAGCTGATGTCGTAGAAAAACTGGGAAAAGAGAGTTATTTAAGTTGCGAAAGGTAACAATTACTCACATGGTGTACCTTCATAAAAAATGAAATTACGTTATGTGAGAACGTAAGCCGTCTGATACTGACATGGCAGAGAAAGAAAGTCATTTGTATGTGACTGTCACAAAAATTAGCAGTCCAGTGCATACTGAATGAACAGGCAGCATAATGTTGATAAGCCTGTCAGAATTTCACTGTACAAGCAGATGCCACTTACATAATAAACCAAATTAATTAGAACAAAAATATTGTTTTCTGACGCACTTTCTCCGCATCGACAACTTCGGTTTCTCATAATTTATTTCACACACTGATAAATACTGTGGCGGAAATTAAAAATTTATTAACAAATAAATACATTTATTATGACAAAGTTAATGCCATTAACTGAAATGCCGTGTTTCTGCCCTTGGATAGTGCGTAGAACGAGAAGGAAGAGAGAAAAAAGAAAGACTGAAGTTGAATGTCCCGTCAACAGTGTGGTAATTGGAGATGGACGAGAACTAGACAGTACAAGCTGTCTGTGACTTCATTGTACAATAGCTGCCGAATAGTAACATGGTTAGGGCATAGAGTAATGACCTTCACTTGTGTGTTTATACTTCCCTAGTATGAAATGAAGAGAAAAAGAGGTGTGAAACAAGGCGAACAAGACGAAATGTCAGTTTACGATAAGACCTAAGTGTTCTTCGTGCGTTTTGGAACTTCTACGCATAAAACATAATGGAACCAAGTTACCATACTATTTGCTATGCTGCTATTTCACTGTTTCCTAACACCACCTTGCTTCTTCTTCTCTTTTTTTTTTTTTTTTTTTTTTTTTTTTTTTTTTTTTTTTTTTTTTAAATCTGTATCATACAGTTCACGTCATGTTAGAGGTTCTGAAATATTTTTACAGTTAATTACAATTTTCATTTTCATTTGTATGCTGATAGACATTTTTTCTGTAACAAAACCTATCTCAGTTTTACTATATGAAAATCACATTACTTCTATTAAAGAACTTGTTCATATACATATCTTGTAGTTAGATTTGATCTTGTACTGAATTTTGGTCAAGTTAACACTAACTGTTGCTGATACATATACAAGTGCTTTAGGTGAAGATTTTTGATAAAAGAGTCAGGCTTGCACGAGATCACTTCAAAATTTGCTCGTCACCAGCAATGTCAGGAACATAAAGGGTGTATCGTCTGGTTCTCTGACGGGTCAAAATCAGACCAAGGCGTTGCGGCCGGGGTACACGGGGTGCAGCCAAGACTGGAGGGCGTCATCTCTCTAGAGAAACTGGCCTCAGTATTCCAGACCGAAATCACTGCCATCAGGGCGTGTGTGGAGGAGAATTTGCGTAGGTGCTCAAAGACCGTAGCATCTATATCTATTCAGACAGCCAGGCAGCCCTGAGATCACTGGCAGCTCCTGCAACAAGGTCTGAAATTGTTGCAGAATGTCACAGGGTTCTGGTGGAGCAAGGGGAAAGCAATAGAGTAAACTTATTGTGGGACCCTGACCACTCGGGGATCAGTGGCAATGAACATGCCGACAGATTAGCCAGGTTGGGGGCAGAGACTCCATTTATTGGATCGCAACCTGTCCTGACAATCACCAAGGCAATGATCAAATTGTAGCTACGTAACTGGTTCAGAAGACAGCATGTAGAATATTGGACCAAAGTCTATCAACCAAAACAGGGTAAGGTAATGATGCCAAAGCCATGTTTTAAACGAAGCTCTGCAATCCTGGGCCTGAACAGGAGAGAGATTAGACTCGTGGTTGGATTGCTGACAGGCCATGGGAATTTCAAAAAACACCTACATACAATAGAAATAACACAAGAGGACCCTTAATGAAGGATCTGTGATGACGGTGATGAAACTGCATCACATCTAATCTTCGAATGCATTGCATTGGAGACTAAAAGGCACAGAACATTTGGGACAACCAGACCCGAAGAAATTGTGTCTAATAAAGAACTGGTAAAGGGACTCCTTGCACTGTTCAAGGGCATTGGTTGGCTTTACTAGATATACAGGGAGCGATACCGCACAATAAACTTAGTTTCGGTGCGGGCAGTGGCGGGTTGGACCAAGACTGTTTGGCTTCCCTGGGAAAATCAAATCGAATCAAATCAAGGGTGTATAAAAAAGCGCGTCATAAACTCACACGGTTGAAAATACACGATAATAGAAGCAAAAATGTCCCAGTAAACATAAGTCCGCAAACCATGTATGAGATAATTACGAATTTATGGTTCCAAGACACCACTGACATCAATGTAAAGGTCGTCCTAGTTAGTACACATTAATTTGAAATTTAGACTTTGTTATTAAGTTATTATTGCTCTGACGTTAAAAAACGCCCTAGTTAGATGGAGCTCTGGCACATATTGCTGATGCTGTGAGACGGCATCTAACTTTCAAACTAATTTAAACTAAGTACGAGATTTTCCATTAAAGACATTGAAATGTGAAGTAAATGCGACTTTAATCTTAATAATAAAAGTCTAAATTTCAAAGTAATGTGTACTAACTAGGACGATGCTTACAATGACTTCAATGGCGGCTTGGAACCATACATTCGTAATTATCTCGCAAACGGCTAGTTTGCGGACCAATGTTTACTGAGACATGTTTGTTTCTATTATCGCGTACTTTTAACCGTGTGCGTTTGCGCTATGCTTTTCATACATCCTGTGTAAAGATTCTTCAGTTTTCATTTTGTAGCTAGTGGGTCTCTGAATACCAACTACTTGTGGCTTTACAGGGACTAAACATAAACGAACGTACACTAACACATACAACCCATTCCCATCCCTAATACAGTGTATGGCCCCAATGGTATTCACGGCAAAGTTGAGTTGTGTCAGCTTCGATAAATGCAGTTTGGAAGATTCTACACATGGTAACAGTCAGTTCAGTAAGCTGTTTGAGCCAGACTACTTTCTGGAGTGCGTTCCTTACTTTACGATTTAATTTATCTGACGATGTATTACCAAATAAAATTTGCAGAAACCCTGTTGCACCTATTATAACATGTGAACAACCCAGACACACGGTGACAGTTATGCGACAGAAAGGTATACTCAAAGGCAAAGTTTTAAATACTGCTTAAAACTCGAAATATTAACACGAGCTGATTATGGAGAATTAATGGAATCTTTGAATTCTGTGAGTAGAGCAGGCACTTCGTTGCTCTGATCGTAACTAAGTAGACGTACTGTTAAATTGCCGCCTGAAAAGTATGAACTACGAATGGTTAAAGTTTATTTCATAGCAAAGTGCTACCAGTGTGAACAATTATTGAAAATGAATGTCTCCCAACTGAAATATAAGCCAAGGTTTTTATTTTAATAGAATGCCTCGCCACACTTCTGCTAAGAGATACTATAAAACTCTAATGCTAGAAAATGGCTTCCATTCATCTATGAATACAATATATAAATGGGTATTACACCATTTTGTCTTGTTCTCTGGTACTGAACAATAGCGAAAGAAAGAAAGGATGTCTACGACTTTTTTAAGGGAATCGTATACCATTATTCGTGTACTACAGTAATAAGATGAAGTAAAGAAACTACATACCAATCACACATCCTTCTCTCCAATAAAGTAGGCAACATAGGCGCAACAAATCTCTGGTGACTTGGCAGGCGGAGGAGACGCTACAAATCATCCTGGTTCTCAACCACTGCAGCACTGAATGGAGATGATAAGCGCAAATGATCATATCATCCTAGAAGCCGCTATTTTTTTAATTGCTAAATTTGCTGAAATGGCGTTTTAATTTATTTTTGAAAATATTGAATTTAGAATTTTACACTTGGTTCTGCCTTCAAAAGAGCCTTTTCCAAGATCATTCTCGTCAGGAAAATTGAGACAGGAATTTATATTCGTGATTTCTAAAAAACCCACCGATGCCTGCTTATTAATTTGTTCCATCCTTCTGCTAGTTCATATTCTCTCTCTCTCTCTCTCTCATGTGTTCATCTCCTCTTGTGTTTCTGGTCCTCCCTCTCCTCCCTTTATCAGTCTTAACGGTTTCTATCCACATTCGTCCTTCTGATATGAAAAACTGCACATCTCCTCCATTATGTATTTAATCCGTCTATTTTGTTCAACTGCTCGTTTCCCTTTTCTCAGTCCGTCTCCTCCTGTCGCTATCTCTGTGCATTTACTCCTGCCCTTCCCACTGCGCGTCGTCTTCTTCCTGTCTCTATACATTTCTTCCTCCGTTTCTTCCTGCCCATGTTTGTCCTCCTCCTATTTATAATACAAATTATAAGTATCTACTTAATTTTATGCTGTTGAAACGATGAAGAAGTCCATTTTGGATATCTTCCTCCGTGAACTCTGCAGTGGTTTCATAGCTAAAGTAATCTGGAAGCGACTGAACACGTATGGGATGTGATTCTTCGTGACGTCAGAGCTCATCGCCTGCTCACACATATACAGGGTGTTTCACTAAGTGTGTTTGCCTCTGTAACTTATAAAATAATAGGTGACGGGAAATTTTAATGCGGTAGGTCAACAGAAGAAATGTTACACTTTCTGCGGAGCTATGAACGTAGTTTGTTGTATCATTTTCCAAAGAGTTATAGCACAAAGATATAATTTTTTAAATGGAACAGTAGTATTTCCTATCGTGCATTGGAATCGTTGAAACCAGCTGCGTCCAAATCCATTTAAACTACATTCCTATCACTGTTAGTTTGGGAGCTACAACCCTTCAAAGTGTCAGGGGCAGATACCACACGCTGTACATAATACATGGCTGTGTGGTGGGTGAAGAATGTTACGGCGGTGGGAAGTTGATTTACATGAGATGTTCAAATGTGTGCCCATGTTCCTCAATACATAATGCAATGCGCCGTCGAAGGGATCTGCGGACGAGATGTAACATCGTCGGTGTGACGGAGCGACATGCGTCCTCGATGCGCCGGTTTAGATCATCTGGGGATGTGGGCTCAGTGACATAAACACCATCCTTTAGATATCCCCACAAAAAGAAATCTACTAGTGTTAACCGAGCGAGGTGGCGCAGTGGTAACGCACTGGACTCGTATTCGGGAGGGCGGTGGTTCAAATCCACCCCCGGCCATCCAGATTTAGGTTTTCCGTGATTTCCCTAAATCACTCCAGGCATATGCCGGGATGGTTCCTTTCAAAGGGCACGGCCGATTTCCTTCCCCATCCTAACCCAAAACTCCGAGCGTCAGCTCCGTCTCTAATGACCAAGTTGTCGACGGGACGTTAAACCCTAAGTTTCCTTCCTTCCTACTAGTGTTAAATCGGGCGACCTTGCGGGCCATGAATGAGAACCATGGCGCCCCAACCATCTTCCTGCAAACCTGTTGTTTAGATCCTTTCGACGGCGTATTGTATTGTGCATTGAGAACATGGACACACATTTGAACATCTCATGTAAATCAACTTCCCACCGCCAGAGCATCCATCACCCACCACACAGCCATGTATTATGTACTGCGTGTGATATCTGCCCCTGAATCTTTGAAGGGTTGTAGCTCCCAAACTAACAGTGATAGGAATGTAGTTTAAATTGATTTGGACGCAGCTGGTTTCAACGAATCCATTGAACGATAGAAAAAAACTATTCTTCCATTTAAAAATTATATCTTTGTGCTATAACTCTTTAGAAAATGATACAATAAACTATGTTCATAGCTCCGCAGAAAGTGTAACATTTCCCGTCACCTATTATTTTATACGTTACAGAGGCAAACACACTTTATAAGTGGTGCTCTAGCTTGGGTTTCCTCTTACCAGAGGTGGATCATCATTAAGGATGCCCAAGCTTTCGCTCATCCTCCCTTCAATTCCACCCCACACATCCATCACCCAGCTCCACCAGTGCCAAGGAAACTGGCTCGGGAAAACTACCCATTTTGAGAGGGAAACGAACCTTTCATGTGAAGAGCGCCTCTAGCCACCCATTTGGGTGCCCATGGGGAACCACTTGGAGGCGGCGCCTCCACTGCTGACGGCGACCCTATCATCAGCAGTATATCATCCGCTTACAGCATGTTCGTTTATACGGGTGAGGTATACAGGGGACCACCTGTACTCACCAGGCTGGCCAGGCCCACATGCTGTCGATCACCAGTTTCCCAGGATCTTAGCTATTGCCCGACCATGAGTCATGTAGGTCTCACCCTCCGTCATACCCCACTTACCACTGGTGTCCTAAGGATCCATGTAGAGCCATCATTGGCGACTCGAGAAGTTGCTCGTCGCCTCTCTTGGCATGGCCATGGCCCTCCAATGCGCAAGGTTTTGGGACTGGCTCGGAATCATGGGTCCTGTGAACTTGGTCATCTTCATGTAGTACCTGGACTCCTTGGTCGCTTGCCAGACTCTACATGAACCTAGATGGTTCTCGTATTCCAGTTCTTCTATTATAGTTGCCACCTCTCTGACCTCAAATACCACCTTTGCAAAGGCTTTTGCAGCTGCGTAGGCCTCTACCGATTGCAGCAGTGATTCCTTTCTCTGAATGGTTGAGGTCCCACTGCTGCAAACAGTACATATCTTTCTTCAGTGTTCTGTGTGCATGAATATAAGATGTGTTTTGTGTCCTCCACCTTGCCACATGTACGCCTGTCACTCTCCTCTAGGCCCATTTCACGAATTTTCTGTTTCAGGCCATGGTTTGTGAGTAGGAACGTTAGGTAATATGGCGGTGTTGTCGCCCTATGCCAACCTGTCTGCCACAGGGACACTGCTGGTACCCAGTTGTTGGTTTCCCTCCCATTTTCTGACATGTCCCATCTTTCTTGCCACTTTTGATGCAGCTTTTGGTTGATCCTTGCCCGTGTGCTACATCTAGGATGTTGCCCTACTTTAGGTCTTGGATATCAGCAACAGAGCCATTCATACCATGTTTGGTATGATAAGTTAGTGCCGCCTTTACTATCTCCAGGTCTAGTGGCATGCATCCAGTTAGAATCTGTAGGGCTTCTGTTGACACTGTCTACAGTCATTTTCAGTAGAAAAGGCCTCTGGATTGCATTCAGTATTTGTCGGACATACCTGTGTTTTGGCCGGTCCGCCCATGCTGGTGCGCCGTACCTGCAGTCTGAAAGACACAAACCCTGCGAAATTAGTTTCAGTTACATCTTTTGTAGACCCCACTCTGTTCTAGTCACTCTTGTAAGTGCACCTGAGATTGCAGTTAACTTAGTTTGAATATTTCTAACATGTGACGTGAACCAGAGACTCTCATAGATTGTAACACCGAGATACGTGTACTCTTGGACAAACTTGATATTTTTGTCCTCAAATGGAATGGTTGGTGGCTTGTTCCTGTCGAAGCTGCCTTTCATAGTCATGCCGACTGTCTTATGTTTCGATATACCTCGCTTGTTGAGCTTCGTCCATTTGTTTATCTCACTTAGTGCCAGCCTTCCCTGGTTCTATATCTACTACCTACTCTTTCCGTTAATGATTATTGCTAAGGCATCGGCATATACAACTTCATCCCATTGGTCTCAGTCCTTCTCATAAAATACAAGGTTACACAGGAATGGGCCGCAGATGGAGCCCTGTGGGCAGCCTTTTGTAACGGTTTTTTGGACTATTCCAGCAACATTGCTTACCATGACTGTTCTATTTGTAAAGTAATCTGCCATAAGATCATAGAGATTTCGGGGACATTGGATTTGTCGTAGGTGTCTCATAACACTAGGCCACCATAGGTTGTTGAATGCGCCTGCAATGTCTATAAATATAACAAACACATACTTCTCCTCGCATTTAACATTTCTGAGCACTTGCCTGATAGCCATGTCTGTTTTGGTGCTCTTCCTAAAACCATAGGCAGTAAGATACAGGAATTACATTTCTGTGGTGCGCTCTCACTCTAGCGACGTATCAATGCGTCATTTCTTACTTACCAAGAAACGTCGCCGCTGTTATCCCTACTAAACTTTGGCATAGGGACAATTAGGTGGGTAATCATACGTAATGTTCCGGCTGATCAGTATATTTCTCTGCAGCCTTTGTAACTTCAATGTTTGAACCCCTCCTCGCCCCTGTCATACTACTGTGGAATGTAAGCAGTTTTCTGTTTTGCTACTTTTGTTAGAGAATAAAAGAAAGCAGTCAACGAGCCTAAGATTGGGTTGAACATCACAGTGCTTTAATAGGCATTGTCCTGTTTGGAGGTGGCGAGATTCTATTGCCTTCTTTCTACCTTCTAACTGACTTACCTGGGCAGATGGTGGGGGCGGGGGGTGGGGGGTGGGAAGTGCGGGGAAATACAGTTCAACGTTGATTCCGAACCAAGCAGCTACTCGATGTTTTTCACATCAGCGACATTGCCAGAGGGGAAAGAAGTAGGAGCTAGTGGGGATCAAACCCGCGACCTATCAAACAACACTGTTGGGAATAAAATAAAAACTAGTTTAGGAATGTATGAGAAACTCCTCTCACTCTGAATAAATTCTAAAACAGGAGCATTCAATGTTCTTCATATAAAATCGATCATTATATCATGAGAAAAACACTAACCTGCAGAGCGAGAACACGTAGAGCCTTTGCCTAACAGAAATGGATGTGAGTTGTTACATGCACGTCTCCGGCGAGTGCTATCGCTGAAATAATGCTGAAAACCTGGAATATAAAGCTTTGTATATTGTTAACGAGGACTGACTCAGTGTGCTTTTATAAAATAAGAAATTCCGTTACTAATGTATGACAAATGGTGTATCTATCTTGGTGGCTACAGAAACTAATTTACGTAAAAGCGAGTGAAATATAAAAAGCTAAGCCGAAGCATCTATAATCAATACGGAATGGCATGTGCATTCGGCAGCATTCGCGATTCAAAGAAGTTGCCTTTAATGTGATTATAGCGAACAATACCTTTCTGATCTTTACGTTTTCCGTTCTTGCAAAATTTGTTTTTCAAGTAATTTGTTCTTTATTTATATTATCCGTGCAGTTCCTTGTCAGTATATCTCAATGAGACAGACATAATGCGTATTGAGTAGACTCATGTTAACGGAAACGAGAGGAACATAATAGGAAAATGGAATAGGATCTATATTCGAGATTCTGGTGGTAGTAGAGAAGGGAAGGGAATAAGACAGGATTTTAGCCTTTCCCCAATGACATTCAGTGGTTCGTTCAACAGCCAATATAGCGGAAGGTAGATTAGGGTTTAGCGTCCCATTGACAGCGTATTCCTGTACACGACGCAGAAGCTGACACTATCCTGTTAAGGGGACCTGGACTTGAACTGGCTGCATATTCATACCTTGCACATTACTCTTGATCTACAATGCGGAGAAAGTTGCGATTACCAACACAGTATCACATTAACTCAAGCTGCAATACTAAATTTTTTGAAATATCTGTTACAGTTTATAAATTACAACATTTTGCCTAATAGAAGTTTTTATAATACATATCCGCATTCTGGAACAATTTTTAGTGCATCGTCAGTCTAACGGCATTTAGACGGTGCCTCTCTCTTTCCTATACCACAGCGTGGTGAATGGAGATTTGTGTGTGGCGGGAGACGTGCAGGGAAGAGTCCTCTGCAGTCGCGCTGGTCACTGTGTACACAGTGGCAGAGTGGTCAACGCGTCTGCCTAGTAAGCAGTCTGCTTTCGGCAGGCGAGCTGTGAGGAAGTGGTGTTTACATCCTCGCTGCGGCCGGTCGCGCGCGTTACGTGTGTGGTGAGTTGGACGCTCTTTCGGCGTAAATACTATCTGTAGTTTAGAATGGATAGAGCATAAATATGACTGAGCATAAATATGACTGAGCAAAAGACACTTTGAAGTTCACATTTGATGACCGATATGCGAGACCCAAAGCACTAGAAGTGGAAGCCTTTTTAAGGGACGTTGTAAAACTCAGCTTTAGCGAAATTATTGGTATCCATCTGTCGATAGTTAGTTGCACAGTTTACGTGAAAATGATCAGTACTGCTTGTTGCGCTAAAGTCATAGAACAATGCGGAGGATACCTAAAAGCCGGCCGCGGTGGCCGAGGTGACTGAGGCGCTCCAGTCACGGTCAGCACGGCCACTACGGTCGGGGGTTCGAATCCCCCCTCGGGCATGGATATTTGTGCCGTCCTAGTCCGTAAGTAGGTCATAAGTAGTTTGTAAGTTTAGGGACTGATGACCCCGTAGTTAAGTCCCATAAGCTTAACAAACATTTGAACATTTGATACCTAAAATTCAATCATTGTGATGGGAATGTTGGAGACGTCAAAGTTGACCATGCAGGTTTTGCTACCCGAACTGTCCGAATCTTTGAACTTCCATTTGAAATACCCCCGGAAGCGATCAATTCAGCTCTTAAACCCTACGGACGAATTATCAGCAATGTAGCAGAAAAGTGGACGACCTTTCAAACTTTCCCTGTTCTCAACGGCGTCAGACAGGTCAAAATAGAACTCTGAAAGCACATACCGTCTTACCTTTACGTGTGTGGGTATAGAGCCATTGTAATTTACGACGGTCAGCCACGTACATGTTCCGGTTGTGGTCAGACCGGCCATGTACGAACTGAGTGCATTCAACGGAGAGTGATGCAGCTGCCAACCAAAGAGCCGATCGCGCCTATGGTGATGACGGCACTGCCAGTTACGTATGCCTTAGCTTCCCGCGGCACAACAACCAAGGCATTCAGCGACGCTGAGGTCAGACAATATGAGCCCCTCGAAGACAACCAATGTCTGCCAATGGAAATCAGTAACGCAGAAGCACCGACCATCCCTCCCTCCAACGTGACGAGAACGGTTATTGAAAAAGAAGTGGAAGCGAATCCTGAAAAAGACACCGACCAACACGTGCGTAAAGATGAGGAGGACATTGCCATATAAGATCCAAGCTCACATTCAGAGAATGAAGAGAGCTTGAAATCTGCTTCTTCCTCTAAAAGACACAAAAAACGGCGTTTAGCACCACCTGACGCAGAACACAAGGCACAGACGCTCTGCGAAAAAGCGCAAGAAATTGGCAAAAAGTTAAGTGGGAAAAAATCAGTAACGTCACAACGCAACCAGCAGACTACAAAAAAGGAAGACTCAAGAAATATAGACATTCATCGCCAACAGGGTGATGAAAAAGACAGCACCACAGGTAAAGAATCGAAAAACAGAACGATGCCCCAGCACTGTCCGGGGAAGCAGACGGCACAACAAACTGATGGATCTTCCTGGGCAGATGACAACGTAGAATTTCCTGAAGACGAAGAAATGAAAGAAATCAAAAATGCAGAAAATGACTCATCTTCACCAGGGAGAGACGATAAATCTAAAGAAAAATCCCCGCAGCGTTCACTGCTCTGAGGAGCAAGAGGTATTGACGAAAATGAGCGGTGAAAGTAAACAAGCATAGGCAGCCAAAATATCTGTGCAAGCCTATAGGGTCGGCACGATAAATATCAACAAAATTCGAAGCCACCTCAAACTCAAGGCCCTACAAAACATGCTCTACGCCGCTGACCTCGACATCGCCTTGCTGCAAGAGGTGACAGACATTAAATTGGAAATAATAACTGGATATAACGTAATCGAGAATCCCGGAACTGACCAAGACCTTGGAACGGCGATACTTACGAAAGAAGGAATAATCGCGAAAGACGTTGAAAAATTGGCAAACGCCAGAGGTATTGCAGGCATCATCCACAACGTAAGACTGATGAACGTCTATGCACCATCTGGCTCCGGCAACAGGCGAAAACGAGCCGACTTCTTTAAAAACGACATAGTGCCCCTCTTCCGTGGAAGATATGAACACATCATTTTTGGAGGCGACTATAATTGTGTTTTATCTGCTAAAGACCAGACACCAAATTTTAATTATTGTGCAGAACTGAACGCAATAGTTAGAGAATTCAATTTGATCGACACGTGGGAGCAAAAGAATGGTGAACGGCCAGGTTTCACTCACATTACTAGCAACACGGCCAGCCGCATTGACAGAATCTACGTTTCCGATACCTTGAAGACGCACATTCTACAAACAGAACTATGGCCTACTATCTTTTCAGATCACATATCTTACATATGTACCTTGAATTTAAGAAAACAAGAAACCTACAGGGGACGTGGTCTCTGGAAAATGAACGTAGACATCTTAAAGGATCCTGCATGTCAAGCGACATTTAATGATGTATGGCAAGAATGCGAGAAAAGATTCCATTCATATTCCTCAGCAGTTGCATGGTGGACAAAATGCGCTAAACCTATGATCAGAAGAGCAATGACAAATTACTCTCGTGAGAAAACAACCTGGCACAAGCGGACAGCTGAATTTTATTTCAAAGTCCTCAGGGATTTATACGCATCTGATGCGTCAGTTATTGACAACCATGCAGAAATTAAAAGAATTCAAGCCAAACTCCTGTCATTAAAACGAAAACAGCTTGATGGTTATAAAATAAGATCACGACTTCAAAATGAAGTACAGAATGAACAAACAGCTATTTATCATTTAATAAACGAAAGAAAACGACAACACAGAAAAATAATAACCGAATTGCGAACGTCAGATGGGAGACTACTAACTCAGCAAAATGAGATCAAGGCGGAAATTCACAATCACTTCACCAATTTACTAAGCAATACACCCACGGATATAACGGCTCAAACTGACCTTACAACCGGAATGACAAGACAACTTGTCCAGGACGATGCAGACAGCCTGTTAGTCGAAATATCAGAAGAGGAAGTTGAAGATGCGATAATGCGGAGCCCGAAAAACAAATCTCCTGGTCCTGATGGATTTCCGGCAGAGTTATACCACACATTCAAACGACAGATGATACCCAAGCTCACATGTGTATATAAGGAACTTATGAATCCCCAACACCAACATCCCAGTTGATTTCCGAGACGGAGTAGTTGTACTGATCCCGAAAAAAACTACAGAAAATCAGTAGAAAACCTAAGACCTATCACCCTACTCAATAGTGATTACAAAATCTTTGCGCGCATTCTGAACGAAAGACTGAAATCAGTACTGAACTCCGTCACCGGTTCTTATCAATCGAGCGTACGCAAAGACAGATCCATTCACCACACACTATGTAACTACAGGGACATAATTTCATTATCAGCAGCTTGTAATCTAAAATGTGCTTTGGTATCATTAGACTTCGAAAAAGCATTTGATAGAGTCAACCATGATTACCTATTTCACGTTATGAGTACTATGAACTTTCCGCAAAGCTACATCAGGATCCTGAAGAACCTCCTCAACAATTCAGCCTCTATAATAATGATAAATGGTCAACTCAACAGACCAATAACTGTAAAAAGTTCAATGAGACAGGGTTGTCCTCTGTCCATGTCGCTTTTTGCAGTAGCCGTAGAGCCCTTGCTTTTTCGACTGAGTACAAATTTACAAGGCATATTACTACGTGGGCAAAAGATTGTCTGTCAATCATATGCTGACGACGTGACGGTCTTGGTCAAGGACAATAATGAGATCTGCAAATTATTAGAGGTAATAAAAATGTATGAACTCGCGTCTGGCGCCAAACTGAACCGACAGAAATCCGCAATAATGAACATCGGACGAGGTTTAGGAGTTCCCATTCAAGGGGAAATAAAGGAGACTGCTACTTTGAAATGCCTCGGTATTGAATATACGCCCAATATCCAGCAAACGATTGCACGGAATTACAGAAGACTACTTAATAGTATACGTGCCAGTATATATCAGAATGTACTCAGGACACTCGACGAAATACAAAGGGTGGAAGTGGTGAATATATATCTCACATCCAAAATAAATTATGTGGCACAAGTTTTACCAGTTCCGCGGACTGTGGCTGACATGATCTTGGCAGCCTTTGGCCACTTCGTCAGCCGTGGCCATATCTTCAAAGTCAAATACGAGACTTTGACACTATCGACCGACAACGGTGGACTTAATCTAACAGACGTCTACAATAAAGCGCAAGCCCTGTTTGTTAGCAAAACGTACAAGCAGTGGACAAAAACGCCGAACACCATAGCGGCATTTCTTTTAAATGAAATAGCGCCACCTAACTGTGCTGCCCCAATCGATGTCCGCCACATTCCCACCGCCCTGTATCACTTTAAACATTTTTTAATCGAATACAGCTATATAAGCACGAGAATGGCAGAGAAAGACATGTATAGAGTCAAAGAAGTCTACAAAAATTTAATGAAATTTCATAACAAGAACATCATTGAACGAAAGTATAAAGACTTCAACTGGAAAATGATCTGGAGAAACATCCATAATCCCCACTTACCGACAAACATGAGAGCACTCTGGTATTACGCTGTTAATCGAAAAGTCCCAACAAACCAACGACTTCATAATATACATCTCGCAAATTCTCCTTTGTGCACACTCTGCAACCTGAATGACACAGAAGAACATCAATTTGTCTGCAGAAACATTGACAACATTTGGCAGTTACTCAGGAAAAAACTTGCAATTATGCAGAGAACGTCGCCAACCACCATAACACCTGCGAGCCTTTTACATCCGGACGAAGAACTTTACCCCAATACGAAACAAAACGCCGTGAATTGGCTAAAGGGACATGCAATATATTACATACTGACAACTACGGAAAAGAGCGAAGGAGATTTCTGGATATACATTAGAATGCAGCACGACAAACTACTGCAAGTAGAGGACTATCAGAAAAAATACGCAAACTTTCTCAAAAGAACCATCGTGTGAAACATAAATAAAACGACATCCTTGATGATGTGATCCAATGGGCATATCAACAGGTTAAATTATTATAAATACAATTTCTAGGAAAATGTAAGAATAACGAATAACGATCAACTAAGGAACGACTATTTTGACGAAAATAAACTTTTCGAAACAGAAAAAAAGGTTTTATTTCACCAAGTTTGGCTCTAGAAGAGAGACATTTTGTTTTTTTACATTATTTCAGTTCCCCTTTTTTTTAAGTCTCCAGAGATATAATTTTCAAATGCATAAATTCTACCATCACCAAGAATTCATGTTACGTTGTATCATTAACAGAAACAGAGTCTAGCTAGCTGACGCATTTCAAAGTTAGAGAAGGTAAACAAAAGGAGAGCGAAAAGAAGAACCAGATCAAGTACACGGATCCGTGTGGAAATTACAACAGTTACACCCGAGAAGACGAACTTAGACATCGGAAGTTGGCAAAGACACCGAAAGATAAAATTTATATAGCATTTCAGAAGATATGAAATTATGTTTCACACCGAAGAAGGCAATCTTAATTTAGAGAAGACATTATACAACATTATATTTTGCTTTCAATTTTTTCCTATAATTGAACATTAAATCATAATAGGCAATACAGAAAAAAAAATTGCTCATGCCTTTATCGTTCCAGAAGCAGAAGAGGAATTTTAAGTTTATTCAATATATCAAGAAAAATATTTTCGTTTACCAACATCTCTCAAAAGAAAGGAAGACGAGATGCACAACACAAAAATAATTTTTTAAAAAAAAAAAAAAGACAACGCCGAAGAGGGCGCCAATTTAAAAAAAAAAAAAAAAAAAAAAATGTGGTCTAAAGCGTAAGAAAAAAAAAAAGTAAGCAAGAGATCCCCGGTTCGAATCCCGGCCGGGCACAAATTTTCATTCGGCACAGTTTGGTATTCCATCTAAACCTCATACAGTGAAGCCATATCATCGCAAATTGCGATTTATTTAATTCAAATGTTTTGTTAGTCCGTGTGCCTGGCGGGCAGGGAATCTAATGTGGCTAAGGTAAGTAAATTTTGAAAAGTCAGACTTACTTGGGCGCAGATGGAGCCACGGAACTATCTAAAGCTGTGGTGGAGTAGCTTAACAATTTGTGTTCTGTCATTGGTCCCCTGCAAAGAGGTTGTTGTTGTTGTGTGGATTTAAGGGGGACAAAACTACAATGGTCATCAGTCCCCCCTGCAAAGAGGTAATCGTACAAAGTACGTAACGGCTATTTGAAGTAGAATAACTAGGGACTAAAGGGGTACAGTATGGAAATTAATAGAATGCTTTTTATATGATAAAACTCACTCTAGCAGCAGAGAAGTCGCTGTCGCGGCAGGTCCACGTTTACAACTGGTAGTATCGTTAATAACCGCGGAACAAGATCCAGTATCGCTTTCACCACAGTGAACGGCTAGTTAAAGACCCTTTTAGCCAGTCAGGCGTCTACAAAATATAATATTTGCTGTGCCCCTTATCATACATTGGCCAAACTGGACGAGCCTTCAAAACTAGGTTCCAAGAACATCTTTTAACTAAGAAAGGAGCTGATAAAATAATTCGGCCTTTTCCGAGCATCTCAAAAGAATCAAACACATTCAGCCCCCCCCCCCCACCCTAGACAAATTGCAAGTTCTTCACATCGCCTCCAAAGGAAGAAAACTCTCACTTGTGGAAGAAGTTTGTGAAACGCTCCCCAGAACACAGTCTCAACGAACAGCTCATTACAAAAAATCAAACTTTTTACGACATCATGTTATCCATCTTTTTCCAAAATGACCCTCTTCTGACATTCACAACGTCTTTATTCCGCCCCACCCCCAGGCCTCTAATAATTTCGTTTTCATTCATTTATTATTGTTTCACTACCACCATGTATCATTTTCAAGATTCATTCCCCCACGTCACAAACATCTCTGATAATACTAAGCTACCGCTTGGCAATCCGCTCATTCTCACAGGTGTAACTCTGCCCATACCGCTTTGTTTAACGGTCGCATTTATGTTCCGCAGTTTTTAACAATACTACCAGTTGTAAACGTGGACCTGTCGCGACAGCGACTCCTCTGCTGCTATGGTGAGTTTTGTCACATAAGAAACATTCTATTAATTTCCATACTATACCCCGTTAGTCCCTAGGTATTCTACTTCAAATATTCGTTACGTACTTAGCACGTTACCTCTTCGCAGGGCCCCAATGACAGAACACAAATTGTTAAGCTACCTCTATCACAGCTTTAGATAGTGCTGTGGCTACATCTCCTCCCAAGCAAGCAGGCACATTAGATTCGCTGCCCGCCAGGTACAATGACTGTAATAAAACATTTGTCTGTTTCCAGTCTGATGATGCGCTAACAGCGCGAAACGCGAAATTGGAGTAATAAAGAATACTGCAACACGCCTCGTATTTTGTCAGATTTCACCGTAGCGGGAGGTGTACATCGGACCAGTCGATAACCAATGATCGACCCAACTAGCCTGACAGACGAGAGATTGAGGGAAATGGGATACTAAGGCAGCAATGCAATTAAGTGACCGACGAAGAAGTATTCAACATTGCGTCACCACCAGTGGTTGTTGTTGCGTGGCCATCTGCCACAACGCCGTTGGTCTACACACGTCGCCGAGCAACTTCAAGAAGAGCGATAAGTCGCTTGTAACATTACTTTTGTGTTGTTGCCTGTAGTCATTAATTTCAATCTCCGCGATTAAAAGATTAAGGATTTTTGTTAAAATTTCTATCGTAGAAAAGTCGGATAAGAAATCTGATTAAATAATTTTGACAGGGGTGGATGAAATTAATACACGAAAAAATTGAATAGATGAAATGGCGGGATACAGATTGGGGTTGAGGCAACACACGAAAATAACGTCACAGAGAAATCTTAAGGGAAGTATCCATTGTAGCTTCTTTCTGGAAATGTTGATCACAGCAGCTGAAACTGTTAAGCTGTTGAATGGTTTAGATAAACTTTATGATACTTTCCGCAGTAAAATAATGTTCAGACTGTTCGCCTCGTTAGTCATTCTTAACGGACCGTGTACTAAAGTTTGATTACGCAAAAAAAGAGAAAAAAAAATATCTATAGGACTTCGCGAAACTGTTTATACGAATGCAGGCGATTTAAAGCAACTGATAGGGATTTAATCAAGGCAATACACGAAGCGAAAGTGATGGCGTCTAAACATCAAGTTACGGCGGAATATGGAGGAGCTGAAAATCTCAAAGATAATGAATAATTAAGGGAGATTGGGACGTTATTAAATGAAAACAGGGTGGAGACATGGCTCTTAACAAAAGAGGGTATATTTTAAAGTAAAATTTAACAGCACTCACACTTACATCACAAAGCAGTCTGCGTACTTGTTCACACTTAATAAGCTCAAACAAGAGACTGAATGACATAAAAGATTTCTGGGTGCTGTACCGCGTCATGATGTAAGAAGGCTATTACTTAAATAACCGACGTTTCGACCATCGTTACAGTGGCCTTCATCTGGGTATACTGATGTGTGCTGGTTGTTGCTACATATTATATTTACTTCCAATTAGACATTGCGTCATAATTTTTAAAAATAAGCGATGTTATTGGTGAATTTTTTTGGCGGAAGAATGGAACTTTATGTTGATAGCATGCTGAGGTGGAAGGGGTGGGGGTTAGCCGTTGCTTCTTGCATAGCGAGACATGATTGGTGTTCATCGGCGAATGGGGTGAGGGCTTCCGTTTCTCTCCTGCTGGCCTTGGGCCGCGCGGCGGCAGTTGCTTACTAGTGACGCTCGCGTGTTGTGTTGTCAGTGCGGCTTATTTCGCTGTGATGGCTGGTAGCCAAGAGGGGGCAAGCCTGAGTCCATCTTCTCTGTTCATGTTATTAGGGTGTTTTACAATTTTGATGGCTTCCCTTATCTTGCGTTTTAGCATCCCTGGTTGCATGGCGAGTATTCTGGCACCGTTAAATGAACACCAATCATGTCTCGCTATGCAAGAAGCAATGACAACGGCTAACCCCCACTCCCTTCACCTCAGCATCATATCATAATAAAGTTTCCATTATTCCGCCAAAAGTTCACCAATAACATCGCTTATTTAAAAAAAATGACGCAATGTTTAATTGGAAGTAAATATAAAGTGTAGTAACAACCAGCACACATCAATATACCCATATGAAGGCCAATGTAACGTTGGCCGAAACGTCGGTTATTTAAGTAATAGCCTTCTTACATCATGACGCGGTACAACACCCAGAAATCTTTTATGTCACCTGACTCTGGCAGCGGACGCCTACGTAATTATAAGAGACTGAATGATCACGCTTCCGTCCTTTCGACACGCCGGAAGAAACGAAATACGAGCGAAAAAACCTTTCCACAAATAAAATATTTCGAGAAGGAGGGAAACACTGCGACAAGCGTCGCTGATTAATAACAATAAAATAATTTAATTATGTATCGTTACACGCTCCATAGTACTCCCGCCGCCAGGGGAGCCTGCATCGCGCGCCGGCCAATAGGAAGAAAGGGGCTCGCCTAGATATGCCGACACACCACAAAAATGTCCAAATGTTTGTAAATCTCATGGGACTTAATGTCTATCGTTATCAGTCCCTAAGCTTACCAACTACTTAAGACAACACAGTCACCCATAGCCGAGGGAGGACTCGAACCTCCGACGGCGAGCAATCGCGCGCTCTGCAGCATGGTGCTTTAGACCGCTCGGCCGCTCCACCGCGGTCTGGCGCACCACAGAAACGACAGACTGTAAGGGAGTTCCAGTCAGTAGGAAGTAGATCAACGAGTTTCGAAGCCCCAGGAATACTACAGTTCCAGAAATCAAATTAATAATCACCCCACCAGTTCCAACAGTAGTAGTTTAATAAACTTGACCACTGTTTCGACAGATATAAACCCGTCTTCTACAAAAATACGTTATACGGGCAAGTCGGGTAAAGTTTATTTTTTATGGCTCTTACGTTGAAAAGTAATATAGTAGAAGAAAAATGGGTAGCTCTGAGAGATAGGGTAGCGAAGGCAGCAGAGGATCATATAGGCAGAAGGACAAGGCCTAATAGAAATCCCTGTATAAAACTTTCTGAGAGATTGAAATTGTGTGCTGGAACGGGATTCGAACCTGGGACCTTTTCCTTTCGTGGGCAACCACCGGTTCCGGCACAAAGTTTTAATATGCCAGGTAGTTTCATGTCGGCACACACACCGCTGCAGAAAGAAAGTTTCATTCTGGAAATATCTCTCACGCTGTGGCTAAGCCATGTGTCCACCATGTCCTTTCTTCCTGGAGTGCTAGTTCTGCAAGGTCAGCAGGAGTACTTCTGTGAAGTTTGGAAAGTAGGAGGCGAGGTGCTGGCAGAAGTGAAGTTGTAAGGATGGACCGTGAAGCGTGCCGGAGTTACTCAGTCGGTAGAGCGCTTGCCCGCGACAGGAAAAGGTCCTCGGTTCGAATCCCGGTTCCGGCACAAAATTTTAATGTGCCAGGAAGTTCCAAAGAGAAATTTTCTAGAATCTAATATTAATTTAAGTGTAAGTCTTTTCTGAAGGCATTTGTGTGGAGTGTTGCCTTCATGGGAAATGAAACATGGACGAAAAATAGTTTAGACAGGAAGCGGATAAAGGCTTTTAAAATGTGGTGCTACAGAAGAATGCTGAAGATCAGATGGACAGATCGCGTAACTACTCAAGAGATTCAAATGTTCAAATGTTTGTAAATCTATCGGACCAAACTGCGTGGTCGTCAGTCCGTAGCTTACAAACTGCTTAAACCTAGTTGCACTAATCCAAGGACAACACACACACATGCCCCAAGGAGGACTCGAACCTTCATGGCGAGCAACCGCGCGCTCTGCAGCGAGACGCTTTAGACCGCTCGGCTACTCCACCGCGGCTAATGAAGAGGTACTGAAGAGAATTGGAGAGAAAAGGAATTTTTGGCATACCATGACTAAAAGAAAGGATCGATTGGTAGGACAAATTCTTAGACATCAAGAAATCGTAAATTTAGCACTGGAGGGACGTGTGTTGGTGGGAAATCGCAGAGGGAGACCAAGAGACTAATATAGTAAGCATATATAGACGGATGTGGGTTGCCGTCCTTATGGGGGACAGAAGAGGTTTCAAGTGGAGACGTGCATCAAAACAGTCTCCGGACTGAAGACCACAACAGCCACCTTAGGTGCTAACTGACGGCAACATTTCAACAGGATAACAGGTGTCCACTGTTGTGTCTCCCTGATCGTAGCGTGGGTAGGAGGTGGCAGTTACGAAGGATGTGGATATTGGTCTGCAACTAAAAGAAGTGATTAGTCCATATATACTTAATTTTGATGTCTTTGTGATGGTACAAAATTCTTCGAAAGTATTAAACAGCTATGAAAATGTAACTGTTAGAATAGTGATTACAGAATGTTATTCCGGCTTGTGCTAATATTGCTGGCTCTCCTCTGTTACCTTCTGAAAGTGTAATACTTTAAAAGATGATTGTGTCACAGCAACGGTTACAGGTTAGCAAATTAATAATCAGCCGCAGTTACAATAATAACAGTTTAATAAACTTGACCCCGGGTTCGACGTATATAACTCCGTCTTCTTCAAATGTTCAAATGTTTGTAGAGATTATGGGACTTAACTACGGGGTCATCAGTCCCTAAACTTACAAACTACCTATGAACTACTTACGAACTAGGACGGGACAAATATCCATGCCCGAGGGGGGATTCGAACCCCCGACCGTAGTGGCCGTGCAGACCGTGACTGAAGCGCCTCAGTCCCCTCGGCCACCGCGGCCGGCCCGTCTTCTTCAGAAATATTTCAGGCAAAATGACCATGAATTTGTAATTTATGATGTCACATTGCCTATAGGTAGGGGAAGGTCGGATAAGATGACGAATTTTGAATTTCTCCGATAAATCTACAGATTGTTTGACGTGCACTATGGTACCGCTTCCTTTGCGCGTTCTGCAGCCGTGTCTCTTGAAACAGAACTTCTCGGTAATTTTGGTTTGGAGGCAAGGAAGTGATTCAGTTTTCCTGACAATTTCTCCTGCGGTTTAAATAAGTTTCATGCAAGCTATAATTTTGTGTTAATGTATATCAGTTGATTCATCTTATACCTTGTGGATTTACTTATTTTTAAAAGC
Source organism: Locusta migratoria (assembly GCA_026315105.1). Lineage (NCBI taxonomy): Eukaryota > Metazoa > Arthropoda > Insecta > Orthoptera > Acrididae > Locusta > Locusta migratoria. The sequence continues at coordinate 183,015,057 of CM048744.1, forward strand.
TGTTTAATGAATTTATTGTGTAAGACTGTGCATGTGTAAGTCTGAATCCAAAATGTCGATTGCGGTTTATAAGGAAGACAGGGTGACAGAAATTAAGCTAGGAATCATTGAAAGAGGCAATGCAGTGTGAAAGAAATGGTAAGCTTGTTAAAGGCGCCGCTAGGAAGCTACTTTACGTTACTACGTAAAAAATACGTTGATGAAGTAGGCTCTGCTCATTGTACAGGCTTAAATTACTGGGATGCAAAGGAGGAATGTTATGCCTATCTCTCTTTTGATAAGTATATAAGCACCAATAAAAGTCTTGTTTTCTAAATAAAATGTTCATTTCGTCATCTTACCCTGCGTGTATAGGCAAGTCGACGAATGGTACTGTCACTAACAAAAATAGATCTAGCTAAAAAAAAATCTTCCGTCTTAGGAAACGTTTAAGAGCTTTATTACAAAGGAGATACGTTAAGCAATCATTTTTTCATAAAATATCTGATTTCAACGTTGTCGTTGTTGTGGTGGTTTTCAGTCCGCAGACTGGTTTGATGCGAACTCTCCATGCTATCCTGTCCTGTGCAAATCTCTTCAGCTGAGAATTCGTTCCACAACCTACATCCTTTTGAATCTGCTTACTATATTCGTCCCTTGGTCTCTACGATTTTTACCCACACACTTCCTTCTAATGCTACGTTGACAATTCCTTGATGTCTCAGAGTGTGTCCTACCAATCTATTCCTTCTCTTAGGATATGTCAGAAACTCCTTTTCTCCCCAATTGGTTTAAGCACCCCCCCTCATTAGTCACGTGATCTATCCATCGATTCATAATCATTCGTCTGTAGCACCATATTTCAAAATCTTATGTAATTTCTTTGTTTGAACTCCTTATCGTCCACGTTTCACTGCCATACAGTGCTACACTCCAGACAAATGCTTTCAGAAAGGACTTCCTAACATTTAAATTAATATTGTATGCTAACAAGTGTCGTTTCTATAGAAACGCTTTTCTCAAATGTCTGTCTGTAAATCTATCGGAACAAACTGCGTGGTCAGTAGCTTACAAACTACTTAAACCTAGGTAAACTAACCACGAACAAACACACACACCCATGCCCTAGGGAGGACTCGAACCTCCACGGCGAGCAACCGCGCGCTCCTCAGCGAGGTGCTTTAGACCGCTCGGCTACACCACCGCGGCAAACGCTTTTCTCCCCATTCTGGATTTTATATCTTCTTTACTTCGGGCATCAGAAGTTATCTTGCTACCCAAATAACAAAATTCATCTACTACTTTTATTGTCTCATTACCTAATCTAATTCCTTCAGCATCGCCTGATTTTCTGACATTACATTCCATTACTTTCGTTTTACTCTTGTTAATGTTCATCCATTCCATTCAATTGCTCTTCCTGACAAAAGTACTATGTCATCGGCAAACCGCAAACTTTTTATTTCTTGTCCCTGAACTTTAATTCCCTCTCCAAACTTGTCCTTCCATTTCTTTACTGCTTGCTCAATGTACAGATTGAACAACATTGGGGAAAGGCTACAACCCTGTCTTACTCCCTTCCCAACCTCTGCGTCCCTTTCTTGCCCTTCGACTCTAATAACCGCTGTCTGGTTTTTGTATAAATTGAATATAACTCTTCGCTCCCTATATTTTAGCCATGCTACCTTCAGAGTTTGGAAGAGTGCATTCCAGTCGATATGGTCAAACGCTTTCTCCAAATCTACAAACACTAAAAACGTAGAATTGGAATTACAATATTCTTCTTGAAGTCGGAAAGAATTTCCCCTGTCTCATACATCTTGCATACCGGGTTGAACATTTTTTTCATCACTGGCTCTCCTAACGAAATCAGCAGTTTAGACGGAATATCATCTACTCCACGGGCCTTGCTGCGACTCAAGTGCTTCACCGCTCTGTCAAATTCTTCTCGCAGTACAGTATCTCCTATCTCATCTTCCTCCACTTCGTCTTCCCTTTCTAGAATACTGGCTTATTTCCTTTGTATAGGCCCTCTATATATTCCTTCCACAGTTCAGCTTTCTACTCTGTGCTTAGTACTGGTTTTCCGTCTGAGTTCTTTATTTCATACAGCTGCTTTCCTGGTCTCCAAAACTCTCTTTTAATTTCCTGTAGGCGGTATCTATCTTTCCCCTAGTTATGCATTCTTCTACGGTTCTGCATTTGTCCTGTAGCCACTCATGCGTAGCCAGTCTGCACTTCCTGTCAGTCTGATTTTTCAGACGTCTATATTTCCTTTTTCCTGCTTCACTGCTGAAATTTTATATTTTCTCCTCTCATCAATTAAGTTCAGTATATGCTTACTATATTCGTCTCTTGGTCTCCCTCTGCGATTTCCCCCAAACACACTTCCCTCCAGTGCTAAATTTACGATTTCTTGATGTCTAAGAATTTGTCCTACCAATCGATCCTTTCTTTTAGTCAAGGTATACCAAAAATTCCTTTTCTCTCCATTTCTCTTCAGTACCTCTTCATTAATTACGCTGTCTACCCATCTGACATTCAGCATTTTTCTGTAGCACACATTTCAAAAGCCTCTATCCTCTTCCTGTCTAAACTATTTTTCGTCCATATTTCACTTCTCAAGAAGGCAACACTGCACACAAATGCTTTCAGAAAAGACTTACACTTAAATCAATATTGGATTCTAGAAAATTTCTCTTTGGAACTTCCTGGCACATTAAAATTTTGTGCCGGAACCGGGATTCGAACCGAGGACCTTTTCCTGTCGCGGGCAAGCGCTCTACCGACTGAGTAATTCCGGCACGCTTCACGGTCCATCCTCACAATTTCACTTCCGCCAGTACCTCGCCTCCTACTTTAAGAAAGGACATGGCTTAGCCACAGCGTAAGGGATATTTCCAGAATGAAACTTTCACTCTGCAGCGTTGGGTGCGCTGACATGAAACTACCTGGCAGATTAAAACTTTGTGCCGGAACCGGTGGTTGCCCACGAAAGGAAAGGGTCGCAGGTTCGAATCCCGGTCCGGCACACAATTTTAATCTCCTTTAAAGTTTCATACAGCGCACACTCCGCTGCAGAGTGAATGTTTCAGTTTGAATTTTCTCTTTTTTTTAAAAAATACTTTCCTACCCAATGTCATTCTGTATTTTGTACCCTGTTTACTGCGACCATCATATTGTCGCGTTGCAATGGAAGCAGGCTTGACTTCGAAGGCAACTAAACACAGCACTTATACTGAAAGCACGTTTATTACGAACTCAACATACACGCAGCACTGACTGCCTCTCAGGCAGAGTGCTCTGCTATTTATACACAGACAGAATTTACCAGAAATTAGAAGAACAGTTAACATAAGAAACAAGTAGAATTTACAAGTGAACATAAGAAAGATGTAGAATCTTCTGGAATTGTAAATTACAAAGAAATAAATTTTTGCCGGTGGGCGGGATTGAATCCGGCGACCGTTTGCTCCGCACTCCGTGACGCTATCCCCTGCGCCACGTCGGCAGTTGGTGTTTACGGTCTCTCGCGGCAATATTTTATTTTACTGCCTAAATAACAAAACTCGTCTACCACCTTTATTGTTTCGTTACCTGGTCTGATTCCTTCAGCATCGCCTGATTTTCTAAGACTGAATTCCATTACCCTTGTTTTGCTCTTGTTTATGTTCAGCTTATATCCTTTCAACACACTGCCCATTACGTCCAAATGCTCTTCCAGATCGTTTGCTTTCTCTGACAGAGTTACAATCTAATCAGCAAAACTCAACGTTTTTATTTCTTCGCCCTGAACTCTATTTCCTTCTCCTAATTTGTCTTTGATTTACTTCTCAGCTTGCTCAATATACAAACTAAGTAACATTGGAGAACAACCTACAACCCTGTCTTACTCCCTTCCCAATCACTGCGTCCATTTAATCCTCTTCAACTATAATAACAGCTCTTTGGTTAATGTACAAATAGTAAATAGCCTTCCGTTCCTTATATTTTACCCCTGCTGACTTCAGAATTTGAAACAGTCTATCCCAATCAACACTGTCAAAAGCTTTCTCGAAATCTACAAAAGCTAGAAACGTAGGTTTGCCTTTCCAAAGATAAGGAGGAAAGTAATCTGGAACACTTCACTTCGCACTCGTTAATGTACCGGTAATGCACAAAATGTGTTCAAATGTTTATAGAGCTTATGGGACTTAACTACGAGGTCATGTCCCTAAACCTACAAACTACTTATGATCTAGGTTATACAAAAGACGGCACAAATATTCATTCCCGAGGCGGCATTCAAATTCCCGACGGAGAACGGCCTCGCACATCGTAGCATGGCGCCTCAATGCGCTCGACCGCCTCGCCGCTGTGGTAATGGACTGTTAATGGAGGGGGTTGGCGGTGGTCGGCCGCGGTGGCCGAGGAGACTGAGGCCCTCCAGTCACGGTCTGCACGGCCACTACGGGCGGGGGTTCGAATCCCTCCTCGGGCATGGATATTTGTGTCGTCCTTAGTCTTAGTTAGTTCATAAGTAGTTTGTAAGTTTATGGACTGATGACCCCGTAGTTAAGTCCCATAGACTATACAAACATTGAAACATTGAACATTGGTTGGCGGTGGACCCATTAGCACTCCAAATACCGGCTGCAGGACGAGTATGGCGCCGCATAAGGCAACAAGTCAACAGTCTCCCTCCACGGTGTCTCCAGATTGTTCCAATAAACAGATTCTCCCAGAACCAACAATTAAAGTGTGCAGGCTGCTTGTTGAGAGACTTCAGAAAAGTGAAAAGGTGGGTGCTAACAGCTTTTAAATATTTGTAGAATGTCATGTTGACCACAGCTGCTTAATTTATTAGCCCAAGGCTCCCGATTTCGGTTAATACACCGTTATCAAACGCCAACAGAGCTTAGCCAGTTGATTAACGTGACATGTTACAATCTTGAAAAAATTGAAAATAAATATTTGGCATAATGAAGATGTAGGAATTTTCATGTCAAGGAGGTGCTGCCAACGAGCGGCAGCAAGTAGAACTAGTTCATAAAGTTACTGCTCAACCTTGGCAGCCATGTTTGTTTGGTTTTCGTAAGCGTTGGTGCGTGAAGTTTTCGTTGTGCTAATTTTTGCTCCTACCTTGGGAAGTCTGTCGAATTGGAAGTATGCAAAAGTCTACATACTGATTTACAATACGACCATTGTTAGTAGATACTGAAAATATGTTTTATAATCTTTAGTTTCATGCAGTTAAATGTTTGTTTTCGTATTGTGGTTACTAGCCTTACCTCAATAACCTAAACCATGTTCCTGGGGCGGAACACGGAAGTACTCGATTCTGCCCTGCTACATTATTAACAAAGATATCGCTTTTATTAGGATGCTAATCTATTTTTCTTTTGATTTCAGACTGGTTGAATAATCAAGCTGGCGAGGTTTCAGCGAATTGTAACAATGAACTGCCGCCTAAGAATCACAAAGCTATTCAGGCTAATAGTTCTAGTCCTGGGTGCTCTTGGATGACAACTGACAACACGGGCTCCTTATTTCGTATTTCACCTGGAATTCTGATGCCCTTTCCAAAAAGGGCGAAACGGAAGAAGGAAAAGACAGTTGTTTTAACTGATTCGCTGTACAAACAAGAGCTAGAAGCCTTTAACAAGGAAAAAGGGGAAATGGACTTAGCCAAAGAAGAAAGAGCAGGGAAAAACTATTAGCGAAAGAGAATAAAATTAAGTATTGAAAAAGGAAAGGAAAGAGCCTGAAACGGAAGAAAGAGAAAGCATCCAATACTAACGAGAGTGATTACGAGGAAAGTTCTGACTGTGAGTGTTTATATTGTGGTGAGGTTTATTCAAAATCAGTTGAAAGCTGGGTCGTTTGCCCCATGTGAAAAAAAAAAAAAAAAAAAAAAAAAAAAAAAAAAAAAAAAAAAAAAAAAAAAAATGGGCTCACGACTCTTGTGCAGGAATAGATAGCGAAGATGATAAGTCTCTTCTCGTGTGTGAATTTTGCAATTAGCCTTAAGAAAAGGATACAATAAATGAAAACTGTAGTTTGACATTAACATTCAGTTTAAACTAAATAAATACCGAGTAAGCCAATATTTTCTGCATTTCCGATAATTTTATATGTTTTGTTTATAAGGTAGCATCCCAATCTGCTCTGGGACAAATGACACACCTTTTTGTTTTTGAGTAATAAAAATATTGTTCTTATACAACTTTGAACATGCAACCGTAATCCAATTATTTTATCAATTTTATATAACAGCCAACCGGTTGCGTAGTTTTAAGGTACTTGATCTATGTTTCATTGTCGCTAGGGACAACTTCATCAGAAGAATAAAAAACAATTACCTAAAAATGATAATAACAGAATAAATCTCTTATATAAGGAAAGACTTTTACACAGGCTGAACAGTGTAAACATCAGTACTTACATGAAACACTTGACATCATGTGTTTCATGTAAGTACTCATGTTTTCACTGTTCAGCCTGTGTAAAAGTCTTCCCTTATATAAGATATTTATTCTGTTATTATCATTTTTAGGAAACTGTTTTTTTATTCTTCTGATGAAGTTGTCTTTAGCGACAATGAAACCTAGGTCAAGTACCTTAAAACTACGCAACCGGTTGGCTGTTATATAAAATTGTTAAAAATAATTGTTCTTTTAGTTTATGGCAATGTTATTGTATTTTTGTGATTAAAACACCATAATGTGTTAAAAATGGAAATACTCTCATTTCACACTTTTGTACTTTTAAACAATTCGTTTTAACCTTTGTACCCCGTTCTCCCAGAAGTTCCCATACTACGGTTTGGGGTGATACTGGATTGCACTCCCACACCCTCCTAGTACGCACTGTCGATACACTAACCAGCCAACGATATACCTCTGAAGACTGTTCTTCTCCCACTCTTTCGGAACTTGTCGGCAGTTACATTGCTACAGGCTAATGGGCGACGTGTTCTACGTTAAAGATTTCTTTGTCGTCCTTAGGCGTCCATTGCTGGCTTGGTTTCCCTGTTCTCCCTATCTGTCGTCTGTCTAAAACGCCTGGAGGATGATTTCGAAACAACTGGCCCATAACACTCCAGATCACATTTGACAATACGTGGGAGCAGCTGTAAACCTCCTTCATTCAGTTCGGAGGCTTGAAGCAGCTGTTATCGCCTGAAATGGTGGCAACGCTCATTGATTGTTTCATCACTGCATATTATAGTCATGTGATCTTCGGACAAGGTGTTATCTCCCAAATACGTTTGCCTACGTCATCATTCAGGGTTCTTTCTTGTGTTACTTTTGGATGTCAAACACCGTATTTTAATTGCATATAGAGAACTGAAAATAGTTAAACGAGAAGACAATTAACACGGAAAGAGACTGGATAGCATAAGAAATTGAAAAGATGTGTTTCTATCGCATTGCAAATCGGGTAATTTGCTACGAACATTGACACAAACGCATGGTCATAAAATATATGTACAGATGAAATCCGCAGTGGTAGCGTAGTACTGAAGTATAAAATAATGAACTGTGAAAGAGATTACATCGGAGACATAAGAATGATTTTTCTCGGAAGGATGACAAGGCGATTATTCACTGCGCTAACGTATTCTTCGGATCGATACTCTTAACGTTAATTCCGAAAGGCTTCTCATGCTTGTACGAAGACTCTAACAATATTTTTTAATAAAACAGTGTAAAGCGCAAATTTTTGAATTTATCAGCTACTAGTAGCTAAGAAGTTAGTATATATCATTATCTTTAATTAAAAAAAATTAACATGAAATCTCTGTTTCCCAAAATATTTTCAGAAATATATTACTAGAAAATTATTGTGTAAAAGAGAAAAGAGGAGGGAGAAAATACGAAATTTATATCGAATGATAGCTTTTAATGCTGAAGTGAAACTTTTCAGTCTTTGCGCACGGATCTTTCCCTGAGCGTTGTATATGATAGGTATGAGGCTATTGCATCAGCATACTCTGAAAGGAATCTATTTGGTATACAATCGGGACCAGGGGACTTACTTTGATTGAGATTTAAGTTGCTTTAATACTTTAGGGATATCCACATTAAAATTACAGCTGTTCCTGATTCGAGTTATGCAGTATTTGCTTCGTCCTCTTTGGCGAGAAAATTTTTGTGAAAGCTATGTTTTACTTTTCTGCTTTAGCACAATTGTCATCAGTAGCATCACCGTTGCTATTGCGTAGTAAAGGTACTGATTGTATTTTATAGCTGGTGTAGTTTACACATTACCGTAATTTCTCAGCATTTTCCGCCAAAATATGTGACAGGCTTTCTTTGTGGAAACTGTTATAAACTTCTTGCATAGAAGTTCGAACTAAATTTCTAGTTTCTGTAAATGTTGCCGGTCTTCGAGATTTTGTGTCTGTTTAAATTTGCCTTTTTTTCTACTTTGCTTTTCCATGAATGATCTAATACGCTCTGTGTAATTTGTTTGGGATAAATCTTTCAGTAGCTGTCGATATTATTTCTTTGAATTCAAGCCTCATCTCATCAAAACTCACATTTATACCTTCTAACGACTGGAGACTGTCATTCAAAATTCTTTTTTTCTTTTTTTACATGTATCTGTGAAGTTCAAATAACAGCTCTGTCAATGCGACGCTCTTTAATACTTTGTGTACACGGTGCTACCGCCGTTCCATCGCGCAGTTCAGGTGTTCACCAGGGTAGCCGCCGAACTACCGAGATATCTAACAAGAAAAGTGATTCGTCCGATCAGTCAACACGTTTCTATTGAACCACGACCCAATCTCGAAAATCCTGTGTGCGTTGCGCCCGTAAATGGCGAAGTCGTTAAGTCAACACGTGAACAAGTGGAGGTTACCTGCTACGGAGCGGCTTGTTCAACAGTGTGCTCTGAAACGCTCGCGCCGTTGGACTACACAGTGATATTTAGAGAGGCTACACAATGGCCAACGCTGGAATCGACGCTGATTGCCAGAGAGGCAAAGGCGGCATGTTTGCACTCGTCGCGTGTTTACCGTGAATGCAATAGTCCGCCCTGTACTGTTGCAGAGCGATTTAACGCTTCCAATAGCTTTTCAGCGGTATAATTACTTGCAGATAAAAATATGGAAAGTCCTGGTCCGTGTTGACGTACATTTGCAGCAGGGTTTTGGAACACATCCTGTATTCAAATATTATGACTTATCTGGAACAGAATGATCTGTTGACCCAAGGTCAACACGGATTTAGAAAATATAGTTCATGTGAAACACAACTAGCTCTTTATACATACGAAGTGATGACTGCTATCGACAAGAGTTCGCAAATCGATTCCGTATTTCTTGTTTTCCAGAAGGCCTTTGACATTGTACCTCACAAACAGCTTTTAATCAAATTGCGTGATTATGATATATCACCCCAAATTTGTGATTGATTAGGGGACACATTTAGTAGTAATCGATGGTAAGGCATCGACTAAAACACAGATGATATCGGGCGTTCCACAGGGTAGTGTTATTGGTCCTCTGCTGCTCCTTATTTACATAAACGATTTGAGAGAAAATCTAAGTAGCTCTCTTAGGTTGTTTGCTGATGACGCCGTCATTTACCGTATAGTAAAATCATCTGAAGATCAAAACCAACTGAAGAACGATCTGAATAAGATATCAGTATGGTGTAAAAATAATGAGAAGTGTGAAGTCGTCCACATGAGTACGAAGTGAAATCCATTAATCTTTGTTTACAAGATAAATCTATCAAAAGTGAAGGCCGTGAATTCCACAAAGTACCTAGGAATTACTATTACTTTAGACTTAAATTGGAAAGAACACGTAGATAATGTCGTGGGAATGGCAAAGCAGAGACTGAGTTTTATTGGCAGAATCCTTAAAACATGCAACAGAACTACAAAAGGACGTGCATACACGACGCTTGTCCGTTCATTTTTGAGTATTATTGCCCAGTGAGGGACCCTTAGCACGTGAGTTTGTCGGAGGACATCGAAAGTGTCCAAAGAAGGGCAGCTCGTTTCCTATTGTCACGATACAGGGGAGACAGCGTCACTGAAATGATGCAGGATCTGGGATGGGAATCATTACAACAACGGCGCTTATCGCTGCGGCGTGGGCTACTTACGAAACTCCAATCGCCAACATTCTCCTCGGAATGCGAAAATATATTGTTGAATCCCACTTACATTGGTGGAAATGATGATCAGAAATCACAGCTCGAACGGAGAGTTCAGTTGTTCTATCTTCCCGCACGCTATTCGAGAATGAAATGGGAGATAAAATAGTATAACGGTGGTACGATGAACCCTCTGCCAGGCACGTAAATGTTATTTTCAGTGTATCCCATGTAGATGTAGATGTATATGAGTCTACACTATGCTCTCACATTTTATATATTTTAGCACCACAAACGAATCATATTCTAAGAGAAATCTGCTGTGCTTAACTTCGGATTTGGCATTAGAAATAAGTAGTTACAAAATGTTATAACATATAAATTACTATATTTTGATTGAGGGACACTTTTAAAGAACTGGTAGAGCTAAGACTTTCCTCAGACCAGCACAAATGTGTCATGAACCACATGGCCAACCTTTATGATAAAGACTAGTGGACATAAATAAAATAATTCTTAAATTTCTAACGATGGATTCCAATGTCACGAAAAACGACGATTTGTTTGATATATTACAAAGTTCAGTTCGATTAATTTTCAGGAAGTTAGTAAAATTAATCGCCAATTAAATTACATAAAACTAATTTTCCCCGATAGTCTAGTTATGGCAGTAGACGGTAGTACAACTATGAAAATGCGAAGTGCAAAATTGTGCAACATTTCGACACGGTTGCCAGAAAGAGGGAGATATGGAGTAGCAAGTGCTGTAAGTACACCATTTTATACCAAAAAACGGTTTTGAATCATTAACGATATGTTTTTTACACATGTAAAATCCTAACCTATATATGTAAACAGAAACATGTAAATATTTCAGGACACCCAGTGGCGTTGCATTGCGAAAAAGGCTTATGGGTGAATTGTTAAGAAAAAAAAAAAAAAATAGAAGAAAACCATACCTTCATTTGCAGTAGCAGAAGGCATTGTCTTTAAAAAATACTACTGTGACAATACTCAGTATTAAGCTGCTGCTAAAATGGCTACTACGAGCAAAGAATATAATAATAATAATTTTGTGCCGCTGAATTACCAAGTGAAACTCTTTCGACTGCACGCCACTTCGGCGCATAAGATGTCCATAGCCTACCCCTGTTATCTATCCGGGAAAAGGGGAACTACAGTTTAACTCTGAATCCGGACCACTTGACGTATCTCACGAGTCTTAAAATCTTTGAGAGGTGAAGGCTAACTTAAAATGAAAGAAAAAGAATCTTTTTTTCCAGCTAGTTAGAAACCAGTGAACTTTCGTTCTCCAGACGAGGACTTTGCCGTTAGCCCACACTTCACGTTGAAATATATCGCCAATTATTGGATACTTACCCAGCCTACAGAAAAAATTTAATTTGAAATGAGAATAATATTGAAGTTATTAATCCAGATTAAAAACTATAGTGTTTTTAAGTTGGTCCAAGTCACACACACCGTGTAAAACTTCATTACGATCCGTTGACTAGTTTCGCAGTTCATCGAGGACAAACATCGTGACGTGGGATTTGTGTATATATATAAAGATGAACGATCTATAGTGACTAGATATTTTTATCAGAAAAAATTCATTAAGAAGTTTTCTTACGTAATAAACATTATTACGTGGGAGGTACGGTATATCGAATCAATGCCACAGAGTCTTCGGCACAAACCTAGGAAGCCGTGGAATATCAAGATAGAAAGATCTTGAAGAATAAGAATGTGGATATGTCATGTAAGAACTCATATTGTTATTAACATTTTTCTATTAGCTTTTAGAAACAAGTCCGCGCTGGTTTCAGGAAAACTGTAATATTTACAGGTAGTGAAAGACAAAATACAAAGCTTCACTTCGAAGAAGAGTCGAATGCTTGATTTGTTGGCAGTTTATTTCGTACTCTACCGACGGAAGAGGTGCGAAAGGAGCTATTTGGGGTCAGAAGTCTACAAAATGTCTGCACGGCCACCACGGTCGGGGGCTCGAATCCCCCCCTCGGGCATGGATATTTGTGCCGTTCTTAGTCTTAGCTAGTTCATAAGTAGTTTGTAAGCTTAGGGACTGATGACCCCGTACTTAAGTCTCATAAGTTCTACAAACATTTTGATCTACAAAATGTTTGTAAATCTATCGGACCAAACTGCGCGGTCATCAGTCCGTAGCTTACAAACTACTTAAACCTAGGCAAACTAACCTAAGGACAAACACACACATCCATGACCCAGGGAGGACTCGAACCTCCACGGCGACCAACCGCGCGCTCCGCAGCGAGAGGCTTCAGACCGCTCGGCTACTCCACCACGGCGTCAGAAGTCTATTCTTAGTTGAAGATAAAAAACAACATAACAAATGAAATAAAAGAACCCTCTCAAGTTCGCTAAATCTAGATGACTCTAATCAAGTTCAACTACTTAGAGTAACACACTTATAACAATACTATTAAGTAAAATTAATCTATTACCTTTGCAAAAGTAACTTATGCAATATTGCCGCAAGACCGCGAGTTACCGACTGCCGGCGTGATGCAATGGATAGTGTCCCGATTGCCGTGCTGAAGGTCGCCGCTTCAATACCGTCCACCACCAAAAATTTATTTCTCTGTAATTATCATTTCCAGTAGGTTCTACATGTTTCTTATGTTCACTTGTAATTTCGACATGTTTCTTATGTCAACTATTCTTCTAATTTCTGGTACATTCTTTGCCGCTGTGGAGTAGCCGAGCGGTCTAAAGCACCTTGTTGCGGAGCGCGCGGTTGCTCGCCGTCGGAAATTCGAGTCCTCCCTGTGGCATGGGTGTGTGTGTGTTGTCCTTAGGTTAGTTTACCTTAGTTTAAGTATTTTGTGAGCTTCGGACTGATGACCACGCAGTTTGGTCGGATAGATTTACAAACATTTGAACATTTTTGTACATTCTGTCTGTATATAAATAGCAGAGCACTCTGGCCGATAGTCAGTGAGTGTTGCGTGTATGTTTCATTTCACAATAAACCTGCTTTCAGTATAAGTGCTGTGTTCAGTTGACAACCTGCCTTCGAAGTCAAGCTTCCATTTCAATGCGACATTGTTTTATGGAGGCGCCAGGTATCCTATGAGACAGCTGCATCACCGTGGCTCCGATTAGGCAACGTAAAAGCCGTCGCTTACACGAACTAGAGCCGGAATACAAGTGATATACCGAGTACATCCTTCCGAAAGGCCGTATCATCTGAAGACCCATTTACACGAAACCCGCGGTAAGCCAGCTGTCCTTCAGACACCCGTCGGGGTTCTTTGGAGAACCTGGACAGGACCCCAACAAATGGCTAAAAGGGTTGGACCGAGTAGCCAAGTATAACAGGTTGGATCATACAATGTGCTTGGCCAACGTTTATTTCTACCTGGACGTAACAGCCCAGCAATGGTTTGAAAACAACGAAGAGAAGCTGAATGACTGGGAAACGTTCCAGATTGAACTTAAGACTTTTGGAGACAGCCAGCGAGAAATTCGATCGCCGGAAGTACAACTGAAGAACCGGGCCCAAAGACATGGTGAGCCGACACAGTCGTACATACTGAATGTTTTGGGCCTATGTAACATGTTAAGCCGGATATGACTGAGGCCGACAAAATTACGCACCTGGTGAAAGGTATTGCAGAAGACATGTACCAAGCTCCTGATAAAAGACGTCGCTACGACGGAAGAGTTCATCAAGTGAGTCAGCGGATTGAAGAGATGCAACAAAGGAGGGTTGGACGAAATAAGTATGATAGACTTCCCAATGTTGTCCCTATGGCCGTCGTGGAAGACCAGCATGACTTCGCTTCTCTCATTCGCCAAATTGTGAGAGAAGAATTACAACATTTTATGGCAGCCGGAACTATTAGACCGAGCGAGCTTCAGATTATGGCCATGGATGTAAGCCCTGTAAGTCACGAGGCAGCCGATGCCGCTGAGGAAGAGATATTTCAGACATAATCTCTGGTCTGCCCCGCCATTCACACCCTACGTGAAGAATGGCGTCGCCCTGCTATGAATTACGCCGCAGCCGCCAAACAGCAGCCTATGGCCGATGCGGCCACAACCAACTCCCCCGGTAGCTATGACGCCCCGCAGAAGAACAGACGTCTGGAGGACAGAAGACAACACACCACTGTGTTTCCACTGTGGACGCCCTGGACATGTTATACGCTACTGCAGAGAGAGAACGCGATTATTTGACGATTATTTTGCCGCAAGACGTCAGCCATCGGAACAGTTCTATCCCAGGCAGTCACCTGCTGATGAGTTCAGCATCGCCGTACCCTGGACGAGGTCGCTTCCCGACGCTCCGCAGCCGTTCACCGTCGCCGTACAGACGTACTACCCGTCGCGCCCAGAAAAACTAAGCGAGGCGACCATCTACGGAGGTGAGGCCGCCGCAGATGAAAATACTCCATCGACGACAGTCGCTAAGATGTCGGGAAATCTCATCGACGTCATAATCGACGGCCAACCTGTCCGGGCACTAGTTGATTCAGGAGCTTCTCTCTCAGTTTTGTCGGATAATTACCGCCGCACACAAAAGAAGACAATGTTCTGTGCTAAGGTCGCAAATGGAAAGTACGTCCAGCCAGCAGGAACGTGTGTTGCAAGAATAACGATCAACAACAGGACCCTGTCGTTTGAATTTGTCGTTTTGAGAGAAGGTAGTCATAATGTCATCCTCGGATCGGACTTCTTCCAGGCATGCCAAGCTATTATTGACTGTGGAAGATCTGGGCTGCAAATTGAGGAAGTCGTTCCGACGGATACACTTAATACAGAATTTTCTGGGAAGTTATTTGCTTTTGACAATGTTACGATCCCGCCGTTGGCAGTGAGAAGACTGGTTAAACAGTGAAGTGCTTTTCTATAGTAAAAAGTTAATTAGCCTCACAAAAGAAATTTACATACTACCGGCTATCATAAGCATTACCGGTGGTCGAGGAGAGGTTTGGATCACTAATTGCCATAAGCAGTCACAACTTATCCCCAGAGGAATGTGTATCGGGACAGTTGAACAAATCCAAGACGGTGAGCTCAACTTCATCAACGAAGTCCCATGCTCTGCTCTTAGTACTGACAACACGCTGGAGGAAACAACCGGACTGACCAAGGAACAACGACAGTGGTTGTTAGCTTTACTACGCAAATTTTCTGGTGCATTCACAACCCAGCAGGAGAAAAGTCAGACGAAACAGCCCACGATAGGGCACCGTATCAATACTGGGAATCATCCACCAATTAGCCAACGTTCGCATGGAGTGTCGTCAGCTGAAAGACGGATAATTCGGGAAGAAGATGTTGCACGATGATATTATTCAACCTTCGAAGAGTCCTTGCTCGTCTCAGGTATAAAGAAAAAGGTTGGCACGTGGCGATTCTGTGTCTACTATCGGCGGCTGAACAAAATCACAAAGAAAGACGTCTACCCACTGCCGCGCATTGACGACACCTTAGACTGCTTGAAAGGAGCTACATACTTCTCAACTATGGACATGCAGACAGCTTACTGGCAAATCGAGGTTGACGAAGCTGACAGAGGAAATACAGCTTTTATTACACCTGACGGCCTCTATGAATTCAAAGTAATGCCATTTGGATTATGTAATGCACCGGCCACATTCGTAAGCATGATGGACAATTTGCTTCGACACCTTAAGTGTACGACGTGTCTTTGCTATTTAGATGACATTGTCGTTTTCTCGAAAACATTTGAAGAACATCTGAGTCGTCTGTCAACTGTATTGAAGTGTGTTCAGGCTGCAGGACTCCACCTCAATCCAAATGAGTGCCTCTTCTTCGCCAAAGGGATAAAAATCCTGGGGCACCTAGTCAACGGAGATGGTAGCCGTCCTGATTCAGATAAAGTAAGGGCAGTCACAGAATTTCCAACTCCTCAGTACATTCGTGATGTGAGAAGTTTTCTCGGGCTATGCACGTACTACCGACGTTTCATGAAAGGATTTTGTAACAAAGCACGTCCATTGCAAGAACTTCTGTAGGGAGACGCCAAGTTTTACTGGGATGAGACAAAAGAAAGAGCTTTCCGGGAACTTTAGGAGGCTCTAACTTCCGCACCAGTTCTAGCCTTGTATGACGCCAGTGGTTATGGGATTGGTGCAGTGCTTGTACAAGTTCAGGGAGGTGCTGAAAAGGTGATAGCCTATGCATCAAGAGTACTCTCAAAGTCCGAGATAAACTACTCTACAACTGAGAAAGAATGTCTCGCAGTTATCTGGGCTATCAACAAGTTCTGGCCGTATTTATTCGGCAATCCATTCACTGTCCTGGCAGACCACCATTTCTTGTGTTGGCTGACTAGCTTGAAGGATCCATCAGGTCGACTAGCAAGATGGGCACTAAGACTCCAAGAGTACGACGTCACAGTGGTATTCAAGAACGGGCGCAAACACAAGGATGACGATTGCGTTTTGAGGAATCCATGAGTGGAACACAACAGCATGAATGAAATTTCTGCCCTCACTGAGTTAGGTGACGTTACAGCTGAACAGAGGTAAGATCCAGCACTATTAAAAACCATAGAGGCCTTGGAGAAAGGAGAAACGACCAATGGAGAGTTCCAACTTATAAACGGGAAATTGTGTAAGAGCAACTACGATCCACAGGACCCCAAATGGCTACTGGTCGTTCCAGATCATCTCCAGACAGCTATCCTCAAGTATTTCCACGATGCTCCAATATCCGCTCATCTAGGATTCGTTAAGACCCTAGACAAAATAAGACGTAGGTATTACTGGAAAGGTCTCTACCGATCTGTCAAGCACTATGTCAGTCACTGTAAAGAGTACCAGCGACGGAAGCATGTGTCGCAATTACCTTCAGGGCATCTCGTACCGATTCGGCCAGCAGCAGCTCCATTCCACCGAGTTGGGATCGATCTTTTAGGGAGGTTCCCGAAGTCGATGACAGGTAACCGATGGATAGTAGTCTGCACTGACTACCACACACGTTACGCTGTCACCAAACTAGTGCCGACTGCAGAAGCTGCATAGATCGCAAAATTCCCTGTAGAAGACATTATTTTGAAGCATGGAGCACCACGTGTCATGATATCTGATCGTGGAGAAGTATTCCAGTCAAAACTAGTATCAGAGGTAATGTCACGTTGCGACATTGTCCAAAGAATGACAACTGGATACCATCCTTAGACAAATGGTCGTACAGAACGTTTTAATAAGACGATTGCAGATATGCTGTCGATGTACGTCGATGTTGAGTAGAAGGATAGGGATATAATACTGCCACTCGTGACATTTGCTTACAATACCGCAAGACAGGACACCACAGGCTTCACTCCGTTTTTCCTGCTCCATGGCCGTGAAGCTGAGACGACAATGGATACACTGTTCCCGTTCCAACCGGACGACACTCAGGATTAAGTTAAACAGCTCATCACGAGGGTCGAAGAAGCAAGACAGCTGGCTCATATAGGACACTGGACGCCTAGGAGAATGACCGTCAGCGGTATAACGACAAGCACCGACCTGTTGTGTACAGCCCGGAGATCTGGTATTGATTTTTTACCCCTGTAGGGAAAGTTGGACTATCAGAAAAGTTATTGAAGCGATACTTTGGTACGTATCGTGTCATACGCCGCCTTTCATACGTCACATACGAAGTTGAGGATTATGAGCCGTAGGCGAAACAATGGAAACAAAGGGACATTGTTCACGTCCTCCGCATGAGGCCTTACTACGTTCCTGAAGAGCAGATAGGCGACAATGGTTTCTTGTTCAAGGAGGCTAAGGACGATAATGATACTGATGAAGCCACGACAGGAACGCCTATCGTCGGTAATCGTGCAGAAGGGAAGGATTCTCCAGAAATGCCATACGGAGGACCCATGAAAGGATCAAGATCCAGGACATTGCAGCTGTCTCCAAAGGGAACTAACAGCGGGTCGTTGTTTTTCCAGAACAGGGAGTAATACCGTAATACCGCGAGTTAACCGTCTGCCGGAGTGGCGCAATTGACCTGGGTACCTATTTGCCGGTCGCCATAGCTCAGCGCGCCCGGTCAGGGGGCTGAACGTTCTTTGTAATAAAAAAGCTGATCCAACCATTCAACTAACCATCTAGAACGATCTGAACCAACGACCGAAAAGCCTAGATCTATCTGAAGGGGAAAAATGGATAGTGTCACCGATTGTGGTGCTGAAGGTCGCCGGTTCAATCCTGTGCATTTCTTTGTAATTATCATTTCCAGTATGTTCTACATGTTTCTTGTGTTCACTTGTATATTCCACATGTTTCTTATGTTAACTATTCTTCTAATTTCTGGTACATTCTGTCTGTGTATAAACAGCAGAGCACTCTGCCCGAGAGTCAGTAAATTCTGCGTATATGTTTCATTTCACAATCATCCTGCTTTCATTATAAGTGCTGTGTTCAGTTGACAACCCTGCCTTCGAAGCCAAGCCTGCTTCCATTTCAACGCGACAATATAATACTTTATTTCAAAAATTAAGAAATCACTGGTAAGCTGTAAACTGCAATTATGCGCGTATTTCGATAGTGTACATGCAGTGAACTTGTGTAATAGCATGTTCATGAAAAACTCACGAATGTCATCGAAGTACGGGATAAAATTTTCCATCAATGGTTAAATTAACTCGTAAGCAGCATATCATTAAAGGTGCAGGTTTGTTTTTGTGACACTCATTACTGAGTGTGGTTGCTACACAGAGGTCTTACCTTAAGGTTAGGTTCTGTTTTACTACGAAAGAAGTGAAGTGCTTTTCAGTAACTTGGAAGGTGTATTACTTTATGAACTCTAGTTCACCATAGTACAGAATACCAAAGAACATTCGTTTGGTTGGCAGTGTAAAAATTTTTTTGAGCTGCGTGTTATGTAAATGTTTTATTTCATTTTAATGGTGATGTTTAGTATGGTGTTTGGTTATACGAAACAACACATGACGTGAAATTAAACAGATGATGTTGTTTAAGAAAGGCTGAAATGAATAGAACTGTAGGTTGAAAAAGTTTTATCATTACGAAACAAATGTGAAATATCTTTATTTAAAAAAGATTTATTTGTGTATAAGTTTTTAATTTATTTACACTGGTTATTGTGTATCGGTCTCCTAAAAAGAGGAGAGAAAAGTTATTTAATATTATAATGTTTTTGGCCAAGGTAAGAAAATGTCAACATAATTTTTACGCAGTTTGAACATTGATGATTTTTACACGACTGAAAAAACATTAAGCAATATTTCATTCAGTCCCCTTAATAAGAAAACTGGTTAACGCGAAATTAAACAGGAAGCTTGGTAGATTTTACATGGATGCTATGTCAGTGACGCCTGTGATGCCGAAAGATAACTAAGGCGAGCAGTGGCGGCGCTAGACGCAAACTGGGCGTCGGCGAACTCCTTTTTGCGAGGCCCCTTTCATTTTTTTTTTCAGTAAGTAAGAAAATGTTAAATAAAATGAGCTGAATTATACACCTATAATCATTATACTAAAATGTTATTAGTATAATATACAAATATAATTGCAATGACAAAAATTATAATAAACAAACACAAATTAAAAATAGATGAACTTTTCAGCTTTTCGCCTCATTGAATTTTTTTAAGATCACATTATAATTAATTCTAGCCGCTATTTCGGTTTCAATTGATAGTACTGACGACGCAGTTAGTTTTTCTTGGCTCAATGTGCTTCTCAAGTACGGAGTCTTAATCAGTTGTAACTTAGAGAAGCTTCTCTCGGCAGAAGCTGTACTGACTGTAACCGTTAGCATGATTCTGATTGTTATATAAACATTTAGATATACTACGTCCAAATTTTTTCTAAAGTGTACTGAAGAAGTTGTTTTGCGTCTTTGATTCAGTATAGTGGATTGGATTTTAATAGATGGAGTTCCTCGTAAAGTTCTAAAGGTTGTATGTCACTATTTTCGCCTTCAGGAGTATCGTACCTAAATCATTAAAATGCTTGAGAAGGTCCTCCTTGGATAGAGATTTCAAATAGTTGATTTCATAAATAAAACCAAGTCATTCAAAATATTATTGCAGTGCTTTGAATCGACAATCACTATCGACTGTTACAGCATTTATCACTAGCGGCAAAACACAAACACTACCTTCACTACGCGATAGCAATGGTAATACTACCGATGAAAGTACTGCTAAGGCAGAATTACTAAACATAGCTTTCCGAAATTCGTTCAGCAAAGAAGACGAAGTGAACACTCCAGTATTCAATCCAAGAACAGCTGCCAGCATGCGAAACTTAGAAGTAGATGTTCCTGGAGTAGTAAAACAACTTAAGTCACTAAACAAAAATAAATCTTCCGGGCCTGATTGTATACCAACTAGATTCCTCTCAGAGTATGCTGATGCAATAGCTCCGTACTTACCTATCATTTACAACCGATCACTCAGCGAAAGATCCGTACCCAAAGACTGGAAAGTTGCCCAAGTTACTCCAATATTCAAGAAAAGCAGTAGGAGTGATCCCCAAAATTACAGACCTATCTCATTGACGTCGATTTGCAGTAGGATTTTGGAACATATACTTTGTTCGAATATTATGAACTACCTCGAAGAGAACGACCTATTAACCAGTAGACAACACGGATTCAGAAAGTGTCACTCTTGCGAAACACAGTTTGCCCTTTATTCACATGAAGTGTTAAGTGCCATCGACAAGGGATCTCAAATCGATTCCATATTTCTGGAATTCAGGAAGGCTTTTGACACTGTACCCCACAAGCGGCTTCTTAAAAAAATTGCGTGCTTATGGAATATCTCCCCAATTTTCTGTTGGATTCACGATTTCCTATCAGAAAGAACACAGTTCGTTGTAATTGACGGTAAGTCATCGAGTAAAACTGAAGTGATATCTGGCGTTCCACAGGGAAGCGTTATAGGTCTCCTACTCTTCCTCGTGTTTATAAACGATTTAGGAGACAATCTGTATAGCTCCCTTAGACTGTTCGAGGATGATGCTGTCGTTTATCGGTTAGTGAAGTCAACAGAGGATCAAAAGCAACTGTAAAGCGATTTAGACAAAATTTCTCCATGGTGCGAAAATTGGCAATTGACACTAAATAAAGAAAAATGTGAAGTAATACACATGACCACTAAAAGAAATCCGCTGAACTTCAATTACGCGATAAATCAGTCAAACCTTAAGGTCGTAAATTCTACCAAATACCTAGGAGTTACAATTACGAACAACTTTGACTGGAGAGAACACACAGAAAATATTGTGGGGAAGGCGAACCAAAGGTTACGTTTCATCGGCAGAACGCTTCGAAGATGCACCAGCTCCACCAAAGAGACTGCCTACATCACTCTTGTGCGTCCTCTCCTGGAGTACTGTTGCCCCTTGGGGGACCCTCACCAGGTGGGATTGACGGAAGACATTGAGAAGGTTCAGAGAAGGGCAGCTCGTTTTGTTCTATCACGTTACGGGGGGAAAAGCGTCACGGAAATGTTGCACGAATTGGGGTGGAAATCATTAAAAGAAAGACGTTATTCATTGCGGCGTGATCTGTTTGCGAAGTTTCAATCACCGACTTTTAGTTCTGAATGTGAAAATATTTTGCTAGCACCCACCTACTCAGGGAGGCATGACCATCTCAATAAAGTAAGAGAAATCAGATCGAAAACGGAACGATTTAGGTGTTCTTTCTTCCCGCGCGCTATTAGAGAATGGAACGGTATAGGAAAGTTATGAAGGTGGTTAATAAACCCTCTGCCAGGCACTTGAATTTGATTTGCAGAGTATCTATGTAGATGTAGATGTAATTGTAAAAAAATTAACTCTGTACTGCATTTCATCAGATTGTATTGGTTCATTAATTTGTTCGTAATGGAACATTCGTTTTCTCTGTGCCATTTTTTTTCTTTTAAAACTCAGACGCAATTTCGTAACTTTTTTCTAGAGACAATAGAGCTTGTGCAACGCATGTTTCAAATCCTGTTATACGGAATTCCCAAAAGTCACGAAATGAACGTAAAGAGACAGCAGCTACTTTCAGGTTCATTTTCAGCGACTGTCATTATTTTTTTATATTGTACACACGTAGTAAAATCTCGTACCACATGTGTATTACAACAGTAAACTTAAAAGTTAACATTTCGTTCAAGGCTGCTTCACAGTCACTAAGAGTTTGAGAATCATCAGTTTTACTTTTCAGGTCATTCACGCTTTTTATGACATCATCAAACTGCAGTTTTAGTGCTCCCTTTCTGCTTTCCCATCTTGTTTCAGACAGAGGATTCAATATCAATTTTAATTTATTTTTATAAGTTCCCAACGCTTGCTAGGCAAAAATGTTTTTGATGAGGCAGAAAAGTGTTGTAGCTGTTGTAGGTGAGTTAGCTACATCTATGAGAAGCAAATTCCAAGAATGGTATCCTCATGGCGTGAAGACTGCTCGTGGACTAATATTGCGTATTCTTGTTCTAACACCTACATTAATGCCAACCATATTGGCGCTGTTATCGTATCCCTGTCCTCGACAGTTTTTTTTATATCTAGATCATTATTTTCTTTGAAACTGCATTTGTTAAATACTCTCCCGTTGGTTCTGCAATGGCAATAAACCCAACGAAGTGTTCCTCTATCTCTCCAGTAGAGAAATCGCAAAATCTTAATATTATTGAAATCCTTTCCACACAGCTTACGTCCCTGGCACT
The DNA here is from genome assembly GCA_026315105.1 of Locusta migratoria. NCBI lineage: Eukaryota > Metazoa > Arthropoda > Insecta > Orthoptera > Acrididae > Locusta > Locusta migratoria. Next base: position 183,037,833 of record CM048744.1, read on the forward strand.
ATCGAGCACGAAGGTATAATATTTTGCTTGTTTGCATCTTTTTACAGCTTCTTTAATGGCAGATTTTGTCATTAATGAAATTAATTCATTTTTGATCTCGTGGCTCAGATAATTCTGAGAAAGTTGCTTTTCATTAATACGTGGCAGGTGCTCTTTTAGTGTTAAATCATATTTGGATAACAGTTTCAACATGTCTATAAATTTTCCACTGTTTCCAGTATCATTCAGGTTGATTCTCGATGACCTCTAAATGCCAGATTGTGTGAGGCTAAGTAGTTGATAATATCGATCAACTTTTCAAACAAGTTATGCCAATACTTTTGTGATTACCTAATCAGTCTCGCGTTTTCCTTATCTATTGTTTTCCCGCTTTTGATTCCTTTATTGAATTCCACCCATTTAATCATACACTCAATGTATCCTTGACTATGTGCATGTCTTGATATATCCTACTCAGATCTTTGCAGTCACAACAGCCTTCTTTTACCATATGTCTACAAATGTTAAATGTCTAGATGAAAATCAATAAACTTTATCTTGAGATGTGCAGTGAACCAATCACCTGTGATGTTGCTCTTCACTGTTACTCAATTCTATAGTAAAATGAAATTTAGTAAAATGTCTTTAATTTTCGCCTTTGGGGTAACTCTCATCAGATTTCTCGAGGTTTTGTTGGGGACCATTTTGAAGTAAGCCATGACGCTGTAAATCTGTTATTGAAAACACACACTTCCCTGGTTCTAACTCTGTCTCTGTTTTATAAAAATTGTCTTCTCGATTTTCTGAATCACAACAATTTTCACTTATTAACTTTTTGATACGAGGCCACTGGGATCCAGCACGGTGTTCCGTATTGCCCTCCTGAACCCATCGATTCTATATTCTAACAGATATTGGACGTGACCAACGCAAGCAGCAATGTCGCGATACGATAAACCGCAATCGCGATAGGCTACAATCCGACCTTTATCAAAGTCGGAAACGTGATGGTACGTATTTCTCCTCCTTAACACGAGGCATTGCAACAACGTTACACCAGGCAACACCGGTCAACTGCTGTTTGTGTATGATAAATCGGTTGGAAACTTTCCTCATAACAGCAGTTTCGCCCAATTCTGAATCTGCACCAGGAAGGGTTACAGATTCATTCAACCCTGGTTCTGTTTCAGCGACTACAGAAACTTGGAGGACAGATTCATCCGAGGCCTCTTGAGCAGATTTACCCGAAGTAGGTTTCTTCAGAAATTTCATCATGCTCAAACTCATAGCTTGGTTGGATTTAGCTGTCTCAGCCTTTCTTCTTCTTTTTGATGCACCGGACTCACATTTCCTCCTTATGTCTCTTTCTCTTAAGGGTCCTCCAGACATGAAGATTGAAAAATTATTTTTGTTAAGTACACAGATAAGTGCAGTTCCATCAAATGGACGATACCGGACTATTTTCAGGATGTTTTTACCATAACTTCCATAGATTGCATTAAACTTCATTATTTTATAGTAAAAACAGTAAAGCTGACCTTCGTAAAAGAAACAACATAGCTACTTCATAAAAGTAACGAGGAAACTAAGTTTGAACCATATGTCATAGAGCTACATACTTTGTTAAGACACCAAATGAAGATAGTAGCCGATCAGGCATTTAAAGCTGGTAGGGCACAGTTTATCTACGACACCCGAAACCTCCAATAGGCAAAGTCCACCACTGGTTCAACTATGAAGTACACTACTGGCAATTAAAATTGCTACATCAAGAAGAAATGCATTCATTGGAGAAATATATTATACTAGAACTGACTTGGGATTATATTTTCATGCAATTTGGGTGCATATATCCTGAAGAATCAGTATCCAGAACAGCCACCTCTGGTCGTAATAACGGCCTTGATACGCTTGGGCATTGAGTCAAACAGAGCTTGGATGGCGTGTACAGGTACAGATGACCATGCACGATACCACAGTCCATCAATAGTAGTGACTGGCGTATTGTGATGAGCCAGTTGCTCGGCCACCATTCACAGACGTTTTCAATTGGTGAGAGATCTGGATAATGTGCTGGCCAGGGCAGCAGTCGAACATTTTCCGTATCCAGAATGGTCCGTACAGGACCTGCAACATGCGGTCGTGCATTGTCCTGCTGAAATGTAGGGTTTCGCAGGAATCGAATGAAGGGTAGAGCCACAGGTCGTAACACATGTGAAATGTAACGGCTACTGTTCAAAGAGCCGTCGATGCGAAAAAGAGGTGACCGAGACCTGTAACGAATGGCACCCCATACCTTCACGCTAGGTGATACGCCAGTATGGCGATGACGAATAAATGCTTCCAACGTGCGTTCACCGCGATGTTGCCAAGCACGGATGCGACCGTCATGATGTTCTTAACAGAACCAGGATTCATCCGAAAAAATGACGTTTTGCCATTCATGCACCTAGGTTCGTCGTTGCGTACACCATCGCAGGCGCTCCTGTCTGTGATGCACCGTCTACGGTAACCGCAGCCATGATAGTCCATGCTACGGGAAATGTCGTCGAACTGTTTTTGCAAATGGTTGTTGTCTTGCAAACGACCCCACCTGTTGACTCTGGGATAGAGACGTGGCTGCACGATCCGTTACAGCCTTGCAGATAAGATGCCTATCATCTCGACTGCTAGTGATACGAGGCCGTTGGGATCCAGCACGGCGTTCCGTATTGCCCTCCTGAACCCATCGATTCTATATTCTAACAGACATTGGACGTGACCAACGCAAGCAGCAATGTCGCAATACGATAAATCGCAATCGCGATAGGACACAATCCGACCTTTATGAAAGTCGGAAACGTGATGGTACGTATTTCTCCTCCTTACACGAGGCATTGCGACAACGTTACACCAGGCAACACCGGCCAACTGTTGTTTGTGTATGATAAATCGGTTGGAAACTTTCCTCATGTCAGCACGTTGTAGGTGTCGCCACCGGCGCCAACCTTGTGTGAATGATCTGTAAAGCTAATCATTTGCATGTCACAGTATATTCTTCCTGACGGTTAAATTTCGCGTCTGTAACACGTCATCTTCGTGGTGTAGCAATTTTAATGGCCAGGAGTGTAATTTTAATCAGACCGTAGCTAGCACTTACATAAAATTTACTACAGTAAAATAAATTATGCTTTACAGACAAATAAATATGCTAAGAAATTTTTTTGAATACTGACTTACCTTACAAATGTGATTTCAATCCCAACAGTGTGATCAGTGTATCGGAATATAAGTAATAACTTATTTACAATAAACAATCAACCAATTTTTTACTCAGTAACGACAAGAAACGTTGACGAAAGTGTTCTAAGTGCGAGTCTCTTAACACACTGAGATCTGTACGTAAACGCACAGGCGTTTAGTGCGCAATCGCAGATTCATGACAGATGTATGGGAATACCTTAACTGGTCGGTAACAGTCGCAGCACTCATAAGACTTTGAGCAGTGCTGGGGTGACGATGCTCATTGTCAACTGCACACAGTGCTAACAGCCTGCTGTCACTGCATTGTTGTCCACCTTGTTGCCTTATTTGCAACGGAGCTAAGCTGTCGTTATTGTGTTTTGTTGCATTATTTTTATTGTTTAATGTCTCAAACAGTAAATTCAGATTCGATAACACAAAGTATTTTAGTGAAAATTTCATCAGTGCTGCACTCATACGGAAGTAAATACGGACAACTGAATAGATACCGACCGGGAATGGCCGAGCGCACTAAGGCGTCATACCGAGGTGCGCGAGATCTCTCCTTGTCGGGGGTCGAATCCCAACCTTAGTGCGGACGTCGAGTTCGTCCTTAGGTTAAGATAGTGTAGCTTAGATGTAGGTCGTCGCAACAAAACGTATCAGTTGAAAAGCGCCGTTCATCATCAAATTAAAAAAAAAATAAATAAATTACACAAAAGATTACAATGTTTTGCGAGGCCCCCGCAGGCGCGAGGCCGTCGGCGGCCGCCGACATCGCCGACGCCTAGCGCCGACACTGAAGGCGAGATTGTATTATCAGTTATAAATTCGACACTATAAGCAAGGGAAATTGCTGAGCCGCGATGTCAGTAAAATAGTCGAATGTGTCATCTGTGATTGTTTATCGGTACCTTATGGATACGATCTAGGACTTTCAAATGTTTAAACTTATATTTTTACTTAAATGGAAACTATGACTAGCTAAAGTCTGGTTTAAAATTTTCGTACTTAGAGTTATTTAAAGGGTTCCACGCGTATTTCTATGGGGTAGATGGTTTTATTTTTAAACCAGTGCTGACTTTAGTTATGAATGAAATAGTCTGTCAGATTTACAAGTCATGCCGCTAGTTATTATGCAACGGATTTTGGTTTTAAATCTACGGAAGGAAAACACAGTCACAAATTATAGAAAAAAGTGTCTGAAACATGCACTGCGTTACTGTACACGATAATGACGCGATTTCAGTCCACGCCACAGCAGAATCAGGATCTATTGTCTTTGACAAGTCTTTGACTGCGTCAACCACCACTCGGTACAAACAGCGGTAATATAAATGCCGATATAATAGGCGTTTCTGCACACGACAAGAGCTAGGATACGAGGGTTACTATGAAAATGTTAATTAACTGACGGTGGAATAAACACTGCACGTAAACACGTCCATTAGATACCATTGATCATTGTCTTTGATCATATTCATTATGTCATCGAAACATTGTTGCCTGTTACTGACATTAAAACCAGAATGAATATGTGCTGAAAACGTTTATATAGTATTTACAAAAAATCTCAATATATAAAAAAAATCAAAGTCTTATCAGCAATTATTCGGAAGCATCTGTTCCAAAATAAAAACGAGCAAGCAGAATCTTGTAGACTGTATCAAGAATACAGCCAAGGGTCAAACTTATTGTTTGGATACTTAATGAACAAACAAATCACGAAACGTGTCTGCCATTAAACGAACTACAGCTTTAGGAATAGTTTTAGGGTAGCCTCTTAATACATCGAAAACATTTTTTATGGCCGACTTTGGCCTCTCGTTCGCGGGGCCTCCAAATCTCGAAAGCTACTGAGACTCGGATTTCTGCAACCAAATGGTTTTGTACCACCAACTGCATTTAATAAGTAAGTCAGACAACACAAGGGTGATAGTAATAAATGTTTTCTATAGTAAGGTACAATATAATCTATTTTATTAAAGGAATAAAATAAAATATTTCCTTTAATAGAACTGGTCGTGATCCAGCAATAATAGGCAAGTGTACACAAATGCAAAAGATAAAAGTTATTTAAAAAAATCATATAAATTTTAAAGTTTGTCAATTTCTTTGAACTCAACCCCTGGGAATGTTTAAAAATTTGCTTGTTGAAAAGTGCAGCCACCAATGTTAAGAATTTCAACAATTTAATAAAAAGTTATACGGAACCCCTGATGATACAATGCACATTGGCTTTAACTAAACTTCTTAATAACGGTAGGCAAATTTGACGACAAATATAAGAACAACGGTTATTAAAATGACTCCAAATTTCACAATCCTTAACCACAGCTCTTTAAAACAAGTCGGTAACAATAGTTGAGAGTCTGACAGCCTGAGTAGGTACAAGCAAGATCGCAGGGGCTGAGGAAAATCACCCTTTTAGGACGGAATTGACAAGATAAAGCATTCATTAAAACAAGGCTTGGAACAAAACAGTGCACACGTCGGCAGGGCTTGCTGTCCGCACTGAGTACACTTCCATGTCTTTCAGAACACGGTATAACTACACTGTGGGGATGGCAACGCCACAGCTGTGACTACCTCTTTTGTTTCAAGGGCTGGGAGAGATCCTCTGAAGTAGTTTTAGGGCCCAGTGAAGATCAGGGAACCCCACGACAAGGAACTTGTGGATCTTTCATCCACTGGCTGGGATCCTCCAGTTCACTCACAGAAGCCTCGGAAGTGAGTGTCCAAAGGGACCTCTTCCTAGCAAGAGCGTCTGGGGAACAGTTGCTTCTAGTGTCCCTGGTGATGGCGAATTTGCTCCCACGAGCAACGGAGAAATGGGGACTCCCACCCATCAAGAGAGCAGCGGAAAGTTGATGGCCGATAGTGTTCGCAGAAGATGGTGACAATCAGGAACCTGCATAAAAATTTTTTTTCTTGTCTTGGTCGCCGTATACTTTATTTTATACATGTAGCGTCTATTCCGAAATAACAGACATCGCTTCTGATCCTGCAGTTGTTATTGTTTTCAAATTCACAGAATATATGACTTCCACTGCGAATAGGCAAAGCTAAAAATTTTTACCCAACCGAGATTCCAACCCGGGTTTCCTGCCTTCTAGGCATTTGCACTGACCCCTACATCACTGGGGACACAGTGATCACCGCACCTGCAAGGACTACCTAAGCACGCCTCTCGTCCGACACAAATTTCCAGCTCTACCTTGCGCACAGTACTCAAACTCGTAGTCACTATGTACTAATTCCCGTAAGAGTAAGGGATCCAAACTTGCCCACCTCTCCCCACTAACAAGGATCATTGCCTGTCAAACCATAATCCACAATCGTGGACGTCTAGTCAAGATTCTCGACTACATTCACATGTCAAACTATGGCGAGAGGGGGGAAAAACCGTAACACGTAAAGTAGGCACAATAGCCGCTAGATAGCACAGGGTTAAAGCTAAATGTTATTTTAATAAAATTACAGTATCATCATCTGTACTGCTTGCTGACGTATAAGCTATGAAAAACATGGCTACGTGTTAAATCATATGAAAAAAATCATATACCATAATATAAGTATGTTAAACATATTACTACGATTGGGCGTACGAACAAGGGGGGTGGGGGGTGGGAGGGCAGAAGGATAGGATTGGGTGTGGCCAAATACAGATAAAGTCCATTCGAAAATATCAAAGAAGCAAGCATACTAGACCACTGTGACATGGTTGCTCAGTTTACATTACAAGTCAACATCGTAACGGATTATTAGATGTCCCTAAGCAATGTCAGCTAAGTACTCTTACTCACTTACTCCTCCCCCCCCCCATTATTTCCCCTGTATTATCCTCTTAATTTTAGCCACGATTCAAGCATTACCTGGTTTATCCCTGTAAATAATTTCATCACTAACTTAACTATAATACTGGTATCAGTATCCAATCACAAGACGGCACTGCCTTCGGCAACGCCTATATATGGGAGCATGTGTCCGGGGGCAGGCGCTATATCGGTTACGGCTGCTACAATGACAGGTTAACACGATTTAAGTTGTTTGAACGTCGTGTTACAGTCGGATACAGCATCTCCGAGGTAACGGTGAGGTGGGGATTTCATAACTACCATTACACTAATGCACCGTGTATATCGGGAATGCAGTAATACCTCAAATCACCGAAATCGCTGCGGCCGGAATAACATTCTGCAACATCGGGACCAACGGCGACTGAAGAGAATTGTTCAACGTGTCAAAAGTTGCAACTCTTCCGAAAACTGCTGCGGATTTCAATACTTCTACATCTACATGTACATAGATACTCTGCAAATCACATTTGAATGCCTGACAGAGGGTTCATTAACCACTTTCATAACTTTTCCCTACCGTTCCATTCTCTAATAGCGCGCGGGAAGAAAGAACACCTAAATCGTTCCGTTTTCGATCGGATTTCTCTTATTTTATTGGGATGGTCATGTTTCCCTAAAAAGGTTGGTGCTAGCAAAATGTTTTCACATTCGGAAGTAAAAGTAGGTGATAGAAACTTCGCAAACAGATCACGCCGCAGTGAATAACGTCCTTCTCTTAATGATTTCCACCCCAATTCGTGCAACATTTCCGCGACGCTTTCCCCCGGTAACGCGATAAAACAAAACGAGCTGCCCTTCTCTGAACCTTCTCAATATTTTTCGTCAGTCCCACCTGGTGAGGGTCTCACAATGGGCAACAGTACTCCAGGAGAGGACGCACAAGTGTGATGTAGGCAGTCTCTTTGGTGGAGCAGGTGCATCTTCTAAGCGTTCTGCCAATGAAGCGTTATCTTTGGTTCACCTTCCCCACAAGATTTTCTGTGTGGTCTCTCCAGTCTAAGTTGTTCGTAATTGTAACTACTAGGTATTTAATAGAATTTACGACCTTAATGTTTGATTTATCGCGTAATTGAAGGTCATCGGATTTCTTTTAGTGGTTATGTGTATTACCTCACACTTTTCTTTATTTAGTGTCAATTGCCAATTTCGCACCGTGTAGAAATTTTGTCTAAATCGCTTTGCAGTTGCTTTTGATCCTCCATTGACTTCACTAATCGATAAACGACAGCATCATCCGCGAACAGTCTAAGGGAGCTATTCAGATTGTCTCCTAAATCGTTTATAAACACAACGAAGAGAAGGGGATCTATAACGCTTCCCTGGAGAACGCCAGGTATCACTTCTGTTTTGCTCGATGACTTACCGACAATTACAACGAACTGTGTCCTTTCTGGTAGGAAATCGTCAATCCAATCGTACTATTTTGCAGATATTCCATAAGCCGCAATTTCATTAGAAGCCGTTTGTGGGGTACAGCGTCAAAAGTCCTCCGGAAATCCAGAAATATGGAATGGATTTTGAGATCCCTTGTCGATGGCTCTCATCACTTCATGTGAATAAAGGGCAAGTTGTGTTTCGGAAGCCATCGAGAAGTGTTAGCGTGCGAACCGTTTAACGAAACAGAATCGATATGGGCTTTCAGAGACGAAGGCCGACTCGTATACACTTGCTGACTGCGCAACTCAAAGCTTTCGCCTTGGCAGGTCACGTCAACACTGACTTTAAACTGTTAATGACTGGAAATTTGATGCCTTGTGTGGCGTGTTTCCTTTTCAATCAGGTTCGCAGAAATTGTACACTTCATTTTTTTTAAGGTGACTCTCGATGTTCCATCAGACCGATTGGTTTGAAATTGATGCTGAGACAAATCCGAGTGATGATGTAATACCGAAAACGGTCACCTTTATAGAAAGTAAACTGTATAATTTCTACTAACTTGACTGATTTTTTGATAAACTCCTGGCCACTGAAATTGTCACACCATGGTGGGTACAGGATGGCTCTTACAGGTGACTCATACCTACTCATCCTGTCATGAGCTGATCACCTGTATATATTCGTCCATTGTGCATACCGACGGATTCGGGAAATTCCAGAAGGAAATAGACACACATCCATTCTACAGAGGCGCTCCAGGTGTGCTCTTCTAATTAATTTGAAAAAATCAATCAGGTTCGCAGAAATTGTACACTTCATTTTTTTAAAGGTGACTCTCGATGTTCCACCAGACCGATTGGTTTGAAATTGATGCTGAGACAAATCGGTGTGATGATGTAATACCAAAAATGGTTAACTTTATAGAAAGTAAAGTCTATAATTTCTACTAACTTGACTGATTTTTTGATACACTCCTGGCCACTGAAATTACTACACCATGGTGGGTTCAGGAGAGCAATATGGAACGCCTTGCTGGATCCCAACGGTCTCATATCACTAGCAGTCGAGATGACAGGCATCTTATCCCCATGGCTGTAACGGATCATGCAGCCACGTCTCGATCCCTGAATCGACAGAAGGGGACGTTTGCAAGACAACAATCATCTGCGCGTACAGTTCGACGACATTTGCAGCAGCGTGGACTATCATCTCGGAGACTATGGCTGCGGTTACCCTTGACGCTGCATCACAGACATGAGCGCCTGTGATAGCGTACGCAACGACGAACCTAATTGCACGAATGGCAAAACTTCACGTTTTCGGATGAATCCAGGTTCTGTTTACAGAATCATGATGGTCGCATCCGTGTTTGGCGACATCGCGGTGAACGCACATTGGAGGCGTGTATTCGTCATCGCCACATTGGCGTATCACCCAGAGTGAAAGTATAGGGTACCATTGGTTACACATCTCTGTCACCTCTTGTTCGCATCGACGACACTTTGAACAGTGGCCGTTACATTTCAGATGGGTTACGACCTGTGACTCTACCCTTCATTCGATCCCTGCGAAACCCCACAATTCAGCAGGATAATGCACGACCGCAGGTCCTGTACAGACCTGTCTGGATACGGAAAATGTTCGACATGCCCTGGCCAGCACATTCTCAGATCTTTCACCAATTGAAAACGTCTGGTCAATGGTGGCCGAGCAACTGACTCGTGACAATACGCCAGTCACTACTCTTGATGAACTGTGGTATCGTGTTAAAGCTGCAAAAGCATCTGTACCTGTTTACGCCATCCCAGCTCTATTTGACTCAATGCCCAGGTGAATCAAGGCCAGAGTTGGTCGTTCTGGGTACTGATTTCTCAGTATGTATGCACCCAAATTGCGTGAAAATGTAATCACATGTCAGTACTAGTATATTTGTCCAATGAATACCCGTTTATCATCTGCATTTCTTCTTGGTGTAGCAATTTTAATGGCCAATAGTGTAGTTGCCCGCGTGTCTATAACTGTTAGTCATTTGTTGAACGTACCACATTTCTTTTCTAATGTGCGTCGAAACATGAGTATTCTCTGTGAATAGAGTATCGCTGAAAGTTACCTCTCTTTAGATCACCTCCTGTGAACTATTAATAAAAATCAGATGTTATTTAGTTTTACACGCCTTTTCAGTTTCCTGTGATTCATACTGCAGAAGCTAGTACTAGAATGAGTCAGTACTGGAAACCCATTCCCATACGAAATCTGCTGATTTAGGTACCCTCTACCGGCTTTTACATTTTTGACATGTACTTTAGGACCACTCTGAATATGGAGGCGCTATCGCACTGTACTTAACTGTTTATTGCTGCTGCATAGCAGCGTGACCTGAAAGTAAACTAGGTATTACTTCTAGCGCCACTAGCCGTTTGTGCGGTATTCCGCAAAATTAACGCTGCTGCAATACCTCCCTTCAACGAAGTGCAAGTAGTATTAATTTAATCAGAGAATACGCTGGTATCAGTAGAACAATACTACAAAGTTTCAAGGGGAACATTAAAGTGCCGTAGTAGTAAAAATGATGCACAGAGACTCTTCGAACATTTCCATAATACTGCGAAAGTGGCGCAGATTGCTTCCTGGCAGGCAGAGCAAACGAGTAAAACTAATTTCCAACTTGCCATTTCATCTCCCACAGGGCAATAATTAATCCCCGTCCTTTTTCGGGGCCAGAGAGAGTGGCAAAACGGAGAAACTGAGGCGCAACCGCGATGAGATACGGAGAGAGAGAGAGAGAGAGAGAGAGAGAGAGAGAGAGAGCGATAAAGGGACGAGCAAGGAAATGCAGTAATTTATTGTACTCGTCCGCTCCAAGTTGGAGACAAGTGGGTGTGAGCGCTGTTCGCGACAAGGCTCAGATTAAGAACAGAAAGCGGCCATAGGCGCCACAGGACACTGTTAGGTCGTGGCACAGGGGCCTCTTAGCTAATGCTCACGTTGTGCTTTATGAGTCTTCTGAGGACGCCTCTTGCTATTTCACGTCGAGGAGCCATTTTGCCACGTGAAGAACAATATACGTTCTGTGATATTTCGGTAACGTGCCACTTAAAACAGAGCCAATAGGAAGCAATAAAGCTCCCTGTTCACAAGCAGTACTTGCGAGGTGCCATTTCCATTTGTTGCGTTCACGAAACACAGAACTTTTTGTCTTGCTCAGACGAAAGACAAGCTGTGCAAATCACCCAGGAATACCGTATCTCCCTTCATTTTACACGTGGCATGAAATTCACGACAAAATTATACGTATTTAACAATTTGTTTGTCCTAACACTGACAAGGGACACTTTTGGCCTCGAATGTTCGGAATCATACGAAACCAAGCTTGGAATAACAGGAAATCATAAACAGGAAGGTGGTGTGCGTCATTAACATGCAACACATTGCATTTTACCACAAATAACATTTCAAAAGAGAGAAACAAAGTAACAATACATCAATAACATAGGCAGGAATTTATATGTACCTAGCTGCTAAATCTGGAATTGTCCGAGTATATATGCATTTTCCCGTCTTATATTAGAACCTAAAATAAATATTCGAAAAAAATTTCATCTTCATGTAATCATGAAAACAGCTTAGAAATTATAAAAGAAGAAATATGCATAATGTACAAAACTGTAAGTTTGTTATCCAAAGAAAGAAAAATAGTTTCAAAATACGACTGATGTGTAACATAAATTTAATTCAAAACTTTATGGAAACAATGTTTATTCTATCTCGTTCTTCCTTCTGTCTATCAGGTTCTACCTTGCAATCTGTCCCTTTACGTTTCGAATACTTGCAGCTCAATACTTATGACATCATAAGCTTGACTATGTGTCCTCAATAACACAATTTTCTAGAGTTGTAGAGTGTAATGTTAGGAAACTGAAGAGTGCATGAATGAAGTCGCATGATTGGAAACTTTTTGTGACTCATTGTTTACAACGTTATATCTCCTGAACTACATGCCATAGGTAGTTTCTAACCCGACAGAGATAGTTGACTGATAGTAAGCAATATGAGTACTAAGTTTAGTTGAAATCTGTCTATTATTTAATAAGGGAGTAATGGAAAAATAGCGTTAGATGTAGCAGTCATTCGAAAATTTCATTGTTTATATCGTCATACCTCTTGAAATATATCTCGTATTATGATGTATATCTGAAGGTACATTCAGTGGTAAATGTGCCTAATATCTACAAAATATATATAGACAATGCTGTTAGTAGTAAAAAAGTAATAAATCGAAACCTAATGCATGATGATTCTGTTATTCATGAACTATATCGTTTATGACTTGATATCTGAACTATATGTCGAACTGTGATACAATGCCGAATGAATGTTCAGTGGTATGTATGTGTATCGTCTCTGAAATGTCTCGAGAATACTGTTTACAGAGTAGAAGTAATAACTTGTAAAGTCATGTCAAATGGCATAGTTATACATCATGAACGTCGGAAAGGTAGTAAGCGATAAACTTTTTGGTATCATCATTTTGTCGGACTTGTCAGCGAGAAAAGTTTAGTAAAGATTTGAAATTATGTTTAAAGCTTATTGCAAGTAGCTAAGTGATCTCATTGTCAAATAGTTGACAAATTCCCGCTACCACGCGACACAAGATGGTGAATTTTCAGGACGTGATATCCTATGGACTATGTATCGTAGGAGTTTCTTGCCACCGTACCAAATGGTTCCTGACCTTAAAGAATATTAGTACCAAATTTGGTTGAAATCAGTCTATTAGGTTAGGAGCAGATGTAGAATATTATCGCTTGATGTGGCCGTTTTTCAAGAATTTCATTGTTTATGACGTCATATCTCCTGATATTCGTGTCGTAGGTGGTTCGTACTCAGGCAGTGATTGTTGCCTGATAGTAAGGAACATTTGCACCACGTTTAGTTGAAATGGGACCAGTAGTTAATGAGGGTATGTGAAACATACATATTCTTTTATAAGAGGCACAGATTAGTGGCGTCAGTGTATCATCACGTATTGAATCAGCAGCGGCAAAAACTCTGTTCTTAAAGTAATAATACTAGCGCAAAACATAAATATTCAACAGTACCACACACTTGAAAGTGCTTATATTAGTCTTCAATGTGCAGATGCGGTATTTCCGGTGTTTAAAACAAAGTGAAAGAGAAGAATGTGCACACTTCACTAAAGCCACGTTATCACGTTCCAAATCACTTTCGCATTCACGCAGTCCAGTATCAAAAGTCACACTAATTACATTTTTAAATGATGATGATAAGTCCATGTCATATCCTGACTTTCGCCAAACATATTGCAACATAGCCTTGTAGGAAGGTGCAGCAAATTGATTGTAAATCACAGAATGAAGTTTCGCGATGAAATAACGATCATGTACCATCACTTGTGGTTTGGCATCATGTAGTCTTACAAAATTAGTAATCCTTATAAAATAGAGTTTATATTATCGAAAGAAGTAAAGATTATGGGGACGGTAATATTTTGTAGATTTCGGTGGCAAGATCTTCGGCGTAACATCTTTGTTTGGAAACCTTGCAACTAGAAGGGTACGATCTGGAATCACACAACAATAGACTCTTTTCATTTGACGCTAGAAGACAAGTGCGGTGTTCTGTATGGGAATGGCTCATCCCACCGTTTGTTTTATGATTGCTTGTTATTATAAGCATGGTTTCGTGCAGTTCCAAGAGCTCGAGGTCAAATGTGTCCCTTGTGAGATGAAAAATTAGCACTCATCTCTCTCAGTAAGCTGCCCGACATTTATTGTTTTGATGTTAAGCAGGTATAAACAAGTCCACCAAGTGAAACATCAAATAACTACCTCTCTGGACCAACCATA